>JAVIWC010006977.1:0-687557 GCA_031894815.1 Creontiades dilutus | reverse complement strand
CTTTTATTGATAAAATATCATGAAAACTGGCCGAGAAATTAGGGAACTAAATATGCCCGCATAGGTGCTGCTATCTGTTGGGCTAGAATCAAATTAGAGGGCCGGGATGTTTAGCCTTAAAGCCACTATTCCTTTACATTCCAGATTCCATTAAAAGTGAGAAATGGACCCAAAGATTTGTTGGTGAGTTCTTTGACTAGTAAGAAAATCGACCAAAGAAAAATATTAAAACCAATTTTTTTAAGCTAGTGAGAAAACATTTGCCGATATTTCGATATTCGATATTTCGATCGGAATTGAAGTATCGATACTCGTTTATTTTTGAAGGGCCCAGTGTCGATACTCAACGGTAAAATACCCATACCTACGCGCCCGTCACCGAACGTGATCTGACGTTCCTAGGGTGTTCCGATATTGTCGATATCAATAAATATCGATATTTTCTATATTATATCGATATAAGGATTTCGATATTATCGTCATATCGAAAGATTTAGGTGAATATCGGATTTCGATATTGCATTATTTTGAATTAGCTATTTTAATAAAAATTCGGGTTTTCAATCGCAAATGGCAATGATATTAGTTTGATCCAAATACATTTTTTTAAATAAAGAAACTAAAATTTCATTCTGCCCATGTATGCATGTAAGTTTTGCTAAATATTATCTTTGGGTGAAAAGGTTTGTTTTTCATTTATGCCTATTCCAACAGCACATTTGCAATATAAAGTTTTAAAAAATGTACCAGAATTATTTCTGTTTTCGTACTGGAAATTCACTGTGTGATTGTTTTGGATAACTTATATTAGCTAAACTAAAAAAAAATGTTTTCAACCAAATTTTACAGTAAGGAATGAAAATTGCTTCCAATTTATATCAATTTACCCAATTTTCTACGTTATAATTCATTATAAAATCAGTTCAAGATTGTAGTAATATAATCACGTGAATACAAAGAGTTTTGTCATATAATTGTGAGCAATCATAAAAATTGCGTAATATCATTCGATATTGCTGATATCGATATTTTGTTGCGATATTACCGATGAGTCGATGTTGATGGTTAATATCGTTATCGATATCGAATATCGGAAGACCCTCGATATCGGAACAACCCTAGACGTTCCCGCTACCGCGAGTGTGAATCGAAAACAGGAACGGCACCGAGGCGACCGCCTGTGGGTCCCTCCGCCTACCTGCTCGTATCGGAGAGCGGCATGTCTCGACCTGTCTTCTCAGGTCCTTGTTCGGGCGGGCGGTCTCGACCAGTCTTCGTTCCGCGTTCGGGCGTGGCGGTCTCCGGCAGTCTACTCCGTTCCGTGTTTCGCGCGAAAAGTGTTTCATCATCCATCTATTCGGAACTCGAATCTTCATGGATTGGTTCAGCGGAATGCGGGAACACGCAAATACATCGGTAAGTACCAAGTTTTTCCTACAAAATCTCTAATAACAAGTCATATAGGTCGAGATTAGGTAGGTGCCGCATGTTTAGGAAGTCCCATGCAATGATTCCCTTTCAGGCTTTTCTCAGACCAAAATCGTGGAAAAAAACCAAAAGTTTTTCTTTAGTCTGCTAGTGCGCCTTTTTTCTCTCGAACCATGTACGTTCTTCAAGTTTTATAATGCACGTATAAATTCGCTAGTGTGGTTGTAGCTTACACTACATTTCAGTTTAACGATTATCCGTAGTTGAATACGGAACATATTGCGTAGTTGAACATATTTGCCAACTAGACTATTCCTACAATGTGCAAACATTGTAGTTTAACGATTATCCTTAGTCGAACGCTTCGAAACAGCCAACACATCGAAAATAGTTCCCTGATCATACGTATATTTGCCAACTAGAGCCTCAATGAGCAAACACGTTCTTAAATATTTATTATGCACGTATAAATTCACTAGCGTGATTGTTGCTTGCACTTAGGGACGTTCCGATACCGCTTTCGGTACGATATTTGGTATCGATATCGATACAGTATCGAAAGAAATGTATCGATATGGGTAGTATCGAATGACAAAGTAAATTTAATTGACTCGGAACCTCGAAAGCAAACAATTCCAGACAAAACTAGACTTTGTGACCACACAAGAGTATAACAATACAAAAGGAAATAATATAATAATAAAATGATACATATAATATATGCAGGAAAATAATATACAGGTAGGTAATACAAAAATAAAAAACGTAATAGTATAAGTAGGTAATATAAAAAGGGGTCTGAATAAAAGATTAATCCTACCTATTGCTTCCGAGTCTACTAAAGTAGCGGGAGCATTGTTTTCACTTTCGGAATGTGAAAATTTTTTTGTCTCCAAAATCAAAAATTCCACTCGCGTTTTGCGTTTTAGACCTTTCTGAACAATTTAGGTTCCGTGTCTGTCTGTGTGTCTGTCTGCGTGTCTGTCTGTCTGTCAGCAAATCCTTGTTACGGGCAAAACTACACGAAGTTATAATCCGATTTTGATGAAATTTTCAGGGATTGTGCTGGTTGGGGTGTAGATGGTCCCCTACGAGTTTCATGACCCCCGGATCAATAGTAGCCTCTGCGCATGCGCAAACATGAAATCCTTGTTACGCGCATAACTCCGGGAGTTCTTGATCAATTTCGATGAAATTTTCAGGGATTGTTCGGTTTGATGTGTAGATGGTCCCCTATGAGTTTCATGACCCCCGGATCAATATTAGTCTCTACGCATGCGCAAACTAAATCCTTGTTACGCGCATAACTCCGTGAGATCTTGACCGATTTCGATGAAATTTCCAGGGATTGTTCGAACTTATTATTTATATTTTATAGTTGAACATGCCTACCTTTATTTGCTCAAGATATGATCCTGCATAACAATAAATTTACCCTAATTCAATATTTACTTCGCCTAATTGAACGAAGTTCTTTAGTCAATAATAATTTTCAATGATCTATACAGTCATGTTTTGGATACGAGGAAGCTATGTGCCACACCCACTTGGCAGACGTTTTTTTTCTGTTTTCTAATGTTATTCGATGAACCTACATAATAATGATGTACTTGTGTGTGTGTAATGAGTGTATAATTTATGTAAAGTACCATCAATTATACACTCATGCAAAGTAGATTGAGGCAAAACGTCAGCAGTTAATACTAAAAGATTATGTAGTTTTCAGTATTAACTCTATTAGTGCTGCATTTCGATTGTAAGATCTGCGTTCGGGGCGTAAACGCGGTAGACTCGAAGTGCACGGGAGCGAGAAGTGCAATTATCCCGCCGACGGGTTCGTTTTCTCGAAGTCGCGGATCGCTATCTAACTAGAAATTTCCTTTGCGTGCACGCATGCTCACAACCGGCTGCAATCTGGCTGATTTCGACTTGAAAAATGCAGGGAAATAATGCAGGCTGTTACACCTTAGTGACTGACACTGGCCAGGTACCGATTTGAGAGCTTCATTTCTGATCGAAGTTGTTCCTTATTTTGATTCAATATTGTCAATAATAAACCTTTGAAACGGCCCAGGGAAAAATTTAACGTTACTCAAAATTTGTTGGTTTTTGTATCAAGATCAGTAGAACCCTAAAATTAGGGGTGGGTAAATCTTGTCTCAAGTGAACTTGTCCACAATGACCTGCGGAAGGAAGACCTGCAGTTCATCCCACGGAAACTAAACTACTGTACTAAACTGTAGTTTAGTTTCCGTGGTTCATCCTAGGCGTTTGCGACAGCATGACTCCCCGTGGCCGACATTCGAACTACTCAGACGGTCGCGAACTTTTCGTGGCAAGTGAAGTTCAAGACCTGTAGGTCGCAAAAGACTTGCAGGTCGCAAACGTCTCTTGCTGAGGGGTCTTGGCTCAAGATAACCGTTAAATATCCCCACCTAACAACGGGCAGGTCGCCGTTCCTTTACAGCAGGTTCAAATAAAATGTATTCTTGAGGAATCGGTAAATGACCTTGTTTTGGTACCTATCGTTGTTTCACTCAGAGGTACTCATGTAAGGAGTACAGTAGACGACCGTCTTCTACCTAACCCTGACTGTAGTACACGAAGATAATAGAGGTCCCATTCATTCACAAAGTGAATTGCGGAGCAAACTGCAGGTCCCATTCATTCACTCAGTGAACTGGTGAACTTCTCCCATTGACCTTGTCTTTGGACTGAGTGACCTGCGGGTCGTCGACTCCTTCCTTTTACGCCACTGTGGCCTTTTATCCAACAGAATACCACCCTGTGTCTATTAGACTTCAATTCATGGGTGTGCTGACCACTGTTGCATCTTCCCCCCCCCCCCCCCATGCCAGTAGCATGTTTTAGACCGTATGATATGGCTGCAGATTCGGCTGTATAGATGTTGGCCCTAGTCCACAAACGAAACTAGTCGGATTAATGGTGGGATTGTTTGGATTGGTCCGGTAGTTTCGAGTTACGGCTAATTGAATCGTTAAATTCGGTCTAACCGGTAGTTACCACAGAAATAGTGAAAGATTGCGTACCGATGAATGGCCAGTGCGTTCATGCCTGCTGGTACCCACTAAAATTCACAGCTAAACAAAAAAATTTTTTTTTGAATCTTCATAATTTTTTCCAAGGATCTCAAATATCATACTTGCGCTCCCCGCGCAACTGCGCAATCGTGCGCAACTGACACTAACTTTCTTATTTTAAATGAGAACCCCAATTTTTTATTGCAGATTCGGATTCTAGTCAAAATTTCATGAAAATTTGACCCCTCAATCAATGTTTTTGATTGCGCGCAACCGGTTCGGCGAGCACGCAAAGTTGCGCAACCCCAAAATTGTCAAATTGTGGATGATGGTGAACTCTAAAGTGTGGCACATGAATTTTCATTGTTTTTTAACGCTGATTCACGTGGTGCTATCCGTTTCTTTATTCCGCTCAATTTTTGCAGAATAATGACCTAAATTTGGTTATTTCTCGTCCGTTTTTTTAAAATCTTAGGCGCCTGTTTTCAGATTTTTACGGGGATTAGTTTTCGAGGTCCGGTTGAGAAAGGAGGACGGAAAGGAAATGGATAATTACCTATGAAATTTCATGTGCAAACACACGCGCGAAAAAAGATGATTTTTTCACGAGAAATAATCAAATTTATGTCATTATTCCGCAAAAATTGAGCCGAATCAAGAAACGGATAGCACCACGTGAATCAGCGTTAAAAAACAATGAAAATTCATGTGCCACACTTTAGAATTCACCATCATCCACTATTTGACAATTTTGGGGTTGCGCAACTTTGCGTGCTCGCTGAACCGGTTGCGCGCAATCAAAAAAATTGATTGAGGGGTCAAATTTTCATGAAATTTTGAGTAGAATCCGAATCTGCAATAAAAAATTGGGGTTCTCGTTTAAAATAAGAAAGTTAGTGTCATTTGCGCTAGATTGCGCAGTTGCGCGGGGTGCGCAAATATGATATTTGAGATCCTTGGAAAAACTTTCAAGATAATTATGTTTATATATGTGATCAAATAAAAAGAAGACATATGAACGACCCTTTAATGCACGCGTTACTTACCAATATCATGTGTACAAGGGGTTTTATTCCGCTCTATTCTACCAGCCTGAAATCGACGGACTCGTCAGAAGTTTTTGCGCCAATTTATAACGGCTAAAGTTGACATTATTTTTGATCAATGTCACCGCTCCCGGCCTGCACACGTCTTATTTCGACCCAAGGCCGGCGAATCAGACTTATTCGCGAGGCGGAACGGGGGGGGACCACACCCACTCCAGTTAGCTGTGGGTCAGTTTTGCGGGTTATTTTTAAAAACGTTGGAACCCTCAATTTTCAGTCTCGGGAAGCGGCAGACGGCTCAGAGGGTTAAATGGAAGCCGGTCGAGCGAGAGGCTCACGCTTTTGACGGAAAGTTCGGGCCCGCCTTGACTAATATTTACTCAAGCCCTGTCCGAGTTGTACTAACACGGTTGATAGAAGGGGGTATCATCTCTTTTCGGGAAGTTACGTTGTTTAGACGGCTCTCTCGCGAAAAAAAGAAGATTTTTCGAGGCTTCAGACGCCTTCTGACGTTTGAAGAGTAGCGTGATGTTTTGACGTCTCAGAAATGGGAAGGGAAAGTAATTGATTGATTTCCAATATGGGAATAAATTAAATGGAAGATCAACTTATGAACGTTAAGAGGGGGACAGTAATTTTATTCGGTGGAGAGGAAGATAAATTTTAGTGCTACTGCATAAGTATTGTAACTTTATTCTCATTCTGTGGTAAGGTTTGGCTTCCCGTCGCTCGTGTGTAGTTTACGTAGACTGGCTTGGCAAAACATTATTTGTATGGATATCAAATCGATTATCACAAGACCAGTTAGGTTTATTATTTCTAAAAACAAATTTGATTGACCATCTATGTAAATGAATGAACAGATCATTGAAATGTTTGAACAATCTTAAAAGGTGCAAAATATAAGCTTGTTAGAACGATTTATCTAACAGATCACACCTTCAAAACATCAGTTGACATTTATTACACTAACTGCCGTACAGTATGATGATCGTACCACAACCCAAGTGGCCTCATTCGATGGTAAGGTTCTCGTGTATATAAAAAAAACTGCTGTAACACATAGGTTTATTATTTCTGGATTTTAAAGCCCTTTTACGTAAATCAATAATCTGTGTGAATTATACATAGTTCGTGGTATATTACAAAACTTAGCTCTAGGCGCCTCCATATTTTGTAATTGCATTCATAATAGAAATACTTGGGCTATCGTTTAACAGGCTCTGCTGCCCTTCTCTGCAACCCATTCGCCTACCTAACCAATTTTTCAAATGGTGAACAAATGGATGGTTGTACATTAACCTAGTGATCTCATTCGATTCAGTAAACTAAATTCTATCTGAATCAAACAAAAAAACAACCCTCGTACTACAAAAGTTGTTGAGATGTCTAGTTTTTGATAGATTAATTCTTGAATATAATCCCTAATTGTTGATTAATGAAGATGTTGCGGTTACTGGCACATCCCGTATCAATTTCGGATTTTTTTTAGGTAAATTTCGTAAATGTTGGTCGTATACTTTCGGAGAAAAGCTATGACAAACTTGAAAAAAAGTTGTTGCAATTGAATGTTGACTGTAAATTATTGGTGAAACCAAAACGAAACAGAATACGACAACCGAGGAGTAGTTTCATGTGAATCAACACGTGAAAACTCCACCCTGTAAAATTTACATTTCGACTTGTACGGGAATGAGCAATGAATAATCGATGCTAATGCACTCTTCTAGTAATTTTCGGAACTCAACAGTATAACTCTCTGGCAGCAGATTAGTTGACTGTATACATCACATGACTTAATAGATCACATGACTGCATTTACATTTAATGTGATTTAATTGTCACTCATCAGTGTCCTTGGGATTCTGAAACCGTCATAATCATCAAAACATACCACAACGTTAAGGTAGTCAAGTAGTTGGCGAAAGAACGGTTGCTTAAGTCAATGAAAAAATATGCAAATTTCACGGTTCGGAAAGGAATTTGCCTTAGAACTCTATCATGCTGTAGTCCAATCATTAGATGTCCAGAAGTAGTGAATCCGAGAAAATGTACTTGAAGAATTATTCTGGACTGAACTTCACAAGGGTAATGCGTTCGAAAATTTGTTTACATACTGGATTATAAAATGTAGAAAAACCACAAAATGTCGTTATTTTCTTCAATTTTCCGCCTATTACTCGAAAACCATGCTTTTTACGGGCATACCACCTTATGCGACATTAAAGCTGATTAAATTCCATCAATTCCATCAAGTACGTGTCATCAGATGTCTGATAGCCCATTTGCGAGAGGTGATTATAGCAGCGGCGGGGAGTGCGGGGGGTCGAGGGTCCAAGAGTGGTGCTTAGCAGTCTTCGGAAGTCGAGAATACGCAAAATTTGCCTTAGTTAGAGAAATGGTTAAACTTCAACACGCTCTAGCGGGCAAACGAAAAGAGCTAGAAAGGCGTTCTTTGTTTCATTGTCTAGGAAATTTAATCTGCTTCGATTTCAAAGCATAGTTTCCTAGTTATATCCGAAAAACTTAAAAAAATTACAAAATTTATGGTCTTTCACAATTCTTATGGTGACGCCATATCCGAATGTAGTAGATGTCGAAATTTCCGGACTCAGCATCCCAAAAAAGTAATTTTTTCCATACCAAATTACCTGATGACTGGGCTTCTAGCAAATTTTTTCCATTGAACCGAGTTGTCCATTCATAAAAAATGCAATTTCTAAAAGTTCTTGAAAAGTAATTTCTATTTTAATGAACAATGAGGGAGGTGAGGTGTTAGGTTGTTTGAAAAGCAGCGGATGCCTTAAATATTTAAACGCCTTCAGAAGCTTGAAGAGTGCAACAAATTCTGTAGGATAGGTGTTGGACATCAGTGAGTACCAGTAAATTGCATTAAATTCACATCTATTCGATCTTCGTGAGTTTGAATGGTGCGCTGAGGGGTAGATTACAGCACCATCTCGTATAAATACCTGACTCGATGAACTGGTAGCGACGAGAGGTGCGGTGGCGAAAACGTGATCCCAAGCGCGAATGGCCAATTCCGGCAGAGCTGATAGGTCGTCCACGACTTGCCGATCTAAATCCTCAATTCTTACGCGCCTCCGCTCCCATCGAAAAGCGTTCACCCAATAAAATCGAATACGAATAGCGATTTGTACCTCGTTTGGCTTCCCGTCGCAGATACGAGATGGTGTAGTTTACGAAGGCACAGTTCCCCCGTGCGTCGCCACCGGCTTGACAAATAACTCCGTCTGAAATTGTGAATCCCCATTATTTGTATGGATATCGAAGTGTGGATCGATTCTGGATTAGCTTTCTTGACAAGTTGACCAGTTAGGTTCAATCACGATGCCTGCCGTCTATGCTGTCTTGCATCTAAAAGCAAATTGGTTGTAGCTCAGAGCTTCATCGTATAGGTAACATGAATGAACAGATCATTGAAATGTTTGAACAATCTTAAAAGATGCAAAATATAAGCTTGTTAGAACGATTTATGTAACAGATATCAACACCTTCAAAAGATCAGTCGACATTTATTGCGCTAACTGCTGTACAGTATGATGATCATACCGCAACCCAAGTGGCCTCACTCGAATTATGGAAACATTTTTTATCTGAATCAAACAGAGAATAACCCTCTTACATGGAAGGTTTTTGAGATTTCGGTTTTTGACATTTCAACCCTTACATATTAATGTTTAGTGTTCCTCGAAAGCGATTCCGAAGTAGGAGGAGGATCTTCATCAGCCCATTAGTGATTTTTTGGTTTATTATTTTCAATAATAGGCCTTTGCAATAGACTAGCAATAACATAGGGTTACAACCCTCCATCAAACCATCTTTACGTTTCAAGGTGCGAAGATACCAAATTTTCAATGCCTTTCCGCCGTCCGCCGTAAAGAAACTTAAAATTGATGTAAAAAATCCGTTCTTTTGCAAACAGACTCCACTGGGGATCTAGTTGGTCCTAACTTCTGGTCAGCCAAATTCCCTCTCACAAGTAGATGCTAAAGGCCAAAAACTGCTCAAAAACGAACCAAAAACGTGGATTCACCAGGTTTTTACTGACCAACACTAACGAAAAAAAGCTGAAACTTACCATTTTCAAGTTATTTTCGAGCTCATCAGACTTGGAAAATCTCATTTTAAGGGCGGTAATGCTGAAAAAGGGTAATAAATTCAATTTTCTAAATCTACATTTTTTTGCAATTAAAAAAAGGGGAGGGGGTCAAAAAGAAGGAAACTTTGTGAAATAATTGCAGCATCCAATAGATCCTTATAGTTCCTTGAATTATCTAGGAACCAAGTCAGCCCGATCGCCTCACTCGTATTGATACTATGGGCCATAAACTGCTCAAAAACGGTCCAAAAACGTGGGTTTTTGAGGTTTGTACTGACCTATGCAAGCGGGGTGTCATTTCAAAGTACTTGTGGACCTCAACTATGTATATGCGGATTCGTTCCAACTTATTTAACTTGGAAAATCTCATATTAATCGTGAAAATGTTGAGAAAAGGTGAAAATTTCAAATTTCTGAATCTTAATTTTTGACAGTCAAGAAGATTTGGGAGGAGGGTTCAAAAATAATACACTTTTGTGAATTGGCAACGTTTTATAGATGTTTCATTAAGCTCCGCCCTAGATAAGTAAGATAGAGAAACCGTATTTACTAATTGTTAGACTTTAAATTACTAATTAATAATTTTTTTTGTCTTTTATTTTGACATTTTCAATGCTTTCCTCCATTTTACTCCTTTGAAAGCGATTTTTCGGTTTCAAATTTAGTTCCAATTGATTGATTCAGCGACCCAAAAACATGGAAATAGGATGATTGAACGATAATTGTTTTGCAATTGGAAATTTTCCAGAATGGACATTTGGGCGTATTGCGGAAGGAAGGGTTTTTTAAAATTCTATTCCTTTATCTTAACCATCTTTAAACGTAAATCAACCAATTTTCGGGAGGAGAAAGGGGGGGGGGGGGGTTCTTGGCCTATTACGAAGGTTCGTTATTGAAAATTATGAACCAAAATGGATAATGTACTAAAACGTAAACATTGAATTATGATTAATATTTAAATTTAAATTTCCTCTTGCTCAGCCTTACAAAATTTTATATCTTTGCGTTTTATTGTTTCAGGTACGTTGCAAATGTAACTCTGACCTCTTGGAATTAAGGTAACCACAAATCGATACTTATACAAGTATGTATTTTATTTAAAAAAATCTTCAAGACAGTTTACGTGATAGTTGCAACAAATTTTTAATTTCTTAAATTCTGCATGTTTCACTAGTAAGCATTTTTTGAGATTACAGCTGTCCTTCGATAATCCGACACTTTTAATTCCGACGTACTCGGTAGTCCGACTCCCGTTTCTTTCCGTATTTCTTTTAAAAACTTATATTTACTGTCATTTTGTATCCTAGTATTAATGAATTACATGTACCTTTACTGTTTCTTCCTTTTTTTTAAACTTCATTGTGTTCAAACACATTAAGAATAAAACATCTTTGATAATATGACATATTTGGTAATCGGTCCCTTAACTGTCGGATTATCGAGGGACAGCTGTATTTAAAACGCTCAATGATCTTTTTGCACCGGTCTAAACATCGTATACCGAACTAATACAGAAATAATAAACCTTAATGAAAAAGCGTTCTTTTGCCCTTGCAAATAATGCTTTGAAGCCTCCGATGATACATTCATTGTTGATTGACATCGGATTGGATTCCGAGTTAGGTATGAATATGTAAAATGCAAAATAATTTTTGGTCCAGCTTCAAACGATCTTTTAGACGTTGAACAACCTTGTACACAAGGTGAAATTATGAAAAGCTCTTGTATTTCTAGGCCAAACACTCATTAAAGCAGCTACATTCAACCGACCAGGCAGCAATCGCGATTGTACATTGAAGTAGGTACAATTTTTTCCTTCCAAACGATGAGTGGGCTGGGCGGCCTTGGAGGAGGTCGACGAGGCTAACATTTTGGCAACAGGCCCGAGACTCCGCGAAGGAGATGGCATCGGAAATGATCTATTTCACCTCCAGCCCTCTAAAACCAACGAACTTGGATTGGAAAAAATTCCGTTATCGACCATCCGGGCTGTGAACCACCTTTCATACGAAGAACCCTCATCAAGCCTCAACAAACTCGCGGGCAAAGCGAAAAAGGAGCTGCAGATAAGTGCCATCTTGAGGCGTTCAATAACCCCTTCCTCCTCGAGATTATTTCTGAATAGCCGCAACACGGTTATTGAGGATTCAGGGTGGTGGGAAATGAGAACGAAATGTTCCGAGGTCACCGATAATGATGATTTCGGGCGATCTGTTCATCTTCAGCCTTCCATGAGATTTTGTTTTATCGTATACAGTGGCTGAAGTAAGAAAAACCAACCTTCGTTGTCAATGGAAAAACACATGATGGGTATGGATAGTTCTCACATCCCGTTTCTTGAAAGTGCTAACCCTAAGCATAATCCTGAAGGTTTTTAGTGTTAGAGGTATCACCTGGGTGTTTCAGGTAAATCGCCCCTGCCATTGGAAGGGGTAACTATTTAATTTCCTGTTACATCCAAGTTATAAACATTCTACCTGAAATGTTCACCAAGATTTGATGGGTCTTGTGAATTCAAAACCCTTTGTAGAATCTAGTGGGGCACGTAGTTTCCTTGTGCCCAAACGTTGTTCCCAATTTGTATAAGTTGTACGGTTTTCACACAAAATGCCACAGGGGAAAAATGCGGTACTCCTCCTGGATGAAAAAACAATGGAAACTTAGTTCTAAAAGGTGGGTAGTAGCAGTGGTACCACCAGGCCCAATAATTCCCTCAAAAAATAGGTAGCAAGCAGTAACATTGAAAATACCTCACCTCGATTATGGAGTTCGTTAGTGTTAAATTGAGAATCATCATATTATTCGTCATCCATTTATCGTTAACATAGATTCAAGAAATAACGGTTTGAAATCAGGATACAATTAGTGCAGTGGTAGTTCAGTTGGTATCGCGATGAAAATCCTTAAACGTATGTTCTTACGTCATGATTGGTGATGGAATCTTGTTGTTTGGATAACAACGAAAATCACATGATGGCTGCTGGTCGTGACGTATAGATCATAGAAAGGTAACTCCGACAGCATTGAAGATTGGGAGGTCTGATGCGGTCCACGTGTCACGTCGTCAGTAATAACTTGTTTTCAAATTTGTTTTATTGCACCAAGTTATAAACGTATAAGCAACATTATTCTAATATATAGTTGGCGTATATTAAGAAATCTAAGATGCATCACTTAGTCTTTATTATCCTATTATTTGCACTTTATGATGCTCACACTAATTGAATTAAATCGTGTGGCTTGGTTCTCTTCAGTCTTCTAAGCAGATCCTCTATGTTGAGAAGCTGGACGACATCCTCATTTACATGATCTTGTAGCCTCAACAGGTGATGCATGGCTTGGCTTCGAATGACCTCATTGACAGATTCAATCTGCAGCTCGTAGTGAAGTCTGTCATTTCTAAAATATGAATCGTCGCAACTTCTTAGGACATTATTCTGAAAGCGCTAAATAATGTCACGGTTGCTCTGGGCCGTGCACCCCCACAGTTGCGGACCATAAGTCCAGACAGGCTTCAGGACTTGCTTGTACAGTATCAACTTATTGTGGACTGACAGTTTTGACCGTCGGCCCATCAGCCAGTACATTTTTCTGAATTTGAGCATAAGCTCAGCTTTTTTTTTCTTGACGTGGGACTTCCACCTTAGTTTGGCATCCAGTGTCATTCCAAGGTATTTCGCTTCATTAGCATATGGTATCGCCTTGTTATGGAGAAAGGCTGGCACGTAGTTGATCCAAGTAATGACAAAAAATGAATTCAGTTAATGATACAAGCACTTAAGACTTGTATTGTACTATTTGTTCGTTAGGAGTACGGTCTACATAAAACTGTAAAATTTTGGTGCGACATGTATCCAACTCACCAAAAGTAACAAAACAATGACGGAAGAAAATTATGGGTCCATTTCGTCTTCATAGACTCCAACGGCCTTGGCAGATTCTTACTAACCTTCATTTTTACCTTGCACGAACTCAGCAAACATTTGAGAACTGATAACGAGCGTAGGCTCAAGTATAATTCCGGGTTGTGTAACACGCATAATACACCTGAGGATGCAATAAACGTGCGTAGATCTTCCGAGCAGCTATGATAATCCTTATCAGAAGTTTTTTTTTCTCGTCAGAGAGACCTCCAGGCCTTTAAAACCAAGAACAAGGCCGATTCTGTTCAATCTGTATCACACTCAGCTTCTCTTGTCATTTTTCTACTGTTTTCCGTTTGAAATCCACAGAAAATAGAACCTCAATTAAAATTGATTCATTTTAACACTTTAAAAAGTAGCTTCAATCTCTACAAAGATGACAGTCGGACGAAATACAATTTTTTGTGCGAGTGGTGCGAGAAAATACCATTTATTATCAAGTGGTATGGCACTGTAAAAATTTGGTCAATTTTAATGATTTTAGTTCACCCCCACTATGTAGAGCGTATTTTTTGGTAATTTTCTCCCCAAATTGGCATTTTCTTGAAATATATATTAATAATACCCAGTGTGCAACTAGTGTATCCTTAAGAAGCCTTTAAAATAATATAAATTGAGGGAACATTTTGTCCTTTTTCAATAATTTTTTCTCCTAATTTTATTTGTTTCGAGTTGATGATAGAAAATTCGTTCAAATCCTCGACTGATGTCGTCGTTGTCCATACCTGTGCGGACCCTAAAATATTTATTCAAACTTTTCCAAAACCAATCATCTTGGTTTTGGAGGAGAAGTGGGAAGGTAAACGTCCTTTACAGGCTCAGTGCACTCCCCACATGATGTCTTCACATGGTAAGTTCTTTTCCCCTGCATTCGACCAGCTAGTGACTTTGGAATCATTGAGTTACGTTAACGTCTTTTCCTGGCTTGAATACAGCACTACTCTTTATGCTATACACTTTTCCCTTGACTTCCGATTTCCCCACGATCTGAATATATGGACTACATCCGAGGTTTATGGATTAAATTCACTCCAACATGTTCCAGAACAATAACGGATCTCATTTCTTGTTTTATGTC
This sequence comes from Creontiades dilutus, assembly GCA_031894815.1. Taxonomy (NCBI): domain Eukaryota; kingdom Metazoa; phylum Arthropoda; class Insecta; order Hemiptera; family Miridae; genus Creontiades; species Creontiades dilutus. The sequence goes on along the minus strand of JAVIWC010006977.1, from coordinate 672,918 downwards.
CTTTTGCTGCCACCTACTACATGAGTAATCGCCCCGTGACGAGTATGGCGAATGAGAGCAACATGATGCTTCTTCTAGAACCTGAAACACTACTCTGAAACAGCTCAAAATAGGATTTCAATAAGTTTGTGAATAGAGCCTTAAACAATGTCCCTTACATATTTTATTTTGCTATCTTTAATACTCGTAATAAGCAAATGGAATTTCATTGCAACAATTCTTTAAAACACCCCTCGAATTTCTTCACTCAACGTTTCAAAGTTTGTGGATTCAAAATCTACAAATCTCGTCACCACAAAAAACCATAGAATTGATGTAAAACATTCTTTTTTCCACACTTGGGGTCTAGCTGATCCCAACTTCTAGCCACCCCGTTCACTTCGCACACATAGATTCTAAAGCCCCAAAACTGGCCAAAGACGTGATTTTTCGAGGTATTTGCAGACATAGGTAACTGAGGTGTCATTTCCTAGAAGTAATTTTCGATTATCGACTGGAATAGGTTTCATATCCTTACAAAGTCGCCTATAGCAAATAATCGCATTTTTGAACCTCAAAGTGACCCCTCAAACTCGACAATGAGACGAACAATCTGCCGAATCTGACGCACGTTTTTATTAATACTTATGCCGTGAGATTTATTTATACTGTGAAGTTTGTCACTTTTAGGTTCAAAAGTTGCGATTATTCGCTATGGTTGAATTTCTGCGGATCTAAAACTTTCCAGTCGATTCTTGGACATGACTCCTTACTTGCCTATGACAGTTAAAAATATAAAAACTCCAAATATGTCGTTTTGGTACGTTGTTGAGCAGTTTTTGGACCATAGCAACTATGTTTTTGAGCCGATCTGGTTGGCTAGAACTTTCTACCTACTAGACCCCAAGTGAAGTCCATCTGCGAAAGAACGGATCTTATTTACATCAATTCTAGGGACTTTTGTGCCCCGTACGGCGAACGGACATTGCGGTTTTTGAATCTAAGCATCTTAAAACGTGAAGTAACAACTTTTTGGGGGGGGGGGAGGGGTAGGCAAAGTATACTGATATACTATATACCCTGAAAATCAATCGCCGTAACAATCTGAAAACAGACGGCCTAGAAACAGGGTCTGGGTGAGAATGTAAAAATAGGAGATTGAAACCTTCTTCAGTGATCAAGTGAAAAATCATCTTAATCTTAGAGTTAAAAGTCGGCATAAATGATGATTTTTAAGCGAACAAATTTCGGTCATTATATAGCAAAAATTAAGTCAAATAAAAAAAATGGATAGCATCACGTGAATCAGCGTTAAAAATCAATGAAAATTCATACTCGTATGCCACACTTTACAGATCACCATTTGCGCAACTTTGGGTGCTCGCTGAACCGGTTACGCGCAATAAAAAAAATTGGTTGAGGAGTAAAAGTTTCATGAAACCTTAAGCAGAATCCAAATCTAAAAAAAAAAAAAAAAAAAAAAAAAAAAAAAAAAAAAAAAAAAAAAAAAAAAGGGGTTCCTATTTGAAATAACAAAGTTGATGCGCAAATAGCGCATTAGGTCACGTGCGCAACGCGCGAAGTTGTGATGTATGAATCCCTTGTTAGAAATTAGTGAAGTTATTGTTTGAAATTTTTTTTAGGCTCTGAAATTACGGAGATAAATGCTTGGTCCATAAAATTTTGGCCAGTAAATATATTCATATGCATATGCATACAAGAATGATGAATCCATGAGTTAAAAGAGGCAACGTTTTTCAACCAATTCTGTTATTTCCATATTGTTGTATGTAGATCGTTTTAATCCTTCATCTATACGGATATTTATTGTTTATATACAGGCAAGCCCAATTTACAATCGACGATACACTCATACGAGCAGAAAATCATAGAAATCAATAAGGTACAATATTAGGGGAGGGTAATTAAAAGATGCAGCAGGAGGTTTTAAACTGGATCAATAATGTCAATTAACTGAATTTTATGGGGGAAGAAGAAATTGAGGATTTTAGTTTGTCATTTTAGCGTGTGGATGTTAGTGTTTCTAAATCTATCTCGTATTCGCGAGTAGCATTGTTATTGTGAGCTTGTCTCGGGATTTTAAAGATAAATTAATACAGATACTCCCGAGTGGAATTGTTTGTATTTGTTCACACTTCAAACTCGTAAAAAGACTATATCCGCAGCTTGTATCCTTGGGAATCGCGTACACGTGGATGGGAAGGCCGAAAGTGATAAGGGAATTGCATAACGGAGATGCACCGAGGAGGTTGGACGAGCTAGAGAGGCGAAGTGCGGAGGCGATTGTAGTGAAGTGAAGAGAAATGAAGTGAGGAAGGAGCGTGCGGGGCTCATAATTGATGGGTGGCGAGTTGGTGAACCTGAACCCGAACCCTGTTATCGCCTGTGCGGAACTTGAAGGATTTATGCCCGCAATGACGAGGCTCGTCCCCCGGGGAAGCTGTGCGCTTTGCAACCGCTTCAAGATCTTATCCGGGAAATCTCTAGAAGTCGGTAACAAACACCACGAACATTGATGATGTCCAGTCACATAACCATTGCAATATGTGGCACTAAGGGTATATTCCCACAAATTTATAAAAACGCAGTTATTACACCACTCTTTAAGACAGGTAATCCTCAACTGATTAATAATTATAGACCTATTTCGCATGTGGTCTAACATAGCTAAAATGATTTAAAAGGCAATAAAAACCTATTTAATAGATCATTTAAAAACCGAAAATTTAATAAAAGCAAATCAGTACGGATTTCAACCTGGAAAAAGTACATTGGAAGCAATAATAAGCCTAATAGAAAAGGTCACCATGGCATTAGACGAAGGAGACAAAGTTCTTTTCCAAAGTTCTTAATGAGCTAGGACGTTCCGTTTCCCTGTACAAGATTTTATCTTAAGCGGATCGTAGGATTTTTTTTTTTTTTTCAATTTATGAACTTTCATATATTGTAAAAGTTTATTTCTGAATAGAAAATAAATGTATTGAAAACCGCAAAAATTGATCCTAGGTGATATGAAATTCATTCCTCTAATACACACATTTCATGTGGGTACCGAAAAAAATGTAATAAAAACACAGAATTTAAATAGACAAATCGACTAACTCGACTGAAATTTCCTCACACCAAGAACTAAGGATGAGAAATGATACGAAAAATCGATTTTTTGAATCGATTCAAAATCGAAACCAAAAGATCACAAAAGTATCAATTTTTTAAAAATCGAAAATTGGTTTTTAAAATCTTATTATTTTTCTAATGAAAATTCAATTTTTTAAATAATTATTGCAATGATAGTAGCAAGTTCAAGTTACGTAGGTTTAAGGACAGAAAATCGGTACAAGTGTCAAATAATTTTTTCTATTTTTTTTTTTTTTTTTTTTTTTTTTAAATTCAAAATCGAAACCTAAATCAATTTTTTTTACAAATAAACTTGATTTTTCATAAAATTGATTTTTATTAATTAATTAATTAATTATTTTGTACATTGTTTTGAAAATATTGGAAATAAAAAGGTGTCTTATTACTAGAAAAACAACATTTTTTGTATCGGTAACCCATTCACATGTACTAATAGATGTTTCCAATTTCCTATTTTACGATTCAGAACCAAAAATCAATTTTCCTTTTGAGAAAATCTGCCAAATTTTAAAACAAATTGTTATTAAAGAATCGATTCACATGAAAATCTACAACAAGAGTATCGATTCAAAAAATCGATTTTTTTTTAAATTGGTAAATCGTTCCCCATCCCCCGTTCTGCCCCCTTCGAGAAGAGAGGGCCGCGAGGTAAAAATTTAACTTTTTAACTACCTGCAACCTGAAAAATTGACTTGAAAGTAACAGTATATGGATGACTTTAAATATATCTTCATTAATGGGATTTTCTTGAGAAAAAAGCCTACCAAAAACAATTTTTGTATACTCTAATCCCTAATGATTAGGGCGGTTAGCTACCTATTGGAGGGTGCTTTTCGTCGTAATAGTGGGGTACTGTAGAAAGGCTCGATTGTGCTCTGTGAAGATGAAGTGGAACGCAAATGATATAGCTAAGATTTTTGTAGTTTACCGATAATATCTTTTAGTATGGAATGTCTTTTATAAAGACTATACAAACAAAATAATGAAGGAAGTCAACTTTAAACGTTCAATCTGTGAGGTTGATGAAAATAACTTATTTGGGGAAATGGAAGTCCAAACAAGTGAAGACAAAATTTAAGTGTGTAAAAGATGTGTATAGGCAGGAGCCACACATAATAGAAGAAAGGAAGAAAAGTAGCTGCGGAAAACTAATTTCACCCAAACACTTCTGCGACGACGTTTCATTTTCTAAATTTCCCTTCGTATTAACTCCTTTTTTAAGACCGTTGACAAGACAGCAACTCCGGCTACAACCAATTCTTCCGACATTTTCACCACCACTGCCTTGCCACTTGCCGATTTTTTAACTAGCAAATCCCATTACATACGTTCGATCAAACGTCGCCTTGCAGCTTGCAAAGTTGCTTGGTCTGCAATTTCTTTCCCCGCTTTTTTCAAGCCAGCCAGGAACGTACTAGTTTGATAGTATACGATTACGAGGAGCTTGTTTACTAGCTAATAGCCAACTATTCAGTATTTCACTCGGCCTTGTTCCTGTATATTTCTAATGGTATATACGGTTATGTATACTTGTTTAAGCCATAGTTGAAAGAATTTTGGGGATAGATCGAAAATCGAAGTAAATAAAATTTACACAAATTTATGCATGTGGATGATAAAATTTTGAACTAGTCGCTTTAGGTTACTTTCTCAACGATAGCTTGGCCTGTGTTGTTGGGGTAGGTCTTGGCAATCATTGGAGGCCGTATACAACGGAGTTAGACCGAGAGTATCGTTTAAGAGAGGTTAACTGGAATTAAATTCTTTATACATACTGGCTGCTGAGATTCATCGCAACCACATGATGAATAATCAGCTGAATAAAAGTTTAGGCATCACCGCAAAACCTCAAAAAGTTGAACATTTTCAAGCCAGTTGACGGTAATAAATTCCTTTGTAGGGACAAGCAAAGAAATGAATTAGAATCGAGAATAAATTCTTGTTCGATGCACTTGTGAATCGTAGTGGAATAGGTTGTTTCTGGGTCCATTCTGGAACAATACGATCAGGCAGGGCTGACAGAAGCGGGAGTCGTGGATTCCCCTCACTCTTCCTTGATGATACCACAGGCCATGTTCAATGCACCATATCACAGTTTCAATATCGAAAATAATTGCTTCGTTAACTAATATAAATAAATAGAAGGGGCGCTCGAAGAGAAAACTATGTTTGACATTGCACGGCGACTAAATGATAAATCGACCCAACGCGAGCTCCGTTATTGAAAATTGATTCCCAGCCGAGTTCCTTTTTTTCCATAGCGATTCTTGATTCTCCGCATATATTAATAAATTACATTCAGTTGATTGTCCGACCGTTGATATTTCTCCTGTTGGAGTTGTGTTTTCAGTTTGCGTGCTCGAAGGCCGATCTGGCGGGTTTTACACTCGAGGAAGCGCGAATGGAGGCAATGAAATATTGTTTCTGTTGGTATTTATAATATTGAAATCCTGCTTTTGACGATTGATTCTTTTTCATTTCCGGCTTTCCACGCTTGTTAACTGTTTCGAGCTCATTCTACACGTTTATTTTCGTTCAGTCGTTGACAGAATAAATTACGGACGTCGTCAATAATATGGGGAAAGATCAAACAAGAACACTAAGCTGTGCTGAGATGCTTGTCCATCCGCATTGTAAATATTCATGATCTGCGATTTTAATTCTGTCGTGCATTGATTTTTCAACAAAAATGTATTCTAATCTTTTAGAGGATATCACTTTCCAGGAAATATTGGATAAAATTAAAATGAACCAGTGACTGTGTCAGCTTTTTACGTTATGTTGGCAGAAATTAACTTTGAATGAAATACTCTGTTTGAGCCAGGCTCACTAGTATCGTACGATTGGGTCTTTATGGAAAGTGCTGCAGCACCAGAAATTAAGTGTCCCCATTTAGTCTTACCCAAGCCTCTTGTTCAGATAGCCACCGTTCATCAGGCTGAGACCCATGTAATTGAATTGCGTTCACAAGAGATTGCCAGGAAACAACTCAAAGATGCAAGAATCTACTACCAGGCATTGAGGTAGTACTAAAGGCTGTTTCTGCCTTCTCAATCACTTCAAAGCGTCCTGGAGTATCCTTGGATTCCTCAATAATTCCCTCCAGGGCAACAAACTGATACTGCTAAGGATACCAAGGCACGACAGGAGGGTGACGAGGAAGCTGATGGTCTTGTTAATAAGGGATTCAAGTCCAACGAAATTGGACCTCAATCTCAACTTGGGGAAGTTATATAACTCAAGAAGTCCAGGAATGGGAGAGACACGAACAATACACTGGACTGGCACAATACTTCTAAGCAGAGATAAGACGAACTAAGCGGTTGTTAAGAACCATGGTTAAGCAAATGATCCGTAGATCTTCATAAGGCTAAAAGAAATTCGCTAACTTGTGGCACTCCTCATTGACCACTTTCCCTAGAGATAACGTCTTAACCAAATAGTTAAGACCAGGGCAATGGAATGTTGACTCTGCTGTGAAGAGGCGGAAACAGCAGAACATACCGTCTGTAAATGTCCAACTGCTGCTTCAATAAGATTTCAGCATTTTGGCCGGTTTTGCTAAGAAAACGCTTGAAATCCTCCTTCATTTTGTGAATGGACAGGATAGTGTGCCAATAGATCCTGATGGAGTCAATGTCCAGAGGTTTCTCCCATTCTTCAACAAACAGAAAGTCTAATCCTGTACTGCTACCTTTGTAAGCTTTATGATTGCGGCAACCCAATAGAACGTGCATTCGTCCGATTCACAGGCAAAACTCAGCTGAGTTTATCTGTCAATAAATAGCTAATCATATTTGTTCACTTCAGCGAACTCGTTCAATTAATTAATCGAATTTAAATTAGTGTCTTGGCCAGATAATCTCTTAAAACTATTTTCAAATGTTTTCCTATGATTTCTATCTCGAATGATTGTACTTATCTGAAAAAGATGACTGTTTTGATACAGTTCTGCCCTAGTGTTGTTCTTTCTTTTAGTTATTTTGAAGTTTGTATTACATTAAATTCTTTCTTCACTAGTTGCGTGCTGTCACGTTAGTAGGGTTTGAGAATCTAACAATAATTAGATGATAAATCCGTACTCGAATCTAGGGAAGTAGCGGGAAAATTGTGACTTGATTCGTGATTTAGAGAGAAAAAACGAAGCAAATTATCACACAAAGGTTACGTTAGGATTAGTTTTATAATGATAATGATGATAATAATGTGAAAATTATCATGTTTATTATACTATATATTGATACATGTTTGTCAGTCCTACGATATTATATGAATCCAGTCAACCGCTACTTGTAAAATTCCAACAAAAGCTAAGTTAAAAACGAGTTCTGAGGTTACGCATCAGGGACACTCAGGCAAAACCCGCCGTAAGATACTTTCAGGATAGTTAGGTACTATTTTATTACTATTTAATCGTATTTAGGCAGTTTCGTATCAGCTTTTCTTGTGAACTTTGTAATGCATGTTTCTTACAAAGCCACAATCCTAAATGAACAGTAATTGATTACTAAACTCCAAGTCCCTGTGAACACAGGCTAATTATCTCCTCACACTTCCCAATTGTAAGTCTGATGATTGTGGCTTCTCAATTGGGCGTGCAACCGTCAAATTTACCGTTAAAACACTTTCTAATTTTAAATCCCTTTCTTACCATACCTAACTCAGTGCTACGAAGTTATGCCATTAAAATGAGAAAAATAAATTATAAAATGGAAGGATAACTATTTAACACATTTACTGTTACTATTCAACTCCTCCCAACACTATCGAATGAACTCCTCAAACTAGCTAATAGATTCAATTATATTTTCGTAGTTTTTTCTTCGAGTTTCTTATTCTTTTTTCTCCACTAATTAACTAATCTGCATTCTTAAATGACTAATCATTTTTCATTACGCTCCAAGTGTCTCAATCAACACGTTCTAATGATCTCCTTAAATTTGTTATTACAATTGAATCATATTTGTGCAGTTTCCGATTAAGTTTTCTTGTGATGTTTGTGATTCTCGTTTCTTAATGATCCATAATTATAAATGACTAAACTCAAATTCGTCCCTATCTACACATTTAAATGATCTCCACAAACTTGTTATTACTGTAATAAGATACCTACTTTTGCAGTTTCATATCAAGTTTTTTTAGTAATGTCTGATTATCACGTTTGTTACTGAGCTACAATTCACAAAATGGGTATTATTTTTTATTTCACCTGAAGTCGTCCTTATCATCACGTTCAAATGACAATAACACACATTAGGTTCTCGTTTGTTACACGACGGTGGGTAACAATTATCGCAAGCGCAATAGCACAATTTCCATTTTGCATTGGGTATTAAACGGAGGCCGCGACGTATTACATGTGAACATGGAGGCCACTAGTTTTTATCCGCGATAGTTTTATCACTGGTTTCGATCTATTTGTACAACTGATGTGTATGTTACTAAAACTATTCATTTACTATATTTGTTCCTCCTTATTTTTGAGATTCAAGCGTTGTATCAAGACGTCCAAACCAAACAAAACACTGACCTCCGTGTAACACCTGAATCGAGTGCCAATCCTCATAATATGATATTATGGCACTTGTGTGGACCCACCGTCAAGTTCGTTTGTTATCCAAACTGTTTTGGAATTCAGTCGAATTATACGTACAACGAATAATTTTGGGCACAGGAGCTGCACCCAAATATAAGATCCACCAAAATGATTCTTAAAACTCGTTTGGCCCTCGATAAATTGCCACAAATGTCGTCCTGAGGGCCGGCGTCCTCGAGTGGCTTCCGGTCGGAGCGTAAAATCCTCTTCCCCCGTTTTAACGATGAGTGACGCGTGAATGTGAAATATTAGGCCGCGAACCGGCTACCGCTCCGCCGCTAATGGGCCCCGTCGGACGTCCCGACCCGAAAAAATCGGCGTATCAAGATGCTCCCGAAGGCGGCAGATGTTAGAGAAGCTCGAGGGCGGGGCCGGCGGGCCAGCGGGTCAAGGGCGGGGACAAAACCCCGGGTTCAATCCCCCCGCTCGGTTACATTCAGTTCGCCAAAATCGGATCATCTTCCCACACAGGAGGCCGGTTGTGGACCAAGGCCGGGCATTCGACCCCGTCAAAGCCCCTTCACAGATGCTGGGTTTCTTCAAGTCCACACACTCAGCCGAACATTGAATGATTTCTCTCATGAATGTCGAAACTGAAAAATAGCGACATGAGGTGGGGAATCAAGGTGGCGACAGAGTAGCTCATCAGTCCGTCAACAGCACATGTAGGGAAACAGACTTTGGTTGACTCAACTAGTAATAGCTGGCAAGTTCCAACAACAAAGACCATCCAAAACCTCGGGTTCAATCCCCCTCTCGGTTACATACGGCAAAGTCGGATCATCTTCTCACTCAGGAGTCCAAGAACGTGGAAAATCAAGATGGGAACAAAGTAGCTTATCTGCCCATCAACAGTATACGTGAACAACAGGCATTGGACTGCCCAACCAACACTAGCTGGTCACCTAGTACAACAAAGCTTACACTCTCTACGTGACTAACTCTCACTGCATTAGTATCTTATGTAAGTTGTTGGTCACCAAATTCCAATCGCCTTTCCTGTTCCAATCCTTTCAGCCCAACCGGTGTATCTCCTGCAGTGTTACTGGTTGCAAGTTCAGCTCAGTGATGGCCACGCTGCTCAAGTTAGGCATTGCTGCTCTCCTGTAGCCTCATTCTAAACCCTGGGCAAAACCACAGTCCCGAACGTCTGAGATGTCCATGACGTACGAGGCTCAACAAGGATAATTTTTTTTCGAAAGTTCCCAAACATTCATCCTTCCTACTTTCAATACCCGTATGAAGGAGATACGCTACGAATAGGATGCAGGAAGCAGGCCTGGACTTGTGGACTTGGGCGTTATGGCACATGACCTAACCAGGCGCTGGCTGTGCGTGAGAGGTATAAGCGACATCAATCTATTTTCATAAATACAGAGTAAAGAACAGGGACGAAACTAATAGGTTAAGGTTTCGTGTTCAATTTGGGATAACCATGGTCATCAAATAGTAATTTGCCCCACATACCTAGCAATTTGACCACTGACTTTCTGACCTATTTCTAGGGATCTAAGGGGAGCTTTGTGGATGATTCGTAAGAAGGTTTTGAAGGTGTTTCTGTTTCGCGGATTTTCGCTGAACGAATAGTTATCTGTACATACACAACATGTACATCCTGTTCATACTAAACAATTCGTAACATCATGTTCGCTATTCCATATTGATTTTACGAAGAAAATGCAGTTCGAAGCCGAAAAATATGTGTGTACTTATGGATGAGGGCCTACTTAGTTTTTTATTGGGAAAATGCGGGAATACGTGGAAAGCGAACACCAAATTTGACGCAGAAAATCCAAAACCAACGTGGTCAAAAGTTGAAAAAAATTCGTCTTCTTGCAAAATCTGGGTTTGTATGGCACAAACCGTGGTTTTCTTCGAAAAATCATAAATAGGAACGAGTTGAAATAGAAAAGTGGGGTTGCCGGCATTTTGTGGCATTCGGTTTATTTTTACTCAAAACATTCATGTATCCGAAATGCAGGACACCCTGTAAATAATGGCGAATTTCACACATTGACTGTAATTTCATATTTGTGGATAGTTGGAGGATCGCAATGTGTGTTATTGTAATATATTGATAGATCGATTAGACAAGATATGTTGATACCTCACTTACTCAGTTACCTTCGGATGACTTTGTGGTTCCATCAGCTTCGTATAAAGTAACAGCTATTTACTCAAGAATTACCTTACCACGTGCATCGCTCATTGTCCGAGTGGGCAGGTAGTTACGTATCCACAGACGGCCATCAATAAACTCGTCAAAAACATTATGCAGTCTTACCGAACAATGTCGTATTTACCTCACAAACGTTAAATCCAGTAATTGTACGTATTTACTTATCGAGGAGGAATACAATGGCACGACCCCCTTCGCTTCATTGCTTTAATCAAAACCCGTTCTCGTGAGGGGACAGTTGAATTATCGTTGGGATTTCTCTTTCGGAATCTTTTAAAACCAACTAATTCGTTGCATCGATTAAAAATAATAAATGTCCCATTGTTTAAGGGGTCTCGACGTTAACCGAGGGTTATTACCGGGGAAACTTAACCGGCCGGTTTAGATGAACATGGGGAGTCAAGTGATTGACGAATCGTTCGGTAGATACGCATCAGCGCTTCGGGAACGTACGTTAGGTGACGCACCGGACGCACGCAAGGCGCACAATCAATTATTGCTCTTACGGGCCCCGCGTCCCTCGAGGGCTCCTTCGGGAGGCGTTCGAAGTCACATCACCTACTCAATTAACATTTTAACGGGAACCTCTATTACTTTTGAACGTTTATCGTTTTTTTAACCCTTATTTTTATCCTTCCAGTCGTGGCATCATCGTTACTTCAAAGTCACCCATTTATATGAAGAACAAGCTAAACCTTGGAATTCATGAACCATTCATGAACCTGGCTTTTGGATGGGATCATGTTTTGGGGAAAAAGCAATCGTTGATTTCAAAAATCTAATTCTTCGCCTAATCTTGATGACACAAATTATGTCTTAAATTGATTCATATCTACCTCTACCACTCTATGTTTTGAAGTCAGTGCCTCAATAACAACTATCGTAATAGCCATCTGGTTTTTTGAACTGTGACATGAATTTACTCTTGAAACTACTAACGCACCCATGCTACTCCACTGTGAAGTACGTAGAGAGAACGAGGTGGTGTACCTCAGGCGTTAGGCTAAAGGAAAAGTTTTTTTTTCGACTCATTAATAATTGTATAAAATCCTTCTTAATTCTACTCCCATTGTTTATACTTACAATTCAAGCGTTACTGCCGTCCTCTCATATTTTTAATTGATATAAACGTCTGTTAAGGTGAATCCAAGGAAGATATAAACGGTTGTGCAGTTAACTGATGGAGGCTGTATTTCAAATGAATACGTACATGCTCAATGAGCGAGTATGGAAATACATAATTCAATTCGTATTCGTCTATACAGGGTGTTTCAGGTCGTGACGGTCATAGGCCAGGAGAAGATTCTACGGAAAGTTTCTGATCGAAAATGCCTCTTAGCAATTTTTTTTTAAACCCTTGGAAATGCGGTTTTTTTTTCAATTTTAAGATTTTTATCGTTTTTTCGACCTTACCGCATTAAAACGGCCGTATCTCCCACATTTTTCGTGCGATTTCAAATCTGAACCCCCCATTGGAAAGAGCGTTAAATTGCCTATCACCCAAATGGAGAATCAAATTTTTTGAGCTGGCAAAACGGTTAAAAAAATCAGCTTGAAAAGGACACATTGTCAAATCGTGGAAATCTCGACTTTTTTCAAACGCTTATGAGTCCCTGTAATAAGGCATGTGAATTTTAGCCTGTAGTCCTAAAAGATGCGCCAAAATGTTTTCCAGCGATATAACAAGATTTGAAATTCCATGTAGTTTTCTGGGAGAAAATTGCTTTTCAAGTAAGAAAAACGTGGTTTTTCACTGGATACTCCGGTTTTTCATTATGCGTTGATTCGTCTGGTAAAAATTATTAAATTATTATTGAAGCATTTTAATAAATTGTACATTCTTGCTGTAGATACTGCTCAAAATGTCCACCATTCAATCTATGACCTGAAACACCCTGTATAGTGAATCAATCAAATAAATAAAGGTGTTGTTGAATGAAACCCTAGGGCACTTCTGCCAAAGTTGAGGTTACGCGGGTAGCCAATAATATCACAAAATATGCTGCTTTGCCACTACTTAGTTAGGAAAATGTTGATAACTATGATATGAAGTCAGTCAAGTTAACAAGGATGTAAGAGCAGGCTACAACGAAGGAGAGAACTGAACCAGACTCTGTTAACCAAAAACGGGAAAATTTTGTTTGGAGGGGAAGTGAAGAAAATTTAGAGTGGGGAATCGCGGCGAACAACGTGAAATTTTAAAAGGGCTTTTCCACCCGATTGGCAAAAGTTATAAACAGGATACGTCCATTATGCGGCCAGAGGGTTGAAAGAAGTTGAGGATGATGGAAGAAGGTGAGGATGACGAAAGGATGTTTCCTTATGAAACCACCGATAGTAGAGCTAAGAAATCCTAAAAGCGTCGGTATTGCGGAAGTACTCCGGACGTGGTGCCCAACTAGCTCCGTGGCACTTTTCCCGCACCACAGTCCACGCCATGGTCCTGTCAAAGCCACATACCTAAGTTGCCCCTTTCATGAGCTGATTGCGGAGAATGCCCCCGACGCCCGTATAAGACGCTTGTATGCGTCTGGCATATCTCCCGAGGCGGCATTCTCAAGAATCGAGAATAGCAAACTACCCATAACCATCACCCGACAGAAAAGTAACGAATATCATAACGAAAAGTATAGAATATATTGTTTAGTATGGTCTAAAACTTAAAATATAGAGGAAACTTTGATTTAGATGAGAAAAAGGTATTTCATCTCACCAAACATCAATGCTTCAGCTTACTGTAAGTAGACTCGAAAGCAAAAAGATTCTAGCTGACTGTTCTACATGATTGTTTTTCGGCTGGCGGTTTTTAATCTTCCTTTCTTCAAATAATCTGGCGTGTAGGGGTGTGGCATCGTACTATCGAATCGGGCTACTCTTGAGTTGCTGGAATTCATTCAGAAGAATACACGAGCTGCTTAAAGTTTCCACCTTAGGACTGTGCTGCAGCATTGTACGTCTGCTTCTTCAGCAACTGATGCCGGAACCTCCAAGCAACCTGTTCATCGTTCGAATTCATTGAATCCTAAAGCAAACGATGATATAGAAATAAAAAGTTCCAGTGCGATTCCACTGCCCAAAAATGGCAAATTCACTGAGACCCCTGCTGCTGGGTCGTACTTCAACTGTTTCTGTCTGGCTGCTCCTTCAATAACTAGCGACCAGCCCTGTATACAGTTCGAGAGGACATCAGCAATAATAATGCTGGGTAATCATTGCGTATTTTCCAGTGGATAACCGGGGAAGGGAACTCTTAATAGTGGCGTATTATGCACTATTAAGATTTTTATGGGGCTGTCACACTTCTCCGAAGTCCAGAAAACAGTTTCCCTGAAATGTCGGGTTGATGAGTGTAATTTTTCATCACGTCATTTCTTATGAATTTAGCACGTGAATGATGCAGAGGAAGTTGAACGTTAGTGTATTAATTCCAATTAGACGATTCGTTAATAATTTTGATAGCCTATCATCGCCTATACCCGGACACCTCCAAGCGACCCGCTCACCGTTTGAATTCGTTGTATCCGAACGCAAACGATGATAGAGCATTAAAAATGTTCCAGTGCGATTCAGTGTTATTACGCGAGGACAAAAGTGGTTGGTTAACCTCGACTTGAACGCGATGGGTGGCCGTTAGGGGAGGCATAACGGCGGAGCGGGTCCCAAGAAAACACACCTCCGTCTTCGAGAGCAGATGATGCTAATTCCAACCAGTCGCGAACCCGCCACTTCTACTATAATTTGCATAGTACATGATAATTTCTTCAAGGTACCAGCCCGAGAATGCCAGTCAAGGGGAGGCGGGGAAGGATTCATTCATTGACGGCTTAAAGCATACAACTACTCAATCAGATTCAAATTCCACGTTCACCTTTCAATATGGGGCGAGGTAGGCCTATCCCGCGAAACTAACTTGAATTACTTTTCCGCAATAACGCTGTAGTTTATTATTCACACAATTATGTTACTAAGGTTATTTACATAAGACCTAATCTATTTTTTATTTATTTATTTCCTAATACATGAAACACTGTTATAAAGGGGAAGAGCGAAAATATTCTACTGCAAATTATTACAGAACGGTTTATTAATTCTTTATTAGATAACCCTCCGAACCGGACCACTGGATTACCCGAAATTGACTGCTCATCTATAGATAATGCTTCGTAGGTAGAAATCAAATTGAAATTAGCCACGATAGAGATGACGTAGCTTGTGGAGCGTTATAAAGACTCAGTGCTTCCACGAAATGTTAATTGCAAAAATAGTCCCATTTATATATCAGCGCAGTAGATCAATTAGGGAAGAAATAAGCCTCAGGAGCCTTTAGCTGACCAGTGTGTCTTTCCTAGTTACTGACTTCGTTTCAAATAAAGCTCCGTGAAACTTCACTAGTTTCTTCGTCCGAAACCAGAGCTATGGACCACGAATAGAACACTGAAATTCAATTAGATAAAATGAAACACCAAACTACGCTTCAATTGTCGGCACGTTTATAAATATGTTATGAAATTCAAAAATCGGCGATATTATTACTTAATTCGTGAAGTATCCGTAATGCAACACACATCCATGCGTTTGAAGGCAGACTTGCTATTTGTGAGCGAGCTGAGGATCGCTTAGAAATCGGATTGGTCTCATTTCAATTCGTTGAACTAATTTGTATCTGAATCAAACAAAAGCATCGAAAGTTTTTGAGGTTTCGATTTTCTCAGAAGTTTTAATCCTTTAAATCAACCCCAAATCCATTATTACATCGTTATTACCCACACATATTCGTTATTATGTCGCTGTTACCCCGACAAATCTGTTATTACATCGGTATTACTACGATAAATCCGTTATTATATTCCTTTTACCCCGATAAATCTATCACTATGTCGGCATTACCCCGAAAAATCCGTCATTGTGTCGTTATTACTCCGACATATCTTTTATTACATCGGTTTTACCCGGAAAAATCTGTTATTACTTCGAATAATCCGTTATCGCGTTGCTTTTACCCCGAAAAATCTGTTACCCCGAAAAATTCATCGTAGCATCGCTTTTATCCAGAAAAATTCGTCATTATGCCTTTTTTACCCAGTCAAATCAGTCATCATGTCTGTATTAAACCGAAACCCCGTCATTATGTCTTTAACACCCCGACATATCTTTTAGTATATCGCTTTTACCCCGAAAAGTCTGTTATTACCCCGAAAAATCAATTATCACAACGCTTGTATCCCGAAAAATCCGTCATTATCGCTTCATTATCCCCTAAAAATCCGTTATCACATCGCTTTTACCCGTAAAAGTCTGTTATTACCCCGAAAAATTCATCGTAGCATCGCTTTTATCCTGACAAATCCGTCATTATGCCTTTTTTACCCCGTCAAATCCGTCATTATGTCTGTATTAAACCGAAACCCCGTCATTATGTCTTTACTACCCCACATATCTTTTAGTACATCGCTTTTACCCCGAAAAATCCGTTATTACAACGCTGGTATCCCGAAAAATCCGTCATTATCTCGTCATTACCCCCTAAAAATCCGTTATCACATCGCTCTTACCTGGAAAAGTCTGTTATTACCTCAAAAAAATCCGTTATTACATCGCTTGTATCCCGAAAAATCCGTCATTATCTCGTCATTACCCCCTAAAAACCCGTTATCACATCGTTTTCACCCCGAAAAATTCGTTATTACATCAGTATTACTAAGACAAATCCGTTCTAATGTCGCTGTTACCCCGACTAATCTTTCATTATGTCGTCATTACACCGACAAATCCGTTATTATGTCGTAATTAAACCGACAAATCCGCCATTATGTAGGAACCACCGGAGGGGGCCTTCGCTAAACAACTTGTGAGAATTCCTCTCCAGGGCGGCCACACTTTCGCATTTGACGACGTGTTTACGGTTTCGATTACCGTCGAACGTGACTTCACACTGAAATACGACGCGAAATATCGGCACGGACGTTCGGGCCGTGGTTGGGATTTTTTTTCTCTCCTCTTTCTTTCTTTATTTTTCCTTCTGGAAGAATATTTTACAAGACTATTTCTGGGAGTCGCGGGACTCCGCGGTTAGGATCCCCCGAGCCACATATTCAGCAGTTCGGTCTATAATTATAGAATAAGATCGAAACATCATTAATAATGAAATATTGAGTACCTACAAACGTCTTTACACTTTTATGAGTCGGACTAAGTCACTCGCGACGAAGTTGTGGAAACCCATTTCAATAAAAACGGAGTCAAATAGAATGTTGTCTATATGTCCAGGAAAATAAAGAGTTACACAGGTGAATGGATTTCGACGTTTAGGTCATCATCAGTAACAAACATGAACGTTCATGATGAATGTATTCCCAGGAATAATATATACCCAGTATTTATTTAAAATAATAGGTTCAAATATACACTGGGTGGGAAACGAAACATCCCTCTCCCCTCCAAACAGAATCTTGAATTTTGGGGTAAAAAGACACAGATTTCTTTTGCAATCTGTATGTTGTTTGCCAAAGATATAAAATATGAGCACATTGCGCTCGGTGCTTGTGCACAAATGTGCGCAACGTGCAACGTGCACTAACTTTGTGTTTTCAAACAAGAAACCCCTTTTTTATCACAGATTCGGATTATACGTAATTTTTATTACAGTTTGACCGCTCAACAATGCGGACCCTCAAGGTAGTGGCCTGCTAGAATCGTTTTCATTGTTAATCTGGAAATTTTTCTCCAACAATCCTTAATACAACACTGAGCATGTTCCCAAATGTACCCAACATTTGGTAGTTTTTTCGTATGAGGATCCCCTTCAATTTTATGAATTTTTCCAATTTAATGAAAATTTGACGCCCTATTTAATTTTTTCGACTGAGCGCATCCCGTTCTGGGATCGGGCGAAGTTGACTAGTCATTAAAATTGCGCGAACATAAATTAATAAAGCCAAATTGCGAGGCATGAAGTTTCCGTTTTTCTCAAACTCTGGTTCGAAATCAAATTGAGTCAACTGAAAAAATAAAAATAAACGGATAATATCGCGTGAATCAGCGTTGAAACTCAATGAAAATAGACGTGTTACACTTTGGGTTTGCTAACATCTTTGTTTCTGCAGTTTTGTTGAATTGGCAACTTTGCGTGATTGTTGGTAAAATCTTCTTTAAGACTATACAACAAGAAATCCTAATTTTTTGTTAGGGGGTCCCCTAGAAAGTCAAGGTTACATACATTTGCTCACGCGTGCATTGTAGAAATTGGTCATATCTGGAACCATTGGAAAAAAAATATTCTATTAAAAAAATAAAATTATTTCGACGATTTTATGCGTCATCAAAAAAATCAGTAGAGGGGATAAATTTTCGTAAAATTGAGTGCAGAATCCAAGTTTACAATAAAAACTTGTGGTTGTTGTTCGAAAGCACAAATTTGGTGTGCGTATTTGCATTAGCGCTTTGAGCAACGTTATCACATTTGATATCTATGGCAAAAAACATACAGATTCCAAACTAATTGTCTTTTAACCCTTGAAATTAGGATAGGATAGGATTGAGCTCACAATGAAATAACTTAACTACTACTGCTTGGTTAAATTTATTGACGTTTCGGTCATCAACCGTTACCATCATCAGTAAAGCAAAATTGACTGACAATTTAACGAGAAATTTTAGAAAAAATTGTCTTTTCCCCCTAGAAATTAGGATAGGATAGGATTGGGCTAACA
Organism: Creontiades dilutus; assembly: GCA_031894815.1. Taxonomy (NCBI): domain Eukaryota; kingdom Metazoa; phylum Arthropoda; class Insecta; order Hemiptera; family Miridae; genus Creontiades; species Creontiades dilutus. The sequence goes on along the minus strand of JAVIWC010006977.1, from coordinate 654,296 downwards.
ATAGAATAACTGAACTACAACTGCTTGGTTACTAGTTAAATTTATTGACGTTTCGGTCATCAACCGTTATCATCATCAGTAAAACAAAATTGACTGACAATTTAACGAGAAATTTTAGAAAAAGTTGTCTTTTCCCCCTAGAAATTAGGATAGGATAGGATTGGGCTCACAATAAAATAACTAAACTACAACTGCTTGGTTACTAGTTAAATTCATTGACGTTTCGGTCATCAACCGTTACCATCATCAGTAAAACAGAATTGAGTGACAATTTTACGAGAAATTTTAGAACTTTTCTTTTTTTCTTTTCCTGCGTTAGGAGTTTTTGTATCTCGATCGATCTTGTTACGAAGTCCCGGAGTCTCCCCAACTTCCCTCACCCAAACCTTCACCTTCACCCAGATTATCATCTCAAACAAAGCACAACATCGCCGGTTTTTTTTCTTTAACTCCGGTGACCACCCCGTTCTAAAAGGGAACTCGTGTAAAAATCAGAAATCCGTCGGGTTTTGTTGACCGACAAACTCGAATCGGACAGAGATGAACAAGCTTCTACCTGCGTCTCCCGTGTAATTGCCTCGGTTTTTATATTCCCTCTTTTTTCATTTAATTTTATTGGTTCGATTTATTCCTTTTTGACCGTTTCATTTCGTAGTGTGTCTCGGAGAGATATCTCATGAGGTCAGACCGAGCATATATCTCTCCGTTCCTTTTATTTCCGTCGCGTTCTTCGATGAGTTGAACTTAGATTATGAGATCAGATTAGCGCGTCTAACAGATTCCAGCACTCGAGGTATTTCCTTTTCTTTATTTTCTTCTTCAGAAACTTGAAGAAAAAAAACTCGATCTTAAATGTTATTTCACGAAAATTCCTGTAGAGATGATTATTGTTCATCTGATATCAATTTCTTAGATCCTTCCACTGTCACATAGATTTCAAGTATTGAATTTCAAATATCAAACACAATTAAATAACATTTTCAGTGGAATTTCCATAATCCAAAGAATTTTATATGAGATTTCATATGATATGAAAGAAAATCTTTCTGCACTAAGGGTGCTACAGCAGTACAATAATTTAACGCAAAAATAAAAAGTGTACGACTTTTCGGATTAAGGTATAGACACTTTGTTTATTTTCAGGAAATGTCACGTTTCGCATTTCTTTCTGGTTTTGTAAAATTTAGGTCTGATTTATAAATGAGCGTAATTTTCCCCTTTTGGTTTATCATTCAATAATAAACCATTGTAATCGGTCTTGAAAAAAAAAAATTCTAACTCCCCCTGAAAATTTCATGGTTTACGTTTCAAAGGGTGTAGAATCCGAATCTGCAATACGCACGATTTCTCCCAAACGGCTGGAGCAAAATATCTGAAATTTTCAGGAAAAATCAATATTGGTCCGACAACGCCCCAATTCTTTAGTCTCTTTAGTACTCTCACTTAATTTAAAGTGCCCTTTAAGGGTTGTCGAAGTTTTGTAAAATCCCTAAAAACCTTTAAAAAAAAGTCGAAGCGGCCTAAATTTGGACTCTTTTTGAAGAACTTTCCATGAGGAATTGAATGAGCCCTTCCCCAGGTTCGTAGCTCAAACCATTCCCGATATACGGCCCGATTTATGGTGGCAAACATTTGCGTTTTTTGTTGTTTATTATTGTTTATGTTTTCATCGCAGTAACCTAGTGATATGTAGTAATGTGGATATTGGAGTGAACTTCAAAAGGCTTTGTAGCCGATACACGGGTTGAAGCATTCTGATACGCATGAAACGCTGAAAATGCTTTCACTGGGATTACTCAATTGGCTTGCGTTCATGATTTGAATTTCAGGATTTCAGGATTTGAAGCTTTGGAGTGTGCGTGTTTCACAGGTGATACAGTGATTATTGAATTTCAGGAGGCACACAAATATGATCAACTCAACAATCCAAATCGGTATTTTGGTTGATAACGATTTATGTGCTATATGCATATATCCTGAAATTCAATAATCGCTCTATCACCTGTGAAACACGCACACTCCAAAGCTTAGTAGAAATTCAAATCATGAACGCAAGCCAATTGAATAATAAACCCCAGTGAAAGAATTTGCAGCGTTTTTGTCAATAAATGCATTTAAAAAAAATATATCATTGAACTTGAGTAAAACCGTAGGACTTGGGTTCTCTAGCAGTTTCGGACCAATCCTTGTTATTGTTCCTGTCAGGATAACTGTACTCGAAACGCTCGAATGAACGCCAATAGAACCCACAGAAAGATCTCTCCCTTTTTGTATTTACCTGGGCCTCTATAAGGTAAGAAGTACTTACTGTGTGCTTAGCAAATAATTGTTAGTCAAACCCTGATACTTCCATACTATTAACCTCTGCTATCCCCACATGCCCTTACCTACGAGGTATCTTCTATCTTCAAATGAATCTTTTTCAATACTCTCTACAATAGATTAGTTAGAGAATCTTCCCTTCCGCACCGGTACACAAAAGATTAAATTTGCCTGATCGCTGCACACTTCCATCAGTATACAAAGAAAATTATGGGTGTTATAAATGTGGCAAGCGCCATAAAGACGGACACTTTCATTTTGAGTAAATAGAAATCAACATTTAGTTTTGTACATATTTTTCTATTTTGGTAAACTTGGAAGTAAAACATCTTTCATTGTACGCTATAATTTTATTTATTGGTGTTACCTTAAGTTCGCACTTACCTCACACAATAAAGAAATGGCCCATGATTTTTATTTACAGCGATTTCAGCTCGCATTCCAGTGAAAATAGCAAACTTCCTCAGACTGATAATAAAGTTATATTTCCTAGCGAATGAATTTATAGATTTTTTTTTCAACACGTCTGTCCGGGTGTTTACGACCTCGTAACTCAATAGCTTGAGATTTTATTATCGATCTGGATTTATGAGGGCTATCGACTCACTCAGAAGTTATGACTAGGACGGTAAAATCTCGTGGAAACAGTTCTCTTCACCTTCAGGTAGGTACCTGTCGACCAACCTGCTCGTTACTGTGTACCAAAAGAAGTCTATAAGGCCAGAACTTGATAATAGTCAGGTAAGCCAACTGGATATAGTTGAGTCTAGGATTATTTAATTGGATTCTTGGGCAGTGTATAGATGAACAGCATTACCTTCAGTTTAGTATGACGGAATTTAACTGAATATCGATTGAATTTGATGATGCATTAGAGGAACTATGAAAGCTTAAACTATGTAACTGGTATACTAGTGATTCGAACCTGGCTGATATTACGCTGATATCTCCTCACAAACGAACATCGTTCTCCAAGTTGGCAGGTGTCTTACACGTTCTAGCGCTGCTTCTCGAAGAGATGTTCTGAATGTGTGGGTCTGAGGTTTCAAATGACAGTTTATTATTTGATGGTTATTCTTATTCAAAGCGTCGTTGAAGGATGTACTTGGCTTGCCGTACTACTAGGAATGCTGATTGAGACAATTCATGTGAACGGGCACTTCTGATTGTGTAAGCAAACTTTCCTAAACGCGGTGAAGTACACGAGGGTTGGTGAGTCTTCTAATGAATGAATCCCTTGCACAATCGTCCCTGTTCATTTTAGCAGAGTTTCGCTAAACTGAATAAAGACTCAAAATGCTTACATGTATCCGTTAACGGATTCACTCGGCTGCTGTTCGGAAGTCATTTATGCCTGGAAAATATTTTAGTGGTAGATCTTGCAAAAGTGTCTCTAAGAAAGGCCATACTGTCTGTGAGGTCGAAATTGGCTTATATACTCGTACTTGGGAAGCGAGATGTAGTTGATAGGAAGTCGGAACTTCTCTTCTTCATCTGCCTCAGCACCTTGCAAAAAGTTCTGAAAAGTGTGAGACCAATGTTGTATGTAAGCAGAAGCGGATGGAGTGTTTGGGTACTGTGCCAAAACGGCTGGACTGAGACTTTATTCAACAGAATTCACCTGAATACAAAATGAGTTTGAAGATGCATTACAGGTATTAAGAAAGCGTAAAGTTAGTAACTAAGTAGTGATTCGAATCAGGATGATGTTACTAATTATGGAATAGGAATCAAAAGATTTATGGTATTTCAGGAGCTCATCTCAGAACTTGTCATACATTTATGCATTCAGTCCACATAACTGTTGTCCATCATATCAAAAGTCAATGAATGCAATCCAAAACATCCAGAGCAGTATTTCACATAAGATGCTTCCATAGCTCGAATTGCATAGGTTGACAAAAACTTGAAGAAGCGAGCTTGATGGGTCCAAATCAGTACAATAGTGGACACACATCAACTTCGCTCTTGGAAGCTGAAATAAATTGTAATATAACTGTACTGTACCTACGCAAATATTTGGGTAAGATCCTTCATTTTAAATTAATTGAAACGGAAAAATCATTAACGAGAAGGAAGAAGAAGAGGTTCTTTTAAATTGTCATTAAAATTTGTCATACAACGATGTCATTACGTAATTTATAAGATTATACATACATATTCCAGATGTCTATATATTCATATAGAACTTTTCTCATTTCTGTTCTATGTATTGACAATTTGTGGAAAAAATTGAATAGAAGTTCGACCAGGGTAGTTGGTTTTTTAACTAGATTGTCCCTATAAGGGTAAAACAAAGGGCACTCCATCACGATGTGTTCCATTGGGGTTTCCACACCGATCACACTGTGGGTTGTCTTGTAATTAGGGTTAAACCTTTGTAGATATGCGTCCGAATTCCGTGATTCGACCTAATTTCCTTGTGATAGTTCTACTGATAAGTTTTGGAATTTGGTAGTGGTGATACCGTGGACGTTTTGGAGCATTTGGATGTATTATTCTTATAAAACTGTCCTTTTTCGCCGGCTACAAACAGTTGTTGGAATTCTGCTAGAGTTGAGGATCAATGGAATGACGTTTGAGCTCGGGATGGTGATGGAATTCTCTTAGTTCTGTAAAGCTGCTCTTTTCGTAAGAGAGTCCACACTTTCGTTCCAGTGTATTCCACAGTGTCCTCTAACCCATATAAAGTTGAATTTCATTCCGTCCGTTTGCCCATGGGATAGAAGGCTCAGTAGTTGTCTAATCAGGATATTGTCACCTCTTTCTTCATAAGAATAACCAATTTTCTTTAAAATGCTCACTGAATCTGTCAGGACTATCCATGTACTGCTGTTGTTGGGTTCCTATGCTATGACTTAGTCTACGGCCTTTATAATAGCAATAGCTTCAGCACTGAAGCTCGATGTTTGTTTTTGTAATCTGTAGTTCATTTGAGTAGAATGCACATCCGACACTTTCTCCAGTTTTTTTGAGCAAGAAGAGTTGGAAGTTGAGCTGGTATGATATAATATTATTTCTCCTCAAAAACTTTTGCGTTTTCTTCTCTATAATTCCTATTTTCACTTCATTACAAGCTGATCGTTCTAAGCAATTTATTTGCATTATATGGATGCCCTGGGTCGTTGCCACGAGCTTGAAATATTTGGGTAAATACTTCCAGCAAAACTTTGGGACTAATATTATCAATCATTCAGATGCTCTACGTTTTGGAAAGTGATTGACAATTTTGCAGTCCCACTGGATATGATGTTGAATTAATGGTTCGAATGAAGCTGATAGCTCCCGATCCCTCCATGTAGAATGAACTTTTGATTTTACTCACAATTTATCCTCATAGGAGGGCAGACATTTAATGAAGTGCAAATATTGATTGATGATGGGAAAATATTTGAGTTAAAAAAAGGATATTTTGGCTATTCATTTGTGATTCCATGCAATAAAAAACATCGAATATTATTGATCGTCTGCCATCGAGCTAATAATTCATCCATCAAAACTGGCAGTTAAAATTAACTTGCCTTTAATAAACCAACAGATAACCCTCGCGGATCGCACCTCTATGCGGTTAACAAGGCGATTTGTTCATAGGGCATTTCACACGTTGTTTCTACGATTGGCCCTCCTCCCAATCGACCTTGACTTTTTGCCTTCGCCCGTTCCCATTGTTGTTAACGATCGCCCGGTAACAGGAAAAAGGTTAACGAATGTTGACTCCGACAAAATGTTAGGGTAGGCGGGTCCAGCTGTCAGTTTGTTTGCGGGAATGATAGCGTTGAGGTTAGATAAGTTGGCGAGATAAAATGAGGATAGGTATTGTTTCCTGGAGACGTCAGGCAGGTATGCTGTGGAGTCTGCAGTCACTTACGACTCCTGCAGGGGGCAGTTTTCCAAGTCGTGTAACGATTTCTTTACTTCTAAGACGAAGAGACCTGCAACACTGCTGACATTAGCATTTTACTTCCCAGAGCTATGTGGGGTGTATCAAGTTGAAGTTCCGCTACTTGAAATGCACTCTGTGGGGGTCTTCAGCTACATGTCAAGGATGGATTTTTTAGAAGGCGGTAATGAAATTGTGGATTTTGGAGGTACTGAAGTCCAGAAATTTATGCTGGATATGAGAACAGCAGAGATCAGATCACGGCAGCGTAGTCAAGAATGGATAAAACCAAACTCACATAGAGTAAGGCAATAGGCGCAATATTGGAAAAACTTCTAATGTTCAACTTCGCAAACCAAAAAAGCCAACAAAACAGTTTGTGAAGAAGTGATAGGTATAACTATTAAATATACAGTTCTTCAAAATCTTCAAAGCTAAGCTTAATGGTTTACCAACCATCATTAAAACCAATCTGATGGTCGTTTCATTCAGAAGATAATCATGTTGTTGCTTCAGGAATTATTTCTACATTGTGCTTGCGTAAAGGCTTTTATTCATCCAATTGCAGTTTGTAAGCAATCACCTCGAGACTTTTCTCCTTCTAATAGCTATCGATTTTGAGCAAATCCAAGCCGAGAATAAGTGCTACCAATATTTACGATTGCGCATGCGCTTTTATCAGTCCAGCAGTTAGTTGTTCATTCAACTTAGTTAGGTGTTCAAGGAGATTTTATAGGTCGTTCTAAATCAGATCAATGTGTAATCAAAATCAGTTACAATTTTGAATGGAACAAGAGTTGACCTACCAAATACAGTAGGAACAAGAGTTGACCTACCAAGTACAGTTAGAAATGGAACCAAAATCGTTCAGAAAAGTTCAGACAATACATTTTGCTTCCGAGTCTACCAAGGTAGCGGAAGCGTTGTTTTCACTTTCGGAATGTGAAAATTTTTTTGTCTCCAAATCAAAAATTCCACTCGCATTTTGCGTTTTAGACCTTTCTGAATTTTGGTTCCGTGTCTGTCTGTGTGTCTGTCTGTCAGCAAATCCTTGTTACGGGCAAAACTACACGAAGTTATAGTCCGATTGATGAATTTTATTTGCGATGTGCTGGTCGGGGGTGATGGTCCCCTAGTAAGAAATTTTCATAACTGGAGGATGTGCCGATGGTCTTGAGTGTAGATGGTCCCCTATAGGTTTCATGACCCCCGGATCAATAAATATTGTTAGCCACTGATGCGATGAAATTTTCAATTATTCGTGAAGATTTTTTCACGCGCATTACAGGTGATCAATAGAGCCACATCGGGATTCTTGACCAATTTCGATGAAATTTTCAGGGATTGTTCGGTTTGATGTGTAGATGGTCCCCTATGAGTTTCATGACCCCCGGATCAATAGTAGCCTCTGCGCATGCGCAAACGTGAAATCCTTGCCACAAGCATAACTCCGGGAGTTCTTGACCGATTTCGATGAAATTTTCAGGGATTTTAATAGTTTGTTCAATAGTTGAACATGCCTACCTTTATTTTCTCAAGTTATGCTCCTGCATAACAATAAATTTACCCTAATTCAATATTTACTTTGCCTAATTGAACGAAGTTCTTTAGTCAAAAATAATTTTCAATGATCTATATATAATGTCATGTTATGGATACGAGGAAGCTACCTATGTGCCACACCCACTTGGCAGACGTTTTTTGCTTGTACACGACAAACGTTTTCTTTCCTTGGGTAACAAGGAAGGAAAAGTAGTTGAACTGTAAACTTCAACAGAGCAAAATGGAGCCTTCTTTCGTTACTTGTCCATAACAAACGATCAAAAAGACCATCTGTAAGTGCGGCTCAAAATCTATTTTTGATTGGAGGCCTTCTTACTTAAGTGCTTCTTACAACCAGCTCAATTTTTAACTTATCACCAGACGCTCGTTCTTTTCCCGAAGTTATAAACTACTTCCATCATTTCCCCATGATGTTGATGGCTGTAAAATTGCCTCCTATTATTTCATTGTTTTCGGTTAAGAAAGGGGGAAAAATCCAAGGAAGATCGAGAACAGAACCATGCGGGTCGAGGAATGACTGGAGGGTTTTTTTATGATTTCGAACTTGATGATGTCCGTAGTTTCTTGGTTGGTTTTTATAGGCGAGCGGTCCGGGCAAGGTCGCTTTTGACCAGTAAGGTCTCGGGGGAGAAATCTTCCTTCGAACACATTTGTGATGAATGGATCAGCCGATAGAGTTTCAATGGAGAGTCGAGCTGGTAATTGAAATACAGGTATGTAAGCGATTGGGCTTCGTGTTCAATCAATAACTTTCGGAGAGCACGTCGAGAATAATACGTCTTCGTGATCAAGATGAGCCTGTGAATTGTGTAGATAAGTTGAAATGTTATTTATCCGTGAAGCAGTTTCACCTGCATTTACTGCAGTCAATGGTGGGTTGTTACCCTAAAAGAATAATTGAAATAGTAATAGCTGAGATGGCTCGATATTCTCATAATCATCCTTCAGATTAATTTCAAAAGTTATGATTCAGTATGTTTAAGTTATGATCTAACAAACTGAAAATGAAAACAATTGTATAAGGAAAGTAGCGCAAGGTTCCCAATGCTACAGATACACGGTTGATTGTCAAGGGAACATGAAATCGTCAATTTCCACCACACCATGTCCTTTCCACCCCATATCAGGGTCCTAGAAATAAATTTAAACAACATCACGTTAAACTTTGGCTACTTCACTCGCCTAAGAAATACTAGTTAAAGGATTTGTTAAGTTTCTTGCTGTTACTTGTGAAACTGGTTTCTTGGCTGTCATGGCTATATCCATAGTAAATATGTTCTGGGTATGCAAGATTTCCAAAGCTGCAGATGCACGGTTGTTTGTTGAGGAAAACCTCAAACAATTTTCACCATACCAAAGTGATTCACCACTCGTTTGGAAAGGTCTGGATTCACCACCCCCACACCTCACCATGTCTTCACCACGCCAGTTCTGGCTTCTAGAATTGAACAAATTGAACTTTTACAGTTTCACTCTCCTAAACAGTACTAGTTAAAGGCTTTATTAGGTTCCTTGCTGTTACTTATAAAACAGACTTTTGTAGTTGTCGTGGTTATATCCATAGTAGAGGTTCTCTGTGGATGCATGGTTTCAAATCCTGCAGATGCAACTTGATTTCGTTAGTTTCCACCGTACCAATGTTCTTCACCACTCGTTTCGAAAAGGTTAAGATTTCTGAAAAGGGTTAGGACACCACATCATACCAGATCGGATTCCGGTAATTGAATTGAAACAACGCTTCTGTCAATTTCGGTTTTCCTACTCTCCTAAAAAGTGTTAACTGGTTAGAGACCCATTTAAGAATCTTGCTGTTACATCTGAACCGGGCATTTCTGGATCCACGTTGGAATGGTTACTTTTTAATATTAAATACTTCGAAAGTATCTTTATTCGTCTGATCTAATAATTATTCCATATATTACTTGGTTAACGGTATGTCGATTGATGAATGGCTTTACGAATTTCCCTGAAGAGAGCCTTAAGGCTTTAAACAGAGATTTACTAGGGGTTTAAGGTTTATTACTGCTTGACATTACTGCTACATCAAGCATTGGTTTTCAGCATCTTATTAATGGAAATCTGTTTGCCGAAATTGTGGAATTAACAGAAAAAATGCATGCTTTGATGTCCCATGCGTATAAGCAAAATCATGATCAGTGAAAATTGCAAATCGCTTCAATAAAACACAGCAAAGCAAGATGTTGTTTCTTCATTTCTTTGGGTCAGCGAACGCAGAGCTTGTATGTAGGTTTGGCATTGATTCTGTTATACATCGCTCAACGGCAGTCCCTATCCTGATGCAAGTTGATCTTGTTGCTTAGTTCGCCGGGATTTTTACGATAAATGTCTGTTTTGGCTAGGCATAAGAGATTCCGGATAATTATAGTTATCGTATCTGCTTCTTCTATTGGAATTGATCACAATTACATTTAATTGCTGTTGAGCTTTCGACTCATTCGTATACGCTGTGACTCCGCCAGTCAGGCGCTCACGTTCTTTACCAACATTTCTCGAACTTACGGGATTGACAGTTTCGCACGGATCCGAACGATTCTCAAAAGGAAGCGTGCCTTCGCGCGGCGTTTGAATCGGAATCTCTTCCCAAACATGAACCAGCTCCCGCTGAAACAGAAAAAGAAGAACGCTCACGTCTTAAATGATAAAAATGCGGGGTTGTTGACCAGCTACACGGATCCGAAGGGCCGAAGAACAAAGACAGGCCGACCGGGCAGGTGGACGCACCTTGACAACCCCGACCGATTTACGGCCCTTCACTCCCGAGAATAAATTGCCAACGGTAAATCAGCCGACTCACGGTCCTGGCGTTAAATGCACCGAAGTAGCGACGCGAAAGTCGGCTGGCCGTCGGGCAGTTTGAACGATAAGTAATATTGCTGATGGGAAATCGGTGTGCATGAAAGGAATTCGAACGCAAAGAAGAAAGAGTCACAGATGCACGTCCTCTCGAAGATCTGATCCGCCAAAAGTAACTTATCAACTTCGTTCTTGTAGCACTACCAATTCGAGCTTGAAGCTAAAATAGACTTCACACCAATGTACCATCCTGAATTAATGAGAGCACAAGAGATTAATAACGACTTATAAAACGATATTCAGTTTAAACGCTTCTATAATTGAGTAAATCGTCCAGGAATTACCAGCAATGTTCAAAAAATGGAAGACCTCAACTAGTAACGATTTTGCGGGTAGGTCGGTCATCTTCACAATGTTGTTCGGTATTTTACCATGGATTCAGGGTGAGCTGGAGTGTTGGTGGTTTAATTAGCTCTCGATTTTCTCGGAAAAACCGGCATCAGTTACGATGTTTTGTTGACAAACGTTCTTAGATATGTCAGCAGTCAGTATTTATTAGCTTGGTTAGCGTAAATGTCTCGTTGAATACTCTATACGTGAAGTACATGTGGAAACTTTACCAAGTAAAATTCATTCTTCCGTAGAATGAGCCAACTTAGAGCTGGTCGTTGCTTGGGGTGGTCATTGTTGTTGTGATGTACATCTTTTGCAGCTATCAACACTGGCTGAACTGTCTGCTCTAACAATGTCAGCTGTTATTAACTTGTATCATGTTTTACCGCTGGACTGTGTGCTCGAAAATTAAACGCAAGCCGTCATGAGTACTCGTTTGCTTCGCTGCTTTTTATTGGTTGCAATAAGACATACTTTCCGATACAAAAGCTAGGAAACGAATTGGTCCACTACTTTCATAACCAGCTTTTCTGTATTGATCACAATCATACTTTTATGACAATTCCCATACCATGTGAACAAGAACAAACATGTTTGTTTGTATCAATCTGACTGCGCTGTGATGGATGTTGTTAGTTCCCCTTTCCCAAATCATCCGAAAAACCTAAAACTTTTTAGCTATTCAAGTATTCTCTGAGTGTTGCAGGTCATATCACTCAAGTCCTTAGGAAAGGCAACTAGTTCATTCCATCACATTCCGGTTATATGCAATGTACTCTCGCCTGCCAAAAAGAACCGTTTTATTCTGCTAGTGATTCATGCCCGATCCAAACGGATTTCGGATTGATATCGGGAGAATCGATCGATTTCGTTGGTGTCTTATTTAACCTTCACTCCGATCAATGTTATTACTGATCAGAAACACGAATTTGAATCGTAGAAACTTTTTTTTTCTTCCGAGATTTAATCAATCCGATCTTCCTGGGTCAAAAGGCCGCTGCGAAGGCGGAAGAGTTCTTTCCCGAATTAAAGAACATCTTCCATCCTATTACCAAGACCGCCGGGCTTAGCTAGATATTAGAGCATTAATTTGTAGATCCTCTAATAAAAATACCAACTGGGCGGCAAATTAGTTAGAGAATAGGATAATAGATTAGTCGATGAAACTACGAGGATATCTTGCGGCTTCAATGCCCCAATTAATTAAGAAAAAAAAAGAATGAAATTCCATCTAGGGGTTTTAAATGATATAAATATACGAACATGTGATTTATCAAAAGCCGAATGATAATTTTTCTTATATTGTTCTATTGATCGGATCTGTTCTCGATTCTCAATTAGTTGGTTATCGATCTCGGCAATCGATATTATTGAGTTCTAATCAATTAGGTTCTTAATTTTCCTATATCAAATTTATGCTCCGTCATGGGCAATCAAAACTGTTGATATAAATTTTTCCAAAAAGTTTTCCATGGAAATACGTTCTGGGGCATTCCGAAACCATATTATTTAAATACTGTTTTGTTGCCTATTTGTTGTAATACAGCGTTAAAATTTCAAAACAATTCAATAAATTTAATGTTATAAAGATCGCACACTCCAAAACAAGGTATAATAATTAAGTAATAACTCTCCATAATATCTTCATAATAAAACAGCTTTTGTTGAGTAAACACTGGACACATAAGAACGAATATAAGAATATCGTAACTGGAAATTCTCCGTTCGCGACCAAATAAAACAGTTAATGGCAATGGTGATACAACTCCCTAACACTAAGATAATTATGAAATTCCGCTCTTGCAATCAAGTTGCATGGGTGTACTTTTTGGAAAATTTTTCCACTTTTCATTTAAATCAAACGGTTTTGAAATACGAGCGCAGAAAAACTGGTAACTCTCAGATATAGTGTTAAAATGTGGGCCCAAAACGTAGGTTAATCCAATTTATGTTTTAAAAATCATCTTCGAAATGAAACTTCATGATAGAAAAAAATAGTTTATAATAACGAAAAAATTTTCACCAAGCACATAGCTCCTCTTATCAGAAACGTAAATGTATATATCATTTATATGATGACAGTAACGCCTTCAACCGAACAAGTCGACAAGTATTGCAGTTCTTTAGAGCTAATTCTTCAGCGGATACAATTTTGTACGTGATGAATAGATCGGTTTCGCCCATATACCCTCCAAATTGTAGCAAAGATCGGACCATCACAACCGTTGACGTATAAAAATGCTCAGAGTGAAGTATTGCTTTTGGAGCGGAAACTCATATGGGAACACGTAAAGTTTAACTTGAACATTCCCTATGATTTCATCAAAATGGGATGAAAGCGGCAGAAATAAAGATTGTTATAACGATCTGCTGATGGAGGACTGACAGACGAAACGAAGGCTGTGCAGAATGTTCTAAAAACTAAAGGAAATTTCCATTTTGGAGAAAAACTGTGTTCACCTCTCAAAAGTAAAAACATAGCTTTCGCTACCAATAGGCAGACTTAGAAGCAAAATTGTTTTCCGGGAGATGATGGGTTCCATGTCCTTCTATTCTTCGATATTTTTTGACATTGGAGCACATTTTTTACTTCAAAGAGAAGGGGGCAGGTACTCAATTTGTCTTGTATGTTTATGTACCTATTTAAATTTGTATAGAGCACCTAAAGAACCTAAATCCCTAACTGTTGCTGGGTTTGGTATCAAAATGTTCGTTAGGATCCCCGACTGGTCCAATTAAAAAAAAATATAGGGGGAAATTTCGATCTTTTATGGCAGCAGTCGAGATTGGAAAGCTAAGTCGGGTTTTTTCAGCGTTCCCAGTATGAACCCTCGTTTTCTACCGAGCTCATTCTTGCGCATAAAATGCTTGATACATATTAGTGTAACAAGACCGGCCTTACCCTAATTGAACCAATAGACCATCCAGGGCTCTGCTTGGAATGCGGTTTGGATGGGGCGCCTGATCAATCAGAATGACGTGAGCACCTGCTCCAAGGTTGCACAATGTAGTACGACACGAGGAGGAATTTCAGGGCATTTTCAGTTTGAATTGAGGCAGGAATATGCCACGGACCAATCAGGGAGCTCACAAAAACCAAATAAGGAACATTTTGATTCATTTGCTCCCAACTTGGGGCGCCCCTGGCGTGTTTTGATCTTATCATTTCGTTATCAGTGATTTTAACAGATTAGTCCATCACTGTTCAGTTTTCGAAGTTATTTATGAGTTGCCTGTTAACACCAAACGAGCATCATTCATGAATACTGTTTTCAAACAATCATCAGCAAGATGCTCAGTGCAGTGAGAGCTGTCACCCGTGACAAACAGTCAGTCTTTAATGTCCAAGCGCGTTTTGCTACTTTTGGCAAACCTGCTACTTTTGGTGAACCTAGTGGATCTGTTAATCTTTGCAGTAAACTGACGAATCGTAAAACGAATTCATATTCATCGTGCAAATAGTGTAAGTAGCACATTGGCGAGGGAAGTAATCGCCAGTGGTGCCTACTGTTATTCAGAAGTTTTGGAGGTTCTATTATTTTGTGGTTATTACGTTTTTGTTTTCATGCAATTTTAATAGAAGTGGAACATCGAGACATGGACAACTCAAAATTTGTATTGGGTAAGAGATAATATCTTCTGTTCCCTTGTGGATAGATAGTACCTGGTGATTCTATGCCGATATTTCAGGGAGAAGTAGGGACGTTGCGATACTTCCGATATATCGTGGTATCGATACTTCTCTTCCGATACCACCGATATTTGTATCGATACTTTGCATCCGGTATTATCGTGGTATCGATACTTAGTATCGATACTTAGCGACCAATACCACCGATATTTTCCTTGATTTTTTCTGTTTTCAATCTAATTTTCTCACCACATAATCCAGGAGACGACTAGCCTGCCCCAGTCCCTGAGAGGAGTTCAGAGTGAAGATATTAAATGAAAAGTATCGATACCAATCTGGAATCGATTAGTATTGGACAAACCTTTGTCGAATGTCCGGTAACCGCATTTGCAACTTGCAACCTACCCGTTGTTGAGTTGTTGTGTGTTTGTTGACTGCTATAATGCTTTCTTTACTTTAAAATTTATTTTTCATTGAACCATTCGTAGTAACGCCCGTTTTATAGGTAGGTATATTCACTGGTTTTGACTTCAGCTTGGACATTGATTTCATCCTGGATACGATTTCGTGTGTTTCTTTGGTACAACCCGGCGATCTCCTGGACACGATTTGGATTTTGGATGGTAGTTCTGAACGTAGCTGAAAGCAACGTGTTGACTTCATTCCGGTTTCCGTATCAGCGAAATGGGTCCCCCAACAAGTGCCGTATGGAAGTATTTCAAGAAGAAGGACGCTAAGGATGCCACCTGCAACCATTGTTTTAAAGCGTTTTTACACTTACATTGGAGAATTTCTAATATAAAAAATTATCGTAAAAAAGTATCGGAAGTATCGATACTTTTCTTTCGATTATATCGGGTATCGATACTGCTAGGAAAATATCGGATAGTATCGAGTATCGATACTTAAGTGGTATCGCAACGTCTCTAGGGAGAACACGGTGTTATCCACACAAACAGAAACGTGCATTATATAAACCCTTCAGGTGGGCCGGAATGTTGAATGTCCACTGAAACCAAGTTTCGACGAAATGGAGTGACCACTCCGACCTCACGTTGCGGGTCACGAAGAACAAAAGGACGGCCGCCAGGGAGCAGGTGGAACGCCTGACACACCGTAGGAATTTATCACTTCGGAGAGGCAGAAGACGTGGAAAGAGAAAGGAAATAAAGATGACGATGAAGGGGAAAAGAGATAGAGCCTAGTTGAAAAATAACCTTTCGAGAGGGGAACCTTCCACCGAGAAATATCTCATAAGGCGCGAGCATCAGCATCCTCTTTCGACGAAGTCACCAATTACTCTGGAGATGATCTTTCGTTTCTCGAAGGACAATTTATTGGAAGGGCCGTTTCTACGAGGGAACTAAAGGGAACCATTCATTAATGATTCACCTTCGTTGAGATAAAACGCCCATTTCGGCTTGATAACTGTGCGGTCTCATTGACTCGGATTTATCGGTGGACAGGTGCTTGGAATAGAAAAAAGTTCATTAAAACTCGTGGAGGGACAGTTTTAAGGAGTTAACGGGATTTCTGAATCAAAATTACTCTTGTTTCGGGATGAGATTGCGGCTATATCTGCTCATATTTGAAGTGTAAGTTTTAATTTAATGATCTGGTTCTGCCAAGTCCAAAAAGTTCCAGACTGCATGCGCGTAGTTGATTTCATTCAGCCAGTTTATTAAATGACAATATGTGTCTTATTTTTCTGGGAAAACACAACAAACCTGCCGATTTTTTTGTATTATTCAGTTCTTTTAGGGTAGAATATAATGTTGTTCATTTTCTAAAAACCCCTTCACATATAAAATCTTTGTATTTCTTTGATTTAAACTAATGTACTACCTCACATTTGATTTCATTTTTAAAAAGAGTTTCTTGAATGATTCCCAGGTTGTAGTTTTATCGAATTTACAAAGAATTACAAGAAATGATCTAGCATTCTCGAATCTGCAAGAATCTGAAAAATTAGAAACATTCCATAAGCCTTCGTTTTGGATGCTGTATATATCTTATACGATTATTTGTATTTTTATTACTGCTGCCTCTATTAATAATTGTATTCTTGTTTCAGGTCAGTATTCCTGTTGGGTGCCAAAGTTACAACGAAGGTTGTGAGTAAATTAAATTTATTGTGAATGTAGTTGAATTTAATTTTGAACTGAAAGGAGACAAGGGGCATGATCAAAAACTAAGTTATTATTTATCTATTTTATAAATGCAAACATTAAGGACAAAATTCCCAATCTACACGGTTAGTTGGTGTTATGGAAGTTCCTCTCAATCATTGTTTATAATCTATTATTAATATCAATCACTGTTCCAAAACCATAAGTCTCTTAGTGTGGGAATAAAATAAAAAGCAAATTAATAAAATTTATTTTTAAAATACAAGGAAGGCTCTTGGAAACTGGTGCACAAAATAAAATCGCATTTGTTTTATTTTCTCTCTTCTTTCTCTTGTTTTCTTTCTTTCTCGCTAGCAGTTTTTCATTGAGGCAATCTTTGCTTTAATAAAATCCGCAGGATTAATATGAAATAAACCTTTAAAAAATACGTATACACATCTCCAGCTTTGTATGTGTACCGGTTATGGACCGTTAGCAATATTACTGTGATTCTACAAATAAATTTCTAACATTTATTTATGAACAATTCAGTTGAATTATTGAATTTCAGGAGGCACACAAATATGATCAACTGATCAATCCAAATATCACATCACAGTCCAGAATTTATCAATATCTCATTAAAATGTGGGATTCTTTTAAACGAGCTGTCCCCCAGCTTGGTTAATATCGTGGAAGTCCTAAAATTGTTTTGAATTGCAAACGTTTGAGCAACGGGAAACTTACTATAAAAAAAAGGAATATATATTCCAAAAATCCATTAGAAATTATAAAAAATTATTACTTTTTGTTGTTAAAATTCTTTGGTCATTACAGATTCGAAAAGTTAATTTTTTGAAATATTTTCAAAAAGTATGTTGCTTAAGACTGTTGTTGAATGCCTCACTGTCAACATAAATGAGAAGTACGTATCATTTCTACACATATGGGTAGATTAAAAGGATGATACTCAATTTGGAGGTTTTATTCAGTAAAAGACTGATATAAACCAGGTATTAAATTTTTCAGGCCACCATCGTAAATTCTCATTTTTTCAAGCGTCGAAATGGGTTATCCTCTCGCCAGGTACTAAATAGAAAATCCATAAATTTCTCGGACGTTTATTATAAAATCCAATCAAAGGAGTCGAAGGGAAAAAAGCCGAATTAGCTCAAAATCTCGAGCTTCTATAAAACTTGTTCATGTGAAAGAGTAGCCTTGTGATCGTTTTACGATGGGGGTCGTAAACCGATCGAAAGGCCGTAAAATATGATTTTTTGTTTATTGAGAATCGTTGTATTTGACCAAGAAGTGTCGACACCATTTCATAATAAACGTCGTCGTTTACTGTTGTGCGGTTCGTGAAAGAACGAAATGCTTAGACACCCTCCACTCCATAATAACTTTCAACCCCGAAGGATGAATGAAATCAGGATGAATCTAATTCTTGGAGATGATCGTTGAACGCTTCATTAAAACGAGCAAATAACAGAATAGTAACCAGGCAATACAATAATAACTAATTCAAGGTCTTTAAAGACAGTTGAGTCAAATCTTAATCAATCAGATGGTGCAGCGTAAGATCTATAGGACGAACGTACCTTAAATATATCTGTTCATTTAATGTAATGATTCAAATGCGGATTGGATGAATTGTAACCGAATGGAATAAGAATCTTGATCTAGGATGAAGAATTCCGAGTCGCTGCAATCTTCCTGACCACTGCTCACTCTGATGGTGGTCTTAGGTTTAGACCGGAATAGGACTGGTGGGCATCTCATGACCAACAGCTTGGGAGATAGGGCGATCACAGCAAAATAAAAGATTTATTATGAAAAGAACTATAAATAAAGTCCTCAAATTATCGATCGATGCATCTTCCATTCCTACGATTAAAGCAACTTTTGAATATCTTCATCAAGGCAGCAGAAACGATGTCTGCAAACATTTGCCATACTGATGGTTAATAGATGCATATCAGGGCATTGTGATGGTCATAAAGTAGTGGCCATGATGAGACTGGCTGGCATGTGATAACCTGAAGCGTGAGTGTTTGGGCAATTCTAGGAGAGGAAAATGTTAGTTTAAAGGCAAAAAACTTATTAATTTTGTTGAAGCTTGCCTATCCCACTCTTAACAATTACCCATATTACTGAAATTAATCTTGATCCTGTCAGAAGTGGTTAGACAAATGTTGTTCGTTGCTGCAAACAACTTCCAGTGGCCATGTTGGGTATCTGATGACCAAAAGCGTGGGTTAGTGGGCAACTCCTAGGAGAGAAAAGTTTCAATTTAGGACAAAATATTTGCTAATTTTGTTGATCCTTGCCTCCCCCATTCTTAAAAATACCTCATATTACTGAATTTGGTCAATAAATCTTCATCCTGGCCAGTGATTAGGCCAGTCCTATTAGTTGGTGCAGACATTTAGACCATTGCCAGTAGAAGCATAAGGGACCAATACGGAAGTGGTCTTGATGTAGCGGCCATGATGGGACTGTTGGCGCCATCTGAACACAGCAATCTATGCAACTCACATTCTTTCAGGCCACTGGCAATCTAAGCATACCCCATTATGGTAGTGGTCATAATGTGATCTATGCATCTCCTATTCTTAATAATGGAATAATGGAATTCTTAATTCCAATTAACTTGATATAGGCAGCAGAAACGATATGATGCATACCAGGGTGTTGAGTCGGGCGTGAAGTAGCGCCCGAGATGGGACTGGTATGCATCTGATTAGCAAAATCTTGAGTGAGCGGGCAATCACTTCAAAAGACAAGTTTTAGTGTGAATCCAATTATCAATACATCAAACATAAGAGTGACGCAATTTGCTAAAACTTCCTTATATACGTTTGCTACTGACGATCTCGCATGGTTTGTCGCACACATCACTAGCCTCCCCGTATTCTCAAGTTCAAGCTCAATCTTTGGTTTCACACGACTTGCGGTCTTCACTGGCCGACGCATACTAATCTTATTATTTACATATGTTCTTACAAGGATCACCATTGCATCACATTTACATGCGTCTTTGTGTTGGATTTAAATTCAAACCCGACTCCGAAACAGAGTCCCGGGTACTACGAATGATAAAAATCTAAAAACGTCTTCTTTAGTCATGGCATAAACAAGTGAGCAGGTTTTGGAATGTAATTTAAATGCTAACTTTTCCATTTTTCTCTTGATTTTGTTTCTGGCAAGTCAAAACATAATGTTAATGACCAGAATAATAACCAGGTTTTTTGAGATAGTGGTAGTATAACATGGGCTTACAATACTGAACCATCTTTTCAGTAGGAGCGGACGAAACTAAATTGTGGTTGCAATAGGAAACCTACAATTCAAATCAGATAAGAAGTTTTTGTGTTATTGTCAGTGCGTATTTTCGTTCAAATTCACACTGGTTCGAGAGCATCTCTTCTATAAAATTTCAAGTTTGAGGTTCATTAATTTTTATATAAGCTGTAGGAAAAGAGAAAACTACAAGAATTATTTTCAAAAATTCATATTAACAGGGAAAAAGCAGTTCGCCAAGTTGGGTGGGCAGTTTAGTTTTCTCGTGGGTAAGTTGTAGGTAGGGAAAGATATTTTCTACGAAGAGTAGTTTTCCAAAATCGCAATATGGACAAGAGTTTTGCGATTCACAGCCTTTTGCATGAGTTTTTATTTGTTCTTGGTCTGCATACTTTTAATTGAAGTCCGTCCGTGCTGAAGACCTCTAACTTGGAAAACGATCCTGCATAATAGTTCGTTCTAGATGAGATCTCCTCAGACAGCACGGTTCCCAATAAGTTTCTTTACCGCAGAACCAATAAGGTGTGTGCGCATGCTCTATGCCAAATTTTGTAGAAAATACGTTTCGCACTACCTAGTGGCTCGAATTTGCTCATACCAGAGAGTAGTTTAAGGTGAAATATTGACTAATTGTTTGGTTAGGAAGCAAATTGTGTATCATAATATTAATTAGCCAGCAGGACAACGTTTTTATGTAACGACGAGTTATCACCTTCTAAAAATGTTCCATCAAAACTTTAATAGGTTTTGACTCCCAAATCCTACTAAACGACCACACGTAAATTATAGAGAAAGAATTTAACATAATAAGAACTTCAAAACAACTAACGAGAAAGAACGAACAATAACAACTTTCAGGTCAGAATTTTTCAGAACAATAATGTAATTCAGATAAGCACAACCAGTCGAGATAAAAATCACAAGAAAAAACAGCTGAAAATATATAGATAGATAGATTGGATTATCTGGCTGAGACACCAATTTAAATTCTACTGATTAATTAAACAAGTAATCTGAAGCGGACAATAGCTTTAAAAAGTTCATGACCTGCCCACCTAACAGAGTAGGTTTTTATATAAGTACTCAACGGTAGAACTTGAAAAAAAAGAACCGTAGTTCAGACTTGTTTCTTGAGAGACTTTAAAGATATCTTCAAAACAGAATAACAAGTGATTGTCAGAAGTTGAAGAAGCTAGTTAGCAGACGCATAGTTTGGAATCGAGATCACTTCGAGTACTCGAATGATACTGTTAAAATAACTATAGGCCGTCACTCCTCTTCAACGAGGCTGAGAAAAAAAGGGAGGAAAAAATATAAAAAATAAAAGGCAAGATCCAGTTGAAAGTCCCATTGTTAGATTGAGGAGGCAGTGGCGGCGCGGAAGGGGCGACCCC
Organism: Creontiades dilutus; assembly: GCA_031894815.1. Lineage (NCBI taxonomy): Eukaryota > Metazoa > Arthropoda > Insecta > Hemiptera > Miridae > Creontiades > Creontiades dilutus. The sequence goes on along the minus strand of JAVIWC010006977.1, from coordinate 632,888 downwards.
CCAGCACCCAGAAGGAATGCATCCTAGTCATCTTCTCCCCATTGTTGTCTATGTCGTCCGGTGGCTGACAGCTGACCCCGCGACTGTCTGTTTATTTATTTTATCTTCCCACTTTCTTCTTCGATTTTTCCCTTCGTCCCGTCACCCGACGAAGCGATACTTTTTATAAATAGGCCCTCAACAGCGTCTGCCTTTTTATTTTCATCGGGCCCGTTTCGTCAGAATCTAATTGCCTCCGCTATTAAGCTACTTACAGTTTTCCCTGTTCATAGATCCCTCAATAGTTATCATCATTGAACGTCCAAACGTTCCGTATTTCCCAAAGCCGATATCGCAAGGCGTTACAGGAATGAACTTTTTCTTTTTGTTTTATTCGCATACTATACCATCAAGTTGATATACATACCATACATATACATACATCAAGTTGTATACCTCATTTTATTAAATAGTTATGTATTTCGATATCTTGCACTCATAGGTTCTGGAAAGTGGAATAAATTGAAAGTTAGGATGTTCTAATTGGCTAAAGTTTGGGTTTCTGTAAAAAAGAGGTCATTAGGGTTTCTTAAAATAAACCTATTGATTATTCTTTGAATTTAGAGCAAATATGGCAATTTTTTCAAGGATGCACGTTTACCTTATAGTAAAGGTATTATTCTGTGGTGGTTCTTCATTGCTGCGCCGACCACAAGCCTCAGTCCTGAGATTCGATTGTGTGAACCTGAGTCGAAAGGAAATCGCTCTTAAGACGGAAAAATGGCTTTTAACCTACTTTGTCTCTTGAGGAGATGGTTTCCTCCACTTTTCCGGTAAAGGCCATGTGTCTCAGGAACGTGTCATATTCTGTGTAGAAAGGGCCATCACAGGACCCGAGTGGAATACAGGAGCCACGAAGGTCCTCACTTGCTCTGTCGTATGTTCCGCCCTTGCGACCTTGTCTGAAACACTGGGCCAACCTTGGAGCTCCCAAGAGACAGCGTTTATCACGCTGTTAAAAAAAACCCCTGGTCTCTCACAGTCCCTAACTCCCTGGACGTTCAAGACTGCTCCGAGCTTGGGGTGCCATATGTGGTTTCTCGCATGACTTTTTCCTTTATGACCACTCACCAGACTTGCCAAGATTCTCTCATTTCTTTCATTGGGTTTATTAGGGTGATCTTGTCCAATAAGTTCCAGCTGGAACTAATCTAGTCAGTCTAGTGGAAAGAGGCTGTTGAACTGGAGAAGGAAATAATCCAGCTATTAAATCAACCACTCTATATGAGAAGTACTTGCATGAAAAAAGAGCACTACCAGGTCTACCATCAATAACAGGTCATCAATGATGACATCCAAAACCACTACGATCTATTTGATTATATGACTGAAAGCAGTATGAAGTTTTGATGCTGTACTACCTTAGACAGCTGAGACCATAGGGTTGAACCAATACCTTTAACCATGATCAGTTCTTTTCATTCCCTCCCATGCGGAAAGCCACCGCTCCGCCAGGTTCTGATTGGATGACTGTAACCAGTAAGAAGTTTCAATGCTGATCGGCCAGTAAAAGCCGAGACCACTGTGTTAGTCCTAAATCTCTAACCAGGATCAGACCCTTCTCAATCGATCCACAAATTATAGCTAATCCATCCATGTTGAGACTTCTCCCTGCATACTTGATCAGATTTCTGGTGCGGATTAGGAATAATGACGCTAACACACTCAATACTTCAATAAACAAAGTGTTACTTGGAGCCTCTTGACACCTGCTTCTCTGTATGGTCAATGATTATATTTAACACTAAGAAAAGACTACCTCAAATCAAATACCCACCTAATTACATGGACTCAGACTTGGATTCATTCAGCTTAATTTTCTTCGTCTTGTCCTACTTGACTACAAGCTCCGTCGAAGCAAGCAAGAGGTTTCTTCTGAGTTGCTCTCTCCAATGGTTTTTACATCCATGGTGTCAAATAATGTAGTCATTGTTACAATTTCAAATTGGAAATGGTACAGCTGATAGAATGGAAAATCCAAACGCTCCTTCGAAAAATCAGTAAAGCATTCATAATGCTCTACATAGTCGTTTTCTTTGACTTCGCAAAATACAGAGAGTTAAGTAAGCCTTTTCCACAGTTAGGCCTAAAAAAAATAATCTTCTCTTCTAATATACATAGTTTTCTGAATCTTTTAAATAAGTAAGTACCTTCCATTAAGTTTAGCATTTTATGAAGTCATATTTCGGATCACTAAAGTGCTTCTGATATGTCCTTGAGTAAGACCTCACGTCCTCGGGAAATCCTCCATCAAACTATTTTCAACTTGAGCATTAACCGTCCTGTTTTTTTCTTTTTTTCCGATTTCCCAGAAATAACCCGTTTCTCCACCGTATAACGATTTGTTGGTGTTTACCTCTGTACGCCCAAACGACTTTGCCAACTTTATTTGGCGAGTTACGCCTTCCAGCCCACTAAATTCTCGGGAAATAAAACTTTATCTTTTCAGTAGAAAAGGGAAGGATTCGCGATTGATTCATTTTGGAGACTAAATCGCCAATGTCCAACAATTCACGTTTAGTAGTAACACAATCACACTCAAAAGATTGACTACATCTCGTTTTATGTTTTAACTTCACCAATTTCTATAACAAGTTCACTTTAATATAACTTTCAATTTCACACCATTCTAACATTTTAACTCTGTTTATTATCCAAGGAGAAATATATCATCATCAAAATATAAGTTAATCGTAACTCAATTGTTCTGCACCGATCGCATGTGGATGTTGATGTAATTCTTGATCTTCGATTAACTCTGTTCTTTTTGCGTCGATAATCTAATCAGCAGGGATGTCATGGTGCCGGAACGTGGCGGAACGCCGTTCCGGCAAAAGTATTAATTGAAAAAATTTCAAAAAATTAAATTGTATATAAAATATATTTTTCGTTCAGACAAAACAATGTTGTTTTGAAAAAACGCTGAATTGGGCAATTCCAGATCATACATGATCAATACTGAATTGCCCTACACTTCAGTTTTGGACTTTTCTCAAAAATACACCACTGCTAATCAATATAATACAAATATGATGCTACCAGCGTAACTTTCTCGAATACTAGAATATATTAATTGTGTTTGATGGTACTGTGTTCATGAATTTTTTTCAGTTTATGTAAGTTTGGGCTTCAATAGCTTTTCCCGAAGTACGATGAAGAGTAGCTTCTGTGTGTGTGATTGCGAAAAATCCTATCAACATTCATAACCAACAGTTGGCAGCTGATTACAATGAACCATTGAGAGATTGTGCGGGCTGAGTCCTAAATGGTCTGTTAAGAAACCCACTGTGAATGATGATCGCAGCCCATATGCCGCAGTAGAACCCTTGTCATTATGACACTTCCTGTACAACAATTTGCATCCAATTTCGTTGAAATTCTAATGAAATGCGCGGGGTTTCCCCCACTATTCATTTTTCCCGAATCGGAGGCCGCCAGTGCTCATGCGCAATCATCCTTCAGACATTCCTCGTACAATCTCTTCATATTTAATCACTTTAATTTATCTAACTGAATGTTCAAACACAATGTTCCAACCAAACTAACTAGATGTCATATCCATCAAAAACCATTAAAAAGATTGATGTCCGTGACAAAGTAGGGAAGAGGGGAGGGCTTGAGGGTTGTGTGCCCATCGGGTGGAAATGTTTCCACGTACATTTGTCAAAATTTTCTAATTTTCATACCCAATACTTTAAGGGAGTTTCAGAAAACATTGCAGGCGGATTTCCGCAGAGAATCTCTTTCAATTCACGCATTTGAATTCGTTTATTCAAAGTTCCGTCTTCTTCTCTTCTCCACCATATAACTGATCACATAAACACAAAACAATTCCGGGAGTGCTGCACTGTATCGCGCTTGTTATGGGTTGTCAGCAATCATAATAGGAATAGTTCCTTGCATCCAAACAGAAAATCTATTTTTGAATTTTCTACAGAATCGGATTGAAACTGCCTGTGCTCTTCGGAGAAATTGCCTTTGGAGAGATTTACCAATAATAATGGGAAAATCTGTTTTGTCCGTTTTCCTGTCTCATCTACGCTCATCTTAAGTGTAGTTGTTATTGATTAAGGCTTCCATCATTCCTCAAAGAACCGTTTCGTATCTTTGGATGGTGAATACGTTCTACGGCGTGTAATCTTTCCCAAACGTGCATCTGAGAGAATGTACAGGACCTCTCTAGAATGAGCAGAGCTCAGCGTTAACCAAGATATAATTATCGTAATTCATGCCGTTTCAACCTGACGGGTCACAAGTAGCCACAAATTGCTCTGAGTCGGGAAGATTCATTTGCAGAATATATGGGAAAGTTTGGGATTGAAATGCAGGTTGCAAAGTACTGCTGAAGCATTAGATTTTTTTTTTAAATTTATTTTAATTGCAATCAAGTCATTTCAACAACTTATTAGTAACTTATTTCTAGTATCATAATTTAATATTAGTTCTAATAATATTTTGTTCGCACTTCACTTGCGATAAGTTACTTTATACGTCAAGTGTCAGTTCGAACGGCTTTCTCCTCTTTAGTCTTCGAAAAAGGTTGTCAACGTCTAGGGGATGGACGGCCTCTGCGTTGACGTGGCCCTTTAGCCGTTCAGAGTGTTCAACGGCGAATTTTCGTATTGTGGCAGCGACGCTCTCGATCTTCAAATCATTATGAAGGTGAAGCATTAGATGTTTTCTTATTACGTATACTGTTGGAGGGGAACCATGTTCGGTTCAATTTTCAGAGAAATGGAGCCGTTATTTTGTTAATTTTTGATGTCTCCCAAAATGTTCGTGCTATGATTCAAGTCTATCAAAATACTGATCGCTGTCAGTTCGTAGTTGTCAAATGATTGTCTTGGAATATGTAGAATTTTGATGTCTCCGAAGGTAAGCAACGAATTGTTCCTTCAAAGCTATTTCACTAACAACGATATTAACTACACTGGAGAACTTTAAACTTCTATCATTCCTCCAAGAATAGTTTTGTACCTTTTTATGGTAATACTTACTTCGAGATTAACAACGATTGCTTCCTTTTGAAATGAGCATTTACAAGAATGTGCTGTGTACCTCTACATCACTGCCTTAGGACTGCATTATCGTCATTCATGCCGGATGAACCTGACGGGTCACAGGTGGCCACAAATTCCTCCGAATCGGGAAGAATCATCGGCTGAAAAGTCGAGCTCCTCGCTCAGAGGACCGTCAGGTATTAAAATATCGCTAGCGGACTATCGCTGGAGGCTATCGCTCTTCCCCTTATGTGTAGTCCGGGTAGCCAGCACGACTAATGGCTGTAACGCTCCGTGCTAATGTGAACCCTGTTATCTCGGGTTCCCCCGTCTAAATATAGCCGCTCTTCGTTTGAGTCCATTTGCCTCTCAAGTCCCACCGGGGTATTTCAGAAATGTTGAAGATGCAGGTTATACTGGTTTTTTTCGTATTCACACATGTATAACTTAGCGTGGCACTTAGTCTAAAAACCACATCTGCAGGGTGTTAACAATTTTGTTTATGAACCTTCTAAGGATCGAATCTATACATAATTAGCTATAATGTGTGGATGGAATTGGTTAGAGGGAAGAAACGACATGGACATATAGGTGGGATGGGGAGACTGGACAATGAGTTAAACTTGACATCGACCGGAGCAATATCTCAATTCGAGAAGTGACAATGAAAAGCCAACCGTGAAGGCACAATACAGAGACAGAAAACTACAAATCAAACAATTTATTGGACTCAAAAGAAATGAAGTCTTCTTTTGCGGTAAATGGAATTCCTTTGGGTGGCTTCAACAATCAATCCGTCGTACCTTCCTTGTTTGAAATGTCCAGGAAGGCACGAAGTCTCTGAAAGTTTTGTGTCTGCTTCATGTAGCCGTAAATTTGTCGTATTTTTTTTATTGGTGATAGACCACAATCCTAAAGACGACACTCGTGGCCCTCACACTATGGCTGGAGATTCCAGAAGTATCCCATTCTTAAAGCCCAGGGTACAACCTTATCACGGTTTTTAATAAGCGACGGAGGGATATCGGATGAGAAAATTTATACCAACTCATGCAGGATGCCATTTAAATTTTTGTTTACATCATGTGAGGGACACTCTTTATATACATATGTTTTCAGCCCATCAATCAATCTCATTTACTACTTCATTTTGTTCCTCTTGAAGTTTCTGTTCATCCTCTCCATTCATCCCATAGTATGCAACCAATGAATAATCAGTGGTGATTGAACCTGCTGTAAGCGAAAATGGAAGGGAAGGATGCTTGCTATAAAGTAGAGGAATGTAACCTAGATACTGAGATGGCAAATAATATGCCACACACCCAGTAGAATTATCTTCAACAGCACCGGCCCAGAATCACTCGTCGGCATCAGCGTTCCATTGCGGCTTGTCTTCTTCAGCTTTCATGGGAATTACTATTCCTCTAGCAACGCTTTATTTATCTACAGCCATAATGGTTTTCTGACGTGTATGTTACGAGCATTATATATTCATAGCCTCTATTATATTTCTTTACGAAATCTCTGACACTCCCCACTTCTTGGTTTTTGTAGTAGTCAACATTTCAGAAGTATGATGGAACATCTACTCTAATTCGTTAACCCTAGAATGTTCGCAGAGTTCCCATGTTCGATTTAATGGTGCAGCCCCTGGCTGTATACCATACTATAGTTAAGGAGGTAAAAAAAGTAATTTTTCAAAGTAGTGATTTAGAAAATTAAAAAAAAGTATCTACTTAAATTGAGCGAAGAAGTTGTGCCTAACTAAACTACCTAAGAACTATACAAATGTATGAACTTAAGAACGAAGGTTGAAAGCTTCTACAAAACGGGTGCTGGACGACATTATTTTGGTTTATTATTCAATAATAAACCATTGTAATCGCTCTGGAAAAAAAAATTCTAACCCCCCTGAAAATTTCATGGTTTACGTTTCAAAGGGTGTAGAATCCGGATCTGCAATAAAAATTTTTCCGTCCGTCCGCCGTACGCCGTACGCACGATTTCTCCCAAACGGCTGGAGCAAAATATCTGAAATTTTCAGGAAAAATCCATCTTGGTCCGACGACGCCCCAATTCTTGAGCCAGCTCTCTCACTCAATTTAAAGTGCCCTATAAGGGCTGTCAAAGTTTTGTAAAATCCCTAAAAACCTCAAAACAAGTCAAGGCGGCCTAAATGTATACTTATTTATTAGAACATACCTCGAGGAATCGAATGAGCCCTTCCCCAGGTCCGTAAGTCAAACCATTCCCGATGTATGGCCCGATTTATGGTGCCTACATTTGCGTTTTTTGGTTTATTATTGTTTGTTTGTAACCTAGTGATGCCGATAGCGTCGAGTTGTAGTGAATGTGGATACTGGAGTGATAGCCGATGTTTATACTTGTAGTTTATAGCCGATACACGGGTTGAAGCATTCTGATATGCATGAAACGCTGATAATATACAGGTAAATATTATACAATATTATTACCGGGGTTTATTATTCAATATTATTACTGGGGTAAATAAGTATTCTTTCACTGGGGTTTATTATACAATTGGCTTGCGTTCATGATTTGGATCTGTACTAAGCTTCGGAGTGTGCGTGTTTTACAGGTGATTGAGCGATTATTGAATTTCAGGAGATATGCATAGACCACGTAAATCGGTTCTCAACCAAAACACCTATTTGGATTGATCAGTTGATGATATTTGTGTGCCTCCTCTACATCAGTCTACATTTGGCTACATCGTTTAAATTTGGATTTGGGGAAGTTTTAACGCAATACGAGTGCCAAAGGACTTGATAAATTATAGATGTTTTTATTGTGGGGGGTATTGAGGTTCAATAAAAAAACACTGCAAATTCTTTCACTGGGGTTTATTATTCAATTGGCTTGCGTTCATGGTTTGAATTTCTACTAAGCTTTCGAGCGTGCGTGTTTCACAGGTGATAGAGCGATTATTGAATTTCAGGAGATATGAATGGAGCACGTAAATCTGTTCTCGACCAAAATTCCTATTTGGATTGATTTGTTGATCATATTTGAGTGCCTCCTGAAATTCAATAATCGCTCCATCCTGTGAAACACGCACACTCCAAAGCTTAGTAGAAATTCAAATCATGAACGCAAGCCAATTGAATAATAAACCCCAGTGAAAGAATTTGCAGCGTTTTTGGTAGTCTTCAAGTTTTCCCTTTGTTCGCATTCAGCATTTCTGACAAGAAAAAATTATCAGAAACTGCAATTGACGTTTCATAAATCATAGTAAGTTGACTTTTGAATGAAAAAGAGAACATTTCATTCTTTACTCACCAATAATCTGGACGAACGCGTCATCTGCCACCTCAAATCACGTGGAAGCAAGCCAGATAGGTCATGTTGACTGCCCATTACCTGATAGGCTGTGTTGGTTCTCTTGGCAATTTTAGCGCTATTGTTTGTAAAATTAGAAACTTCTCATTACCAACAGGTAGCCCTGGAAATTGTGCATCTAACGATATCAAAAAGCCTAAATGTCAGGTAGTTCACGTTGCAACTTCACCCTTGATATGGCCAGTTGGTCATCAGTACTGCCTTACATACCAGCACATCATTATGTAAGGTCTTGTAATGTTCAGCACATCAGCGTCTCGTTCTATATTGAAAGCTCTTTCGTTAATTTTTCCACTAATCCATTTAAGCAAAACTTCCAATCCAAAGTCATATCGATTTATAAAGCTGAGTTATTGTTTGAGGATGCTTTTATTCAGGATCAGTGGTATTTGCAAGTATAATTTATATCTGTGTACTTCATTCGTTCAGTTTCTTAATGATGATTCTAAAATTTTTTAAATAGAATTCCATCATATTTCATGCTGCTGAAAAAGAAATTTCTATCCCGACCATAAATATCAGGCGATTTCCACTCTCAACCAATTGAAACATTCCCCAATTTTCGCCACTCGGATTCGGTCTTACGTTGGAAAGCTCTCGATAAACAAACAATGTTCTACATTGAAAATGTGTCTTCCCTTTCTCCTTATTCCATGAAATTATCGCTTCATTTTCAGGTTCGTTTACAAACAATTTCTTATAGCTTAATTTTTAGTTGACCCTCGATGTTGGAGTTTAAGTTTAACTGATGAGGAACAATCACCAAGTATGGAACCAACTTGATTAGAGTGAGCTTTAAGGCTAAGCTTTTTGCGTTTTAAATATTTAAATAGATATTTTAATGTTAAGAACTTTCACGTGACGAAGCAGACGAAGATTTTCAACCGATCTTGAGTTTTGTGTGAGCTTTTGCATTACATTACAGACACCTTTACTCTCGGAGGCGACCTGCTTAAAAGCTTAAAACATTTCAATACGAGAGAGTTCAATTTTGAGTGCAAAGTCTCTAACTAAAATAACTCATCAACAGTCTACCATAGCAGTATTTTGGAGAGTTGTCAACGAGGGGCCCTGGCTAGTATTCTAAACCGAAAGGGTTCATTTGACACTTGAAGTGCACAGAACCACAAAACAACAACTCAATACACTGTGTGGATGATAAAAGTAACTAATTACATCATAAATGATGAACAATTAGTCATATGCAGAGAATTGTAAAAAAAAAAATAATAATAATAATAATAATCATGTGAGGTATATAGGAAAGTTCTGGATCATGCATCGTTGAGAAGCTAGGAATTTCAAAAATGTTGCTAGATTGACGATCAAGTAGCCTTGCATTCTCTAGGTTTACCGAGCCCAAGCTAACGACCCAGAGATAACAAAAGGACAGTAGCAAATAGTTATGGAGACGAGTCTCATTAAGGCTGTACAAGAATATCGAGGTGTGTGATTAATGTAAATTAATTGCGTTGTATGCAATTAAGTATACGCAGTGAATGATTCGAACAGTTGATTACCAGATGGTAGAATGGAATATGAGTAGACACCTACTGCGCATCTTAGCTACGGTTTAAGAGGTTAGGCATTTCTGTATAAAAGTGCGGTTAGGATGACGAGCAAGTAGTCTTCTAGGTCATCCACTTTTTCCCTTTAGGCGAAATAATCGCCGGATCGGTTACTCAGCCTGTTCCGCTATTAATTAATTAGGTTGTTCTCGGTTCGATCCGCCGGTCGGTCGTTGAAATTCATTAGAAGATCATCATACGCGCCGCTTTCAGATCTTATCGCTCTGATCTGACGATGACGGTGAATTAACTTTTTACCATCGAACAACCGTTTAGACGTTCATCTGATTTCACTGTTCTTCATCATCTCAAGTGTCACGGTTCCTATCTCTCTCGCCTATCAATCCTCTCTCACTCACAATCTCTTACTACCTTCATATGTGAAGGAATCACATTTGTAGTTTGAATAACTCAACTCTTTTCGAAAAATGACCATCACACGGACAGAAACGCCACGGGACTTGTTCCCGCAAACGAAAACGCCTTCAAAAGGTGTGACGACAGGTATTGCCGGTCTATTGCGATAATTCTGAAGCGTATAGAATTATGATAGACTGTTCTTCCCAATTATTTTTGAAATTTGAGGGCGATCGGGCCAGTAGAACCCGAGAAAATGGTGCACGGTAGATTTTACGTTTGAGCATGCCTCTGCCCCAGTATTACTTGTTGAGCAGAAGCTCGTAGAAGGACACCAACTGCATTACCAGCACGTTCCCTAGAAATTTCATTAAAATCCGATGAAAACTGTAGAATTGATATGAGTTTATCGTACAGATTTTCCCCGAATTCCAGGAAAACTTGAGCGGTTTCGGAGCACTAGAACCTGGGGAAATTGTGATTGGTGGTTTAAAGCCTATCCTGTACATTCCATGAGAAGTTCATCGTGATCGGATAAAATCTGTACGAATTGAGCTTATTGATAGGATCTGCGAACACATGAATAGGGTCACAGAAACAGACATACAGACAAGAAACGGAGCTAGCTTCCACTAGCCATATGTTGATTTGGAAGCAAAATTCATAAGTCTTCCACACTTGAAGAACAACATTCTTGCAATCCACAAGTGAATCGCCAAGACCTTCCCCAACAGCACTTGCCAAGCCTATTGTCGAGAAAGCAACCTAAAATTTCTAGCTCATGGTCAAAATTCTATCATCGTCATGTAAACATTTGTATCAAATTATCTGACGATCAAATCATGTTTATAATTCAAGTGTCTTTGTTGTTGGATTAAGACAATGTTAATTGGAAAATGGTTATGCAGTAGCATTAATTGAGACTCAAAAATAAGACCATTATCTTGAATGAGCAAGAAAACTGTTCGGACGATTTTATATTTTATCCATGCGCATAGGCGACCTTGTGAAGAAGACCAACGTCAATCAACCCGGTTTTTGACATTTCGATGAAATGCGAGAAAAACTGAGGGCTTGATGGAATAATTTGCATAAATGCCACATTTAGGCTTCTACTAATTTCGAGCAATGAAATCCTCAGTGGACCTTGGCAGTGGAACGACCGTCAGTCCGTATTTTCTATTTCATTGGAGTCTAATGAAAAACAGACGACATTAGTTGTCGATGATTGGGAGACAGTATATGTGTTCGAGGGCCATTTTTGACCCAACCCGCACAATCTCTGATTATTTCAACAGAGGTGGTAGATATTTGTCATTTCGAGCCTCTACTAAACATTGGAGGAACCTCTAACACGCTTAATCAACTACTAATGATACTGAATAATTATGCCAATATAGGTCGTTTCATGGGAGACATATGTGGAGTAGTCATTACTTTTCACTCGTAGGAAAGGATAAATAGGTAAAGAGATGGTTGTTTGCTGAAGGGTTCTAAAGGATAATCAAATTGATTGAATATGTTCGGGGCACTGATGGACTCAATATACTCGTAACTAATCAATTCTCACTTTCATCGGACACTCAAAAGTAAGGAAAGTAAATCGGTTTATCGGCTAAACGATACAGAAATGGTTCAAGAAGAGGTTCTTAATTGAAATTCGGCACTAACAACCTTCAATTCTTTCAATTATCCGCTTGTGGGGACTTCACTATATGGAAATGTCGGACATCATTGACATGACGTCATCTTCTACTTTTTTATCACATTTGTTTGATTTTTCCGAACGTTTTTTCAAGTTTTAGCACATGGCTGTAACATGTCTCTAGCTGGCACTGTTGGTTATGGATCTCTTTAAAGTACTCACTCAATCGGTTGTTCATTATCAGAGACTACATTGATCTCGAGAGCAGTGGATTTCGCACGAAATCATCCTCTTTTTCCATCCATGCGCAGTTTTGATCTTACACAGGTCAGCTGACTTGCAGACCGACAGACAAGGCACAAAAATTGTTCAGAGCCGTAAGAATTGTAAACTGGGAATAAAAACTTCATTTTTGAAGACTTTTTTTCTGACTACAACAGCTACATCATTGCTGGAATCTACATCTGCTCATTTCTTCTTCAAAGCTTCATCAGGGTACCCTGTTATTATTATTCACTAATCAGATGTTGGAGTACAATTGTAAATGCAGCATTTTAACGATAAGATTTGGGATCGGTCGGAGCTGGTAGGGCATTCGAAATGCACTTTCTTGGAATGCAAAGTCTTTTACCGGTCTCTTGAATCAAATCGGTATCCGCAACTCTGGTAGATTCTTATAGGAACTTGGACAACGGTTGAGGAGAGCTAAAGGAAGGCGTGGGCCCCTGGCAGGCTGCCCTGCCTACATTTTAGTAGGGAGCATCGCATCGTTGCGAATACGCCCACCGCCGTCTAGCTCCCCCGGATCGTCCTCTAGACGCGTCTGTACCAATAAGACGAGTCTCGGGATCACCATCTGCTACCGTTCTATTGAAATCTGACTGATCCGACTTTGTACTTTATAGCGACAGTGTCTGACTGGAACCTTTGGCTTTCTTCCATTCGCATTCGAATGTTAAGGTGAACTTGTATGCAGTTCCTCTAAGCCGAGCGGGGAAGGTAAAACATCAGAACTCAGCTACGAAAAAATCAACTCGTATTTCAGGTCATTGACGTGCAGTCCTTCCCCTGAACCTGAATATAATTCAATGGTCAAATGCTACAGTTCTTAGGAATCACAAAAAATTGTTTTTAAATGGCCGTTTTGGAGTCTACAACAGTGCAGTTCACCATATTTTCAGTATGAAACTTGGCAATATACTACGAATGATTCAATGGGAATAAACATGGATACTATAATGTCGTTCTTCCTTAGCTTCATCTACCTACATGAATTATCCGCTTCATTATCGGTACGTGCAGCCCAAACATGTTATAAGTGTTAATTATACCAACAAAGTTAAAACTATTTCAATTTTAAGAGTAGTGTTCACGTGATCTTTCTGTCTCCCGAAAGATTCCCTCAATCCTACAAGCCCCTTACAGTCCCTAACTTAAATCAGGAAACTTTATACGACTTCTCATACTCGTCTATTGTTTTAATACTATTTTTATCAGGTACCTATCCAATTTTGCATGGCAATTAACTAATAACTCGTGGTACTTTGTTCTACTGGTGGAATTACTCAGTTCTTATCAGTAAAATTCACTCCCCTAAGCAAGCTTTCTGCCAAGTTAAGTATGGAGGTCTCCATGCAGTCTGTACATCGTACTTGCCTCACTCTTCCTGGAAAAACCGCTGTGACTATTCAACGGAGCCTTAGCTTAAACAATCGTTTTGAGCAACGCATTTGTATCTAAATTTCAGTAAATGTGGACTCTTGAACTCGTCTTCACTTTGAATTTGGAAATTGCATAACCTCATTTTGCGATTTCAATGTTCTACAAACATTTTATCTTGGCTGTTTCCCAACTAATTACAAATTAAGTGACTAAAACATGAAGGAATAAGTGTTTCTCGATGATAAGTCTAGGCAGTTGCCAAATATCTGACAACATCATGAATATCTGACAGGAGATAATTTATTTTGGCTCCTGTCAATCTGTCGTAGAGTTTTCAGTTCCTCATCTCTGACAAGATTCATACATTACAGTTCGACTGCGACAAAACTGTTTGATTGTGTGTATCAGACACTAAATGTTTGAGTGACGGTTTATCACTCTTTCAATCAAAATCAGATCAATCAAAACAACCGAGTGCAAACGTTGAATTGTTGGGGTTTTCAAAGGTTCACATCAGTTTGCACTACACTTACGGTTTGGAAAACTGCCACAACCTGTACGAATGTGGCTTGCACAATTTCGTTTATTAATTATGGCCATCAACTATTTGTATTTACTCATTGTGCAATATATGTGAAAGTGTAATTCAATTCATTTCAAATTAGGAAGGCTCATGATTTTCCTCCCAAATAAGTAGTGATGAAAAATGAAACAACGTTCAAATTCAGCGCACAATACAGAAAGTAGTGTGAGCCTAATCTAACCTAACCAAACCTAAACTAGCCTAATCTAATCTAAAATTTACAAAGTTTATTATTTGACCGAATAATATTGAAAAAAATTAAACAATCAAGGCACTGAATTTCAACTTTAAAAAGGTGTTCTTATTAGCGTTTCTAAATTCTTAAATATTTTTTCATGTAAAAACGTAAAGTTTATCGAGTCAGGGAACACCGTTGAGAGGTTCTTGCTCTAAATAAACTTTTGGAAAATTAGTTGATGATTCAGAGTTAAATAACGTTTAATTAGATCCAGAATTAAGCCCATAAAAAATGGAAATTCGCTTCTGAGATGAAAAATAAAAACGCGTGGCGAGTTAATGATGTAAGAAAAGAATGAAAGAGCCACCTAAATTATATACGACTGACTGGTGGGCACCAATTAAAAGATGCAGTCGGTTGCAAGGTTCGAATTGCATATTCTGAGGGACTAATGAACGCATAAATCACAATGTATTTAGAATCGTAGGGCAAGGTCAGGAGACGGGATCAAGAGGCTGCAGATGAAGTCTGATAAACAATTAAGCCTGAGAATGACCGTTCGCGAACTCTTGGAGTAGAGGAATGGCTGGAGGAATTGATGCGTGGGATGAAGCCATTTGAAGAAAAAGGTTTTTATAGGAGAAGGCAATTGTTAGAGACTAACTCACTTTTTCTTAGCATTGCTTGATTATAAGTGACTTTATTCGGTGAATGAACTAGACTTAACGCACTCCAAGAATGTCTTTGCCGTGAAGACGGTATTTGGAGGGTGCTCATGGTCAGCGTTAGCCAAGACGACACATTGAAAGAAACGAAAAAGAAAAAAAAATTTGGATAAGCACAGAACCAGTAAATATAATGAATTATTATGGTTTCGGTAAAACCTAAAATCATAGGTTCTAAATTGTTAGTAGATATTATCAATTATTCCGATTCTCGTAAGAAGGCTAATTTGTTTGGAACAGTCTATCCTTCCTGGACTGCGCTTCTCCTTCCGCCTGCAAACAGATGGAACAACAATTACCGTACAAAGCTCTCTTAGTCATTGCTGTTAAGTCGAACTTTCTAGCCGGCTCTACCAGCTATGGATTATGGTGCCCAAGTTTTTGACAATACTAAAATCTCGAGATTTATTACTGGGTTACGAATCTCCAGTGATGCAGTCAAGAATCCAGTGAGCTGGGGTGTACACAACCACTGGCAAGACGAATCCAGCCTCTTGAGCGAGGTAGGTCTGTGGCGCTATGGCAGCAGATGCAGCCGTTGTGGAATTTGCCTGGGGGTCGCCCCGACCTGTGATGTTGGTTTTATGTAGGGAGATTAACACGTTACTGGACTCTCCTCTTTCACCAGAAGCCAGACTGGGTAGGAGGCTCGTGTGCAGAGACTTTGTATTTGCCTTCTAACCCTTCTACTTAGTTTTAGTGGACATGGAGAATTTTGTGATTGTATCTGTTGGACCTTCGGGTTAACTGACTTTCGCCTTCTGCCCAGACTCCTCACATCACAGCATGGGCTGTCAACCAACTAGCGAGTTTACTGTCACCATGAATGACATGGTGGAGGCCACACCAGTGATGCTTTGCCTTTCAGCTGGGGCTCAATCCTATTGTACCATTATTTCTAGCACTATTCTGTAGAAAACCCACCATGAGACAGGAAATGCTCCCAGTAGTGACCCCTGGGCCTAGAATGGTCGCAAGCCCTACAAAGTCTACCGCTTTTCTTAACTGCCTGTCTCAAGGGTATGGACATAACCCAACCCTCACACAACCATTGAGGGATACTCTCACCGCAAAAAATACTCTCACTCTATGCTAAATACATGTTGAGTGAATCAAATCTTTCACTGGCTGATAATCTTCATTCACAATTTCCATTGCCTTTTGAGCGAACTACCTGTAGAATTGAAGCAATTTCAGAAATGCTGTATATGCGTCTTGGGGATGTGTTTGAGATGATTCAACACCGTTAATCATATGTTGACTGTTTTGTTGCGAGGTTTTCATCTGCGTCATTCATTCATTCTGTTCATTTTCATTCGTGATGTAATTAGCTAGTTGAACGTTTTAGCTGAATGAAGCCTTATTTCCAAAAAGGTTATTAGTTATTTCATTGCTGTGTTTTTCCTGTTGCTTAAACTTTTTGGACCAATCGTGGCATTTCATTCATTTTGTTACCCAAAGATTATTATTTTGCCCCTAGTGTTCCCTATTTATTCTACCAAATATAAATAAAATACCATATTGATACCAGATCCACCGAAAATTCTTTCCGCTTCGTCAAAATCTTCTCCGTAGATAAAAGATAATACATGTGACTTTCGGGGTGATATCCAAAATTTAGGCGTTGGAGTGAAAGCTGATCATACCTATTCTTGAAATCTACAAATCTACCCTTGGCTAACGCGTCATTCGCATATCAACATTGAGCTCCTAGTTCGTAGCAAATTAATGTGTTTCTATTTATGTTTGATGCCCATATGAAAACTTTCATTTCCAATTGAGGAACAATTGAGTAAATGCTTCAATCTTTCGTAAAATACCGTCGTAACCATCTGGAGATTATATCAGAGAGTCTTTACAGTGAAGTGCTATCCCAGAAGAACGAAGGGGCTTTCCAAGTATCAGATAATGCGGCTATGAAGATAAGTTTCGTCAGAGCTGAAGATGGAGCGATACGGATTATGAAGACCGCACGTTAAAACCACACTTTCTCACGGGGAAATGAGATGAAAATGATGACCCGACCATCTTTACGGTCGGTTTTAACTGCGGATGACGATGGTGACAGTTAGATAGCGAGAAAAGGCCTCGAAAGGTTTTTGTCAAGGGATCACCTCCGAATAGCCCGAGGTGAGAGATGAAGCTCTTAAAAAGAACGTTATGCCCCATAATTTCGGAGCGTCTCAGTTAATCCTGAAGACAAAAAGGGATATTTGAAGGGTCTTTTTCAATGACATAAAGGCCCCTGGACTGTAAAGTGAGACAAACTACGCGCTTGGAATGGTTATTTCCATTCCATAAACGTTTTGTCTATTCTGAATCTGATGGAAACTGACAGTGTCGTAAGGTTATACCATCAAAAGAAGAAGTTCTGTTTTTTATTAGACAACGGGCAATTTGGTGAAGGATTAGATGTTTTAAAATATATTTTCTTTTTTTTCATGCCCTATTAACGATTTGAACTATTCTTTGTTAAGATTCCTCCAAGTCACATAACAATTGAATGTCCGAATGAAAATCAGTCTCGAATTTCGGATTTAAGAGTTGCCTTGTTATAGGGATCCTTTCGAATCGTTCCGTAAATAACTAATCAGCTTGTTATTATGATGAATAACATGAGAATTAATTATTGATTCATTGTGTGCATTAGATGTAGAAAATCTTCAAAAGGTGAATAGGTTTTGTGTCTACGGATTCTCAAAACTACATCTTTTAATCTAGATTTCAAATAACTTCATTGAAATTATTCCACTGTTTGTCTGTTCATTTACTTAATCGTCGAATCTTGCAAACATTGACTTCTTCACGTTATTTGGATGTTATGACATTGTGCCGGAGTTAGTATTCCTAAAGTAGCAAGAACTTGTAACTGCTTCACAAAATAGTTTTGGGGTGTTTTTAACCCCTTACACTTTTTAGTCAACTGTAGGATGTCTGATCTACAAACCTAATGCTTTAGACCGCATGTGGCATTTAGAAAAACGCAGTTAAAAAAAAAAAAATACATTACTTACTCATACTCATAGAACTAAGTGAGCAATAAAGCCTAATGGTCAAAATCATCTACGAGTGAGGCGGCAAACATCAAAGCCACACTGTGTTTCGGCAACAAAAGATTGTTCTACACTAGACGATTCCAGATGATTCCTTCATTTTGCCTCTATAAGCTGTTTCAAGCAAAATGGACTGAAGAATTCTTCTTTATCTTGCACAGTTTTAATAAAGTGTATTACAATAACATTGCCGTACTATTTCATGTCTGATGCTTATCGCTAAAAATTATGAACAGTACTTTGCACAATAAAGTTTGCCTAGCAACATGTCAAACGTTGCCCATACCTGCTTTCGCTAGCTTCGGCGGTTGAGCCAATTTCGATCTAAAGATCAAATCAGTTGTTCAAAAACAAATGATGCTGCTGTGACATTCAAGTAGTTCTGCTGATCACATATGTGCATTCCGTCTTGAATATCTTCTTGTAGTTAAGTTTATATCGGCTTTGCAACCTTACTCTTGACACCCCAATATCAAAATTGCTTTGCTTCAAAGTGGATGGGTAATTTTCCAAATTTTTGTTTTCAATGAATTTAATATTCCTTCATAATAAAATTCAAATGAATATCATTCCAATCATTGTATCCATCTGTTTTGAAGGGTTGAATTCAAAGATAATGCAGAAACAACGTTCCCCTTACTTGAACATCAAGAACACATAAATTTAACCCTTGTTTCACGATCGATCAAAAACCTATGAACGGTTTATGAGTCATGATACGCCGTAAACATTTAGTGTCATTTAGGAGCAGAAATCACCGGTTACAGTAATGGCAACTGACAGCTCACCTTTGTAATGCTTTCTCTATGATTTGTAAGTCTGTCGTTTTGTTTACGTTCATAAATTAATATGCATTGAGGAAAGTGGTTGTGAGATGTATACATCTTATTTCAATATGAGGATTTATTCCATATTGCAGAAATAACAAGCTTGCACCTAATCATCGTTAGACGGTGCCTTCACGTGTCAGTTGATCCTTCTAAGCACGTCGTTATCCAACTCTAATGTTCGATGCACCTCCCAGTCTTGCAATCGATATGAATCTTCTTGAATAAATTTCTCAACCTTCTCGCTTTATGTGACGGCTCACCCTAGCACTATCCGCGACCTCGGATCAATTTTACGATTAAAATTCCGTTTTATTTCCGATCATTCGCGCGGCGAGCGCGTGAGGGTCAGAATGCGCGGAGAGACCTCCCGAAACCGGCTACTAAATGTCAACCAAGCTGCACGATGATGTTGTTGGCGCAATCGGTTAGCGAGTGCTCTCAGCTATAAAACGAGCGATTCGAAAGCTGTCAGAAGCTGCTGTACAAATCCTCACACATCGCTAACAATAGCGACCTATTGCCATCCGAGAAGTATTCGAATAAGAAAAGGCCAACAGAGTATGATTTCTATTTATTACTGTGTTATGGCAATATAATAACAAACTTCGAAGCCCGATAGACGGATTTGGATGAAATGGTAATAGTCCAGTCATGTGGTGCCAAAATCGGTGGCTTGCAAAAATTCCCAACTTTCGCAAATTTGCTGGGTTGTTTCTAGCTTCATTTTGCGGACAAATTAACCTTGTGCTAACTTCAGGAGGGGCAAAAACTTTTCGCAAATTTGCTTGCATTATAAAATGAGGTAGGCAAAATTTTCTACAAAATGACCTACTCACATCCGATTTTTGACCAAGCCATCGAGATATAGGGGCCCCCCCAAAAATTAGCAGAAATCACTCTTTTCCTCCAAGTCTATTGTTATTAACGTACTTGATGATGATGTTATAATTTATTTGTATATTCGTGTTGTTATGCTACATCTCTCATTTTGCGGGAAAAAATTATGACACTGATGTACTTAAAATCTTTTTGTTGACAGAAAGTTATTATTGTTGTTGAGTTTTACAGTTATAAAAAGTCAAGGAATAAAAGGTTGATGTATTTACGTATTCACAAGTATTAATGATACAACAAATGTTGATGTAGGTACTGTACAGGTCGTAGATCGATTGTCATCCTTCAATAATGATCCTTCATAACAACAGGATGTTTCTTAAAGATTAAGTTTCAAGCGAGAAGAATGTCTTTGCTTCAGTTCAATAGGTGTTTCTAATGTGCGGAAATTACTCGAGTTCGTTTAATTAGTTAAAACTTGAGTTTAATTCGTTAAAACTCGAATTTAATTCCTTAAAACTCGAGTTTAAATCGTTAAAACTCGAGTTTAAATCGTTAAAACTCGAGTTTAAATTGTTAACGATTTTTGCTTACAATGTCTTTCCACTTGGGATCAAAGTTTGTTGTTCCAATCATAAGCAAATTTTTTGTGTTCTTCTGAATGTATCGCTCGATATTTGGATTTGACTTGTGTCATTTTTGAAAAGGTTTGTTCGGATATATACGTTGAACCAAAAATTGTTATCATTTGTCTGGGAAAACTCTTGATTCCCTTGAAGTCATCACGTTCTGGCGGTAGGCTAATTTTTTTCCATCCATACATTTTTACATACGGTGGGCCGTAGTTTTGAGACCTGTGGTTCAGGCTATCGACGTCTGTATCGTCCCAAGAGAAAACTCAAAACCTCCTGACGATCTAAAACAACTCAAATTGAGAAACATTGCAATTGCTGGAAAAGTGTTGTCGTTTGTTGTGTGGTCAACAAGAATGATGAGCTTAATTTATGATACCACTTTGTACAGTTGTAAAAGTTTGATTCAATTGAATTTTTAAAATTGAAAAAAATCAAAATCGTTCAAGTTTATGGGATATTTACACTAAAAAAATTGACGTTTTCAATAAAAAATTTACTTTTTAGAGGGTAATTACAACATATTAGTTTATTCTCCCATCGATCCTTTCAGCTCTACGTCACTTGACCTCTTCGATGGGAATAGAGTAAATAGATACAGGTTCCTCACAATCCCTTAGAGCCTACGGCTTTGTTACAATCCCTCAACGTGGTCATTCCCTACTTCGTTCGCTGATCATCATGCCCACGATTTTCATTGGAGAAGCCACATTTTTCCGCATTCAAACAAAACTTTCTCCACTAAATTCTACTTTGAGACCAATTTTGAGAACACCGTTGAAAAGCTCAAATTCCGCCGCATATATTAAGACAATAGGCTAAATTTGAAGAGTAGAATTTCATTAGACCTACAGAGTATGAAAAAAGAGGTCATTCCGAAGATTTGAAAAAATTCACTTTTCCGATTGATTTTTCACCAATTGGACCAACCTACAATATTTGTTTGACACACTAGAGAGGTAGAAAATTTAACGCTCCTCACAACGGTGATTATCAATATTGAATTTTCTTAAGCACGTAAAGGAGTTTTGGCCGTTTTAATGAATTAAGATCGAAAACACGAAAACAATCTTCAAATTGAAACAACTTGAAATCAAAGCTTCCAAAAAAATGTCCAAGAGGCACTTCTGTCAAAAATGAGTTGTAGAATCCATTCTCCTAGCCTGTGGCAGGTTCTTCAGGTTAACACATTTATCCCTTCATGGAGCTGAACATCAAACCATTGTGTAACAGTTTCCAGGGTCGTTTTTATTTGACGCAGTTAAACCGCGAAATGACCAATTTTGTGACAAACGGCCGACACCCGGCTCGTTGGGGATGTTCGATTGATTTACAGCTCGTAGCTGAAAAGGCCTTGGCCGTAAATTACGACGTTCCAGAATCGTTTTTCATGAGCGTTAAAAGTTAATAAGCATCATCTTTTGCCCTCCCGTGAGAATGATTGCTTGGAATCTGTACGAAGCGCTTTTCTAACGATCTAACAGCTGTGGCTACCAAGGTGACAGTAATTTGAAAATCAACTTTTGGGTAGTTTTGTAGTAATTAATCGGGTAGTCAAAGTAACTTTGGAATAGAAATAGGATATATTTGAGGGAAAACGAAGATAATATATTCTACTTATGGGGAAAATGAGGCTAAACAACTTAATGATGAGCCACACAATGGGAGTATCTTAGGTGCCCCAACCAACGTAGCAACTAATCAAATAGTAAAGCTCTCAAATAGTATTCCCAGAAGAGATTCTCGAATATCCTGTTCTAGCAGGCGCTTTTTTGATAGCGATGAAAAGTAGAATCAGGTGGATTAACAATTCCTTTCATTCTATGCCCACAAGCATGATTTTAGGCGAGTTCATCATCTATTGGAATAAGATATAAAAGGGACGGTAAGGGTAGCAAATCACATTCATCCAATAAGGATTGGAGAGGACCTTCTTGAGGAAGACCCTTACCAAAGCAAAATAACCTTGTGCAATGCTCGAGCTTCGTGTCAGGGACAAGATGAGCTACTTGGATGTTAGCCTTGTGCCTCTTGCCAGTGATGTTAGCAGCAACATTGCTCATCAATGATGGATTGGTTCGGCTGGTATAATCTCCTATCTGCATCCTCTGAACACCTCAAAATCCAGGGACATCTAGAAATCCAAGCCAACTATCCACGCGTCATTTGAATGTCATCCACATATCTTGTACAAGAATGGGAGAACCAATGAAGATGTTTACTAACTCTGTCAATTCAGATTTGATCCACTGGCAGATCTTCAGTCTCTCAGCATTAAAAGATGGACTCATCCGAAGAGATTAAACCCAACGCTCTGAACCGTTGAGGAGCACCTTTACGTCCATTACAACCAACTGCATCACATTGAGCATATGTTGCTATCAGAGAGCTCAACTGACAACACTTTTAAAGTCACCGGTAGACCAAGTGGGTAAGACAGACCCAGGGGGGTGAGTCCATCAACCCGTTTTTCTGATAGGATAATCGAGGACTGATCAGAGTTCTACAAGTGGAAATATAATTGTGAATCCACTGGCTTTGTAACATGTGTCACCAGGTGCAGTATTCTAGTCAAAGGTAGCTAGCCACCCATGGGTAAAAATTTGGTAGCTCATGAATCAAAATGCATTCAAATTTGTGATTTTCCGGTACAGTTCAATGCAAATCAGCCACGATTGTCTATGATTAATACTTTCAACAATTTCAGTATTGACTTCAGGAATAATCGGTTTTGGGAGGATTGTATTCCTAGAGACAACACAAGAAAAATTCTTCTTGTTTCTCAATGTTTTTACTCATTCTGGATGGATATTTCTGTTGTATAACACCCAGAATGAGGTGTTCCCTCCCAATCAAGCTTGTAACTCATCGATGGTTTTAGTGGTGGTTATGCTCTCATTGCAACTTTCACATATCAATTACATTTTCTCAATCAAGGTAATTTCAAATATCTGATTGGACAAAAGAATGTTAATTATAAATGTTTTACATTGAACTGCCACTGGATTCTATTCTATCAATAGATATCGTACAATGCAGCGAGTTAACATGTATAATCTGATCGAACTGCCGTGTTCGAGGAATAAAATATACCGTAATCGAACCGCATCAATCTTTCCTCGCAAGTTATCCCACTTGACAGGGCGTCCAACTACCTGTATAGAGCTATACCCGGTGTTTATTGTTTACACGCCGAGCTATCGCAAATCTACGGCTATCGCGGAGATATCGTGGAAACTATCTTCGCCGCCATCTCCGAACACGTCAGATGACCGGTCGCGCGTAAATTTTCACTTTCAAGGCCTCTCAACTCAATCGCCCCTTCGTGAGCCCGACTGATCTTTCCGTCTTCCCAGCTCGACGCAGCCTTCTAGAAACAATGAGCTATTATTGCGGGAAAAACGTCTTTGTTCAGCCTAGATTAACTGCCTTGACAATGGTGAACTCCGCAGTGTCAACTCCCAACTCTTCCTATATATCCCTTTCTTTAATGAATACGTACAAATCGAGTCGTCACCTATGCGTCCTTTTTTTCCGCGTTTCGCAACCCCTTTCTGAGAACATTAGTCAGCCTTCGCTATAATTCATCTTATACCTTCCACTTCGAGATTAAAAGGTCGAGATAAATATTTCGTGCCGACCGGAGCGTGCACAAGTAGGGTATCACTATAATTCAATTAACTTTGCATTTCCTGATCCGGAAAGCCGTATTTCACTGGAAGAAAACGGTCACAGTTCGCTTCACTCTTAATTTATGGAGCAGCTGCAGCAGGAACAAAGGCTTTTATGAAGACATCAACCGCAGATCAGAATGATACTGGTTTTGGTTTCATGGCCATTTATTTTCCTTCCATATGATACAATTAATGAAATTACAGCTATATGAGGTAGGACATAGATTTTCATAAAGACCCCTCTACTAATTAGTAATTAATTCATCTTTAACTGCTAATATTCAAGATTTACCACGCATTTTGCCTAAGTAGGGAAAGTTGAGTCAGGTCATTGACTAGTAGTCGGCTGCTCAGTGACCAGGCTCTGCTACCATATAATAATGAGATGGTGGAATGGACTAATTGCCCCTTTCAAGGGCCGAAATGAATATAGAATAGAATAAAAAATTTATTTATTAACAGCAATAAGAATACAGTTTGTACATGAAAAATAACATTTAGAAGTCTACTCCTGTCCACCAATGTAATAAGTTTTTACGAACTAATGGGTGCTGATGGAGTCACAAAGCAGAACTAGTCTTGATAAAACCCATGCCTACCACTCAAAATCATTAAACATAACATGAAACTGCAATTCTGATTCTTCAAAAATTCTCTTAGCCGAAACCAGGGGTCTCTAAACTACGGCCCGCGGAAAAATTTGGCCCGGCCGCCGCCCGCGGACGCCAATGGAAAAAGTTAGGCGACCGCCAGAATAGAAAGAAAAGTCAGCCATGTGACCCAGTGAAAGCTACCTGTACTCCTGTCAAATTCGTCTAGGAGTGCTTAAAAACCCTATTTTTGAGGTCTGACTCTCAAAATTCCTGAAAATTCAATTTTTAATCATTTTTATTGAACAACAAAAAATTAATTATAGAATTTTAAAAATGCAATCACTCAATTTTGAATTTGTCAAACTCGTCTAGGAGTGCTTGAAAACACTGTTTTCAAATGTCTAATTTTCAAAAATTTCCCGGAGAGGCCCCCGGACCCCCCTGTTGGCTCGACCCACCACCTCCACATTATGACACGGCCCTTGGGGCAAATAGTTCGGCGACCCCTGGTCTAAACCAAATATCCTGTTTAAGAATATAATACTGTCACAGACAACTGGTTAATTTTCGATGCTTAACAAAAGAAACACCTTGTAATAAGCGGTTTTCTCGCTCTCTCAGTGTTCAACTCAATCTAAACAATGTTAGAAGACAGTGCAGTACGTGTGAATGAAGTACAACATCTATGTTCTGGGCGAATGCCGTTTTAGAATACAGAAAAGCTTGATTGCAGCAAAAACATACCCAGCTACCATGCTCGATATTCCTGCAATACCCAGAGAATTCGAGGAAGCTTAAAAATTCCTGGTATAACCGAATTGAAAAACTAGTTTCCCGTCGTGGAATTCTAAATTTCGAGAGTTTGTTGAACAACTAGAATAAACTCGGGATCGAACAAGAAATGTATTTATGAATGGTAATATGTAAATTGTAACTTCGGCAAAATTTGTTACAAACGACATACATCGTACACCTTTAGGTTTTTCGTGGATTTTGTGTTAGAATTGTCTGAAACCGTTATGTAATAAGTTATTTTGTCTCATGTTCGGGTTGTCCTACAGACCCCTCGATCAATTCTAATAGGGGAAGCCTTGCCAGGGAGGGACATTCTTCGAACCACTTACAAAGTTGTTCCATCCACCCACTCAACTGTTGCTACTACAGATAATATCCGTTGTAGCTTTGGATTCCCAAGATCCATCCATTGTAGCTTTGGGTACTCCATTGCTGACAAAATTGAAAATAGTATAAATGAGGGGAGTTGCTCGGTTTTTTTTTTTCGACGCATTACGTAGAGGCTCCATTCCGATGCTTTGGGTCGGAGCGGCGCACGCAGCCATCTCCCAGACGTCCGGACGTGAGGTGCATTTCGGATGCTCCGTCCACCGCGTTCCTTCTTTTTCTCCTAATACCACTCACCATTCGTAACCTTCCGTCGGCGATGCCATCACGTCTCGTCATCCCTGGTGCCGTCCGGGGTGCCGAATCTTGTCAAACGTTTGGACCGCCGACCGGTGTAACGGCCTCATTACGTCCGAACTAACGAGACGGCAGTGGACTTTTCAATTCAATAAGATGCGGGAGAAGCTCCCTGATGTCCCTTCTCCATCGCGCGCCCACCTCATTATTCCGCTATGGGACGCATCATCATTCAGGGAAATGGTGCATTAGACCCAATGCCAATCGACTCAATCTTCTCAAATATGGACAATAGTCAGCCTTGTTACTCCTGATTCCACATGAATCAAACGAGGAGGCTATGTTACGCAATTATCGCTATTCATTTTACTGAGGGAGAGAAAGATAAATTTGGTCCCTCATCCCTATAAATGTATACCAAAACGGTAGGAATCAAGAGACAGTACACATTCTTCGTATGCCCAAAATGGCAGTAGCTAAGGCAGGAAGTGGGTGGAGTAATTGGTGATTTCAGCCCAGAAACAGTGGTAGAAAAGATGATTCAGCATCTGCACTATGGTGGAAAAGAAGTGAGCCAAAGTATGAAGACAGGAGGAACTCACTAGATTACAAATTGGACTGTCCCGAAGTAATACTAAAACGCTGCAAATTCGTTCACTGGAGTTGCCTATTCAATTGGGTTGCGTTCATGATTTGAATTTCTACTAAGCTTTGGAGTGTGCGTGTTTCACAGTGATAGAGCGATTATTGAATTTCAGGAGATATGCATGCAGCACGTAAATCGGTTCTCAACCAAAATACCTATTTGGATTGATCAGGTGATCATATTTGTGTGCCTCCTGAAATTCAGTAATTTCTATCACCTGTGATCCAAAACTTAAAATCATGAACACAAAAAACATAATAAACCCCAGTGCAGCATTTCATGCATCAGAATTCTTCAACTCGTGTATCGGCTACAAATCCTAGGAGTTCACTCCAATATCCACATTCACTACACCACTAGGTTACTGCGATCAAAACAAAAACAAAAATAAACCGAAAAAACGCAAATGTTGTCACCATAAATCGGGCCATAGATCGGGAATGGTTTGAGCTACGGACCTGGGGAGGGGCTCATTCGATTCATCATGGAAAGTTCTTCAAAAAAAAAGTCCAAATTTAAGCCGCCTTGACTTTTTTTAAGGTTTTTAGGGATTTTATAAAACTTTGACAACCCTTAAAGGGCACTTTAAATTAAGTGAGAGTGCTGGCTAAAGAATTGGGGCGTTGTCGGGACCAACATGGATTTTTCCTGAAAATTTCAGAGTTTTTGCTCCAGCCGTTTTGGAGAAATCGTGCGTGCGGCCTAAGGAAGGACGGATTTGGATTCCCCTTTGAATCGTAAACCATGAAATTTTCAGGGGGGTTAACATTTTTTTTTCAAGAGCGATTACAACGGTTTATTATTGAATAATAAAAAAAGCAGTCCCAGGACAGTCCTAAAAGAAGAGAGGAACGGTGTTTTTTAGTCGGCA
The DNA here is from genome assembly GCA_031894815.1 of Creontiades dilutus. Classification (NCBI taxonomy): domain Eukaryota; kingdom Metazoa; phylum Arthropoda; class Insecta; order Hemiptera; family Miridae; genus Creontiades; species Creontiades dilutus. The sequence continues at coordinate 605,219 of JAVIWC010006977.1, read as the reverse complement.
TGCCACGATGGAGAACTCGACACATCTTTGATGTATACCCCCTCACTGTCAGTCCAGTAATGGATTTTTCACCAATTATGAAAAAAGAGAGATAGCAAAATTCCAGTTTGCCTGAGAACATGAACAGGAGGTAAACGTTACAAATGAATACATAAACGTTCATTATTTCTATATTAGATTTCATTCTACCAAAATTTTTCATCTATGTTGATTACCTGGACGTAGCCTGTGGTAAATCATATGGACTCGGCCCCTTGCCTTTCGATACGTTTTGATCCTCAATTTCGCTGTTCACTATTGTATGCAGCATAATGACCGGTTCAACTCAAATAATGATGACTGGACTCAGTGTTACGTTCACCGACTGCCAGAATCGCCTTATCATCTGGAAAAATGGCAGTGGTTTTCTACTATTCCTTGAATGGAAATTATCTGGTGTTGAATAACTTGGGTGTGGGAATTTTTGATCTCTCAGTTCAGAAAACTTACTAAGATGAATTGAACTCCTCACACATGCTAATCAAACTACTGTCCATAATTTTGGTGAAATAAATTCAATATGCAGCTGGTTAAATGTACTATCCATTAGTTGCGAGTATATTGCAATAACTCATAGAGAAATCCATATAGTCATAGTTCTTGCAGAAAACTCTTAACCTTTATCAATTGCGTTCCTGCATTTGACTGATCCAATAAATCTATCCAACGAACGTGACCGCAGAATCCCGTTTCCCTGAAAGTCTCCGGAACGCCCCAAGGACGCAACTCAACTTCCTATCACAAAAGGCGGGAATAACCTCAGAATCTGTAGGCGTCCTCAGCGTAGAATACAATAATTGGCCGTATATCAGTCGCCGTTAACTGCAGGACATCGCATATCCATTTGCTCGAGACCGCGAAAGAATGCACGGCTTTATGGAACCCTGAGGGATGTGTTTCTTATCTATAAATCTTGCATACCGCGAGTCGTTTTTCTCGGGGAATGAAGAAAATTTTAATGAGATGGAGGATCGAGATAAGATTTTAATGTTGCGCTCCAGAAACTGAACGCGGGCCGTGCCCACAATGGGGTTTTCATGTTGCCGGCGATGAGCTGTCTTGCGTTTCTGCTGTCGACACATCTTCGATAAACAAACCGAATACTTACCAAAGTTAACTAGGTAGAAAATAGGAAGGAGCTTCGACGACTTGCAGGATTGTTTGAGATGGAACGTAATGTAAATTTTGGTATATCAAGATATCTAAGAGCTAATCCGTTCTGTCCCTGATATGTTACATAATTTATAGTATAATTTGATTGATCAGACAGACAGACTCGAAGGGAAAATATCCATTGAGTTATTCAAAATATTTTTTTCTATGGTTCAGTTTAAATCTGAAGATTATATAAGCAAAAAATGTTATTTGTTAAAGAATGTGTACTTCAAAATTCTGGTGTCCCATGCAATAGATTGTTTTTCAATTAAGAGAAGCTGCGAAATCTAACTTGAGGTTTTATTAATTTTGAGTAATCATTAAATGCGATTGCTCGTGTCATTGTGAAGTTGGGGTCACTTTCTGGTTCTTCCAGAAGTTGGAATTACTTGCTCTGGATGAATTCCTATTGAATTCTGAGTCCTATACCGATCGGTTTTGCGTACACAATAATTAGGGAATGCCACCCTACTTACCTATATTAAAAAATCCTAGGAAAATCTTGTTCTCGAAAAGTTTTCTTGCCATAGCATCGATGATAGCTAGCCGATCGAGCTGGCTAGAAGTGAAGACTAACTTGACCCCATAAGGAGTGTCCACATACATATGGACTAGACCCAGGTAAAATGTCTCAATTGCATTAAGGGAACGTACCTCTGTATTCCAATCAAGAATCATGTTTGTCTTGACGGCAACTGTGGAGAGCCTTAAGAGAGTGCTTAAAAGATCCCACGCATCCTCTGTGAAAATCAAGCGTCTCCAGTCAATGCAGCGGGTGGTCATGCAAGCACGCAGCAATCCAAACTAAAAGCAGGTGACAAGCTTTCAAGAAGTTGCTACCAAACTCCCTTTTGTAGGAATTGAGCTAGCAGTCGGTTTAACAACTATCTTCAGAAGGACCATCATCACGCGAGTCAACCAACAAACGATAAGAAGATTGTCCAATATCGAAGGAAACGTTCACAGTAAACTTATTTCGGCTGAACCCAATACCATAATGCCTGATGGGCTACTTGGAAAAAACCGCAGGCAACTAGAAACAATGGCACCGACTTTGCATCCCCACCATCGCAAGGGGTTCACCCAATTTAACTGTGCTATTACCGATAATGGATGGGAGGAGCCCTTGGTCAACTGGGACAGAAAAGATGTGTGCAGACTAGGATGAGACTGTTAAACGGCATCTCACATATTCTTTGAGTGCCCTGCTCTCCCCAGCGGATTTTAACTCTTTTGGGGGCAAATGAGCTCATTAAGTTATTTGTACATCTACTTCTCCATCATCTTTCCATTCGGGATTCTAATATATACAAGCTAATAGGAACCCATTATTTACTAAATGCAACGAATTATGTGTCTAGCCATCGTCAAAACTGTGAAAACTAAGATCAAGGTGCCAACTGTTTTGTGATTGATCTCACGTGACGACAATATTCCTTCCTCGTCACGGCGATCTTCGGCCGACGCTTGGCAAGTTAAACCGTGCACTCAGTGTGTTTCAACAGTTCGGCCTCATCTCAACAGAATGGGAATGGAGCTATTTATAAAAACAAATGATCCGTTTGACGTTTAACTTTTTTTTTTCCTTCTTTTTTTCCACGTTAATGAACGAGAAAAAAAAGGAGACGAATCAGTCAACACCGTGATGATGAATGGTTTCGGTTCCGCGCGATAACCCATCGTGGTTCACACTAAAGGAAAAATACGTCCTTGGAACGTCGAAATGCCGGGCCAAAAACAAATTTTGAAGATTCAACGATATTGAATGACGATATTTACAGAAATAGGCGAGCTTAGAAAAGTATTGAAGTCTACAAGTTCTTGACACAGACATTTGCTTCCGGGTTTACTAGAATAACGGAATTGTGACAAAATTCGGGTGCTGAAAAACAAAAATGCAGCAAAATCAAAATTTCCAATCGCAAATTATCCGTCTTGAAATCCTGGGCTCATAAAATATCAGTTTTGTAAAATGTAGAGACCATACCAGCTTGCAGTGTTATTCTTTACTCTAAATTATACAGTAAATTCAAATGATTATCTGGATGATCTGGATGAGTTTTCTTGGGGAAGTGAAATCTTAGAATGTAGGTACAAGAGAGGAACATGCAAAGCTGAATGCTGGAACAGAAGTGATAACTGGACCCGCTAGGGTCAAATGAAGCAAGACTAATAACTATTATAGATACAGAAAATCGTGGAAAACCAGTATGGAGTAATTTGTACACTAGACATATTTCCTACCTAGATACTACCGGGTATGCTGAAATGAGGAGTCTTAAGGTAAAGAACAGACAACTTACACAGGTTAGATAGGTACTCGATAATTTTCGTTGCTCTCAGGCGGATGGTATTCTCTGCGCACATGCAGTCGTTTACCTTAGTAACGAACTTCTAGTTTTCTTCCAATTTCACTGATATTCAAAGAGGTTGTGTGGATTGGGTCCTGGATGGTCTCACGTGAATCCGATTCCCCTGCTCAACATTATTTTCTTCTCATCCTCATAGCTGTAAACCTTTGGAAGTCTACAATTCAGCAGTTCTCTACCGGTTTCCATTTTGAGACTTATGCAGGTGAAGGAGGTTCCCATGAATGTTGTTATGCTTGGTTTCCATTAGTTGGGATTGCACGCTGCAAACCTTCTGCTAAATATCCTCAAAATTTCCTGCTTTTAGGATTTACTGAGTAATTATAGTCCATATTTGTCAGTTTCAAAAATGCACGTCTTCATCCCATAACTCCTCACCCTGGCAGGACCTTCTATGTTTTTCTTTCAGACATGTGACTGGTATGAATAGTTCCTCCTTGTTTATTGAAGCTGCTAAGTCTGAGCACTTGTTTGCAGCTGTTTAGCCTCGGGAGTATCTGGGTGTTGGTAGGCTTATCGCTTTAGCCCTTGAAATAGGGAACTTGTCCATTCCACCATCTCCTTGTTATATGATAACAGAACTGGTTAAGAAACACTTCTCTTCCAGTCTCCTCCAGAAATAAGCAGCTAATTACTATTTACTCCTGTCCTGGCTATTGCAAGCCTTCTCCTTACGACGAACTCACGGATGCATCCCAGGGAAGCCAAGATGACATTGTAAGGAACTTGTGTGCCCACTGCTCCATTGTATTGGGCACCCATTGGGCACGCAGATATGGGCAATATTTCTAGGTCATTCACGCTCATCTCCTCAATAGACTCCTGTCGGTTAAAAAACAACTCCACCATATGAGCAGACTGGGGAGGAGTCCTCCCTGTTTTTCTGGGTCCTTGTGGGTGGTATGCGCTGGATCAAGACCATATCCTGAATAACCGATCGAATCAAGGCACGTGCTTCGTATGCAAGGTTGTGCTTGGTTCAGATTATCGTAGCAAATGCCATCCAAGCATTACTTCCTCCAAGCATCGTACGCTGGCTTCCATCGCATTCTCCTCTGCAGCAAAACCGACCTCCGTGAACAGGGCACACCAGAAACTTCGGCGTACTCTCTCCCCCCCCCCCCTTCCCTTCCCAACGTGATCGTACTAACTCTCATCTCCCCGTGTACTTGCAACTAATAAACTGTGAAGGTTAGTTCGGGAGAAAGCCACTGGGATTAAAACTCCCTCACATGTGCCATGTGACAACCCGCACCAAGTTGACTACAACTGTAATGCTACTAAGCAATAAAGTTATATATTTATTAAAAAAAGAGTGCTGAATAACAAAATGCTAATCTATTATTGCGAGCTCCTCCCCCATACCAATGTCCACCCTTTTGAAGGCTCCGATATCTCGATGGATACAGATATCTTCCCGTTTCTTGAAACTGCTTAGCGTGAACATTTAGATCTAAAGTGTGTTAGCTGCAGGTGTACCCTTTGGGTGTTGCAGCCATATCTCCTCAAACCTTGGAAGGTGCAACTTGTCCATCCCATCATCTTCTTGATGTCCATCATTTGTCTTTATGTTCCTTGTGCACAATTCCTTATTTCCATTTACAGTCGTTTCATTCTGGCATCTTCCTGAAACATCTAAAAGGAAGTAAACTTATCACGGGTGCGATAATTTTCATCAAATCACTGCACCTTCTGTTCATGTTCAAAATTCAGAAGAGGGCAAAAACAAACAAAAATTAAACAAGTTATGACTGGATACAGTTGAAAGTCATTCTGATAAAATATTGGAAGTGAACAAAACAACAATAACAACAAATGTAACTCGAGCTAATCCAGAAGGAATTTACGATGCAGCAAGGGTTCCGGCCGTGGGAGCGCATTGTAATATTCAAATCTTATTAGACTCCTGTCGTTGAGAAGGAGAGAAATGAGACGAGTTTTCAATTCACCCGCTGTCCTCCTCTCTGGTTCGCGGGTAATAAGGTGGACTCTGTTGCATAAAATATGCCGAGGCCCCGCTAAGGAGCTTGTCATCGTTAAGGGCGAGAAGATCGAAAGGAAAGAAAGTGCGAAAATGTATTCGCTCGACCGGGGTCTCAGGGTGACAAAACAGCTGGCGAACCTTTTTAGTCGTTCGGGAAAAAAAAGGCGGGACGCCGTATCACAGGCGGTTAGCTCACATGAATTAGTTATGAAACTTGGAGAGAAGTGTCGGGGTGAAGAGATGAATTTTCATTGAATCGTTTAAAAGTTTATATGGATTTTGCATGGGTTGTATTACATTCTGCAGTGTCCTTCTAGGGCAAGATCACTCCTCTCTTTTCCCGTATGGAAATCTATGCTCCGTGCAGGATCAATCTTACATACCTTCGATACCTATCATGACTTGAAAAACATCTGGAAGGGGATCATCTCGGAGTGATTACAATTGATGTGGCCCATAAATTTAATAAATTAGGATAATATCCTTAGAATGACGAATAATCAAGCTCCCCAAAACAAGGTTGGAGTTCAGAATGGAAACGTTTTTTGTGCAAAATTCCTGGTGCTTAAATTAGAAGATAAACTGCTTAAAATGATATTTTAAGTCAGTAAAAAACGTATAGCTAAGTAATACATGCATCCTTATGCCTTTGAGTCCTTTTGGCCAATTCGTGTATGATCACACTATAAGTACCAATATACATTTAAAAAAACTGAATCGAGTTATTAATCATGACAATTAAAACAAGACGATTTTAGTAGGTTTGAGGAGCGCTTGAATGGTTTGACGGATTTTTTACCAGCGGTTTATTTGCCATAAAATGTGGAAGTGTTGCAGAGACTATGGGAGACAACCTATGTACATTTTGTACGGCTACGATTTTCCTAGTTTTCATTCAATTTGCGGAGTTTTTTTTTCAATTTTGGAAAGGTTTAATACAAACTGCGAATGCTGTACTAAACTAAAAATCTCACACATGGAAAAAGTGAATGCTGAGAATTCTTGCTTAAGTAGCGATTGAAAGAATTGGCATTACCACTTCCACCCCCATAAGCGAAATTGCCGAGGTTTGTTGAACCACTAGTCCCCTATACTGGGATCAAATAAAGTAAATAATGAAAATCGTTTGAGTAGCTTCGGCCGAATTCGTGGCAATTAACACCGTTTTTTGGCATTACCCAAACCAATTTCTCTCCTCCCTCGTGAACTGGGATATTTCCGAAGTTTGTTGCTCTGCCACAGTAAAATTGGTCCACATAAAAGAACAATGAAAATCGGTTAAGAATTGCAGACTGAGCAGAATTGGCAAAATTTGTCATGTACACACATTTTTTAAAAATAATCTCCCCTCAAAGGCGGAAGGGGCAAACCATTAAATAGAAACGGAAAAACTAAACAAAATGAAAGGGGGGAGGACACTAGGTTCACCCGACGCCGGCCCTTGGGAATTTCAGGATGATGTAAAATAAGGGGACGGATGAAGGGAAGTGGTCAATACAATGACACCAGCTTAAGTAAGAGCCCCGGGCGACGCGTGTGGTGATACCACGAAGTACTCCTGACGAGATGATCAGCTCGAGTAACTCCGTGGCACTGTTCCCGCACTACACTCCGCGCCATGGTTGCAGCCATAATGATCCACACACACACGGACATACGCGTATGGTTTGTTCACGGATTCGGTCTTAGATTGGTCGGAAACGGATTTGTATTGAGTTATAACTATGATATTGTATTGAGTTATAAAAGGATAAATCCTTCTTCTTTCCATGTTTAGTTTGTCTCAGACCTCCCTGGATCAATTCCATAGGTGTCCCTCTACTGACAAACCCTTAAACAGGGGTGCCCACAGGAGGGGACTGTGCCGCAGACTGCGCCTATAAAATTCTTGGGGGGGTTCCAAAAAATGTTTGGCTGGGGTGAAGTTGATTGAAACAGTGTTTAGCGTGACGACATTCAAAAATAAACTAACTACATCCTTGGTAAAGAACCTCAAAAAATATACACGTTTTGTCTAAATGACAATATTGTTGACAGGGTTTGCATTTTTTCCATACCTATTCTTTTAATTTTGGATAAAATAAGGGGTGCCCACCAGTACTTTTTACATTTGGGGGGTGGAAGGGGTTACCTACTTTCATGGGGGGGTTTAATTTCGGGTGGGGGGGTCATGAAGCTTGGGGGGGGGGGCACCCCTGCCCTAAATATTAGAGACGTCCTATAAACTGTTGACAAAAGCTTAACAAAGTTTCCTAAAACATCTCAATATTCGAGCTGGGATTTTAATTAGTGATTACAAGTTTTTGTTTTTGCCTTTTTTGGTATTAAAGAAACAATAGTGATGTTATTAGACTGGCTCATATTACACTTTTGAGACTGGTTTTGATTAGATTCTGAGAATAGAACCATCGAGCTTATTCCGTTTTTTCTTCCTACGATATCAGAGTCCAGAGCGCGGATGAGGCTCAGCCTGCTGCCAAATTATTGTAACTATGATTAATCTCCGACAGTCCCATATTTACGTCTGACAGAAGGAATGAACTCCCTAAAATCTATTATCTGTCTGATCCTAATTCATGTCATCTCTCACGGCTCCCTGATGAGGTATTAACGAAATCCTTGACAAAACAGCCACCATTTCGTAAGTCAAACAACTTCACAATCTCTGGTAGCGGAGGTGGTCTGGGGTTCGACTCCCTCGGTATAAATACACACAGGTGTCATTTCCGCCCTCTGTCTTCATCTTTTGTAAATCTTCTGTAAAGAAAGCCCTTTGAGGAAGAATCCAACATTATCCCTCTTCAAAAGCCGGCGGGACCTACCGCCGCGGTTCTCCCTTCTTTTTTTGTTAATTTTACGAACGTAATAACAAACGATTGTGGACGAGAATTACGAAATCTGTCTTGAGATTAACGTACCGCTAGCGAGAGGGTCGAAGCAGAGAATCCTTTTGAGATGCCTCCCGCAGCCTAATCACACAACTTTTGTCTCTCTATTCCCGTCCTCATCTCCGATTCCACGTCGTCGTAAACCGCGTGGTTTAATAATCAAATAATCATGAGAATATTATCACACGCATTAAGTCAAGGCGGTCTCCGAACCCCAACGTCATCCTCGGAATTCACGAATTTTGTTCTTTTAACTTGAAAAAAGGAGATACTTTATGTACCTAGTTAGAAATTATGCAGAATATAGTGCAAGTCCGACCGATATCCCACTTGTTCTTCAACTCAATTCCGTCCAAAAGAGAATCCTAGAAGATTTTAGACAGTTCGATTCTGAAATATTTCACTTCCAAGATTTTTGGTTTATTATTCAATAATAAACCATTGTAATCGCTGTGGAAAAAAAAATTCTTGAAATTTCATGGTTTACGTTTCAAAGGGTGTAGAATCCGAATCTGCAATAAATTTTTTTCCGTCCGTCCGCCGTACGCACGATTTCTCCCAAACGGCTGGAGCAAGAGATCTGAAATTTTCGGGAAAAATCCATCTTGGTCCGACGACGCCCCAATTCTTGAGCCAGCTCTCTCACTCAATGTAAAGTGCCCTTTAAGGGCTGTCAAGGTTTTGTAAAATCCCTAAAAACCTCAAAACAAGTCGAATTGGCCTAAATTTGTACCTATTTGAAGAACATACCATAAGGAATCGAATAAGCCCCTCCCCAGGTCCTTAGCTCAAACCATTCCCGATGTATGGCCCCATTTATGGTGCCAAAATTTGCTTCTTTTGGTTTATTATTGTTTGTTTGTAACCTAGTGATGCCGATAGCGTCGAGTTGTAGTGAATGTGGATACTGGAGTGATAGCCGATGTGAATACTTGTAGTGTAGTTAGTAGCCGATACACGGGTTGAAGGATTCTGATATGCATGAAACGCTGATAATATATAGGTAAAAATTATTCAATATTATTACTGGGGTAAATAAACACGCGTACTGCGGGGTTTATTATTCAATTTTATTCATTTGGGTTGCATTCATGATTTGAATTTCTACTAAGCTTTGGAGTGTGCGTGTTTTACAGGAGATAGAGCGATTATTGAATTTCAGGAGATATGCATAGAGCACGTAAATCTGTTCTCAACCAAAATACCTATTTGGATTGATCAGTTGATCATATTTGTGTCCAAAGCTTAATAGAAATTCAAATCATGAATCATTGAAAAATAAACCCCAGTGAAAGAATTTGCAGTTTTTTTTTAGCGAGGTCAACCCAGAGTGACCATTCTATTCAGTGGAGTATATTCGTTAAATCCGAAACCGTACCAGTGTTTTTGAAGAAAGTCTTTTTTGCGTGAGAAACCCACGTTTTTTCTGTATTCAAACCTCATTTGCTCTATAGAATTCAATTTCAAGAAAAACTGTACCTGACCATTAGAATTTGGCGCAATTTGAGATTCGTTCGACCTGTTTTTATGATACTACCACGGTTCTGCTACAAAATTGATAGGCTCACTAAGCGTTTGAAAAGTAAGGCAGCTTGGGATTCCACCTCAGACTCTCTTTATGCGCTCAGATCAGCTTAGGAATACCTTGGGATTTCACCCTACATCGTAGGATTTTTACCTTGGAATTCCACCCCATCACCATTAACTCCGACGAATTGTCACCTTGGGATTCCGCACCATACCTTAGTGTTATCGTCATCATGGTACTCTACTCCACAAGAGACCTGCATAGAGATTTGTCGCCTATGTCATAGTAAACCTGGAAATCCGCGTTTTTGAGCAGTTTTAGGTTCATTTTATCTATGAGTGGGATGGAATAAAGCAGGCTAGAATTCAGAACCAACCAGACCCCAATTGGTGCGGATGAACTTATTGTTTACGTCAACTATATGCCCTGTGCGGTGTACGGTGAACGGGCATTGCTGATTTGGAATCTTCTCATCTTGAAACGCAAAATGACAACATTTGAGGAGGATTTACACAAAATTCTTGCTATACGATTAAAAAGGCTCATTACTTATCACGGTGGTACATGTTGATAATTTTGAACACACAGTTTTTGTGAAATCCATTCTGCAGCAGTTATTCGATTTAGATGGGTTAGTCAAGGATTTTTGTTTCTTAAGATTGTGGAGTGACTCCCTCAACCTTGATTGACTCGTAAGGAATTCATATACAAGTTGGTACTTCTAGATTCCAAAGAACGGCAGGTTCCTGTTCCTTTATGTCTCGAAAATTTGAATATAAATGCGGTTCTGAGATTTTTCAAAACTGATCGGGAAGCTATCAGGCCTGACAAATCTCAAATTCTTGACGTCCAACTTGATGAACGTCCGTCGATGAAGGAAACGGTCACTCGGCTTTTTGAATCGCGATATCGTCATAACTAACTTGAGCCCCAAACATATTGACAGGTCAAATGGTGCGTGGGATAATTGGTGGAATCGTCGTTCGTTGGCTGGGCCGCTCGTCCGATCGATTACAACTGGTTGAGTGATCGCTTATCTGCGGTAGTTGAGAGATCCGATTGGTATGCGAAGCCTGTTGAAAATATTTTCTCCTTTAACGAAAACATTAGCATAGAAAACGTTTGACAAGATGTAGTCGATTGAAATGGCTGTACAAGAGCTTTTTGTTCACAGTTTTCTTTATATAAAAAACAATGTTTGACAGACACAAAACAGGCATTAACTTGCTGTCCTCCCTGGACCGTGGCAAGCTTCTTTTATTCTTTTCAAAAATAATTTCTTATTATTAAAGGAACCTGACCAGGTGTTCCCAGAAGGAATTAAGATGTCACCTTTTCAGTTTAGGGATAGATCCACGGAAATTCTTCCTGGGTTCCAACTGCTTGAAGTGTGCTACACGAATGGTAGTACACTCTATTGAATAGCCTTAATGTGAGTATTGTCCCTAGGGGGAGAAACAATGCCCCCTTCTGGTTTGTTGTTTTTAATATTGCTTTATTATTTCCAATATTAAACCATTGTAATCGACCAGTAAAAAGTAATGTTTAACCCCCTCAAACGTTGTTTGTTTACGTTTCAAAATTCTTGGATTCCAAATATAATTTCAAATAAAAACAAATCCATCAGTTCGCTGTGTGCCATCCGATTCGTCTCTCCAACACTATCTTTTGGATGAAAGTTTAAAAAGTTTGGCTAAAAATCCTGCATCTATTCAGGACGTGCCAGTTTATAAATCAACTCCAAGGAATGATATTTAAGAATTAAACTACTAAAAAATCGAAATTTCGATGTAGTTTTTTGTTTGATTAAGATTAAAAAAATAGTTCCGAAAATCGGTCGAGACCATCCTGTGCTATCACGAATCGCCGATCTGTCTCTAAACGTAAGAGTGGATGCTAAAAATATAGAGACCTGTTGCAAGATGGATACTACAGGAATTCACTAACTATTCGAGTCTCGATTTTTTTTTCACGACTTGTTTATACATTTACAGTCAGTTTTTCAATCACACAGGCAGGTGGGGTGCCATTTTCCAGTAATTTTGGACTAAACATCAACACCGATAGGTTCCAAATCAGTAAAAATTCACTCATTGCAAATTTTCGCAATTTTTGACCCTAAAAACCTCTCACTCACACACAAAAATTCAATAAATAATAAACCCGACAGAATTCTCAGTGTGTGTTTGTTGTTATCGCTTTACACTGTTTTGTTGTGGGGAAAAAAAAAAAAAAAAAAAAATCCCGCAATTTTTTCGAACACATACCCCTAACGCTAAAGACCCCTAATCAAAAGGGTGATTTGTAATTAAATGTTGAGCTCAATACGGTTTTATGGTTACTTCGATTGTGATGCTTGCATATTGTTTTTGTCTGGACATTCGATCAAATAATAGAAATATTGAGCGGAACAGGTGGTCTTGATGATGATGCACCCACAGAGGAGAAGCGATAGGAACAAAGTTGCAGGTAGGAGCTGTGAGTAGGAGAAGGCGGCGTCGTGGAGGTCGTAAATGCCTCGTTGATGCCGCCTGGGGAGCTCGTCTGCGCGATTACAGATGTCTGCATGTCTGCTACCTTTTGTCGGTGGGTTGGTACCACTGTCTTCTCCAATAACTTTTCCAAGTTGTTCAACCGACCGTTACAAAGGGAAAATTCATTGCAATAAACATTTTTCTGCCCCCCGCCGTACGAACGTTTTCTTTCCAAACGGCTGGAGCAAAAAATCTGAAATTTACAGGAAAAATCCATGTTGGTCCGACAACACCCTCATTCTTTAGCCAGATCTCTCACTTAATTCAAAGTGCCACTTAACCGTTGTCAAAATTTTGTAAAATCCCTAAAAACCTATTAAAAAAAAAAAAAATTAAGGCGGCCTAAATATGGACTTTTTTTCAAGAACTTTCCACGAAGAATCGAATGAGATCTCGCTAGGTCCGTAGCTCAAATCATTCCCGATGTATTGCATGATCTTATCCTGCCAACATTTGCATCCACATTCACTACATCACTAGGTTACTGCGATCAACACAAAAACAACAGCGTTTTTGTTTCTTTTGTTTGATTGCAGTAACCTAGTGATGTAGTGAATGTGGATACTAGAGTGAACTCCTAAAAGGGTTTATAACCGATACACGGGTTGAAGCATTCTGATATGCATGAAATCTGCTAATCCTTTCACTAGGGTTTATTATTCGATTTTATTCATTTGGCTTGCATTGATGATTTGAATTTCTACTAAGCTGTTGAGTGTGCGTGTTCCAGAGGTGATAGAGCGATTATTGAATTTCAGGATATATGCATAGACCACGTAAATCTGTTCTAAACCAAAATACCTATTTGGATTGATCAGTTGATCATATTGGTGTGCCTCCTGAAATTCAATAATCGCTCTATCACCTGTGAAACACGCACACTCCAAAGCTTAGTAGAAATTCAAATCGTGAATGCAAGCCAAATGAAAGAAATTGAATAATAAACCCCAGTGAAAGAATTAGCAGCGTTTTTTTTTTTTTGTAGTAAGTAAGTGAATTTTGGGTAAAAAATTGTATTTATCACTTCGAAAATGAGAAGTTTTTGGACTTTTACCATTGAAAAGCTGAATTTTTTGAGAAAGGAAGTTACAAAACCTTTGTAATATTGGCCAGAAAAAGAAACGGAAAAATGTAGTTTTTTCATAAACTTAAAATCGAAATTTTGATTCGGACTAATTTCTCACCTTTTAAGTCCTGTTGAAATGTTCTTATTTTGCTCTAAAGAGATAGAAAATTCGACGCTCTTTCCCAAGGTGTCTAGAAATAGATTGTTGAGAGTAGTTCAAAGGAGATGAAAAATCTTGAATGTGGAATAATTCGGAAATGAAGCTCATAAAAAATCCCAGGAGGGGAACTTTTTAAAAAAGTGGAGCATTGAATTCGACCCTCTATGTTTGTTGAAATGTCGGACACCCTGTATATGGCCTCCATAATGGAAAGTAAATCTTTCAGACCATCGTAATATACTGGATCCTTAAATTCGAAAATTCTCTTTCAGCCAGGTCCATTTCACATATCTAAGAAGTACGTTCACCACATACCATTAGATTTCTGTAGGCAGGAATGAACGGTGTTGCTCTACCAATAATTCCGCAGGATTATCGTTCATTATCACACGTTATCCGCTATTTGTCGCGCAGAGAAACCGGTTTAATTTTTTCCTTTTTCCTCGCTTTACTTTCTGAAATAGTCAACGTCCGGCCTAGTAGCCGGCAACAGGGTGACGAAATTGAGTTATTCAAATGTAAAGTGGCAACCTCCCTCTTTCTCTATAAGAAACCGGCAATTTACATTAATCGCGATGTAAAGTTACGTTGATTAATTGAGACATGGGGCAATCTTTACCGCCTTGCGTCTTCCCGGAATATTTCCATAGTGTTTATAAAATTTACATTTACCGCGTTACAGTTTTATCATAATCAAAATCCTCGTCAATAGTTATTTTGAATTAGTATTAGGTTCTGAATCAGTATTAAGGACTACATAATATGTTGGGCATAAAAAGTATCATGAAGATACATAGCATGTAGGTATGGGTCATGCAAACTATCCGAGTCTTGAAATAACTTTCGACGTATATGAGTTTGATAATCGAGTGTGATGTCGACATTGCCAGAATAATGGTCGAAACTATAAGAAAACCATAATTTGGTTTTGGTTTTGGTATTGGTATCGGCCTTCAAAGTTGACACAAAAGTGGTAACTGTTTGCTGTTTGCAGTTGAAGTTAACAGCTAAACGCTGATAATGGGCAACTGAAGAGACTTAAAATCTAACTTCGTAAGTGAACACTGAAGAGCTTATTCAAAACCATCATCCGGTATTGAGAATGGTCGGCTGAGACAAGATATGGGTAACGGCCCTCAAAGTTGATACAAAAGTGGTAACCGGCTGCTGATTGCAGTTGAGGTTAATAGTTGGAAGCTGATGATGGGCAGCTGAAGAGGCTTGAAATGTAACTCCATAAGCAAACTGATGAGCTTTTCTTCAAAACTACTAAGAGTTTTTAAAATCTACCACAACAATGATCAGTCTGGATGTGTATGTGTGTATATGTGTGTGCTCTGTAGCATTATCATTATCAATCAAGCTCAAGTGGTAAAATTTAGGAGTGAATGTGAATAATCAAAATTTCGAAAACACTCGAGATATTTTCAATTAAATTCTTTGTAAGAGTAGAACATAAGTTTCGTATAACCCTCCTTAGACATGGTCACTTTCTGATTCAAAGTGTGAATATTTAAAATCTTCAGTATCCTTTCCTTGCCGGCCATGAAAGGTCTTAAAATTGATGCAAATGATCCGAATTAACGTAAAAAATCGAATTGATGTACAAAATCCGTTTTTTCTGGGGTTTTTCCAGGTTGTTTCTGTTTTTTGTAGCTCCCAAGCGCGATAGCCTTACACATGTAGATGCTAGGAATCAAAAGCTGGTCAAAAAGTGCTTTTCGAGGTAGGACAAGTTCGACAAGTAGGAGGTAATTTTTTAGTTATTTCGGACACAACATCGATTCTAACGGACCGACTAGTTGCTAATAGGCGAATTGATGAGACCAATCCCTGTTGACTATATGTCCAAAATGACTTGGAAATGTCAGTAAAATCTCCGAACCCATTTTTTGACCATCTATGGCAGTCAATCTTCATCAATTCTAAGGTTTTAAAGGGATGGCGGGCAGGTGCATTGAAGAGTTTGAATCTACGCACCTTGAAACGGAAAATGATAAAATTTGAGAGGAGTTGTAAATAATTTTTCCTATACGATTCCAGAGGAAAACTTATTGAAAATGATAAACCAGAATCCTGCCAATATGAAATTCGTGCAGATATTTCCATCACCATTTAGTTATATTTAGATAATGTACTATCAACTCTTGTATCATCTATAGACCAGTGATCTGCGTGGAAGTGCTGTTCAACACGAATTTGCATCGGTTTTCAATTCCAAATCATATGGCCGCTCTAATGTAACCAGTGCGATTCAGCGATTTCGCACTAATCACTCGGTATTTGACGAAGAGAAAGTCAACTCGTTCAAATACGCGTAATTGTTACGGCATCGTCGCATTTTAACTGCGCCCTCGCCCAAAAACGGACGAGCGATAAACGCCGCTATGTCGAAATGCATCTCATACGCAACAGTTAACAGTAACAAATCCATTCAATCAACTCGGGTAGTTTGAATGCGGTTGAGCGCAATAACGTTCGACTCTCCCCTCCACTTCGTACCACTCAGCTCTCGGCCTCTTCGAAAAGCCATAAAATCCATAACCCGACGTCAGAATTCACTTTCGCAGTCTTCAAGGGCCGCGGAGTATCGCTAATAAGTCCAAAGTTCCCTTAAGTTCTCTCTCTACCCACATAAAACCCGGCTTTTTACGGCCCCAAGGACCGAAAGGGTTAAAGGTTTGTGTGTTTTTGAAACCTGTGACGGAATAAACGGGGTATGGTTGTCGCAACAATATCCTCTTTGAGGCTCAAATTTATCGCAGTGGGGTTAAAATTGCGATCTCGGCGAGAAAATGTGTTGCTTCAACGTACGAGCAAGTTCTTCGTAATGGATCTATAAAAATCCTGCAATATAATCGGCTGGGTAGTTATTGATAGTTAGTTCAGCTAACACCATTGATTAGTATTGAGGACAGTACGTGAACCAATACGCTGTTCAAATCAAACTTCTTCCTTTGAATCTGATATCCAAGATTTCACCAAAAACCAAGGAAATTCTCATTACGCAGGGCAGTACTCCATCAGCTGATTACAGAGCTGATTGATTTTGCAGATATCTATTCATTAGTTTTAAGCCAACGCCTCTTACAGGCAGTATCAAATATTACAGCTAAATTGGTTGGAAAGGCTTTACCTCTAAGACAGTTTCACCATCTTAGAGGTAAATAGTCCTCTCAGTTGACCAGGTAGGTTTGCTTGTTTCCACTCTATCCCATCAATTCCTAGAACTATTTCAAACCCCACCATGATGAGATAGGATTGGATTCAGTACCCAGCAGACCCCTGACACTCTACCTAAGTCTAGCTAAATATTTCAGCTGAATTGCTTGAAAAGGAATAAATGTAACCCCTCCTTCAGAGCTCAAGAGCCCTTTCAGTTGATTGGTTGCGTTCCATCCTAACTCATCCGACCCTAGAGCTATTTAAAATCCGAGCTTGATTGGATGGGATTGGAATCAGTAACACCACCAAATCCCTGAGACTCTGTCTTACTCAAGCTGAATATTTCAGCTGACTTGCTGGAAAATCAATGCAATTAAACCCCTCTCAGAGCTCAAGAGCCTGTCAGTTGATTCCCATCCTATCCTATCAGTCCCTGGAACTCTTTCCAGCAGATATCTGCAGATATTGAGCAGATCTTTCTGCTACAGGTAAATCTCAAACAATCTTCCAGGACATACGCTCAAGATTTGTATGATAGAGGGATATTTCAAAAATGCAACAAGTTGAAATAGATTACTATTTATAAAAATCAGGGTTCAAGGAGGGGTCAGTTTCACACGAGCCACATCGAAATCGTGGTTTACTGGGCGGAGCAACCACCGACTTCCCAACCTATAAGTTCTGGAGCCAATCCTCATCTTCCACTACACTGAGCATTCCCTCTTACAGTGATCAACTGGTACAATCATCTGTGGATCAAGTCACAGAGATATTGAACTACAGCGCTTAGAGTGCTGAGCATTTAGAAAGTGGAAGTTGTTTCTTCCTCCTCATACAATCTGCACGGTGGACTGCTAGTGGACACAGGCTCCAATCCTGTTCAGATATTTGTTGAAGCACACAAACCTACTCAGATACCCAAACCCCCAGTTTCCTCCCAGAGTATTTAAGATCAGATTTTGGTAACAAGGAGCGTCCAAAATGAGCTTTCTGTATTTTTGTTTCAGGGTGTTTTTCTAGTACCTCACCCGATGCTGCAAACATCTTACAATGCCTTAGAAAGGTTTAGGGCCAGTGAAGTTCGTGCAACCCTTTTTGTAGCCAGCAGGTCTGCTCGTTCCTTACCACTCACTCTTGTGTAACCCAGTACCCACTCCAATGTATAATTGTTTTCTTTTCTCACGGTATTCAAAGCAGAATGGTTGGAATACATGATGCGAGAAAGGAAATAAGTACGGGTCATGAGCTCAAAAAATTTTTTTCAGATGATCAAGATAAATACAGAACTGTTCCAAGATTTTACATACAACATTATGTTAGAGGTGTTTTACGCATAGAAGATCACAACCTCAAAATCCGAGAAAGGTTAAGATTGAAATAAAATATATACGAACTGCATGATGGAATAGGATTCAAATCAGTATCATGCATCTTGATTCCTACAGCAGAGTGTCAGGACATTTCAATATAACCCAGCAGATCTCAGAGCTGAATTGGCTGACTTTCTAAGTTTTGCAAGGCAGTTTCGATGCAGGTCCGAGACATTAGCTAGGGAAACCCCTCTGCTAATACGATCATCTTTCCATGGGGACCTTTATTAATGTTTGAAGATAAATTGTAATTAAAATTTGACGTAGACCACCATCTGCAATAATTTTTTCAGTTGATCCACCGGAGTAACAATAATTATTGGTTGTTATTAGCCTCATTTAATAATTTATTAGGGAGGTTAGGTTTTAATTTAAGTTGTGGCGGTCACAATTAGTCTTCAAGATTATTTTAAGTGAACTGCGAGTATATGATGCTTGGTACTTTACCTCCATTTCACAAAATTTATTGTCGCTGTTCTTTTAGACTTTCCTTCGGGTAAAGAATACAGCTTTGATAATAGAAAACTAGATTTTCACCCATTCAGAATTGACTATTATGATTCATTCGATTCGCCATTCTTTTCTGAAATAGATTGAACTCCATGGACCAGCATGGTGTGGGAAAGACGCTTTCGGTTTGTCAAACCATCTGTAGCAGGTATCTCCCAACACTGTGAAAGGTCTATGAAGGCGCCTCCATTTACAAGATGATTATTTAAAACGCTTCATGATTTCATGATGATCATGAACAGGATAGTTCTAAAGCCTTACCTGATTGAAGAAGCAATAGGTTCATAATTTAGTAACTACTAAGTTTTGTTACCCCAAGTAACAAGAAAATATGTAATAATTTGTATGGGAAACATTTTTACATGCTTTGCGTTTGTTGTTTTAAGGCAGTTTACATCATAAACGCACACAACACCAGTAACCTTAACCTTAACGACATTCTTCAAATAACCACAAATCCCAGTTCAACTACCTATTGTTGCCAAACCACCTCGTATTATCATACTAAAGTATAAAGCGTGCTGCATAATTCGTTATGCCTCATAGAATTACAGCTTTTTATTTGAACTTGGAATCTGTGATCTATGATAAACATTCCGAGATGCCTCACTCTGGTCATAGATGTCAGATTCTATACATTTCCATGTCCTTCGAATGCCAAGAATTTAATTTCACGAGTGACCTTTTTCGACCACCAAGAATGAAATATGTCAATGGTGTTAATGAATATTCAGTAACTGTTTAATTTTCATTCTTTCTCACGTGTAACGTTATGACTGTTTTAAATTGCTTTTGTCAGATTTGAAAATAAATTCCATCGTCGTTAAACAGTCGTTTTTTATTTCAATTTCAGATGAGACGACTACATCGGCATCGCAGGCGTCTGAAGAATTCGTGAAGCCAATCAAAAAGTGGCCGCCTCCTTCGCACCACGAAGACCCCCTTCCTGAAGAAAAGCTGCGTAAGTGAAATTGCATTTCAATTTTTATTATGATAAGTGGACGGATTGGGTGGAAATAAATGTCTCGGATGATTGTTTTGAATGATAAATGTATAGGTGTAGGTATGCCAGTTTAACCGTATTCTTACAAGCACATTACCTTAAGGCCGCCACACACGGTCAAACATGCTTGACAAGCATGGCTTGCCAGCCTCGCTTGACAAGCAGATTTGATCGTGTGTGGGGCCATGTTAGAAGGTTTGACAGCACTGCTAGAAAATTTGCTTTCAAATTGGAATTGACAACCAATTCTTATCGTGGGTGGGGGCTTCAAGCCGTCAAACCTTCAAACCATCAAGAAAAAAATGGTATTAACCGTGGAAAAAAAAGGAAAAAAGGTAATAAATAGTGATGTGCGACACGAGAAAATATTCTATACCAATATTTGATACTAGTACGGAAAGAATATTCGATTCTACTCAAATATCGCTTTTAAACATTCGATACAAGTATCGTATCATATGAGTACTATTTGGTTTTCACTGAAAATACTCGTTAAAATACCTTTATATAGTATTTATGGCTAGGTATTTAAGGGTAGGTACCTATTTTCGCAATATTTGGTAAAGTACCTTCTCGATACCAGTACCTACCTACTACTGATACTCAATACCAAAGCCTTGTAGGCACTAAATAACCGGAAAACCGAAGAGTAGGTAGAAGAATCCTCTGAGTATTTTCCCCGATATTTGGGTAAGAACTCGGTATTTCTATGTATGTAAATATTCTATACTAAAAAACGCAGAGTTCCTGTCAACCTTTCGTGGGGAGGAGTAGCACTCCTCATTACTGTATCCTCCTTTTATCATTTAAATGATTAATAGGAGTACAATCCAGTTCTTAGCGACTGACTCAACAGTCCCCCCCCCCCCCCGGGCTCAACAATCCTTCAACTAACCTTCGGGTGGGCTCCTTCCGCCCTTTGTTATCCCGGCATCACCACTTTTCCGTCCGCCCGAGGGGGTCATTCGTGTCTACTTTTTTGGCTGCAGCCCTTCTCATCAGAATATACAAGTAGCTGAGGTGGTTGATCTCGAACTCCATAACTAATTCATTTATTTAACTTTAATTCATCTATAGAATAACAATAAAGTCTCTCAACATGACTGGTTGAACGCAACATGAACACTGAGCACTGCTGAAGATTGGTGGGTGCGGTTGGTTTGAACGTGTGGTTGCGACGTCAAACGTCAAACATGCTTGACAAGCTCGACTCTTCAAACCATGCTTGTCAAGCATGTTTGACCGTGCGTGGCGCCCTTTAGTTCATGCGATAATGGGGAACCAACCAAGACCCAATTGCAATGTTGATGTATACTGTATCGGACGTCCGATGTAGTATGTCTAACTACAATCAGAACTATAATTCTTGCAACATCACACATTCCTTGCTATCCTTCGCAGATAAAATTTAGGTATTGGATAGACATTTGAGTGGTCATAGTATGAGTGGAATTCGAGATGAATGAGTCTTTTATCCGGGGTGTGTCTCTCTACACAGCACTGAAACTTCGATTGCTGGAAAAGTTGGAACAACTAAATTCACGTATTTATTTAAACCAGCTCTTCAAAATATATTACGGCTTCTTCCGATGTTTTCATGACTGTAAGATATGACAATTACTGGAATAGTTACAATTCAATTCTCTCAAATTCGTTGAACTTTGAAATGCTATTCCCCTATCCCCCGTTTTAACCTAGATGAATTGATTTTGCATCCACGGTTGTGGTGTCCGTAGGACATTTTAAGGACTTATACCCCTTCGAATAACTAGTGATTACTGTACTTCTTTGCATCGGCGTTACGAAAAACCAGAGGAAGGGAAGCTTTCTTACTACACCTCAAATGTGATATTTGATTCATATTTCACCAAGTTCGGTCCATTTTTGGAGAAAAGCTCCTAACAGATGACGAACGGATATTAGCTTCCATTAATCTTGAGCGGCAAAACAACCCATTTGAGGGTGTGGCTAAACATTTTTATCTTGGTCGGCAATCCTAAGATCGATGGATTAGTGGTCTAAGATTAATCCATAACAATAAAGTTTGTTAATCTAGACTGCCTAGATGATTCCCTATCAATAACATTACCCTCTAATCGATTGCATCGTGACGTGATTGTGCTAACGCTAATTTCTTCTAATGTAGATTTCATAATATGAATAAGTCATATTGACTTATTGCTCTGATTTATAACAATATGTGGGGGGGGGGGGGGGGGGGGGTGTTAGATTCCTATCGGTTTTAAAATTACTCAGCTGAATACCACGTTTTTTTAATTGTTTAACTGTCTTGCTGAGAAGTCATTGACTGAAATCTGAGAACTTGCACTTCAGCTGAGAGGTGAATATTTCAAGCTCGTTATAATTAGAAAAGGAACAATCAATTACGTCAGTCCTAAACTGTGACTGCTGACCTCGCATAATTTCTATTTAATTGATTTTGACTGATGATCTAATTACGAGACCGGATCGGCTCCTAGAAACAGATACCTGGCCCTAGCCTGTTGCTCAACCAGTTTGACAAACGGCCGCCCATAAGTCGTTCATATTACTCAATGAGGATAATAGGGGAGAGGTGGGTGGAGCCTCGCCCCGCGCGAAATCCCCCGCCGATCCGTCATACCATTGTCTTCGCCGGTTGTCGAAGCTGTAAGGGAGGGACTCGATTTATGATTTAATAATTCCGCGCTTAATGCACGTCAGGAGGCCGATCAATTGGATACGGTAATGACGGAGTGATAACGTCGTGGACCGCATTTTACCATATGAGGGCAGCTAGCTAACCAGGAGTCAAAAATGAAAGCTTCACTGGTCCGTCATTTGCACGTTGAAATTCAATCAGTACCTCTGTTTACCTCAATCTCTTCGCTTTATATTTTTTCAATAATTTAATTTTAAATAATTTTTTAAATAATTTAATAATCAGATTTTTCAATAATTTATAATCTCTATTCCAACATGGCTCTCCGTACAGCTTGGAGGAATACGTAAATATGATTTTTGTCCATCGATTCTGCACATGATGGACCACTGAAGTTTTTCGACATGAGCTGGCCAACAGATAGGAAATATTCCATTCGATAAATTTAAAACAGCACCTTAGAAGAAAAAACAGATTAATTTTGCTCGTAATAATGCCTTCTTGGGTAATTGAAACACATTACCAAGCGTCAAAAACCTCGACTTGCTTCGCTGTTTCTTGCATTCAAACGAGGTTTTCTTCACCAAATAAAATAGTAAAAATTGTTTTTGATTTACCATTTAAAAGCTGATCTTCTGGCGCATTTTTTAAGCTACAGGCACCTGATCAAATGCAGATTAGAGTGGAGTACTGAACGTTTGAAAAACATTCTTTTTTCAAATTTTCTTGAAGTTTGCTTTGTAGAGTGATTTTTCACTTGTTGTGCGCAAAAAAAAATCGGTTTGTAGCTTGAAAAATAGTAAATTTAACGCACTTTCCAACGGTATCCTCAACTTTTACTTTACATAATACTGTATGTGAGTTATAGCCGTTTTGCTGAAACAAAAAACATCTTGGAAGCGATATAACTCAAAAACTAAGCGAGATAAAAAAAATTTCTGGGAGACACTTTATGTTGGAAATTGGTTGTAAAATACGTCGGTGAAGTACTGCTCACCTTATCTGATACACCCTGTTCAACTACTAGTACTAGTATTTTATCTTGGGAAAAAAATGAATAATTAAGAAAAATATATTTGATTTTCCAATTACAATCAAGATCAATATTCTATGAGTAACCAGTTGTCCGAGTGGTAGTCCGAGGGGAACCTCTGATTTTACTTTACCGATCCGAGATGGATTTTGAAAATCCGGAGCGAGATGGTCACATTAAACTATCGTGCTCTCTCTGCAATTACGGAGTGAAGGAGGATATTTTTCATTTCATTGCTGTTTGCCCTATTTTAAGAGAAAATAGAGTTAAGTATTTTGGAGTTATAACAATACCACAGACTGAGTTTGTTCATATCCTAGAAAGTAGAAATAAGTGGATTAAGCAGGCTAACTATGCACGTGATGCGTGATCGTACCGCAAGGTACGAGTTAGTGAATTTAATTGGTAACGCAATAAACTAATTAATTGGTTGGTAATTTCAACTTTCGGCATACCAATTCGAGCTTTTGCCATATCAATTTATACTTTTCACAACCTCAACTATTCCAACATTCCACCCCATATAATGATCAATAAATGTTTTTTCTCTCATTAAAAAAAAAATAATAATAAAAAAATAAAAATAAAAAATGGTAACGCAATCGGCAGTGTAGCTTTTTATTTCATTTTGAATAAGTTTATATCGTTGATTTCCGTTGGTTCAACTCCGGCAGACAGCCTAAGGCTATGCCTATTGCTTCCGAGTCTACTAAAGTAGCGGAAGCATTGTTTTCACTTTCGGAATGTGAAAATTTTTTTGTCTCCAAAATCAAAAATTCCACTCGCATTTTGCGTTTTAGACCTTTCTGAACAATTTTGGTTCCGTGTCTGTCTGTGTGTCTGTCTGTCTGTCAGCAAATCCTTGTTACGGGCAAAACTACACGAAATCCCCTATAGGTTTCATGACCCCCGGATCAATAGTAGCCTCTGCGCATGCGCAAACGTGAAATCCTTGTTACGCGCATAACTCCGGCAGTTCTTGATCAATTTCGATGAAATTTTCAGGGATCGTTCGGTTTGATATGTAGATGGTCCCCTATGAGTTTCATGACCCCCGGATCAATAGTAGTCTCTGCGCCTGCGCAAACAAAATCCTTGTTACGCGCATAACTCCGGGAGTTCCTGACCAATTTCGATGAAATTTTATGGGATTGTTCGGTTTGATGTGTAGATGATCCCCTATAAGTTTCATGACCCCCGGATCAATAGTAGCCTTTGCGCTTGCGCAAACGTGAAATCCTTGCCACAAGCATAACTTCGGGAGTTCTTGACCAATTTCGATGAAATTTTAGGGATTGTTCGGTTTGATGTGTAGATGGTCCCCCATGAGTTTCATGACCCCCGGATCAATAGTAGCCTCTGCGCATGCTCAAACGTGAAATCCTTGCCACAAGCATAACTTCGGGAGTTCTTGACCGATTTCGATGAAACTTTCAGGGATTGTTCGGACTTATTAGGTATATCTTATAGTTTGTTCAATAGTTAAACATGCCTACCTTTATTTTCTCAAGTTATGCTCCTGCATAACAATAAATTTACCCTAATTCAATATTTACTTCACCTAATTGAACGAAGTTCTTTAGTCAATAATAATTTTCAATGATCTATACAGTCATGTTACGGATACGAGGAAGCTATGTGCCACACCCACTTGGCAGAGGTTTTTTTACTTTCGTAAAGTTGTTTATCTTTGTTTTGTATGTGCAAACATTTTTTCAAATACAGTAATACATGAAAAAATACATTGTATGTTTTAAAAATACTAAATATGTTACAAAACACAAATCTAAATCAAAATGATAAAAATGTAGAGTTTTTCAGTTCAGTGTGAAAGTTGACACTCTTTCTCTTAGACTAATTTTTCAATATTAGCTTGAATTGAATGAAGCAATACGAACAGAGTTCTCTATATGTCTGAAACACGGCTCCTTAGTTTCGTCTTCACGTTCTTCATTTTTGAAAATAGTTGCTCACAGATGTAAAAGCTGCCAATCTAACAACGAGTAAATAGGTTGGCTGGCCGCGGGTTGAAGACCAATATTATAAAGAGTCATCCAGTTAATAAATAAAATTTAAAAAATTCAAAAAACTGGAAATTTGGTTAATCATGTTGCATGTTTTCATCATTCGACCTGAAGGTATTAAGTAGGATGCATCTTGGGTGTCCAGCGTTTATTCTTTTTGAGTCCGTTCTTTTTTATTTGTACGTATTACACGAACCCTGATTTTCCCTACCTCGGAGGAAGAATAGACGGAAAGAATCGGGGAAGACAACATGAAAAAAATTTAATGATGGAAGCCCGAGGGCTCTCAAAAGTGCTAATGACCGAAGCCCATTATCGCCACCATAACTAAATCTCGAGTGCGATGCCGCCCTATTCCGCACTCGCTGCTCGTTCGCAGACCTCCCATTCTGTTTAATTTTCAAGTCTGTTCGGTCGGTACCTGATAATATAAATGAGGCCGAAAGACGTTTTCTTTTTTTTATTAATTCTTTGTTTTCTGTTTTTTGCCTTAGTTAATTAGCGGACGTTTGATTATGAAGGTTTACGAACATTGTATCGGTGGACCGAGCGGAGCAGAAAAAAAGTGGACCCAGACGCGGTCCCTCAACCGAAATACAACAGTTGGTCGATGTTTTGTTGTTTTTAAAAAACTTCGGTTACTGCTCGAAGTAGAAGCGTGCTCATCATCTAAAGAATTTTAATAATGTGAGTTGTGGATTTAATTCACAGAAACTGCACCCCGCGGATATTTGTTGGAAATTAAGTTTCTTCTTGGTATTGAAACTTTTACAATAACGATTGCCATTTCAGTAAAGTTTTGAGGGAAAACAACAACAAGGACCCTTCTTCAAATCACGAACAAAAACTCCGGACAAAAAATCCTCGCGTTTAGCCCAGCCCGGACAAAAAATCCCCGCGTGAAAAATTATTGGAATTTCGATTCTATTTAATTCCGATTCCCGTTAACAGTGTCCGTTATTTATGCTCTCCACTCATAATTTCCAGTGAAAAGGGGCATTCAAAGTGGAAGGCGTTCCCGGTGGCCGATCATAACCTCATAACCATAATTGGTTATTTATATTTGTTATAAATAAATATTTGTGAGGCGGAAAGCGAAAAGGGACCTCTAACGAAAACGTTCCACGTGAATAAACATGAATATATAATATAAACCTTATGTACCCTTATGCTGCCAACATTTGCCTCCACTTTCACTAAATCACTAGGTTTAGGCATACTGGGACATAATGCGAAGGATGTCAGTTTTCCAGCGAATTCCCCGTGTCCCAGCACCATCTGTGTCAGTTCGTCTGTACATACCAGATGCTTCATGTCCGTTAGTCGCACTCTTACTATGTAGTGAATGTGGATACAAGAGTGAACTCCTAAAAGGGTTTATAGCTGATACACGGGTTGAAGCATTCTGATATGCATGCTCCGTCTTACGAAAATTAAAATTTTCAAATAGAATATTTTTCCATTGTAATCGCTGTTGAAAAAAAAAAAAACGCTGCAAATTCTTTCACTGGGGTTTGTTATTCAATGATTCATGATTTGAATTTCTACTAAGCTTTGGAGTGTGCTTGTTTCACAGGTGATGGAGCGATTATTGAATTTCAGGAGGCACACAAATATGATCACTTATCAATCCAAATAGGTATTTTGGTTGAGAACCGATTTATGTGCTCTATGCATATCTCCTGAAATTCAATAATCGGTCTATCACCTGTGAAACACGCACACTCTAAAGCTTAGTAGAAATTCAAGTCATGAATCATTGAATAATAAAACCCAGTGAAAGAATTTGCAGCTTTTTGAATAGTGTGCTTGAAAAAACACCTTAAAATGCCAAAAAAACTGTTAAAAATCGTTGAGCTTTCGTTTTTTGCAGTGAATTACTCGGCAGTTGATTAAGAGCTAGAGAATACAAAAACATAATCACACAATTATGCTGACAATGTACTTACTTATCAATTTTAAATAAAATATGCTAGAAATCGTTAATAACGCCACGAATCGCTTTGGTTTAATAGCTGTTATTCATAACAAGTTGTTTTGCCATCAAGTTGCTAGTTTCGCTTTTGTTTGCATACAAAGCGCTAAAATATCAAATCAATCCTTAGTATAGAACTTAGTTTGTTTCTATCTATTAGTGTAGAAATGTACTTATGCGCTTGTTCTTATGGACTTATGTGCTTACGTGCGGATAATCTGACGGTCTGATTTTGACGGAAGCGGTCGTGAAATGATCAATGGAATCCTTCGCACAACATAGGCTGGGTCAAACCTCCAAAACATTCTTCTATCTTATAAACGGAGTTATTCTTCGCAACCGAGTGATTTGATTCTTGAACTTTTGTTATTATATTGCGGGAAATTCGTGGCAACTGGGGAAGCCATGGACAGACATTGTACATTTTGGGCAAAGCGCGGGTTTGGTGTTTGTTTAACGTAAATATGATAAGATAATTGAGGAAATTACGCTCTTAGGTAGCATCAGTCTACATGTCTACAACGTTCCTTCCTCCATCATAATTAATGAGAGCAGTTCTGATTAAAATAAGATTTTACTGTACGTTGTACCGGTGGGGACGGGAGAACCCCGAAAAAAACTCGACTCCGAAGCGGTCGCTCAACCGAAATAAGAAGTTGGTCGATTGTTTGTTCTTCCTTTTTTCCTATTTGGAAGGGAGCTGCACATTGTACATAATGGGGCGTGTGTGCTTGTATTGGGGAAGTTCAAATAAACTTCTTTGCGGGCTGGAGCCATCCGAAAGGGCCTGGGCGAAGGGGGATCATTGTGTTGTGTTTTTTGGGAAGTGGAGGAAGAAGGTTGCTTGTCGGGTAAACACAGGAAGAAGGATGCGCCCAGGCTTCGGCGAGGCTCGTGCCGAAGGGGTCGGTTACGCTTCTATTTGAAGTTGCAGTTTTTTGATGATCAAGTGGAAAACCCTCCTCCGGAAAACGGTATTCAGATTCAGATTTAGCGTGAAAGTTGCTTAACATACCTAATGGATAATGGTATTATTGGATAATGAGAAGATGGCGAAACGCCGTATCAAAATTACTGGGATCTTATTCGTCACAAGAAGATGAAGTCTAGTTGCCCCTTCCAAGACTGAGACGACATCATTGCAACACCCTGCAGATGCCCCGACACTCAAATGAGTCATGTTAACTTGATGCTCTGGTTAAAAGTTAAAAAACGCTGCGAATTCTTTCACTGGGGCTTATTACTATATTTCATTCATTGGGCTTGCATTCATAATTTGAATTTCTACTATGCTGTGGAGTGTGCGTGTTTCACAGGTGATAGAGCGATTATTGAATTTCAGGAGGTACACAAATATGATCAACTGATCAATCCAAATAGGTATTTTGGTTGAGAACCGATTTACGTGCTCTATGCATATCTCCTGAAATTCAATAATCGCTCTATCACCTTTGAAACACGCTCACTCCAAAGCTTAGTAGAAATTCAAATTATGAATGCAAGCCAAATGAATGAAATTGAATAATAAACCCCAGTGAAAGAATTTGCAGCGTCTCATGCTTCAGAATGCTTCAACCCGTGTGTCGGCTATAAACCCTTTTAGGAGTTCACTCCAATAACCACATTCACTGCATCACTAGGTTACGGCGATAGAAAAAAACACTGTTGTTTTTGTTTTGATTGCAGTAACCTTGTGATGTAGTGAATGTGGATGCACATGTTTGCAGCATAAGATCATGCCATACATCGGGAATGGTTTGAGCTACAGACCTGGGAAGGGGCTCAATCGATTCCTCATGGAAAATTCTTCGTTGGCTAAAGAATTGGGGCGTTGTCGAACCAATACTGATTTTTCCTGAAAATTTCGGATTTTTCGCTCCAGCCGTTTGGGAGAAATCGTGCGAACGGCGGACGGACGGAAAATTTTTTATTGCAGATTTGGATTCTTCACCCTTTGAAACGTAAACCATAAAATTTTCAGGGGGGTTAGAAATGTTTCTTTTTTCAAGAGCGATTACAATGGTTTATTATTGAATAATAAACCAAAAAAAGAGGGATCCTTCGATATCCATCACACTCTTGGAGCTTTCAAAAAGCAGGAAGATTCGTAATAAGTAGAGCGGTAGATTATAATTAATTTTCTAAGGGTATCTTCGAAAGATATTGCCCATTGTGCCTATGGAGATACAGCGTGGTGAAGGGGCTTGAGGAAAGTCAATACTAGAGTGCTGGTTTCTTATAAAGAGCACGTTTTCTGATGTGCCTTGAATAAGACCAGGACCTGTTCGTTGAATTTTCTTGTCTCCGTTCCACAAATGATGGACACTAGTAAAAACATCGAACGTAGGTAATAGGTTTATATTAGCAAGGGGTGCCCACAGAGGGGGGCTATGACGCAGACTGCGTCATTGAAATTTTTGGGGGTTAAAATTGATTGAAACAGTGTTTAACGTGACGACATTCAAAAATATATTAAGTACATCACTAGATAGAACGTAAATAATAATTAACCTAGTAATCAATTTAAAAATGGCTTGTTCTTCCATCTGAAATGTATAAATGACAATTACAGTGCTCGAATATTGTCTGTTTTGTCTATTTCCAACTGGGTTTGAATTTGTTCAATACCTATATAAATCTTCTTTTAATTTTAGATAAAATAAGGGGTACTTACGAGTATTTTTCACATTTTTGTTTTTTGAGCTAAGGGGGGGGGGGGGGGGTGGACAACCCTTCAATACTGGTTTATGGAACCCGTTACTCCATAAGCCATTAGGAAGTTATAGTGGCGCAGCATCATTGTGAAGGTTCTAATAACTGCTGTGTGATTGCAAAGGGAATGTTTATTCGTAAGTATGAACTTCTTCCGGAAACCGCGTTTGAGCGTAGTAAGAGCTCTCATCTCGTCGATTATTCGGTCAAAACTGATAGTTTAGTCTCGTAAATGGTACAATCGAACAGGACTTCTTCTATCTTGTGGGCCTACGGAGCTCAGATGGTGATTTTGAATTCAAGAATTACTGTTTTCATCAGAACAGTAAGTTTACGATGAGGTTAGATGAATGTTCGAATAAGTATTAACATTAGCTACATAAAATATATCCCTTTATTCACTTCACTGAGAACTCTTGATGTTCCACTTAGTGACTCCTTCAAACTGACTGTTGTGTTAGTTTTCAACCGTTACTCGTTACTGATTGAAATCTAGGAGTTTGCGCTGTATTAGACGTATGCATGATTAGACTTTTCGGGAGATAACGTTTGGGAAAAAGTGAAGAAATCGCCCATTTATAGTTGAATCCAACTCAGTTCAGATAGCCATGGAAGCCAAAAATCTGTAGGTTCAACCCTAGCACACATGGCGGCGATCCTCTGCACTACTATTTGACGGTTATGTTTGAGTCCCGGGGTAGAAGTACAGAATAGGGGGCCCTTCCTGATAACACCGTTGTAACCCGATGCCTACATATCGATCCATGCTTTCGATATATAAATCGATGATACGCGTTACATCTACAAACTGCAACTTTTGAATATGGCGAAAAATAACGAACTTTTAAGTAGCAAATGGTGGGAAATGAACATAGTTAAATACATCGGTTACGCGTCTGGAAGGGAAAAAACACCATCTCGGCTGACATCTACTACTGCTCTCATAGATCTCAACTATCTTATTCTCACCTCCAACCATGTTCGTATCACTCGCCAACAAATCCACACAAACCTCTCTAAAAAACTACGCCAGTCAGCAACAGTGGCGTTAGCTAGGTTCAATTCGTGCATAATGTGACTCATGATGTGTGTTCGAATGTGTTCAGTCTAGTTTGCTGGTCTGTATGCTCGCTTCGCTCGCATCTCAAAGACAAAAAAATATCCCACATCAATCCTTCTAGTAAAGTATAGATCATTTGGACAAATAGAAGGTTGACAGTTGTGCTGGTTCAAGAACGAAAGGTTGAATAGCAGCGTGAAAGATGCAGCTCGAAGGTGGTTGTGCAAAGCAGTCACATGGCAGCGGTATCGGTATATAATCCTATAAAAACATCGATCCTAGTACACATCGATATATTCTTCTTATCAGAAGGGGCCTCCTATTCTGAACTTCAGCCAGTCCCGGATATTAAAAAGTTGATTTTTCTCATGCTTTCTTCTTTTGGTTTATTATTCAATAATAAACCATTGTAATCGCTCTGAAAAAAAAAATTCTAACCCCCCCTGAAAATGTCATGGTTTACGTTTCAAAGGGTGTAGAATCCGAATCTGCAATAAAAATTTTTCCGTCCGTCCGCCGTACGCCGTACCTACGCACGATATCTCCCAAACGGCTGGAGCGAAAGATCTGAAATTTTCAGGAAAAATCCATCTTGGTCCGACGACGCCCCAATTGTTGAGCCAGCTCTCTCACTCAATTTAAAGTGCCCTTTAAGGGCTGTCAAAGTTTTGTAAAATCCCTAAAAACCTCAAAACAAGTCGAAGCGGCCTAAATTTTTCTCTATTTGAAGAACATACCATGAGGAATCGAATGAGCCCTTCCCCACGTCCGTAGGTCAAACCATTCTCGATGTATAGCCCGATTTATGGTGACAACATTTGCGTTTTTTGGTTTATTATTGTTTGTTTGTAACCTAGTGATTTCGATAGCGTCGAGTTGTAGTGAATGTGGTTACTGGAGTGATAGCTGATGTGGATACTTGTAGTTTATAAACTACAACTATAAATAGCCGATACACGGGTTGAAGCATTCTGATATGTATGAAACGCTGATAATATATAGGTAAATATTATTACTGAGGATTATTATTCAATATTATTACTGGGGTAAATAAGTAGTCTTGGGTTTATTATTCAATTGGCTTGCGTTCATGATTTGAATCTGTACTAAGCTTCGGAGGTGCGTGTTTCACATTTGATAGAGCGATTATTGGTTATCAGGAGATATGCATAGAGCACGTAAATCTGTTCTCAACCAAAATACCTATTTGGATTGATCAGTTGATCATATTTGTGTGCCTCCTGAAATTCAATAATCGCTCTATCACCTGTGAAACACGAACACTGCAAATTCTTTCAGTGGGGTTTATTATTCAATTTTATTCATTTGAGTTAAATTCATGATTTGAATTTCTACGAATCTTTGGAGTGTGCGTGTTTTACAGGTGATAGAGTGATTATTGAATTTCAGGAGATATGCATAGACCACGTAAATCAGTTCTCAACCAAAACACCTATTTGGATTGATCAGTTGATGATATTTGTGTGCCTCCTCTACATCAGTCTACCTTTGGCTAAATCGTTTAAATTTGGATTTGGGGAAGTTTTAACGCAATACGAGTGCCAATGGACTTGATAAATTATAGATGTTTTTATTGTGGGGGGTATTGAGGTTCAATAAAAAAAACCCTGCAAATTCTATCACTGGTTTTTATTATTCAATTGGCTTGCGTTCATGATTTGAATTTCTACTAAGCTTTGGAGTGTGCGTGTTTCACAGGGTAGAGCGATTATTGCATTTCAGGAGGCACACAAAGATGATCAACTGATCAATCCAAATAAGTATTTTGGTTGAGACCAGATTTACGTGCTCCATGCATATCTCTGAAATTCAATAATCGCTCTATCCT
This sequence comes from Creontiades dilutus, assembly GCA_031894815.1. Taxonomy (NCBI): domain Eukaryota; kingdom Metazoa; phylum Arthropoda; class Insecta; order Hemiptera; family Miridae; genus Creontiades; species Creontiades dilutus. The sequence continues at coordinate 572,154 of JAVIWC010006977.1, read as the reverse complement.
GTGAAACACGCACACTCCAAAGCTTAGTAGAAATTCAAATAATGAACGCAAGCCAATTGAATAATAAACCCCAGTGAAAGAATTTGCAGCGTTTTTTCTCTAGAGATTAAACTTGTTTGAACTGGATAAAAACTAGGTTTTGTTTCGTCTGAAGATGAGATTTTCCTGAAAAACTTGAAAACTCGAATTTTCTATACTTATCTACCGCATTGAACGCCAGTCCCCACTTGACTAGCCCAAAAGCTACCAAAGATTTGCGAAGTTAGCAAGTATGAATATACTAATGATTAGCGGTGGCTCTAGGTTGTCTGATGAGGCCATTTTCAGAGAAAAAAAAAAAAAAAAACAGTTTGTGTGATGAGAGAGTGAGAGTTAGGGCTGGGGGAGGGGGGAGGATTTTACAGTTTAAAAAGTGTATTGGCAGTTTTCAGCAAGCGTTTTTCATAATCTTGATTATCCATGGAATGATGTAACTCACCCAGATCTATCTTGATGATTAATTCATGATACAGTATAAGCCAGTATCCAGGACTTGCCACCAGGGGACGACTATGATCAAGCCCCAACCACCCAACTAAATGGACAAATCCACTAGTGTTTCACAGCAAACCACGATGGGCGAAGAGCATGCTGTTCCAACATTACAATTAATTGGTGGGTGCTGTACCGTAGAGCCATGGATAGGCTGAGTATCATAATGAATGAAAACTAGTATTTCATGCGTCTGAAAGAGGTTTCACTGGACGAATTTGAGTTTTCTACTATACATACATACTCGGTTAGCTGAATACTGGAACATTCCTTGATAGTTTCCAGCCTTTATCAAAAAGTTATTGAAATTTGTCAATGGCAACGAAAATTCTTTCATATATGTAGGACTTTTGTACCGAGGAAAGGAATTGGGGAGCCACGTTATGATCTATTCAGTCAACTAATCTGTTAGGTTCTAATATCTGCTATTATAGAGATGTTTAAACTGTAATGAAGCAGAACCGGATTGGGTTCAGTTAAAAGAGCAAGATGTTCCATATAATTTTGATTCTTGTACAAAACCATCAAAGCGTATTCCAATTCGCAAAGTAAATATCTCACACTAAACTTTCCAATACGCATGACATCACATATTCAACTTCAACATTCGCCCGAAAATTGAAGCCTGGATCCCCTCCACCGAATGGCATAAAAGCGGTTTAGAACACTGGCTCAGAAAACGCCATATGCTTCTTCAGCGTAAATCCGGTTGATCAATTCCGATTTCAGACCTAAATATTTTGCTTTTGAGTTTAATTAGGTGTTGAATCCAATTCTGATGTCAAAAAAGTACAACATAAATGAAACCTAACATGCTTTGGGATTTTGGTCGTAAACGTCTAATGAATAAAATATTGGGCCATGAGATTGCTGATATTAATTGGGGAGGGGTAGGGGAAGTTAGGTCTTTCATGACTAATTACCGGCCAACGCGACAAGTAATTTAACTGTACGTGGGAGAAGGGGGCGCGGTGGAAGTCGGTCACTCGGCCATAAATCAACACGTCGACTAAAAAGTTTCATTTCCTTTTTTTTTCTCCCGCGAGCGCAGAATTTTAAAGGCTTTTTTTCGAATGCGGGGGGATTTTTTTCAAAAAGAATTTCCTCAAGGACGTCTCGGGGTCCCACGCGAAATCCGGACGAGCCGTCCGGGTCCCACGCGTCGGACGGCGGATCCGGGTGTCGGCGGAGGCGGACCGATTGCCTCACGGAATATCTATCAAGAAGCTGTGGAACGAGGTTCGCGCTCAGGTTGTTATGATAAAAGTGCAGTGTAGTCATACCGTCTAAGGTCATAGCAAATTTCCGGAGGATGTAGCACACTTTTGGAGCAAATAGTCCTAAAGAGTAATCTTCTTGTTGTGTTATTTTCACCAATCGATAACAGGCTTCATCTATAAAGAATTAGGATAAGAAGAAGCTATGACTTAAAGTCCAGGCTCGGTGTGATAATAAAAGCACAGCGTGGTCACAGCACTTTGGCGGACAAAGCACTCTTAACACCCTAACTACAGTTCAAACTTTCAGTACTTAAAAACAAATTACTTTTCTCCAAAGTACTTGAACTTCAACTCCATTTCCACTTGGTTTTATACAAGAAAATATCAATACGATCCCAAATCAATTTCACGGAGAAATTCTATTTTGAAGGCGTGAAAACGTTGGACACCTTCCAAATCAGCAAAAGAGGTATCCCAAGAATTACAGAAGCAAAAGTTTGAGTAGCGTTAATGGGGAGAATTATTGAATCTGGAAAATTGTTTTTAAAGCGCGAAAACCCCATGAACAGTACAAAACATTCGAGTCTAAAACTCATGTACTACCTAGCACCATGTAGCCGGAGAAAATACATAGATGCCTAACATTTTGGTTTATTATTCAATAATAAACCATTGTAATCGCTCTGGAAAAAATTCTAACCCCCCCTGAAAATTTCATGGTTTACGTTTCAAAGGTTGTAGAATCCGAATCTGCAATAAAAATTTTTCCGTCCGTCCGCCGTACGCCGCACGCACGATATCTCCGAAACGGCTGGAGCAAAAGATCTGAAATTTTCAGGAAAAATCCATCTTGGTCCGACGACGCCCCAATTCTTGAGCCAGCTCTCTCACTCAATTTAAAGTGCCCTTTAAGGGCTGTCAAAGTTTTGTATTCCCTAAAAACCTCAAAACAAGTCGAATCGGCCTAAATATTTACCTATTTGAAGAACATACCATGAGGAATCGAATGAGACCCTCCCCACGTCCGTAGGTCAAACCATTCCCGATGTATGGCCCGATTTATGGTGCCAACATTTGCGTTTTTTGGGTTATTATTGTTTGTTTGTAACCTAGTGATGCCGATAGCGTCGAGTTGTAGTGAATGTGGATACTGAAGTGATAGCCGATGTTGATACTTGTAGTTTATAGCCGATACACGGGTTGAAGCATTCTGATATGCATGAAACGCTGATAATATATAGGTTCATATTATTCAATATTATTACTGGGGTTTATTATTCAATATTATTACTGGGGTAAATAAGTATTCTTTCACCTGTGAAACACGCACACTCCAAAGCTTAGTAGAAATTCAAATCATGAACGCAAGCCAATTGAATAATAAACCCCAGTGAAAGAATTTGCAGCGTTTTTTCGGCAGCAAACTTAAATTTTTTCCTGAAATGTGTATGGAGTCGCAAAGTTGGTGCTTTCTACTGTTTATAAGCTATTTGGAACATTATAACATATTATCAGGATTTTAATAATTTTGCTTATTTATACCGTTTGAACATTTCCTCCTTCTCGCTAGAGTTCCTTGTTAGCTGTTTTACAACGCGCCCCACGTTTTTCACCTTCAAACTGGAATTTCTCCATGAAATCCATACGGAATCGCAAATTTGACCATACCACTTTAAAACTGACCGAATTTGCCAGTTTCCCTGAAATTTGACAGCTTTTAGCACGTTTTGAGGGATTGAACTCAACGTTCAAGTATTTTCATAAACCTTTTTTTTCCAAATGTTGAACTTTTGAACGGGAATTAGTGTCCTTGGAAGTTAGTTTGTGGTTATGAAAATGCACTATGCCTATAGAAAATCTAACACAAAATTCGAAAATGTGTTCAAAATTTGGCAACAATTGTCTTGGATTGAAAAAATACGGGTTTTTAAGGCACCAAACTTCTTAAAACCACCAAATCTTCATTCATAAGGCACCAAAAAATTATGGTTTGGAAAATAACTTGGAATAGAAAAGTGCGGTTCAAAAATGTTGACTTCCACCAAGAAAAAGTGAGAAATTGAGGATTAAAGACGATAAAACTGATTTATTGATTGATTTTGTGCCCCATGAAATCAGTTTGAAACTGTTTAGGCTACAATTCTGACCCGATTACCAGGATTCTTATCTTGTCCGATCCCGCTTAAAGTCTAGTATTGTCATAAACCTCGAAAAAGTTGACTTCCACGAAGATGAAGGGAGATGTTGAACGGGAAATTTTACATCAAGTCCAGGACAACCTGTACAAGTGGAGAGTATGTGTACATATAATGTCGATTCCATTGACTTTCCGATGCCGCACCTTAATTTATTCTTCAGATGCTTAAAACGTTTGGGTTAACACAATAATGAACATTAATGGTTTTATCGATATCTTAAAAGTACCTACACTGTAATTCCTCGTGTTAATCTGGGTTGTCGTTGTTTTACAGTGAAGGACGAGCACCACTCCGGCCACTTCAGAGAGCGTCTGGCTCAGATCTGGGACCCGCATCCCGAATACGAGTTTACTGGGTTTGGAAGGTCTTTCCATCTTCAGCTGAGGGCGAACAAGGCCTCTTTCGTCGTGCCGAATCTCAAGGTATGTTTAACAAATGATTCGTTAAGTATAATTTTATCCATGAGATGTCAGCCGATTTTCCTACTGTTAAGGGTTCATTCCATCAGTTATCTGTTGACTGAAACCAAGTGAGCAGTGTTCGCACCTGCTATTGCATTGAGCCAAAATGTCTGTCAGTTTCGGTTTCGTCAAGAAAAGCGGTTAGACCGCAGTTTGAGTTTGGTAGGACAGAAATTGACCGTTCTGAAGTGTGCGGTCGGGTGCCTTCAGATTGGAAACCGCACTGTTTTGAAACCTATAGCATACCTGGCTTATCAAAATAATTAGATGTTGCATACACGACTCTCAGCCTTTCCGTTTCGTGCTGCCAAGTGTTTTCATGGATCGTTGACCGTAAAGTGTTTCCGAACTGCAATGTAAAAAGCTATGGACTATAGTCGCCCGCTGTCAAACTGAGAGAAAGCCTGTTGAGACAAACCTTAAAATTGAAAGGGTTCTTAAACTTTTCATCGTGGGAGAAAACATTCATTTTTGTAGGACGTTTCATGTGAGCTTGGATATTGTTGGCTTACTCCCATTAATGCGGTTCAGGCTAAGCAAACATGAGTAGGTGAGGATTCTTTTGCAATTTAGCCACGAAGGTAGTAATTATGGAATGCAGGATTCAGAGAAGGAGAGAAAGTTAACATGTAGTTATCAACAGTGCAGCAGCTGTGAAGGACATCACTAAATTACACATTTTTTTGGGATCCAACCAACACAACCACTGTAAATGCCAACCTTCCAAGATATTGCTGAAAACATCTTCCCATTCAAGGGTGGAAATAAATTGAGGGGCTTGAGAGAATGGTGAATTTGGAATTTGAAAATGTGTGCTTCTCATCAAGCAATGACCATGTCCAGGTCTGCAGAGGCCTCAGAACGTTCGCATTTTGATACCAACATAATAGACCTCTCTATTTCATAAAGAACAAAACAAGTCCGCGTGTGGCAATACTGCGCATAGTATTAGGAGCTCGCTATCCCCTTGTCAGATGTACCACTAAAGTTACCTCTTAAATTTCACGTTTCTGGGTAGATTAGGGCAGGAAATAGTGATTACAGTTTTTCTAGACGCACGAGATTATATTAGCAAGGGGAGCAGATGAAAGTTAATCTCTACAATGGTGAACTGCATAACAACACGACATAGAACCGCGAGTAGAACAACTGTAATTTAACAGGCTGAAATAAAACTAACTACATAAGCGTCACATGTCCACAATCATATTACACAAGAATTAGAAAAATCTATTTCAAAAGAAACTAAAAAAAAGCCACTGCTATTATACTAGCTGATATGATTTTCACATGATACTAGACGATTTCTATCATGTCCAAGCAAGTTCACATTCACATTCTCGTTGACATTATTTTTTCAGTTTAAGTTCTCGGCTTTTGGGAGAGCGAACGGATGAACGTAAATCCGTTCGGTTGCGCACAATCGATTCTTTAAATTCACGTCTATCAATAACGACCATAAAAAGCTGTACTGTCGTTTAGAAAGTTTTCGATATTCAGAGTAATGAAATTTCAGCTCTTTGATTTCACCCTTTAAGGTTGACCGAGATCGATACAGAGACTTTAGTCTCAACTAGACTCCAAATGTGATTTTTGATTCAAATTCCATAAACTTTCTTCTTCTAGTTTCGTGGATCAACTCCGAACGGCTGATGGACGGATTTTTTTAATTCGACTTTCGGTTTCTACACTTCTTTATACGTAGCAAACAAATTTTGAGGTTTGTTAAAAATACTTTTTCTTGCTTGTCAACGAAACTTCATTACAAAAATAATAAACCAATACTTGTAATGTTTCCGGTGAAGAGGATGACGTGGAACACGCGCTGTTAACGTGCAAAAAGTTCCAAAGACAACGGAAAACTTTTTTAGATAGGATTGGGGAACTTTTAATTTATCCATTGAATTTCACCACAATTATGGTTAGGCATATGTGACTGTAATGAGATTCCTGAATGACATTGGTTGTAATACGAGTATATGATAGGATTGTTCCTGCATTAATCATGGAGTTATTTATGATGAATTTTCTGAAAAGATCATTTATAATATTTTAAAAAGATGTAATATTATACTAATATAATGTCCTGCTCACATACTAAACCATTCTTCATTTTTCTTGAATTTGACCGTAGGCTCTAAGCAAAAGCATCTGTTGGTCTAGAGGGGACCCCGTTGGAGTTAAAGTTATAACAATGTGTTTTTTTTTTTTTGTTGCCAGAATGTAAATTGGTTGAAAAGTTTGATGTCATGAATGATGCATATTTCTAGCTTTTAAGAAATTACGGAAATGTCCTCTAGTAGCAGCCATTTGACTATCAATGCATCAATGTCCGATCAATGTTTGATCTTTGTCGACCGTGTAGTGGATGAAAAAAAGGTGTGAATCGTCAACGAGAGACACCTTTGCCGGTGTCGCGTGTAGGTATCTTATATGATATGACTCGAGTTCAATTTGGTCCGTCAAAGCCGGAGCGATCTGTGTCAAGATCTACAACGGAGGGGAAGTCAGGGCTGATTAGGCAACTTGTCCACCAGGCGCTGGACGCGGACGCTCCCCGCGAGGGTGTGTTGGCGCGTCCGTGTTACGCCTTGCTCGAGTGTGAGTGGCGATGGTTATCTCGAAACTCGCTAATAGGGATCGGAGGGACAGATAAAGGCGCCCACGCGACCTATCGCAATGATCATTATGCGACGCCTCCTCCGGTTTATGACGGAAATATCCGAGAAAAGCCGAGCGACCGGCCTTGAGGATCGTATCAGGGGCTTGTTTCACGCATTCTTCGGTACCGATCTACCTTATTTGATATGCCTTTTATACGAGCCGTGCATAAACGGAAATTTCTCGGTTGAAGTGTTTTGATAGTTGATGTTCACCAGAACTTAATACAGTTTTACTTCCGAGCCTAAGAAGCATAACTGTCACTTTCCTTAACAAACTTGGCAACCTTCAATGTTAATTAAACCTCGCAGTTTATTCACTTAGTTATAAACAATGTTACGGGTATAAGAACAATTATAAAGGGGTACAATACATTACACTGATCAACAGAAGAAGAAATAGAGAAAGACAGACTTTAAATATAAACATAACAGCTGTGAAAATCGTTGGAAAAATTACAACCGTAATAAGCGATTTTATTGCAAACAGTAGCATCAGTTCACTATAACCAGTACTCCCAACAAAAACCAGTGCCCATCACGTAGAAAACGAAGCGTTGCTTTGAACGTAGTGGGCGTTGACACGAACAGATCCGACGAGTCAAAATCACTGAGTTGGTGGTTTGATTCCTGGATCAGAAAGGTAGGATCGTTAAACAGGTTGTTGGTGGAGGACTGCATCAGTCTTGTGGCGTACGGAGGAGCGTCGAAATTGAGTTGTGAGAGGAATAAGGGGCAATCAATACATCCCGATACCAGTCCACGGTTGCTGCCCTGCGGCGACTATCAAGGCAGCCAAGCTTAGTTTCCCTCAGTACCTCTCGATAGCTGTAGTCATCCCAGGTTTTCCAGCTCCTGAATGATGAGTACCGTAACATCCCTCTCTGAGCCCGCTCCAAAGACTCGTTAACTTTGGAATAGATTGGAGACCACACCTGAGAAGAAAACTCCTCACAAGGCCCAGAGCCATGTAGAGGAGCACTATAACAGCTGGATCCTTAAACGCCCCGATAACCCAAACCACGCATAGCTCTAGAGCTGATGTCCGGTTTATGGTCAAAAAATTTCAGCTCGACGTCAAGCAGGACTCCAAGATCGCGGGCAACAGAAATGCGTAGCTTGCCATCATGTACATGTTAAAATACTTATTATTGTTTTAGAGTTCGTGATTGTGACGAACATAGTTCTCTTCTCTGTAAGCTGTGGCAGAAATTTAGAATGCCGTCTTCCTGGACTTGTACCTTATGTAGCTTACGTTGCACTGCTCCAGACAAGATGAGATACTCCTACAACTAATTTCTATGCTTTTTACACCCCTGAAGCTGCAATTTAGTATGCGGACTTCTATACGACGATATGTAGCCACTGATCAGCTGATTAGCGTTTTATTCTCATTTCTACGCTACATCGTCAGTACTAAATTGCGACGTAAGCAAACATGGTACACGATTTGTATTCATTAGCTGCGACAACAAATCGCTGAGAAAATAACAAAAATTTGCACTTGTATTTTACGTTTTAAACCGTATTGAACTACTTCCGTTGAGTGTCTGTCTGTCAGGGTGTCTGCAAATCCCTGAAACAAGTTTAATTTCTTCAGTTAACAGGAAATAGATATATGGATTATGTTGTTGAAGATCGAATCCTTTCTAAGCGATCTACAGTGAGGAAATTAGGAATGGAGCTCCCTTGAGTTATGTTGAATGATATTACTGGTTCGTTGGTCAGCAGTGGGGCTCTTGGAACTGATTTCTTTCCTATTAGATTTACGATGGTATTATGTAAATGGAGTCCAAACGATTTTTGTAATCCACCTGTAAAGTAGATCTCATGATGATAGGAATGGTCATTGGAGCGCTGCTGCTGCGCTTTGCTGATGGACTTCTGTTACCCCACATCAAGCATCGATTGGAGCAAGTTCCATTTCTGATTTAGCTCAGGGGTTGGATGAGTGGGAAGAAGGAGCCCGTCAGCAGTGCGTCTGACGCTCTAACAATCATTCACACACACCCTATAGGTGGATTACAACAACATTTTGGACGCCCGAATATGGGGTATGTCAATTGGACATTCAGGGAAGGACTGCTGTTCGTAAATGTTGCCCTCTACAGAAATGACCTGTGGCAACTCCGTCTCATGTGCTCCAATCAAAGGTAGCACTCCTACCTCTTCCTTTGCACCGAGTCTGATGGCTGGAAAAGGGAGATGGAACCGAGAAAACTGAGAGCCTAAAGTCGAAACATTTGGGACTCAGCTGGTGACTTATCTGATTGTTTTCATTGCTTGTCTTCGCTCCCGAATATACCTATAAATAAAAAAAGTTTTGTTTTCAAACGAAGATTTCAGGAAATGAGATTTCCACTAGAATTTTGCATTTCAGACCATTGTCAACAAATTTATTCCGTGTTCAACTTTCCATCTACCTGGGTGTCCTTCTGAGTGCGATATTTCAATAGTTCTGATTTTGATGAAATTTTTAAGTATGGTGCGGGTTAGGCAGCAAATAGTCTCTAATGAGTGCCATTACTCAGAAATGAAAATAACAGTCTCCGCAGGATCAAACGTAAAATCCACCAAATTTCATTTCTTCAGATTCTACGCCGATCGCGCTAAAATTTTAAGAATATAAGATTTTGGGTTCATTCTATCTTCTATAGAGTCGGTGCTCCAGACGTGCAACACATGTCGACTAACCTTTTGAAGGCGATTGTGTATTCCGGAACACGTCGGGATAAGCGTTCGTGTCCGTGAATCGTTGTGCATCTTCCGAGATTATCTATAATGTTTCAAAAGGCCTATACGTTCATTTTAACGTTTTTCACGAATGTGCAAAACACGATTTCTTTTATGAGCTATTTAAATATTTATTATTTGATGTAACTTGAAGCCTTTTTCTTGTCCTGCATAAAACAGAAAATTACCTATCGACTATAAAAATGACATAGGTACTCAATTGATGAATAAAATAGCCTACTCCCCCCCACCGCGCAGAGCTTGTCTCTTGGTGTTGGGGTAATCCCATACCACCAAATATTGTATAGTTTTCTATAAGGTACCTACCTATATTTATTTTGCCCATTTTATTTATGTCTGCCTTTTATGGAATAAACTCTCTTTCATTTCATTTCAATTCAGCTTGTACGATTATTATTCAATTATTGTAATAAAAAACCGTCCTTTCGTTCAGTTGCGGTCGGATTGATCAAGAGGGAGCACCTCCTGTCACACGGTCGTCGGTTCTATCGATCGCAGGCGCGACGCGTTATCGGAGTTATCGCCCATCGTCTCCCTTCGATAACTATCCATTCTTGTCTGGACCCCGGAGTAAATGAATCGCCATCAAACGCGCTTTTGTGTTACGACAAAAGATCCCCAAACTTCTTCGTTATTGTTCCGCCTCCTTTTTCATCAGCCTTTTTCTCGCCCCTCTTCGGTGCCACCCGATCCAATCTAATCGCCGATCGGGATCGGCCCGAGATCAAAGTGTCCGCTAATAACAATTTTTTTTCTAATCAGTTTAAATATCGAAGTTCTACAAACTGTAATTATTGTAACTCGATGAGGGTTCGATATCATCTAGCAATGGTTTCAATCACACTCAGGAAAAACAGCATATTATGAGATACAAATCTACACTTCATGTACAGGAGTATTGAACGACTTGAATGGAAATCGATATGCAACTCCATCAAATGAGATACTAGAACATTTAATAGCATAATACAATACCTTACCTTCCCACACAATATAGTTCCCTACCTATAATTATAGAAATCTACGTTTCCTACCTACTAATTATATTGTCAAGTTTCTATGTGTCTGTCTACCGGTGTCTCTATGATAACTAAATCAGTTGAACCGAAATTAAACGGTTAATACAATAAAGGTGCTTGAATAGAGAACAAAAGGAAGGCAAACTTGAGTGACCTAAATCTGGTAGCTTACGGCCGCATTTGGGTTGGGAAACTCATATTTCCTAATGGCACTATTCAATATTTTGTTCTTTACAAGTTCTGGCGATTGCCGTTAGATGCGTTCATCAGGATCTTTGTTCAGCCAATACATGAATTACCTTCGTGGCACTCGCCTTGAATTGATGGTGAAACCACCAAACTCAAGAAACGTACGTGCAAAATGACATAAGCTACGCAAACGTCTAAGATACCTTCTTCTTACAAAGTTTCGGGGTGACTTGAAGACTGCTCAGGTGTGCAGACAGTTCAAATCTCCAATACATAGGTACTTCTTTTAGAGTAAACAGAACTTAATCTCAAACACATTTTATATCAATAAAGGTTTCGCTTTGGCAAGTACCTAACCAATCGATGGATTTGGACAAAAGTTAATTGAAGCCAAAATGTTCTCCTACAAACACTAGCGTGTTGACATGTTTTAGTTCGGGTGGTTTGCCACCACAGATGTTTCCTCTTATAATGGAAGTACTAACCCAAAAGTCAGTGTTCTGGAGCAACCGATTAGGTTTCAGAAAGGATCAATTTTTCTGCTTTTCTCCCTCCCTTCCACCCTTATGTGTGACACACAACGTACCTTTTACAGGTCGGATATTTGACACTGCAGCCAAAAGACCTGTTTCGTCATGTAGATAACAATCTTCATGAACTCTTTCCAAAAACTGATTTTTAAGAAGGGAAATTTTTCTTGATCAAATAATTTGTTGACAGAATAGACTGTCTCCTTGATTTAATCCATTAGTGTCGATGGTTCGCCATGGTCAGCTGATCTATGCAGTCTCCAGTACCATCTAGACGAGTTGAACGAACTCAAAAAGTGGTTAAAAGAGGCTTGGAATTGCAGTGCCACAGTTCAGGGATGTTCGTCTTTCGCTACTTCACCGCCAATAACTCTGCATTTCCATCATCCTTTAGTATGGATGGTTTGCAACGTCAGCTGAATTATGCAGTCTCGAGTCCTATCTCATCGTCTAGGCGAGTTGAAAGAACTCAAAAACTGCATAAAACAGGCCGATTGCAGTGCCGCAGTTCAGGAATGTTCGTCTTTTGCTACTTCACCTCCAACAAATCTGCATTTCCATCATCCTTTAGTATGGATGGTTTGCAACGGTCAGCTGCATTATGCAGTCTCAAGTCCTATCTCAGCTCCTAGTTGAGTTGAAAGAACTCGAAAACTGGGTAAAAAGAGGCTAATTACTGGTGGCGCAGTTCAGGGACGTTCGTCTACTACCTATTTTTTCCCTCGTAGCTCTGCACGACCCATCAGCAGTTATCGGCAGGCTCATCATAGTCATCGACTTCTGACCTGCGCACAACCCTCGAATCGCTGCCCACTTACCGAACCCGCCAATCAGTCCTAGTTTGCCTCTCCTGCTCCTCTATTATAACCCCGACAACCCGCAGAAATAGGCCGACACCAACTAGATGCCGCAGTTACAGATTCGCTTCGCTTGGACCATTTCGAAAGTTACGCACCCCAAAAAAAGGAACGAGGTGTTGCGTTACGATTTTGATCTTTTGAACTTTTTTTTCTATGATTACCCACCTTCCGTCGGGAACAAAACTTTCCCAAGTCGATAACGATTTCGGCGAAGGAATCGTGAGGGCGAGCGAAAAAGAACCAGCTATTATTAGCACGTTAGCGATCCGTCTCAAACTTTTATATAAAAATAGATGTAAAGGAAAAATCAGTCCATCCGTCTGGGTTGGGGCGATATAGCCCTTCCTATAGCCGAGCCATTAAACTGATGAAAGAGCAGGAGATGTTTGTTTTCTTGAACGGATCAAAACTGGTTTTTGATGTATCTAAAAAGGTGAATCGCCCCTCTCGGGGGGATTTTTTTTTAGAGAGCTATAACTCAATTTTGGCCGCGTTTATTGCGGATCGTAATCTTTCGGGAGAGGCTCCGAACTCGAGTGTTTCCTGGCTTGAGCACCAAGTGCACCCGAGTTGGCACGCACTTATCAGTAAATTGATCAGTTGTAGGTCTTAATAGTTATAATCATACTTCGCCGAGGCTTAACACGCCACTGAAGTGTTAGGTGTAGTATTTCTAAAACTCCTTTGGATGTACATATAGTGGTTGCCAATCAAAGTCACTACACAAAAACTAATTTGATCATGTAAAACCTCGTAAGTTTCCAAACAGGGAAAGAGTTGCAATTCTTGGCAGATTTCAGATCATCGTACAGAAAATGACCTTTTTTGGTCGCAGTTATAAAAATAATATTGGGAAAAGAAAGTGAAAGGCAGCAGGAGATAGTAACGAATAATGTTGCACACAATGTGAAAGGGGCTCAATCAGCTATGTGATCAGACTCAAGATAGTTTGGGGCTTTAATTGGTAAAGAGTTCTAGGCAGAGTTGTAGTTGTTCGTTGATTTCAAAGTTTCATGCAGAAGATGACCTTTTTTAGTCACAGTTATAGGAATCATTCTGAGCAAAGAAAGTGAAATCTGGCATGCAATATGAAACACACTCCACACGTACACTCCTGGTCATACAAAAGGCTCTTCAGATTAGAGAGATTTAACCGACCACCTCGTGATTAAGCCATCTCAGATGCCTTGTTTGCTCACATCAGCAGACTTTTCTGTTCTGTTTCAAGATATCTCATGGAGAGAAGTGGGTATGTTTAGCTATGTGATTTCCAGGTGCTATTCTCGATCTTTAGTAACTTGCACAAAAAGCCTCCATTCCACAAGTCTACTATATCTATGATGTCCATCAGTCTGATGGGCAGAATGCTGATCATGATTCTTACTGAGTTCATTCCTTTGGACCCGAGCCATAGTGATCAATATCGAAAGATATATCAACCATTGTGGTGCGCTTGTTCATAACAGTTTCTTTGGAGATCTGTCGTATTCCCACAGTGTGAGAAGAGCTCCGTTCTACGTGAGGTTAGCTCCCACAAGTTACCTTCTTTGTTGCCCGCTGTGCTGCATTCCTGGAGTTGGACTTTTTCAACAGTTACATTAGATTTGTGAAGGACTCAATTGTTTTCCCCAACATTTTGATTTTTATTTGCAGTTACAATCTCTCATCTAGTTTCAAATCCTCGACATAGTTATATTATTGTTACTACCACTGAATTTAAACCTATTTCATATTTCTATTTTCTTTTGATTGCGTTCGGTCGTTCATATAAAGAAATATATAGATAAGCTCTGTCTTATAGTTTTCACGCTCCGCCCCATACTATCGACGACGAATTTGGTAGAGTTGGCCAACGACTTCGTCCAAATTTGTCGTAGTCGCTACTTAATCCATTTTATAATTTCCCTTCCATTACTTGGAACTTGTTACAGTAAAATGAACTCCTCCATAACGCGAGGATATGTAAATGAGATGTTCCCGCACAGCGGTCGGCGGGGGTTCGACTATGGCAGGGGGTTAGATGTGACTGGAGAGGGTTAAACACTCCTGTAGGTCGCCTCCGCTATTTATAACTTGAAACCGAGTAATTAAGAGCCTTGTCGCCCCTCTTGATTTGTGGGACCAGGCGCCCCTTGTTCATTTACACTTCTACGGGATATTTTAACATTCTGATTGAATGCATTTGTATAATGAGAACTCGGATGTTTCTTCCTTTTCCTCGATTAACCATTCGTTGATCCTCAACTGAGTGTATCGATTATTCATCATGGAGGATAATGACTCCTTTTACAGTAAGCATATTTTATTCGGTTTGTTCCTTTTTTCGACTCTCGCTCCATAAAGTTAATTTGCAAAACCGCTTCGGGAATAAATCCGCATTAGGAATGTTACGTCGTTTTGCCAACTGTTCGCGCTTCTATCCATTAAACCGGACATTTCAGTTCTTCGAAACACAATTTTTTCCCCATCTTGAGTGATGAATATTCATTATTATGCTTCCTTAATTTACATGTTACTTTTAATATTGACGTGTCAGTTGCATCAAATCCTTTTTTTTTTTTTCAAGGTTTGAAACTCGTTTTCTAGTCTCTCAAGAATCAATTAAGTACGTTTGTCTTACTAAAATATTCACCCAATCCTGCCGCTTTATTTTATGGGCACATTGCACGTGTTCAATACTTTTTATCAGAAATTTACTTGAATTTCAAAACAGTTGCGTTCTCAAAAATTCCTCAAGTTAAAATTCATGGTACATGAGTGTTTCCTCATTTATTATCCTCTACAATAATGAATTGTATAATTCTTTCGATCATTTAAATGATTTTTAAAGCAATGTATGTGAATTTCACTTACAATTTTAATTAGGAACAATAAATGCAACTTGATTAAAACATTTTTGTTGAGTAAGAAACTGTTAATTGACCAATTATTGTTGACATAATGCGAAATATTTTATTGCATTTTTGATATGAAGGGAAATTCATCCCTTCAAGAAAACTGATGTTAATTTACGATTGTATTGTTCTTCTTTTGTCGTCCTAGCCTGCCATGGTGTTCAGAAGAGAAAAGTTTCCTCCAAACATCGACAGTTTCATTAAACTGTATATTTCATTGCGTTCTTCATTCACCATCATTGACGTGTGAATAGCAAGTATTCGGTTGAACGATAAACAACTTTATATGTATGAGTGAAACGGTGGCTGTTTAGTGGATATCCGCATAGAACGAGAGAATCAATTTTATCACCATGCTCCATTTATCCATTTTTTAAGATGTTAATTATTGGAGCGCAGAGGATTGACTCGTATCGAAAAGGCTGAAGAACTTGCAAAAAGGGGCTTGCGAACTTCATTTGTCGGGACTATTTCGGTTGACCGAAATCTACCATCAGAAGAGCCATGAACCAACAACCCAGAAGAAGATGGTTCAATATCGAAGGGAATGTTCACAGTACACTCGTGGTGCCTGAACCAAACACCGAAATTACTGGAAGGCATCGGGTCGTGTAAATCCTGCTTATATGAAGGGACTGAAATAACAGCATCCTACATCATCTCTATACTCATCCATTCGCTGCACATAGAAACTCTTTGCGGCAAAAACCCCAATGACATCTATGCAAAGTGAACAATTAATCAATGGCCTCTTCGCCCTTGCTGGGTCTCCTCCTTTACTCTCAAAAAAGTACAATGAGGCAACAAGCTGGTGGTTGTGATGGATATGGTTAGTTGCCCCTTCCAATGAGCTGGATGCACTGATAATGCTCCCCCCTGAGGGTTCCCGCATACATCTACGATCAGGTGCTGCTGCAGGAATTTGCTGTTTCTTTGCCATACTTTCAGTTGATCCATAGATACACCATAGATTTACTATTCTCATAAATCCCAAGCCTACTGTTGTTAGTCATTTCAAATTTATAAATCCGCCGAATCCGACAGAATGAGTCGTTTAAGCGCGATGAGCCCGGTAAAGGTAGGTCAAGGGACCGCACTAATTGCCCCGCTCTGCTTACCTCCAGTTATGAAACACGCTCCCCGTAAAAATAGAGTCGCGGATATAAACCAGATTATAAAAACTGAGCTCCTCGCTACGCAGCTGGACGTAATGTTTGGGCTTTTTATTATTTTTTTCTCTCTATTTCTCTCTTCGGTTCTTTCGAAATAATTGGCAAAGCCCCATTTTTCGTGGTCGTCATTGCGGGTCGCAGTCGTTAGTGTGATAAAAGGCTCTCAACTAATGACGCCTCGCAGAATGAAAAATGCGAGCCAAAATCCATTTAGTGGAGCTGCGGTGTTTGGCACGCGCGCCCTGGCTCGAGAGCGCCATCTCTTGACAGACGTTTAGCGGTGCGCCATTCAGATTTTGGATAGTCGGTGACTCACGCTGACAGGTGTGGTTCTTATGCTCTGATTTCGGTTGGACCATCATCCAAGAGGTGCAAATGACCTATTTTGGTTTTCAACTTATGATATGTGTAATAGAAAACGGTAAGGTTCAGTTGTTAGATATATGTAATAGACCACTCTTTTTCATTTTATTGTTACTTTTATTGCAAGCTAGAGGGTGAATAGGACCATTGATGTCATTTCACGGTATAAGTCCGTTTTATAGTCTTAAGCAACAGTGGCAACCCTGTTTACGGATTTTTGAAATCCCTAGGCAACGCTGCAAATAGTAGGTAGATTACCAAAGCGAACGTTTCTGGATAGTTTGTTGTTTTCTCGACTGTTTAAGTGGCTTTCAACATTAAGAAAATTGAAAATGCACTAATAGGACCCTAGTTATCTGAGGATAATAGGTAGGTAAAGTAAATAAATCGGTCATTCGGACCCCAAAAATTTCTAGGTTCGACGCTAGCTTACATCGTGTTGTGATGCGATCCCCTGTACTGCCATTTGAAGCTAATATCGAAGCTCTAAACATTCAACCGTTGGTTATTCTTAAGCCCTCCCTTGTTTTCTGTAGAGGATCATAACCCTTTTAAATTGAAAAAAAAACTAGTATTTCAAGCTTCTGAAGGAGATTTCAAAGGAAAAACTTGAATTTTCTACCACACTTATATGCCCATTCATCAGAATATTACATAATTTTCTTGAATTGCTCAAAATATTGTGAAACAATAACTGATTATGAACAATATGTATCATCAATTGTAAGCCGATCCTAAATATTTGATATAATGCCTAAGGTTTTGTGAGATCCACATGACCTGTAAACACCTACCTGGAACCACTATTATAACTAAGTGCATTGTTATAGAAACTATATTAGCATATTCAAGAAAAGGGTTGGGTACGAGTTGATGATAGAGCCCTAATCTTCATTATAAATGTCTCATATAAAATACGATTATTTCTGTAGGATATACGGGTCATTCCACGTCAAATTGACCTATCGTTGCAGGTGACCCTCTCGGATTTTGATCAAACTTGGCGTAAATGTTTGTTTTTATAAGAAAAAAATATTTGCCGAGTGGTTTTGCCAAAATTTTTTCTAAGTCTGATTACATATCAATGAACATAAAAACACCCCCAAAAAATTTTGAAAATTGCGGATGACATTCAAAAAATATTTTAAAATTTTCAAAATTAAAAAAAAAAATTAAAATTTCAGAAAAAGATTTGTTTGCCCCTAAATTGTTAAAGCCTGTTCTATTAGCTTCAAAATAGTTTTTTTGGGAGCTCTGTAAGTCAAAAAACAACGGAGTTATGGCCAAAAAACTACATACAGGTTTTGTCAATTTCGGAATTAAGACCTATACCGTATCTAGGCAACCCGGCGACATTTCGCAAAACCACTCGGCAGATATTTTTTTTCTTATAAAAACAAACATTTACGCCAAGTTTGATCAAAATCCGAGAGGGTCACCTGCAACGATAGGTCGATTTGACGTGGAATGACCCACACCAAATATTTTTAATGAAAAACTATCCCTAATCTCGAATTTATACAATTTAGGGACAAAAAAGTCATAATCGGTTTCTTGCCAGCACGTACCCATTAGGTTCTGTATATTGCGGCGTTCATCCATTCGTGGAATGTTAATGATTCTTACAACGATTACCATAAGTGCATACATCGATCAAACCTACGATATTTTTCTATTTTGTTATTCTGGGAATAATACGAGGAAATAATCGTTTTTGAATTGCGTTTCTCAGGTTGCTCACGTGTGGGACAACATGACTCGGCTTGAAGAGACACCAGTGAGCTCTGGCGGGTGCTACTACTCGGGCACGGTCCTCGGAGATCCAGCTTCTAACGTCTTCGTCAACTTGTGCCATGGAATGGTGAGTGAATATCTTTTTATTTTGTCGTCGTGAATGTCTTTCCTTGAACAGGGTACCAATTTAAATGTGTCCAAGGAGTTCAAGATGGTCCTTAAGTTAACGGAGTATAGCCCGTTGGCTCACCTTCTATTCCACCACTATGGAAACGACGAAAACCACCAATTAAATGTCACTGAGCTTAATTCAGTTAATTGGGTGACAGTGGTGGTTCACTAGTAAATTCAATAGTCAAAGGCAACAGTCAATAGTATAAGTTGGATAGTTATGGTAAGCTTTCAAGTTCTCCTGACGCTTGGGGAGTGAATTGGTGAAGTATACTGAAGTGGGTAGCCATATTCGATTCTTGGCTGATTACGAAGATACATTATTTAAATGAGTAATGCGAAATCAGAGCTGGAGTAATTCTCATTGGAGCGTCCATCTCTTGATATCTTTTTCCTTCTGCCTCTCATCTGATTCCCTTATGCATCCAGTTCTGCATCATGGAAGTTCTGAGAAGAGCTCGATACCCAAGTGTCATGCCATGCCGATGAGGCGGGAGAGCTCATCTGTGGGTGAAGGTCACCTTGGGAAGACCCTCCGACGGTCACGCCACTTCCACGGACGTGAGACTTGAATGCGCTGCCCTCAGCAGCTTCTCTCGCGGCGAGTTCCAGACGCGTCGGCCTTTCTTATCGTTTCCTTCACCGTAAAAACGCCTC
This sequence comes from Creontiades dilutus, assembly GCA_031894815.1. Lineage (NCBI taxonomy): Eukaryota > Metazoa > Arthropoda > Insecta > Hemiptera > Miridae > Creontiades > Creontiades dilutus. Next base: position 552,741 of record JAVIWC010006977.1, on the reverse strand, counting down.
ACATACCGGTGATAAATAAGCCCTCCTCTGACAGGAATATTGCATCATCCCTTTCAGTTTCAGAGCCGGTGTTAAAATGGTATAAAAATTATATTACTTCGCGCCTGGATGTTCCCGACAGGTCTCTCACTGAAGAATGAAAGGAATTTACGCTGTGGAAAGAGAAATTGTCTCCGAATCATTGACTTGGAAGTGTTGACATCGCGGGAATTTAATGTCATTGGCTGTTAACAAAACACAAATTTTATGGGTGTTCTTAGTTGACTTAGAATATCATCAATATAAATCTTGCCTGACAAACGTCTTTGTTTAATCCTCCGTAAATTGTCATTGCTACGTTGTTCGATGACATTTAAAATACATTTCAACTCAAATACACTTAATATGGGACAGCGAGTTCAAAATTCCATTGTTCAGAACAATTGAAATAGAAAACATGTAATGTTGAGTAAATAAGTGAAATTTAAGGTGATTGATTCTTTTTAAATGCTTCCTCTCATACAAAATAACTTGCTATTCAAAAAATACATTTAAACGTCATCTACCAAACGTTTCCTGCAAAGATCCGCTTGATAAAATCTTTCTCAGTTAACAGTGCTGACCCCTATATCTATCAATAGTCGTATCAAATTCGATTGAGAGGCCTTTGCGGGAATAGGTTTAGAATTGGATTTCGTTTGTGCTCTTTCGTTCAGGGCAGGCACTCATAATGATAAAAGTCCGGCAGATTACTAATGTGTATTTATAACTGCTCTCTTCTTTCAAAAGAAAAAGTATTCTATAAATTAATATGGTAACTTTTTCTAGATTAAAAAAATGAAACAGTTTATAAAATACATATGTATATTTCGGTTTGAGGGTATGAAATACAGAAAACGGTTCTTGAAGTAGTAGGTACCAAGAAGCGTCAGGCGGAAAAATGTAAAGGAATATTAATTTAAGGGTAGAAATACCGAAATATATGTTCGAATTTTATTATGATTTCGTGCGTTCATAACACTTTACTTTATGGAACGTTGATTCGAGTTTCTGGTGGGAGCTTATGATTTGAGTGGTCTCATACGTGGAAAGTGGACTGCCATTTCCGAAGTTATAAAATGGATTCGCTTCGATTTGTTATAAAATAAAATAGAACATGGATTCGCTAGTCAGAGATGTACATTCAGTAATCCTAACTGTAATAATCTGAACTTTTCATGTTGTATCTAAAACATACTAGGAGAGAAATTGTCCCCAATACATTCAGGTGAAGTGTTCATATCTCAGGAATTTCATGTCATTGTCAAATAAAACACAAATCTTACGGGTGTTCTTAGTTGTGTTAGAATATCATCAACATAAACACAACTCTTCATTGACATATATAAACTTGCTTGTTTAATCCTTCGTAAATTACCATTGATGATTCTTCGTTCTATGATTCCAAAGTCAAAGCCTAAATATATGGGTTCGCAATTATGTTGTTTAGAAGAATTGAACTTACACGTAATGTTGAATAAATGAATAGAATATCGTCATGATTGGTTCTTTACAAAGAATTTATATCGAACAAATGAACTTGATATTGAAAAATATAAATTCAAACGTTACCCACCAAATATGACCTGCAAATACCTGCTTTATAAAATATTTCTTAGTCATCGTGCTAGTCGTGATGTTCTGTCACCACTCGTATCAAATCGAGTATGGGGAACCTTTACGGGAATCGATTAAGAATTTCTCCATACAGATGAAATTTCAGCAGATTCTTGAATGTGTCCTTAAAAGAAGAAAAACTTCAATATGCACTCAGTCCGCTAAACTTTTGCTCTTTACATTCGCTTTCTTTGTTTAATAGAAAATTCTTCTGTAGAATAATATAAAAGCAGTTCCCGGATAAAAAAAGAGAAAAAATGTATAAAATATGTATCTACATATTCGAATTTTATTATGATACCCATCGCATATATAAAGATGAAAAAATCAAAAAGGTAGGTAGGTAGGTACTTTTGGATCCGTTTTCAGTCAAGAACTTGAAATCGCACAGTAGGTGGATGTCCCAGGAGTTATTCACAATCCGAGTGAGGCTGGGCGGGTTAAGGTAATGGTGGATTTAGGTTAGTTTTGTCGGATGCCCCGTTCGTTTGTGAACAGCGGCTACAGCATTTCTAAGCTGTCCGGCCAAAGTCCGACCGAGGACGCCAGTGTTTGTGCTCATTTACGATTAATTGCGATGAGTTGCATTCATCTTTTTGCTGAAAGTATGGAACCTTATGTCCGTGAAGGGGGGAGGGTCCCAGCGAGGCGGAGCGTCTCCCAAGGCAAACGACCTGCTCCCCTCCTCGGGGACTTGAATTATACGATTTTTTGACTTTGCGTATTGTTTTTATACTCCCTCATTGTGTTATTCACCTATGTCTTTTTAACCTGCGTTAGTCGTTTATAAAGCTTGATCTGATGGAACATTTATTTTAGTCTCTGGTGGGGGCTTTTGATTTTGAGTGAGCACATAGAGGAGGTATTAACTCCCGTACCAGAAGTTCTTCTAGGTGCTGAAAATGGTTTTGCATGTCAGAGATGTACACTCAGTAATCTTAATCTGATCTGAACCTTTAAAATTGTGTTTAAAACGTACTAGAGCGTTTAAAACGTGTACACGTATTCATTATCAGTATTTCTCCCTTAATTTTTGAGACTGTATCAATATTCATCACATTTCAAAGAGCTCGTGCGAGTGTTCCGAACAATGATTCTTACGAAACTACACTTCGAATGGAATTGACTCGTATTGAGGCGAGATAAGTTGCGCCGACCCACTAAATGGTTTAGCAAAAGCTCATTCACGCGGTTGCGGTCGTGAGACGCCGAAAGGGGATTAGATTACGCGGGTGCATAGAGGAGTGATGAATGGGAAAAAATACGGCTCACGGAGAAGGTTCATTGAATGGTGGGAGTTAATGAATGAACGGTCGCTCTGTGTGGTCTGAACTCTGGGAGACTTCGTATATCGCTCTGCCATCGACAAAAGGTAAGTTGTTCTGGAGATGGAGATATTCCTGAAGATTACACCTCCCCCACAGAGCACCCAGAGGCATCTTCTGATCTTTCTGATTGATAGGACCGTTGCTCCTTGTTTTTGTTGACGTCCCGTCTTGGGATTATAATTGGAACACATGAATTATATCCTGTTGTTTGCTTCGTTCCTCCTGTTGGAGAATAAACTGTGCAATTTTCCCTGACGTGCAGGTAAAACCTTCAGTCCCACCTGGTTTTACCAACGCCCTTTGGTTGATTGAATGACCATTTCAATTAATGTATATCCTAGTATTTAGTTTACAATGTGACTGTTGAAAATATGAATTATTTCCTGCTAACTACCGACATTAATCAAGGGACGGGAGAAATAATGCAAGGTTGTTCATTGCTTAAATTTAGTCAACAGTTCTTATTCAGGTGGTATTGCATCAGGTGTCACATAGAAATATTTTCAACCAGTGTTTTGGAGAGGCGATTATAGAGTTAACAATTCAATTGATCTGTGGAGGTGTAATCATCCGGCTTTTCTCTTACAACAAAGCTGAATTCTCCGCTTTTGCCTCTAAAATCCTTTATCCTTAGCTAAATCCCTGGATAATTTGGGTCTTGATTATCTTTTGTCTTTTAATTACTTTGGAATGATTTCTCTCTTTCTGGTCACAATTCAGTGGCGGATCCTGAATTTATGTGAGGGGGGGGGGGGGGGCAACCAACCGGGCGGTCTGGGGGTATGGAAAAAACCCCACATTAAAGCTGGGTAAAATTTTAAGAAAAGTATAGGCAGAATTATGCGTTTTAGGCCTATATTTTTATACGTATACACTTACGTCGTATACCAAAGGCCTACGACGTCGGCACGAGTTCGGCGTCCATAAAACGGCTCTTTAGACGTTTCATTTCACGTTAAAAATGTCGTTAGTTATTGTGAAATAAAACCAGTATAGCTATTTAAGTATTTGAGAGACAACTATCAATGCAAATTTCAAAATCTCTAAAACATATTAAAATATTTCTATTATATCTAGTGTATTTTTGATCCGCCTGGGGGGGGGGGGGGGGGGGGCACGTGCCCCTGTGCCCCGCACCTGTCACAATTCACATTCAGCGAATTTTTCACACCTACCAGAAGTTCCAACATCAGCGATGATTGTTCTTAACTCCGAAGGGCCGCTACTTGAGTAAGTCAGTTAGCCTCCTCGCCGGTCGTCCGCCAAGGAATGCACTTGGCCGCTACGCATAGGTGGGGCAATCAATTCAAACATTCGATTTCTCCTGCAGAATGCAGTCGGAATTGCATTGCAATATGCAAGGAATACGTATTTACCAACCCTTTTAAGCACACCTTGTGCACGCACTCCTTCTGCAGCTTCAGTGACTATTGTTCCCTTCTTCGATTTATAATTTATGCATCATTGACTCTGCAAGAATTTGAAAGTTGTTTGGTCGATTGTTTCCATCGGAAGACTATTCCCTTCTCGTTTAGTTCAAAAATTCAAAAAGAAAGTAAACGGTTTTCGCCTCTCCTTGAACTTCTGTTCCGACATTTAAATCCAACGGCCTTGAACGGTTAAAAAAAACATGCTACGTGCTTGGGCGATTCAGTATCGCCAGTGACTTGAATGTGACATTGATAACTGAATAGGATCTCCAGATGGTGATCGTCAAAATCGAACAAAACTACATCACAACCGTTTCATTCTCACTATTAGTAGGCACGAAATAACCAGTACCTAAATGAATTCACTTGATTTAAATCCTTCATTTATGGTAAAGTACAATAGAGGGATATTCGGAAATGAGACCGTTGACTGATTAGCAAAACATGCAATCATTCGCCCACCACCATCAGTGGTTCTTGAATCCCCTCCTACAAAATAGAAGCGGAAAATATTTCTAACAATGATAGGATGGAGTGAGAAATTCGCTAAGAACCCAGAGTTTAGGTACGTGAATTCATTCCTACTACTAAAAAAACGCTACAAATTCTTTCACTGGGGTTTATCTTTCAATTGCCTTGCGTTCATGATTGGAATTTCTACTAAGCTTTGGAATGTGCGTGTTTCACAGGTGATAGAGCGATTATTGAATTTCAGGAGGGTCACAAATATGATCAACTGAACAATTCAAATAGGCATTTTGGTTGAGAACAAATTTACGTGCTCTATGCATATCTCCCGAAATTCAATAATCGCCCTATCACCTGTGAAACACACAGACTCCAAAGCTTAGTAGAAATTCAAATCATGAATGCAAGCCGAATGGAATAATAAACCCCAGTGAATGAATTTGTAGCGTTTTACCTACATTTACGGAAATGCTTCAACCCGTGTATCGGCTATAAACCGTTTCAGGAGTTCACTCCAGTATCCACATTACTACATCACTACGTCTCTAGGTTACTGATATCACAACAAAAACAATAGTAAACCAAAATAACGCAAATGTTGGCAGCATAAATCGGGCTATTCGGTAATGGTTTGACCTACGGACCTGGGGAGGGCTCATTCGATTCCTCGTGGAGTGTTCTTCAAAAAGAGTACAAATTTAGGCCGCTTCCACTTTTTTTGAGATTTTTAGGGATTTTACAAAACTTCAACAACCCTTAAAGGGCACTTTAAATTAAGTGAGAGAGCTGGCTCAAGAATTGGGGCGTCGTCGGACCAACATGGATTTTTCCTGAAAATTTCAAATCTTTTGCTCCAGCCGTTTGGGAGAAATCGTGCGTACGGCGTACGCGAGAACAGATGTACGTGCTCTATGCATATCTCCTGAAATTTAATAATCGCCCTATCACCTGTGAAACACACACACTCCAAAGCTTAGTAGAAATTCAAATCATGAATGCAAGTCAAATGAATAAAATTGAATAATAAACCCCAGTGAAAGAATTTTCAGCGTTTTTCAACAAATATAAACTTACGACAAGTTTTTCTTAAGGTCTCAGTCATCATCACAATTCATTCATTTGATGAATTAAGAAATGCACTTTTATGAATGTATTTTAAAATGAGCCTGACAAAACTAATCCTTTTGTAAATTGTTATGCGAGAGTGATTTTGAGAAATAGTGGACATTTTATTTTTATAATCAGTAACTTGCAAGTGGATATCGGTGTTGGAAGGATTTTGCGTTTGATGCAAAATGCGTTGCGAATGAATCTGGATAGGTAAAGGAAACCGTTTGTACCTTAACTTAATCAAATTTTTATCGTAATCTCTTACAAAGTGTAACTGTTATTCTTGTTTCCTCGTACTCAGAGCTGTATTTAAATGACTACAACACTTTTGGGGAACCATCTACATTACTTCCTTGACAAACTGTAATCAAAATTGGATTGTACTATCTTTACATATGTTTTGGGCTCGTACCAACTAATGCTAGACTGGACTAACTGTGTGAATACTACCTTAATATGTAGTATTCTTGATTGCCATCTATCCATACTATGTTTCGAACAAATTGATCATTAATGAAGAAACGAAGAAATGTTAGTGTTCAATGTCTTGTCATCATAGAAATCTCAAAGCGGTGGACTTCTGTCAAGCAACCAGAAAGTTTATTGTGCAATGTTGACGCTGCTTTCCGATTGATTTGGTAGCCGCTCTGCCGATTTACAGTCATTTCCTCTTCGAACTCTACGTACGTCAGCCGTAACTCAGTACCATCCTATTCCTCCTAGTCATACGTCTATGAAATTCAATTTTCTTGGACTATTAAGGTCAAACCCGTACGAGGCTTCGCTATCTCAGCTTTCACCTACTTAACTCTTTCGACGCTCCTTCAATGATTCAAGTCCCGAGTTGATACCAACCTCCCGCTAATGAGACCATTACTACATCTAACGCCTTATCACCAACTGTCCTCAGACCTGTATATCTATAGAGGTTATTCATTCAAATATGAGATGTTGGTGTAGTAGCCGTCCACCTATTTTACTTTACCCCTTTCTCTTCGGATAGAAGTTGAAGTTGTAGGCTGCGCGTGACAACAAGCTTCGGCACTTTACTTTCTCATAAATTGAGTTTAGATGTGTAGGTAATGAAAGGGTTCCCCAGGAAGGTGTTGTCGACCTAAAGCTGTCAAATGCGTACTTTCAACAAAATGTAAGCTTTCGTCTCCATTGAGATGATATCGTACTTAAAAGATAGAAAGTTGACCCTACACCAATCTGCACATTCCCTGAATGGTTGATCGAAATCGAAAATCCAAAATTGTTAAAAAGAGTTTGGTTTGAGCACATTTAGAGCCTAGGATTTGATGAAATTCAATGCTATTCGGTCCAATCAAAGCAAAGTCCACCAGCATTGATTAGACACAGTAATACGAATGTAGTCAGAAGGGTCTCACATTTGCGAATGAGTAAAAGCAAGAAACAAACCCTTCTGGTTTCTACTACAGAAAGAGAGATTTCTCAGAGAAACGATCTGTAAGGAAATGTCCACGGATCAACCCGAACAATCCCTGAAACATTATTTGAAAAAAAAAAAAAAAGACAACAGGCTGGAAAACTAGAAAACAGACGAGTGTTCCAATAAGAAAAAATCCCGTTTTACTCGTCAGAAGCTTAACGATTTGCAGAAATTTGAATTATGACATTTTCAGCGTCATAGGGAAGCCTGTCTACGGATTTCTAAAGTCTCTAGGCCTCCCTAGGAATAGTCCGTTTACCATAGCGAGCATTCGCAACGGTTCGCTATACTTTTGTTGTCTCGACTATTGGAATTTCTGTCAACAGGCAAGACTATTAAAAATGCGCAAATAGGGTTAAAGTGAAAAGTTAACAAATCCATCATTTTTAATTGTTTAGAGTTCAACTAATTCATGGAAAACAAGAAGAGAGTAATTGTTTATTATTGATTGTTTTTCATATTCATCTGATCGATTGTCTGAAGCTCTTACGAACAGAAAAATGTTGGCAAAAGGAACATTTTCTTTGAGTTAAAATAATTCACAAAACTTTTTTCCAGAAATCAAAAGTTTTGAGGAAAATTGTGGTAAAACTTTTTTCGAAGGACTTGTTTTCTTCACTGATCCCTCAATTTGTTTCCTCCGTTTGGTATCCTGAAACCTCGTTTTTGATAAATTTTTAAGCGAATTTTCATTCTACACTACTATTCTACCGTTCATATGTCATACTATTATACCGTTTTTAAATTACTGTATTGCTTTTCGTACCAGAGAAGACAAATGGAACTTTCCACTGAGCTATACTTTTGGTTTTTGGTCAGGTATCACTCCACAACTGATTATTTTAAAATGGCGTTTTACTTTTTTGGTTTATTATTCAATAATAAACCATTGTAATCGCTCTGGAAAAAATAATTCTAACCCCCCTGAAAATTTCATGGTTTACGTTTCAAAGGGTGTAGAATCCGAATCTGCAATAAACATTTTTCCGTCCGTCCGCCGTACGCCGTACGCACGATTTCTTCCAAACGGCTGGAGCAAGAGATCTGAAATTTTCAGGAAAAATCCATCTTGGTCCGACGACGCCCAATTCTTGAGCCAGCTCTCTCACTCAATTTAAAGTGCCCTTTAAGGGCTGTCAAAAGTTTTGTAAAATCCTAAAAACCTCAAAACAAGTCGAATCGGCCTAAATATTTACCTATTTGAAGAACATACCAAGAGGAATCGAATGAGACCCTCCCCACGTCCGTAGGTCAAACCATTCCCCATGTATGGCCCGATTTATGGTGCTAACATTTGCGTTTTTTGGTTTATTATTGTTTGTTTGTAACCTAGTGATGACGATAGCGTCGAGTTGTAATGAATGTGGATACTGGAGTGATAGCCGATGTTGATACTTGTAGTTTATAGCCGATACACGGGTTGAAGCATTCTGATATGCATGAAACGCTGATGATATATAGGTAAATATTATTCAATATTATTAGTGGGGTAAATAAGTATTCTTTCTCTGGGGTTTATTATTCAATTATCTTGCGTTCATGATTTGAATTTGTACTAAGCTTCGGAGTGTGCGTGTTTCACAGGTGATAGAGCGATTATTGAATTCGGTTCTCAACCAAAACACCTATTTATATTGTTCAGTTGATGATATTTGTGTGCCTCCTCTACATCAGTCTACCTTTGGCTACATCGTTTAAATTTGGATTTGGGGAAGTTTTAATGCAATACGAGTGCTAAAGGACTTGATAAATTATAGATGTTTTTATTGTGGGGGGGGGGGGGGGGTATTGAGGTTCAATGAAAAACGCTGCAAATTCTTTCACTGGGGTTTATTATTCAATTGGCTTGCGTTCATGATTTGAATTTCTACTAAGCTTTGGAGTGTGCGTGTTTCACAGGTGATAGAGCGATTATTGAATTTCAGGAGGCACACGAATATGATCAACTGATCAATCCAAATAGGTATTTTGGTTGAGAACAGATTTACGCTCTCCGTGCATATCTCCTGAAATTCAATAATCGCTCTATCCTGTGAAACAACCACACTCCAAAGCTTAGTAGAAATTCAAATCATGAATGCAAGCCAATTGAATAATAAACCCCAGTGAAACTATTTACAGTGAGCACGGTTTTCCTCAAGTGTTACCTTAATTTTGCTTCTTACAATCTGTAGCGGATGCGGAGACCAAAACCTATATTCAAGAATTTTAGCTCGCAAAGTTGAGGTTTGCTGAGACTCGGAAGTAGAAATCGCCCCCCTCCACAACAGTTTTGTTGTATAAACACCATTTTAACCAACACTGGAACCATTCCCATCCGTTATCTATGCCTCAAATGCAAAAACAATGCGGTATTGTTTCATTATAAGTTCTTCGGTGTGTTGAAGAGAAAAACACGTCTCTCGGAAGCTTCGTTTAGTCTGAAGAGCGAGCGTGTGATTTCTTGAGAAACGGCGTCTAAATCTACCGCTCTCCGCCACTTTCCTGCTGTCAGATTTACAACTCCTGACGGAAAAGAATCTCCGACGCTCTTTTTCTTCCAACTGACTTCCTCGTGACACAATACATCACCCGGCCAACTAAACAACCGGCGATCTGATCCGAGTTCGGATTGATGACCCCGACAGCGGACCCCGTCTGGTACAACGCACACTCAACGTGACAGATGCGGCGTGTCATTACATTATTCCGTTAGTCACCAGTTATTGAAAAATGATAAGATCCAAGACCTTGAATTTCAGTACAACGTTCCATGAGCCATATTAGCGAGTTTTGCAGAAAATTAAGTTATTGAATCACTATACTTTTTTTTTCTGCGCATAAGATTGATATCAGACGGTTTGGCAAGTCTAAGATATTTAAAAAGCGTATACATGTAAAAATTGCGGAATAAGGCACATGCCATAAGTAACTTATTGATTTTATTCTAAGAAGAGGTTTCCGTAATTGTTTGTACTTTAATTGTTTTCACGTAATCACGTTTCGTTTCATGAGGGATAATTGAGACTCCACATAGGGACACAAATTCATTGAATTCAAGCCTTTGTGGGCACAAGCGTATATTGCATTGGTTGAGTTTTGGTTTATTATTCAATAATAAACCATTGTAATCGCTCTTGAAAAAAAAATATTAACCCCCTGAAAATTTCATGGTTTACGTTTCAAAGGGTGTGGAATCCGAATCTGCAATAAAATTTTTCCGTCCGTCCGCCGTACACCGTACGCACGATTTCTCCCAAACGGCTGGAGCAAAAGATCTGAAATTTTCAGGAAAAATCCATCTTGGTCCAATGACGCCCCAATTCTTGAGCCAGCTCTCTCACTCAATTTAACGTGCCCTTTAAGGGCTGTCAAAGTTTTGTAAAATCCCTAGAAACCTCAAAACAAGTCCAAGCGGCATGAATGTAAACTTATTTTAAGAACATACCGTCAGGAATCGAATGAGCCCATCCCCAGGTCCGTAGGTCAAACCATTCTCCCGATTTATAGTGCCAACATTTGCGTTTTTTGGTTTATTATTGTTTGTTTGTAACCTATTGATGTCCGGCCGATAGCGTCGAGTTGTAGTGAATGTGGATACTGGAGTGATAGCCGATGTGAATACTTGTAGTGTAGTTAGTAGCCGATACACGGGTTGAAGCATTCTGATATGCATGAAACGCTGATAATATATAGGTAAATATTATTCAATATTATTACTGGGGTTTATTATTCAATATTATTACTGGGGTAAATAAGTATTCTTTCACTGGGGTTTATTATTCAATTGGCTTGCGTTCATGATTTGAATTTGTACTAAGCTTTGGAGTGTGCGTGTTTCACAGGATAGGGCGATTATTGAATTTCAGGAGGCACACAAATATGATCAACTGATCGATCCAAATAGGTATTTTGGTCGAGAACAGATTCACGTGCTCCATGCATATCTCCTGAAATTCAATAATCGCCCTATCCTGTGAAACACGCACACTCCAAAGCTTAGTACAAATTCAAATCATGAACGCAAGCCAATTGAATAATAAACCCCAGTGAAAGAATTTGCAGCGTTTTTTTGTTTTAGTTTTATCATTTTATTTATGAGCATATTTCCTTATGTTTATTTTCTTGTTGCCAAAAAAATAATCTTGAATGTTGAATGGATAAAGGTGCTATTGAAAAATAGTAGCAGTCTAACATTTCAGTTGGAAAAAAAACTGTGCTTGAAGAAATAAGGGTCTAATATTTGAAAGAAGATTGAAAAAACAAAGGGGAATATAAAGCCGGCCATGGGGATTTGGAAAGGTGAGGAATATAGAGATAGTTGAGAGGGATGGAAGTAAATGCCTCTATAAAAAGACCACTAGCTGTGGTAGGAGCCTGGAAGAACATAGATGGTGATACCACCAAGTACTCCTGTCGAGATGCTCAAGTGGAGAAGCACAGTGGCACTTTTCCCGCACCACAGCCCACGCCATGACCTTGATGTTATTAGGCGCCAGTCCATTTAGTGCTGATATCACTTGCCGCAGGTCATTCTTATCATATTCACCTTATTTTAGTCCGTCTACTCCACGTCTACGCTACCACTTGGACAATCAGGATTATGTTAGAGCCATCAACCATCAGATCCAGGCTTCTTTTCCCGTTCACTCATTGTATTGTACAATCTCTCCCTCTTCACATCCCAGCGGCTGGATGAAAAGCACCTGCTATCTGCTTCGTAATCGTATCATGACTCTGATTGCGGCCACCATGAGTTCGTCAACACTGCTGCACCACATGATACAGATTCCCATTTTTACCCTGACAGGGATGTCAAAGTGTGTCTACCGGGCTACACCTACCTCTTGACCACTTTATCACCGTGGTGGTGTGAACGAACACTCCACCCAGACATGCAGACACATGTTTACATATTCCATAGTAGAGATGGGACATCGACATCGATATTATCGAAATATGGATATTTTGCTTCGATGGCTTCGATAACATCGGTTTCGTTTACTCTTCACTCATAGAGAAAATTCCATCTAGTTTGCTTGCTACCTGACGTGAAAAAAAAGAAATATTAAAAATTCTTTAAACTGCTGTAGTATTAGCGAATTTTCGAAGAAAAATAAACTATTGTTCTCGGTCCAAAATATTTAAAACGAAAATTTTCAAAAATTTTGGCGTCAAAACACACCAAACACATTCAAGACACACACCATGACACATTCCAAACGATAGCTCTCGATAGAATTGAGGTTGAAAGCTCAAATTTCCACAAAAAATCCATCTAGGCTTTCAAAAGGCTAAGTTTGAAGATGGACGCAATCACCTTACTCTAAGGGGAGATTTGGGCATTTCAAATGGGTGAAAATTACCGGAAAAATCACCAAGCTGGTGACCCTCTTGGAAGGTGTTTTTCTGAACACGATGGTGGAATCGGATTGGAGATATCTCAATCCATTCAAACTAGAGCAGTTTGAAGATGATAAAAGGAGATAGATCGGCAAAATTGGCAAACAAAATTATGAGATTCTTTAGCATTCCAAAACTTCAAATAAAATGAGGTATCACACAATTTTCAGAATAATAGCAAAGAAGCGAACTTTAGTAGAGTTTAATAAGGATACTGTTAACTGATAAGGGCACCGATATCGAAAATACCGATAATATCGATGTTTTCACCCGATATTGGTGGACAAATCGATGCCGCTCTCAAACATCGACGTCGATGTCCCATCCCTATTCCGTAGTTCTGTATTTCAATGAGCTGGGTAAATAATTGTGAAGAACTACTCGAGATTTCTCCTCGAAGTTACTCTTGATGTCAGAACTATTAAGAAGCAAACGGCGTACAAATATATGTGATGCAAATTGCTAAATCATAAAATTACCGCGGCACAACTACCGGCAAATTACGGCCGTCTCCCGCCCATAGCGATCAGTGCCAACGAGAGTATATTGTATTCTGCTTACCGCAATGATCTTGTAGCGGCACTGTTGAGATGAAAGGTTGATTGGGATGTCTTCTCTTCGGATAATGGGAGGCCTCTTAGTCACTTTACAACGCGGAAGTGCAGTTATAAACACAAGGCCGCACTCACCTCGTAATTAAGGAATAATGTTCGCCAGTATTCGCAATAACCACCAGGTGGTCTCTATCACCTAATCAGCTTCCATCAATCACTTGGCAATCTACCTCGCCGCTCTTCCCCATCTCATCCTCCTGGATGCTCCCGTATTGTTTAACCCCACCTCGTCTTTTCTCAACTTTTTGCTTCCCATTTTCCCCCTTTAATGACTCCATCTTGATTGATTTCATTGTTTTATTTTTTTTATTTTTTGAAGATAATAAAACTATTAACGATCGACTATTCACTGTGATTCACTCGACCCAAGGACGGCGCGGACAATAAATCATCTCTTGTTGGCCTACACAAAGCGTTGTATTCCAACAAGGAACTTGATGTAAGCTGACATTTTAACTTGAGTTGCTCAACATCATCTTCCGTGTCGAATCTTTTCAAAGGAAAGGCGGTGAAAATATGCTGCGCATGATTACACGTTGGTTCAATATTAAAATGAATTATTTGCTTCGACGACCATCAAATACGTTCCATCCTGGTATGTCATCATCTCTGGTATGCAGCTTTCCGGCTGTTGTATTACTAAACAAGAATTTGATATAAGTTTGATTCTGGTAAGATCCAGTTTAGTAGTACGTAGGTGATTGGATTAAAGTAGATGATTGGATTGAACAGTTATGGCTAAGAAACTCAGTACTCCAAATAACAAAGTGTTTATGGACAAGACTACAAGAAGACAATCTGCTGTTTGCAGCAATCACTAACAGAATGACATGCACATTTTAAATTTTGATACGATAAAGTAGAACAACTTTCTCGCGGTGTATTAAAGGATATATTATCGTTAATTTTCCATAAACGTCAATGGTAAGTTTAGGCAGATTCGAAGGATTCTAGAATCTTTCATAACAACCATGCCATTTCAAAGTGCAAGGTTTTCACTCAAAACAACACCATTTACTGCCGCACAGAAAATTATTTAAAGGGCTATCTGGAAAATTAGCCAATAGGTTTCCGTGTTTCTAGCCTACGAACTCCTCCCTAGGACTTTTCTCGGACAGCTACGTCAGGGAAATATAACTTTGCCCAGTCAAATTCAAGGTTTTTCGAATGAAATTTGAGTTTTTCCAAGACAAGTGTTAATTTTTCCATTTCAAGTTGGTGATTTATCAGAGAAAATTTTGAGATCTTTATTTAAAATTAATGGTTTTATTTGTAATACTTAAAGGAATTGTTATATCAATTAATGGTTTTTTGACGTTATTTTATATACAGAATTAAGGTTCAAAATTATACGCAAGGTTTTGTTTATTTATTCAATAAATCCAAGAAAAGGTTTTGAATATTTTTATTTTTATAAAATAGCACCGCAGGTAGAAGGAGTTCGGTTAATAGGATGGATCTGGGATATTAATATCAATTTGATTCAAATACAGCGAAAGCAAGATGAGCTGAGCTGGTACGATGTAATAAGTCAAAATCTACCTACAGTTGCCATCACAGAATGCACAAATTACGTCTTGATCAAAATGCTACGAATCTGAACCATTGGCACAAATAAATTTTAATATTTTTGGCATCTTAATTTCGACTTTTGGCGACTCAATTTTAACTTTCGGCATACCAATTCGAGCTTTTGGCATATCAATTTATACTTTTCACAACCCCAACTATTCCAACATTCCACCCCATATAATGATCAATAAATGTTTTTTCTCTCTCTAAAAAAAAAAAAAATAATAAAATGCTACGAATTCCAGAGTAAGGAGCCGGCATATGTTAATATTGAACTTACTTAAACTTGAAATCTAAAACCTTTAATTGGAAATAAACACCTTTAATTAGATGTGCAAAATCCTTAACATGTAAAGGGAAACCACGGATTTGATTCGGGAAACCCTGAATTTCATTCGTTAAACCTCGACATTGACTTAGAAGAGGCAAATAGGTTTAGGCTAAAGACTGCAAGTGTCTAAACTTCCAAATAAAGATAGATATTTGAATGAACATTATAGTTCATTAATAGCCTGTGTGCGTGGATGAAGACCGTGTAGCATTTGGGTTATTGAAGACTGAATCAGAACAAGCAGATACCAATTTATTTTAGTTGATTGAATCTAAACTGTTTATCAGGAAATCATATGTCAGGACACCAAATGCAACTCTGCTGTTTGGGAGTGAAAGGAAATATATTAGGTAATGGATTTTAATTATGGTGTCCACGTTCTACTGGGCATGTATGGTAAGTAGAGCAAATTCAAAATATGAAGCTACGTTTCAGCAGTGATGCCATGATCCAACGTTTCCAATATTTTGTGGCTCTGTTGACAGGATTCCATATTTTCCGGTTGCCTTCTCATCGACTTCAAAACATCAATACGACCTCATTTACCCTCGAGATAATTAGGTTTTCAAAGGCAACAACCGTCGAAACATTCCTTCCCTCTCCCAACGTTTCGCAGAGTTCCACGACCTTGGTCGGCCTCAACCCCGATAAAAGCTGTGGGAAAGTCCAACCAAAGCGACACCCACGATCCCGAATTTGGGTTTTCCAGAGCGCTCAAGCTCGTCGGTTACGCGGAAAACTCCTCGGCGAACAATGAGAGCCGACCAAGTCAGCGTTTCTGTCGGATCAAATGTGGGGGCTCCTTTTCCTCAATCCCGCTCACCTACTTGGACTATTTGAGAACCTCGTTTCGAAGAATAAACGTATGAAAATGACCTTGCATTGTACCTTACACGATTACACATTGATGAGATGCAAAGGCGTGGCACAAGTGTAGTACCTACTTGATTGAAAACATGCTTCGTACCTTGTTGCAGTTAATAAATTGTTTTGAAACTATGAAAATTAATTTTTTATAACATCATAGGTCAGTTCTTCAGTATCCCAAAGCTAATCCGTGGGTTGAGGGGAGCGCTTAATGCACAATGTGTAGAGAGTTACTGTGCCGTCACCTATTCATAGGAAGGAGTTGTGCTGTTAAATTCGTAGACACCTAATCAATGCAAAACTTTCAAGTGTCCTGAGACTAAGGATAAAGACTTGAGGAATATATATATAATTCGGAGTAACTCGATTTTATTCAAGTGCGACTAGAACATTCAAGGATGCTTCATCATACTCTGGAACACTTACTACTTACTAGTTCAGTGGGTAATTAACTACACGGGGACTTCGGATGTCATAATATCGTATTATAGGATACGTTACTAGAGACTGGCACTCAATCAATCAATACATCTTATTGCAGAAAAAACATACATATTGCAAGGACTTGCGAACATAATACATTCTGTATAGGTAAATAAAATACATAGGTAACGAGAAATAAACAACGACTCCACATTTTACAAAAAGGAAAACAAAACCAGGCACAGAACATAACGACTTGATTACTTTTGACAATCCAAAAAAACTACTAAAAGCTACATAAACTCGACTAACGTCACGTTTTCATATTACAACTTTCTTCATTCGTTATGCGAGAATGCTCTCAGGCTTAGTGAATAGGAAACATATTTGTATATGGATTAGTAGCAGTTGGGATTGTTTAGATTCAATAATTAACTAAGGGCAAGGCTGCATGGATTGTTAGTGTGTCTGCGGTGGAGTAGCCAGGAAATAGGTGTTTCGTTTGGGTTTGTTGAGAGGACACAAAAACAAGAGTTGAACACCCGCCTCCGATTCATGTCTGTTACAGTTCATTCCTCTTTCCATGCAGGCGATGACAAGTTTCAAGCCTTTGGTTTAGAGCTGTAGGCGGCTAGCGTATGAGAGGCAGAGCTGAGCAATCACTATTTCCCCGTCCGAGGACGTCATATTCCGCAGGCAGGCTTCTGGTTCTCCAAACGAACGCATCAAGAAAAGAACAATTGTATCTGGAGTTCAAACAGTGGTCCATGTCAATCGACAGCCAGCAATTCCGCCACCTCTCCATTGTAGTATAGAACTCGTTACAGAGTTGATTGGTATCATTCAGGTCTGCAATCATCTCGTCTGATGAACTGAAGCGTCAGTTGCAAAAAACGAGGTAAGCGTGGATGGTTCTGGGAAACAACGTAAAACCTTCTTGGTGGTGTCTGAACGGGAATGTCCACGTCCTGGAGAATGTTCTTTCCTTTCCTTTTCTGTTCTATAATATAATTTACAGAGACTTTTGAAGTAGTAGTAGTTAGACGTTTGACCACTCGTATAATCAATAGTACAGCTTCTGATGGTGGTAGGGCTGAATGATCAGCTATCGGGGAAGTTCAAGTGGTATGTTCATCAAGAATCAGAAGGTTCTATTTGCTCACAGATGCATACTGATCATAAACACCACAAGGCGTAATGGCACAATCTCAGTGCAATCCTCAGTTTCTTGATGGATTGCATGAAGTGGCTGGCAGCTCCTTGTACAATTTAATGGCACATTAAGTTTGGTTTCTGCAACTTACTGTATGAGGAAGTTCAACTTTTCTGCAGACCTCAACTCAAGAAGTAAGAGGTTGATTACTGGAGTTTCGATCTACTGAGCCAGAATGAAGATATAGCTAAATCGCCTCACCTGTTGGTACTTACAAGAACTAATATACAACTTGGCTACGGAATGCAAGGTATTTTGTAAGTAGTTTGCTGAGATTCCCTGTCGTGATTATCTTGAGTAGCACTGAGAATTAGGACGAGGAGAACCAATTTCCGATGTAGTAGCCTGTAAGAAGTCCCGTTTTACGGCGAAGGAGGCCAGCAAGTTCAAGTATTCCCCTTAAAGTTAGTTTTGCCGATTCTCTCGTGACGTACCGGTTGAGAATGGACCATTCATGCGAGTTTCTTCCACAACTCTCACGAAAAATGGGTTCCCAAATTACATACAAGGCACTAAGTCGCTGAAATTACTCCCACACCGTTTCCGAAACTTGACGCGCGTTCGTGTTGAAGGAAAAAATAGTGATTCAAGGCCCCGTCACGTTTTTCAACACGATTCTCAATTACACTTCCGTCCATATTTGGGGGAGAAGAGGTGTGATTTAAAGAAACGGGGACCTTTTGATGATCCCTGGGCTCGGCGAGGTAGGAGGGAATGATATCGCATGTAATAACGAGGTTGTCCTAGGCTGATGTCTTCATTTCGGTTCTTCCACAGAAGTTGGAACACAAAAAAACTTAAGCGTCGATCACGAGCCAGCTTCATTCATCACGATTTCGTCCCACATTTACGGAAATAACTTCGTGTTATACCGGGACTAATGTTGTCCTACTCCTTTTTTCCACCCTCTGTCAGTTGGATAACGTTTTTGACATTGACACGGCAAACAAAAGTATTCTTAGGTAGCCAACAATGAGAACCACTTCACGCTAGGTCATTCGTGGAGTAATGCGGTTGGGTAATTTATCTTATAGTTACACAAAACTCAAGGTTTGTTTCTATTAGGGATGAGTACAGATTAATCAGAGTAATCTATGCTTTCTTTCTAGAACAGATAATTATTAATCGATGTTATTCTGGATCGATTAATCGGTAATCGATTAAATGTTTTATTCAATTTTTTTGTTGCCCAAATTTACTCTTAAAAGAATTAATCATGAAATGATGAGAAATCCTTCCCCAATAAGTTCCATCAAGGTAGACTTAGAGCATGAATGGTACCATTATTGTTACCTCCGTAAGAGGTTATTCTTACGAATTTCGAATTTCCCCCAGGAGCGATGTACTGAGAGGTAGAATAAAAATACTGTCAAGAAGAGTAATGAATTGAAACTTGGGAGACAGCGTTATGGACAGTTTAATCGTCTCTTATCCATCGTGCTCAGAGGACTGTAGACCAGCCACGGATCTTGTTCACTTTTTGCATTAACCCATTATGTCCCAGTGACGCCATGTGGCACAAAGAGAGCAGGTCCGTTCATGAATCCTTGGCTACTGTGCGCGCGGCTAATCATACTCTTGCAGGTCCTATGTTGTACCTGGGATGTATACAGTTGTCTAGGATCCGGAGCTCGAACTCTCATTCCGTTTTCAGATGTGACACGAGTTTTCAAATATGGACAACTTAGTACATGTGAACCGACAGCGTCTTTAATACCCCGTGTCAGTCTTGGAGTAAGCTACGACGGCTTCGGTCATTATGCCACGAGAACTCCAGAAAACCAGCGGAAGAGACGCACTTTTGAGTTTTGCGTATCTCAAACCCGCATGATGTGCGATAAATGCATCGTCGGTTTGTGTCTTGACTATTTCAAGGTTTATCACGCTAAGTAAAACGACATGAGCATATATTTGTTTCACCAATCCCATCATAAAGTTGTATTTTGTTCTTTGAATGTTTCGAAATTTTTTCCGCTAGGTTACCCAAAAACCCAATACCATTTGGGTCCCGATGATGCCGTATGGCATCGCTACTAATTATCGAATCCTGAGCTTTCTAACGGCTTAATTCTTCGTGGAACATCTTCACTATTCTTCCAGCAGTACATTTAACCATTTTACTGAGTTTTATGGAGAAATTCTGACAAAAATAATTACGGGACATAATGGGTTAAAGTCAACTCTCCGGAATAGTTCAGTTACAAATTGTCCACGGGTAATTAATATCTCACAATCATTCTTGATTATTCCAAGACCACTTTCCAGGGCATCTTGAACATTTCGGAGGTATAATTGGTTTTTATATTAGATAATATCTATATAAACTATATTATAGTCGATTTTATATCATTTTATAGTCGATTATTACTATCATTATCATGATTATTATTATTATCATCATATTATATCATTATTATTGTCGATTTTATAAACTAGATTATAGTCGATTTTATATCATTCAGTTGGATAACGTCAAATAGTAGAGACCCAAAAATGGATAGAACTGTAAATGGTTGTTTTCGATCCTATGATTAATCAATTACGTACCTGCCTAATTAAGAAGATTGAGAAACGTAATTTTTGATATCATTGTTCAAAGTTCATTGAAAGTATTTTATACCAGCAAAGTTCTGATTTCCTGGGCAAGAAACTGGTAGAATACATAGGTAACAAAAATTAAAACGGTTATCATTATCAGAAAAATAACGAATCTCTCTATAATAGTCTGCTACTGGTACATAACACAAACAGAAATGGCGTTATGAATTTTCAATTTGTTCAATCAGTCAGTTCTACGTCCAACAAGTCCTTCCGCCACAGAAATAGAATTATATCAGAAGAAAATATCCGAGTATTTACGTACGACCATTATTCATTCGGGAATGTGATTACTTCGATCAATTGATATTCTCAACCCACGTTAAACGAAAATGTAGGACAACCGCGGTGAAAACACCACATTCGTCTTGATCTAATAGCCCACAACGCTTTCGTATTCCATAATTATTATTCTCGCGAAATGCAAATACAGTTAATTAATTCTCAGCAGATTTGATTGGACGGGTAGTTAAATACTAAATAGCAGACCGTTGCAAATTGCATCATTCCAAACCCATTTTTCTTTTCTTAACCTCCAATCGGACGTTCGGTACGCACTGCATGCCTTGGGATATAGGCGTAAGGAGTTACAGAACAGGTAGTGGAAGAAAACAGGTAAAAGATTTATAGAGGTAAGCAAAGTGTGGGTGGACTTCCTTGTCAGACGCGAAACACAAGTTACACGAGTGACTGCATTAGTGAGTAATTGTGAGTAATTGCGCTGTACAACTTCATCGTGAAAACCGAGAAAAAAACTTGTAGCTGGTCGTAACAACCTGAAGAATGAATGCGTTCCTCGTAATGCATAACGTGAGGGACGTGTATAATGCGCTATGTGGCCTCGAGAATCGTTACGATCTACGCTACGGGTGGAACAGCTAGAAAAAAAGATAACCATGTGCACTGGAAGTAATAACTAATACCGAACTCTAAGGGATTTGTTTTGCAGGAAAGCTTCTACCACATATTGGGAAGTAACTATTCACCAACTCACTCAATATTTACTTAGAAAAATGTATGATTGATTGAAAAGAATAGTACTTGAAATCTTATAAGTTTTATAAGAAACGAATATTTTGACTCAAGAATTCGCAAGAATTTCCTGTTGTATAGGTGGTGAGGAACATAATGGGGTTTAAAAGACAGCTAATCATAATAATACTTCAACCAATGCCCGAAAATTCAATTGACTTGACTTAAGTAAAGAGAAACACCAAGATTTGATCATTGGTTACACTGTATTTTTCCAACATTCAAACTGCCTACGAACATAATAATTGTTAGTGGTGGTTTAACCATTGGTTTTTAGTACGAAGTTATTCATAGTGAATTCTGTTCAGTCGCCTCAGAGTATTTTGGACCGAAGATGGACTGATTTGGACTGTTCGTTCTCTATTTGCCAAAAACGATACCTAGCCAAGCTTTTAGATGTCTGTCTGAAGTCTCCTGAATCCTGAGTTCCAAATGTACTTCAACGCTAAAGCAATCATTCTCAGAATCCAGTTCTGGGTTCTCTGGATGTTTCCTCATACTACCAAACTACTGACACATCGGCCTTATGATTGACAGGCGGAGAGTCAGATTATCATCCACTTGAATCATTTTACCCCTCCTTTCATTCTTACCCTTTCCAAAAATGTCTTGCTACAGTGTGTTTTGAAGCTAAAGTGTTCTGCTAGTTATGGACTGTCTGCACGCGTTCTGCAGAGCCCCTTAAGCTACCAGAATACTTCCAAATCGGCCTTATGATTTGTAGGTTGAGAAACAGTTCAGCATTCACTGTGATCATTTTACCCCTGAGTTCATTCTTACTCCAAGGAATGTTTTGCTTCATCGTGTTTTGAGAGTAAACTATTCTGCTAGTTTTGTATTGTCTGGATCCGGTCTGCAGAGCCACTTAAGCTACCAGAATACTTCCAGATCGGCCTTATGATTGGTAGGTGGAGAAACAGTTCAGTATTCACTGTGATCATTTTACTCCTGAGTTCATTCTTACTCCAAGGAACGTTTTGCTTCATCGTGTTTTGAGAGTAAACTATTCTGCTAGTTTTGTAATGTCTGGATGTGGTCTGCCGTGCCTTTTACCCTATCATAATACTGTCAAATCGGCCTTGACAGGTGGAGAAACAGTTTTCCATTCAATTTAATCATTTAACATCTCCGTTCATGCTTACTTGAGACGATTTGCTTCGTCTTGTTTTGAATCGAAGCTATTAGTTGCGACATCTTGTGCAGGATTGTTCAATGTCAAGCCCTTTTGTATGGGCCTATCTTCAACAGGCATCAAGTACAGGAGTAGGCACCAAACGCAACTCCGTCGTTGGCATCTGAGATGCAAATGAGAATACTTTCAAATTTACAGTACCGCCTGATCAAAGTTATTGACAAAGTTGGTTAGACAGGTGGTCGGGCTGCAGAGCCTATTCAACGGGACTGGCTGGCGGCAACCCAGGTATTTTCATCTTTGTCACATGTTGAGTGAACGGATGATCGTACATAGACCAGAGTGGTAT
Source organism: Creontiades dilutus (assembly GCA_031894815.1). NCBI lineage: Eukaryota > Metazoa > Arthropoda > Insecta > Hemiptera > Miridae > Creontiades > Creontiades dilutus. The sequence continues at coordinate 529,804 of JAVIWC010006977.1, read as the reverse complement.
CATTCGTTTCAAGGAAATAATGTCTATCTGAATCAAACAAAAAAAAAAAAAAAAAAAAACTGCCCTCTTACGTCTCAGTTTCAGAGATTTAGAATCTATTTATTCATTTCTACACGGGAACTTGCTCAATTGGAAATTAATTAAATAATAATGCCGCAAACCGTAGTAGTCAATAAAACATAAATCCATAGTATTATGACAAAACAGAAATACAGGATATTACAAAAAAAAAAGGAAATTTACTTAAGAGCTCGTCTCAGAGAACTAACCGAATCACGAAACAAATCAAAATCATCTAGTTGGTTGAGGGTTCTCTGCGCTCTACGAATCGGGTTGTTGAAAAGATAATTAGTGAAAGAAGTGGAGTTGTAAAAGAAATCATCACTTCTAGTAATATATAGAGGTACATGAAAATTGATCAATTGCAACAAAAACGCTGCAGACTCTTTCACTGTTGTTTATTATTCAATTTCATTCATTTGGCTTGCATTCATCATTTGAATTTCTACTAAGCTTTGGAGTTTGCGTGTTTCAAGGTGATAGAGCGATTATTGAATTTCAGGAGGCACACGAATATGATCAACTGATCAATCCAAATAGGTGTTTTGGTTGAGAACAGATTTACGTGCTCTACGCATATCTCCTGAAATTAAATAATCGCTCTATCACCTGTGATACACGCACACTCCAAAGCTTAGTGGAAATTCAAATCATGAATGCAAGCCAAATGAATGAAACTGAATAATAAACCCCAGTTAAAGAATTTGCAGCGTTTTTTTTTCAAGAGCGATTACAATGGGAAAATTCTATTTGAAAATTTTAAATTTCGTAAGACGGAGCATGTACATCAGAATGCTTCAACCCGTGTATCGGCTATAAACCCTTTTAGGAGTTCACTCCAGTAACCGCATTCACTACATCACTAGGTTACTGCGATAAAAAAAAAACTCTTGTGTTTGTTTTGATCGCAGTAACCTAGTGATGTACTGAATGTGGATGCAATGTTGGCAGCATAAATCGGGCCATACGTCGGGAATGGTTTGAGCTACAGACTTGGGGAGGGGCTCATTCGATTCCTCATGGAAAGTTCTTAAAAAAAAGTCCAAATTTAGGCCGCCTTGACTTTTTTTAGGTTTTTAGGGATTTTACAAAACGTTGACAACCCTTAAAGGGCACTTTAAATTAACTGAGAGAGCTGGCTAAAGAATTGGGGCGTTTTCGGACCAACATGGATTTTTCCTGAAAATTTCATATTTTTTGCTCCAGCTGTTTGGGAGAAAACGTGCGTGCGGCGGACGGACGGAAAAATGTTTATTGCAGATTCGGATTCTACACCCTTTGAAACGTAAAGCATGAAATTTTCAGGGGGGGGGGGGGGGGTAGAATTTTTTTTCAGAGCGATTACAATGGTTTATTATTGAAAAATAAACCACAATGGACGATTAATCTTATTATGCAATAACTTAAAAATAAATATACGATCAGACGTATGGCGACGACTAGCAAGAGTGGCAAGGTTGCATTTTTCAAGAATAGCAACGTAAACCAACAGTTTTTGAGTGAAGTTTCTTTTATTTTAGTTTTACTATGTCGGCAGTAAAGGTTCATTATCGAAAATAATAACCCAAAATAGTTATATAGGTCCTTACCTATATAAGGACATGTCTTATTTTTATATAAATGGTATTGTGTAGTGAGTTATCTGAATCTTGTATCCAAAAAGCAGTGGCATTTCAGGTCTCGCGAATGGTTGGGAAGTTACTGTCACGGGCCCTCGATCAAAATAGCCCTCGCGATTTAAATCAGTTTGCCACACCGTGCGTAAGGTGACTGTATCGAATTTATTTTATTCCTTCCTGTTTCCGCCAGTTCGAGCTGCCAACTCGGTGAGTTCTCCCGCGCTTGCGCCCCTTCCGGAGACGATAAAATCCCAAGTTACCTGCGTGAGTGACCTACGTGGCCTTCGCGTCACGTAACCCTCGCGCGCTTGACTCTTGAAAAGACCCGCATCCTTCGATGCACCTTCCGAACTCTGAATTCCAAATGAGCGCCTTCCTCGATCGTGAAAAAATACGAATTTCAAGCGCTCGTTCTATAGCACCTTATTGAAAATATTAAACATGTCAGCTCGATAATTTTTTCTCCTTCAACAAGAAAAATAAAATGGAAAAACACCGCAGCACCTAGGCGTTCCATGGTTTTTAAAATAATTGCTGTTGAAATTACGTTAAGGTTCGAGCTGTGAACCGTTGATAAACGATTCTCCGGTTTCTAGGGCTTTGAGACTGCTCAGCGGTGTTTTTTTTTTTTCTATTCATAGTTGTTAAGACCGTACGTCCAATCATTTTGATTTCGAGATGTTTTCCATCTTCATGGTTTTATCAAGTAACAACATCCTGGATTCATACGCCATGTTACCTCTACATAGATTCATCAGTTTAGTCGCAGAGAGTATGAAATTATAATTATGGTTTTCCCCGAGGTATCTACATATTCTGAAAACATGACGACTGAGCTCCTAAAAGAAGAACACGGATGTGACAGAAAAGAGCTTTGTGAAACGCTGAACTTGGGTTTTTCTGAAACATTTGGATTGAATTTAAACAATACAATCTATAAAACTATGTCATTCAGCTGGGAGGATCCGTTCGTCGTTTCACCAACCATCCCTAACCATGGTTAAAGAAGATCATAGTTTCGCGGTACCACAGATTTGAACGTTGATTCAAAAAAGCGGGTATCACCAATATACACATAATCAATGGTTACAATGTTATCACTAATAACTTATCAGTAAACGTCAATTTACAGCGTATCCATGAAACGTGAATTTAAAGTTAAACCGTTGATTTAATGTTTAATTGATTACTTGATTTAATGTTCATTTATACGAATCGAAGAAGGTATCTGCCCCCCAAATTTTGGTGATAACGAGATGATAGTGATAACGTAACCAACAACCGTTTCTATTTTTGTTCTACTCTTATTTTCGTTCGATTACTGCTCGCTTTACTCTTCTACATCTCTTACGTTACTCCTTGTTTTCTGTTTTCGTCAGTATTGTTGTGTATGATCATATTTCATTTGTTGTTGTTGGTATATATCACGCTACCATTGACGGGGAAGAAGGGGTTTTGCGTAAGCGAAAACCTGAACCAAAATTTGAGTTTCGCAAAAGATAAATACCAGTGTGTCCTGGTTAGTAGAATACTCTGCCTCCTAAATACCTTGTGTCATTACACTTTAAAAAGGTAACTTACACAAGTATTTGAGGTCACGTATTTATAATCTAAAATTCAATTTTTGACACTTTATGCACTGTTTGTTTAAATTAAAACTAAAAAAAAAAGTGTGTTATAATGGGATTTTTAAATAGTTTTCATGTGCCATAAATTTATATAGTCGATCTCGATATCTAAATGGTTGAATCAGCATCATTCTCGTCAAACTGTTCCTCACGTACCATTGCCTTAATCGAGCCTTTGTAGCTCATTTTGTAGCACAAATAAACTAAAACACCCAATAATAGGAGTAGCCCAATTGGTAGGAAAACACTAACAAAATATTCAACAACCCAAATTTGTGTAACCCAAATTTCAATCAATGAATTATTGAATTCAATGGAATTACCAAGCCAACTTTCTCCAATTTATTGTCTCCCGTTAAATAATTTCTTCCTGGCTCTAACGCACAACCTCACTTCAAATTCGCTTAATTTACTTAAACTTGCTGTTTGAAAATGACAATATCTTCTGACCGCAGTTGGTCGAATTGAAGCTGACACCTGGTAAGTCAAATATCCAACATGGCAGGATGCAGTAAAGCAAATCTAACTGCAACTCCATTGCAATAATACCGTTCTATTATATTTGCGCACACAATCAGAACTAAAACTTCTGTTATGAGATTACTCATTCTATCATAAAAGCTAAGTAAGTATTTGGTAACTATGTGGTTCCACTTAATAACTTACCATATTTTCGCCCAACTTATATGCTTACTACACGTAAATGGGTGTTATGTCATGGGTGCGTGTCATACGTACTCGTTTGCATAAACGTATGTGGCTGTATACGTGCTTAAAACTGTAGTGCAACTTGTATTATTATTGTAGATCTCTGAGGAGGGCGAAAAGGGGGAAGCGCTTGGATAAATTGAACCGTAAGAGGAACTGCCTATTAATTGGAATTAACCTCCCCTCAGCCCCAGTAAACATATTACCTGAATGGCAACCACCATTTCAACTATTATTAAACCTATCCAACCATCTATAAAGAAGTTGTTATTTATAAATCAACGATATTTATATATCGAGATAGGCTATTTAAAACTGAAATAATACGTATGTGCAAAATACTGAACCTTTTTAAATATCTAGTGAAATTTATTGTGTGAATTTGGCGTGAGTGGCTATTTCTCTTCAAAATATCACGAACGACTCGTTCTTCAACTCCCTCTCGTGCAGCACTATTAAGCAGGAAGACGAAAAATCGCCTAACAGATGAAGGGAGAGAAGAAAGTAATTTCGCCAGGAAGCCGAGTGTGACGCGGCGGAAAACCAACCTCGGGAGCAGATACGTTGGCGTCGGCCTCGAATAAGGCGCTCCGAAAATACTCCGCCTTTGAGTCACTTGATACATTTATAGTTCGAGAACCGTCAGCGGATCCGCCGAGTGCAGTCGAATCGGATCTCGTCACCTCGTCTGCACCGTATTGACGCTTTTTTTTTTCAAAATTTGACCAATATAATCAGGCCAAAAAAAAGCTGTCCAACTTACTCATCCTTTCTGTGTAAATGACTGATTTTTTACCCAACGGACAGAATTGAAAACTTCAAACATTTTGATCAAGTTTACACCACGTATGTGGACGCAGATTATCTGTCTGCGTATAAACCACTCCTATCTTCGTCAGTACACAAGATGAGGGAGCTTGAAAAAACGAACAAAAAAGACTTTTCCTCATAGTTTTTGGAAAAATCTCAAGTAATATTCCAGTGAACTAAAAAGATTCCTCGTACATGCAGTTTTTCAAAACGCTTACTAAAATCAAGGGTGTGTTTTTTCAAACGCACGTTGGAGAGCGTAGACTTCCGTGCTAAATTCCTGGTCCTTATCTCTGCTAGTGAATAGATGGGAATCGGATGGTCTGGAATACCTATAAGGAGATGAGGGACGTTGAGGTCGTGAATGGAATAAGGACGTGAAAACAGAATGAAGGTGTTGATTAATCCATACAAAACGGATGACAAGTATTTTCATAAGTTCAACCTTATGTAAAGATTTACGAGAGAAAAACATCCCACAGTTTGCTACAGTTCATACTTTAAAAATGTGTAAAGTGTAAAGTGGCATAGTTTAAAACGTGCCGCTCGAAGCTGCCACGGTGAGGTTGAGGTGGAGGATTTGCCCTGATTCCCTGTCGAGGAGTCTATGACGCGAAACGAACCTTGGTTTTCTGCAAAATATAGAAAAGCCAGAAATTGTACTGGAATTGTAGCAGGATAAAAAGATAGCTAAATGTAATTGTTAAAATACCAATCAATTCGTGCATTAAGATTTTGTAGAACTATCGAAGAGAAATTCGGCCTTATTTATAAAACCCTTTATAAAAGCTTGTTTAGTGTTAATGTTTCTACGATAAGATAATCATTGCAACGCAAATTTGCAATTCTAATTCAAAACTTCAATATTTTTCATTAACAAGTTATTTGTACAGCCATGTAAAACTTTTATGTTGCTATAATATTACTAATGGAATGAAGTATTTACCCCTTCTAAAGGCGATGCTATTAATGTGCAACACACCTGAGGGTACTGGGGAACCTGAAAGGCTAAAACAGTTTCCTCATACAGGAAGGATAACTATTTATAGACAAATTTATTATAAACTATGTATAAACAATTAGTCAACTTCAAAAAGTGCTGGGCCTATGAAAAAAAGTGAATATAGATCTCAGCAAATCATCAAATTACAGTACAGCGGACTTCTGGACACTGTCACAAACTTAAATGAACTGGCAGATCTAGCTGCGAACTTTAGAGAATGCCAGATCTTTGAGATGGAGATTCCTCTTTCCTGTGTTTTTATTGAAATTGAGGGGCATAGTCGACAGTTATTGCAAGCCAAGTACGACTTTTTACCTATTGAAAAAAAGGATGTGTTACGATATGTATTCTATTGAAGTATTATGGTGATGAGGTGGATCTTGGATATTTTTGGCTTAAGCCACTTGAAAGAAGCAAAACAAGGAATTTAAATATATCCTCTACATCCTTAGTTTTGGGACTTTTAATAAGTTTAACGACCTGTCCAGGGGCCATTTGTCACTACTTTGTGGATTCTAATCCGGGAACGATAGACAAAACTATTGGAGATGGTAGGAAACCCCTATTTTTTAATTTAAACGTAGAGGGGAGGACTGGTTGAGGGAGGAGGCTTGCAATAAATAGGATTTGAGTGAATAATCAACTTTTAAGTGGAAATGATTAAAATGCTTTGCCCACTTTGCCTGTGGAGGCAAAGTGCGAGGGAAAGGGGCGTCAGGACATTCAATATTAGAAGGGAAGGGGAAGGAAGGGCTCTGCTGATGCAAGAGTAGCCCTGGAGAGGGTACCCCTTCCAAGGGTTAGGCGATTAACCTGCAACCACACGAAGATACCCTGGAAACTAAAATACACTGATGCAATGCGAAATAGGAGTTATCCTTAACCATCAAAATATAAGAAGTTACAAATTATTACAAAAAGGTTCATTATTTCCTTAGACACATGACAAAGAAAACTAAAACGGAGGTAGTTGTGGCTGTTTTATTATTTGTATGTCTATGGACAGTAGAGTACCCAATTATGGAGATATTAAAGGAAAAAACATGAAATGAATTTCAGCTTCAGCTGTTCTACAATAAGTTCAGCAACATTTTTGTGTCAGTATTGATAGTGAACCCAACACTAATTGTATTGTCCTAGCTCATTGCAAAACGTAGACCAGCCAGTTAAAAATATATCCTACTTAATATGTACACCATGACTACCAATATGGACATCATCGCTGAAACATCACCTAAACTCCATTTGCTGTTATCGGTCTCCTCGCGGAAGCGAGTTGTATCCGATCCATCAATGCGAAGACAGTAAGTTCAACACCCTGTGAAGCAATCCTATTGTCATGATTCCCTTCTGTTATGGATGAGCAGTCTATTCATGGGAACATTCTTTTGCCATCCGTTTGGGCTCGATACCTTCGGGGGAGTCTATAGACATGTAAATTTCGATTCGGTCTTCGGAAACATGGGAAACGCGGGATGACATCGCCTGATTATGCACTTTCGTTCCATTCAGTTCTATGAAATTCATTTAATTCGACCGCTTCCATCAAACGCGTACATGAAAATTCTTCGCTTTTAAATTGAGCTGTGACAACGGAAACATATTATTGACATTTTCATGTCTTTGCTTTGGCACATAATCTGAAAAAATCGTCACGAAAACTTGCTCACGCGATACCAATTAACAAAATTTGGTAACTGCAGTCCTTGAAATAGTAATACCAATAAATTCAATTAATCACACGATGTTAATTCAATTAAGTACCCACGGGTGTGAAGAATGCGGTTTCTCTTATGGCCTGATCTTACAGGATTAGGTTTAGTAAATCTGCCTAGTAATAAATAAAATAAGAAAACACACTAGAAAATGTCCCAATGTGTTGCAACTCGTATTTGTCAATATCATGGAAGAGGTTGGTGCATAGGTAATTGTCAACACACGAGTTCACGAGTTATTTTTCTAAAACGTTTTATTGTGTTCCGATAATGTATTTGAAGAGAAATCGTTTATTGATACAACACAACAGGTTACCTTTCCTTTTGTTGCTTTTGTTCTTATTAGATGGAATAAACTTATTTTTTTCATTTTATCATATCATTTTTTCAACAACACTAACGTTTTATTAACATGACGAAAATTATAAAACCGAAGATGAAGGCCTGAAGAGAATGTCGTTTGGGGCTATCCACAAATGGAGTATATATTTCGAATATCGTTCATAAATAAACATTGATTTTGGAGATCACGGTCAAAGAAGGAGGTTTTGGTCTTGATCGTGTAGGTTTAGTGGTTTTTCCTGGACAGCTTTTCTTTGGAAGGGTCGGGTCTCTTGAACTTCTGTTGGAGGGAATAGAAGAATTGAAATCCAAGCGTGCTGAAATGATCATCCGTGAAGTGGTTACGTTCGCTCTTCAGAACTGGGTTTCTGGTTGTGAAGGAATGTAGTATGCTTGATCCGATTTCCATTGAAAATATTTCTGCGTCCAGGTGAATATTTACTGGATGAGCACCGCAGATATGATCAGGGTTTTGGTCTTTTCCGAAAACCAAACTTCTTGGCTCACGAAACGAGTAGGTTATTTCTTTCACCTGTAGTCCAAACATGCCTTTTGCTCCAGGGTCACTTCATCACAAAACAGGTTCGTAGAATATCCTACCAATGGTGCAAGTACATCGTTGACTAGTGTCTTGGCATGTTCCTGGATGGTACTTAGCTGCACATTCTAGTAGGCACGGAGCAGACCTTCAGTTGTCCCTGTTGGACACGACGTGTCTGTTGCCCAGAATGGAGCAAGTTCAGTTCATCAGTCAATGATGAACCCCAGATACACGCACCCCATAAAGGAATGGACGGGAAATGCTGGACAGAACGTTTTTGAATCTTGGATAAAAAATCATAGAAGGGGTCTAGTTAGAGCTGAGTTCTCTGCATCACTTTCGATAAATCCTAATCAATGGAATCGTGGAATGGAAATTTCAAAGAGGTTTTTTGTCTTTATTTGATGTTTCAGGTTTGTTATTCATATATATCACTTCAATGAATTTGAACATTTTTGAGCAATTGAACAAAAAACCTCTTTGAAATTTCCATTCCACGATTCCATTGATTAAGGATTTATCGAAAGTGATGCATCATTTCATGAAAGGAACATATTATGTTCTTTCTCCCTGTAACATTTGTGTTAATGAAGTTGAGAACTTGAGAGTTATAAAAATCTCAAGATAAACTGCAACGATTTCAAAACGTTGTTCTTCGTGTAATATTTTTCTTTTTATTATTGATATCATTTCAACGAATCGAATGAGTCCAGCCTGAACGCTATACGTTCATATGCTCCTCGCAGAAACGTTATTTATTTTCTATTAATGAAAATCGGCCAGACATGATAAAAATCCACTTAAAAGCTGCTACGATAGCTGTTGATTCTAATATAATTCTCATTTAATAAATCTAGTTTATAATAAGTTGTGTGACCTGTAGATTGGTTTATTGAATCAGAGGTAGGTGTCTTATTTTATCTCATTAATTTTGAGTTGGTGGGTGCCTGCGCCAATGCACTTAGATTCTGAGGCAATTGCTATGTAGATTTTCGCTCTTGTTAAGCACAGAACGATCTATTTATTATCATTAATTCCAATTAAGTTGGTGCCTTCGCCAATGCAGTTACCGCGGTTTGATAACAGTTACAGTGATTTACAGTTAATTTGAAAGGCGGGAATACCGCAGTGAAATCTGTCACGGTACGGGGAGGTTCATTTCTAAAGTGTTTGTCTCAGTGTTCCTTTAATTCCATTAAGCTTCACGTACATCAGAGTCTTCTGTCCAATAAGAAGAGGTTATCGACGCAGCCGAGTTGACTCCATGGGTTTGGACGGCGTCCAGGGTCCTGTGGTAACAGACCACTTAGGACAGTGGAAATAACATTTCACGGAGCCCGCTGATGGGGGGAAGGGTGTTTCGCCTTTGATCATCATTCATATCTCTCAAGCTCCGATGCCGGATGGCCCCCCGCTAATAATAAACTTTTAGGGAAAGGGAAAAACTGCTACACGTAACTGCGGAAACCTCTCAACGCCTGTTACCGCTTCTAAAAGAGTTTTTGGACCGACTTCCAAAACTTCCCCTCCTCTCCCCCTGAACTCGAGAAATTTAAACGCCAAATATATTCCCGTAATGTTGTCCACATCCATCAGGAAATGTGCAATTCATGATTCCGTTTTGGCGACCATTACTGTGCTTACATTTGAGCCAAATTAGTTTCATACGATCTTAAGACACGACCACCATCTTGTGGTGTAGTAGTTCAGGTCGTTAAGCTGTTTATTGCAAACAAATGGTGAAAACAATTCTTACTAAATCTTAGATCTAACAACCCTTGCCATATTCCCCATGAAAATAACAAATTGTGAAATGTTGCTGAGTTGGACCTGTTCCACAACTTATCTCTGCATATGCGTCAAATAGTATTAAGACGCCATAATTTTATAACCGGTCATCAAATTAAAGAAGACATAGTTCCAATATGGGAATTTCTTTTCTTCTACTGCTTTTAATGTTGGAAATTTTTATCATTTTCATATGTTTGCGTTTGTAGAGACAGAAAAATGTAAAAAATTGACTTTCCCATGACTTTGGTTTTGTTAGTTCATTATTTATGTCTTCTACAGTCAGAATTGGTTTCATTTTCTTATCTTATTTATACTGCTTTACTTGTGGATTCAGAAGAACTCATCTTACAGCCTCAACACATGGAAATGCTCTTTCTACATGTGGTTGTAGTATTGATCTATGCAATATCGGTCCGTTCTTTTGTTCAAAATTTCATTGAACACATTGATGACCTCAATTTATCTGAAATCATAAGCCAAGTTGTACCTTTCAAACGTTAGTTGCTGCTATTTTATACTGTTGCAAATAGTTCTGTGTTCAGCACATCCAGGCTCTAAGGCTAATATGGGAAATCGTTTTCTTAGGGTACTATTCAAACCGTTCAAGACTTTCTTACGATTTCCCAAGACATTCCCAGTTTGGTGAATCTAACTACGATAGAGAACCCATGAAATTTCCTAAGAGACCCTACTTTTGTGCAGAGGCTAATGTAATTCTTCAATAAAATAAGTGGCAGGTACTTTTTCAACCAAATTCGGAGCAAGCATGAATGAATTGTAAGTCTTTCTTGAAAAGTTCCATGAACTCTAATCCATAATGTACGTAGAAATGATGTAGAAAAAAACTGCTCAGCGGTTATATTTTGATTCTTTATTAGGGAAACAGATGAAACCAGCCTGGTCTTCATCTTTGTGGGTCTCACAAAACCCAAAATGTCCAGTCTTGCATTTTCTGATGCAAAACCAGTTGAGCTAATTGCAAACCGATTTGCAAAAACAACCCAGCAAAATACTTGGGCGTGGACAGTCAGTTTATTAAGATAGAAGGTGAAAACGTATTGACAGAATGGTGAGGAGCATTACTGAAATAAGTAGTAAAACTTACATAAAAATCCATGGATTATTATCACAAAACATGTTGTATCAGTTACATATTCGCTGCAGCTGTCAGGGGAACGTTAGCTATGTATGAGTGTCTGTCTGGCGTTCATACGCTTAAGGAACAAAATCTGCTCAAGTGAGTTCGATAGTCCAGACAACAATGTCTTCCTTTGAGTTTCGAAGACTATAAAAGCAGAACGAAAAACCATCGATTAACTCGGTTGGTTTATTCGCGCGTTTCTTCGCGGGGCGGGAAGGCTATTGTGTTGAATCGTATGGGAGTGGTGGAGGAAGTTTGGTGGCTCGCCAAAAAGTCTAATTCCGTGAGCCTCTCGAAGTATTTGGGTATAGCGCCGACGTCCGTTTGGCAGGCGCGGATCTTTCGGGTAACCCTATAGGCCTATTTAACATTCTCACTGGATCGTTCCTATCCGTGTTTTACCTGATTTTTCTCTGGTTCTCAACTTTTATTTTGACTGGGAGCTGTCCGAAATCGTCTGCGGTAACGGTATCCCGAACCGATGCCAATAATGAGGTTAGTTTCAGATATTTTTAGTTCGACAGCTTGTTGAATGCTGAACGAGAACAGCGTTTAGCAATTTATTGACTGCATCTGTCAGAGCAACCTCTTTACAAGATGGAGAAACCGATACTGATGTTCTTTTCAACATCAACGAATAGATAAGGTTCTCACGTCAGCTGTTTGGCTCTTTTCGCGACGCTTAATTCTGATTTGATAAGCACAATTTCAACTCAAAAATTTCACCTGCCGAGTCTGGCGAATAGCCACATTTTTAGAAATGTTTTCGATAATCTCAAAGATGCAAACGTAGTATATAAGGTTGGTAGGATGATTCATTCGGAGAGACATGTTCCGTCATGCTGCAACGCCTTCAAAAGTTACTTGATGTGTATTGCAGGTCATCCGATCCAATCTTGTAGTGGATAGAATAAGTATACGATCGGGTTGAAATTGATCTATTTAGATTATTGAACCCTTCTTTTCCGACTAACCTGTAAATTTTTGAGTGATCGGATCACTAGAATCTTCGAAAATGGTGCTTGATGGATTTCACTTCTGCTCTATCGCAGGCCGATATATTGATTTGTGAAGAATGAAACTCATGAGGATCATCTACAGCCTAATTCATAGATATCCTGAATATTTCATCAAAGGCGAATGAAAAATGCAGGAATCAGGTCCTCGGCAAACGGTCGAAGCATCCCAGCCTGCAACGCTTAACGGCGTTTCATAACTGTTGGAATCAGACCCTCCGCCTTTTTAGGGTAGTTTGTTTAAAGAAAAAGTAATGAAAATGTGTGTCCATTTAGGACTATCTGTCCTGTATGTCCTGGTGTCCGTAGATCACTGTAACCAGCTTTATTTCTACAGTTTTCATCCGATTTTAAAGTGATTTCTAGAGACTCAGCAGGTTAGCATGGCCTCCTAAAGGTTCCATCACTCACAGCTCAATACATCGATCTGCGCATGTGCAAAAGTATATTCCGCTCAGCATCATTTTCCCAAGTTCCAAAGGTCCGATTCGCTCAAATTTATTTATCTCATATCAATCCCAATCAATTCCAACACAACAGTAACAATAGTGGCTACTGTGCATGCACAAACGTGGAGTATAGCAACGACATCAATTTCCACAGTCCCTGTCCAATAATGGCGAATTTTTGTGGAAATGAGTGCGTTAGACTATCCATTGGTAGGGTAGTTTATTCGGTATGATCAGTCTCTATCAATTTGGACTCCATCTTTACCTTCTACAGAATTAAACCGACAGACCTGCAATGCGTAAACTCACCTTTGAAGGAGTCGATGTCTGGGGGAACATGTCATTTCTACTGAATGAATCATTGTTGTCAAGCTTTTATTTGACAACTTTTGGAATTATTTTAAACAGTCTAATGAATCCAGACAACATGTTATTACCAGTAAGGAAGCTATGTACCATATCAAACTTGGCAGACGTTTATGGATTTTGTCGCTAGAAACCATCTCATTCAGTAGCGGCATCACGAGAGAAACAGATCTTGAGAGGCCGGCTCCGTAATGTGTGAAGTTGCTTCCAGCCCGATGGAAGCAATAAATTTGGTTTCGCTAAATAGGTAACGATCTGCCACTACTACTTTATGAGTTTTCGGGCAATCAAGCGACTCTTGTTTTTAGGTTACCTACAAAGGCGTTTACCGTTGTGTAGATGGTCCCGGAGGTTCCGAATAAGGCGGTGACTTTATTGGCAGGAGGTAAAAAGCTTTGCAAAGTAAATTTTCCGAGACCGATCTTAAAACTTGAGTTCACTAAGATAAATTATGATCGTAACGAATAGAATTCAGCGCCAGCTTGAGTATCTAGTTGGGTTATTCCATTGAGACTTAACTGTTACAGCCATTATACGTTCAATTAGGGTTATTTATAATTTCGTTTATTGCCTGCATTTTCCAAAATTTGTTGTAGTTATGTTTTGTTGTAACATTGTTTTGGACCGAAAAATACAATAATCATTTATATTTTCCAAATTTCGGGGGGGGGGGGGGGGCTCGGCCCCCCTATATATACGCCTTTGTAGTAGATGTGACCATCAATTTGTATTTACATATACGAGAGAAGAGTGAGTATTGCTGAATATTTCATTTTGATGTCTTGTCGAAAAAACAAAGAAGTACATTTTGCGTCACATCATTTAGGTAGTTGAAACAAAGTGGTACACCTAATCTATTAGCAAGCCCTACTGGAATCGGCTAGTATTTGCAACATACAAGGTATACTGTTAGGTATTAATAGTTAAATTTTCCCGAAGAAATTGTAGGAAGATGCGTAACTTTGGTTTCCTTGTTATTTTTCTGTTTTATTTGTTTATTATTATTATTATTTTTAGACATATTTAATTTTTTTTATTCTAGGAAATCATACAAAACCCATACGACATGTTTTATTGAAATAATATAATCTAAATTAATCTTGATGATGATAGATGTATTTATTCGGGATGATTGGCTGGATATTTAAGTCAGAATTCATATTCAACAAGGACTGACTTCGACTTTGTACTCAGCATCCAAAAAACAGGGGTGTAGGTACCACACAACAGTAGAATATTCCACTATTAGGGGTTTTTGCACATTTTAGGGGGTTTTCACGCGTTGTTTCGTACTTGAAGTATGAGTTCTTGTTGTTCTTGGTTGTTGAGCTATTGCAATGTTGGTATTCTATCGTGATCTTCTCCATTTAAGGGATATCGGCGATCATTTACGGTCGACCTTATCATTTCAGCGGCGGCTTCCTTATACTCATAGAAATGAACTTTCGCAAAAATGAATCGCAAAATACCGTAAGCGGCTCGCCTTGAAACCGAAGGAAAATTAACTAAAGAAAGAACAATTTCATAACTGATCCACAGCTACGTCGACTGGATGGGTTGAAAATCGTGCTGTTCTGCCTTGGCTTCCCTTTTCCGTCAAGTTGAGGTTTCCTGGAGCGTTTATCACGGGGAGGGCCCCCGAGGCTGATTCGCCACAAAAGGCAAAAGCAGTAAAATTATATCTTAAGTTATCGTTATTCTTATACATTGAACTCACGATCCGTTTCAGCTGGTCATGTTGAATGAATGTCGTGCATAATGATAGTGGTCCGTTGAAAAGGACGAACTTGACGGAAAAGATTCAAGTTCATATCATGAGAGGTAGCTTCGTGAATTGGAATAATTCTACACTGCTATTCAACATTTCGATGTTAGTAGTGTTATTTTACATGTATAACAAATGTCAAGTTGGTGTGTAACAGGAGTGATAGTTCACTTGACTTCATTTCACACAAAATGCCTGTGCCAAGATGGAAGTGGTTAATAGCTTTCCCGAATTTACTTCATAAATGTATTGCATGAAAAAAAAACCGCTGCAAATTTTTTCACTGGGGTTTATTATTCAATTGGCTTGCATTCATGATTTGAATTTCTTGAAGCTTTGGAGTGTGCGTGTTTCACAGGTGGTAGAGCGATTATTGAATTTCACACAAATGTGATCAACTGATCAATACAAATAGGTATTGTGGTTGAGAACCGATTTACGTGTTCTATGCATATCTCCTGAAATTCAATAATCGCTCCATCACCTGTGAAACTCGCACACTCCAAAGCTTAGTAGAAATTCAAATCATGAACGCAAGCCAATTGAATGAAATTGAATAATAAACCCCAGTGAAAGAATTTGCAGCGTTTCATGCATATCAGGATGCTTCAACCCGTGTATCCGCTATAAACCCTTTCAGGAGTTCACTCCATTATCCACTTTCACTACATCACTAGGTTACTGCGATCAAAACAAAAAAAAATTCTTGTGTTTGTTTTGATCGCAGTAACCTAGTGATGTAGTGAATGTGGATGCAAATGTTGGCAGCATAAATTTTGCCATACATCGGAAATGGTTCGAGCTACGGACCTGGGGAGGGGCTCATTCGATTCCTCATTTAAAGTTCTTAAAAAAAAGTCCAAATCTAGGCCGCCTTGACTTTTTTTGAGGTTTTTAGGGGTTTTACAAAACTTTGACAACCCTTAAAGGGCACTTTAAATTAGGTGAGAGAGCTGGCTAAAGAATTGGGGTGTTGTCGGACCAATATTGATTTTTCCTGAAAATTTCAGATTTTTTGCTCCAGCTGTTTGGGAGAAATCGTGCGTACGGCGGACGGACGGAAATTTTTTATTGCAGATTTGGATTCTACACCCTTTGAAATGTAAACCATGAAATTTTCAGCGGGCGTTAGAAATTTTTTTTTTTTTTTTCAAGAGGGATTATTAGTTTATTATTGAATAATAAACCAATAACAGCAGTTGGAACTTGATTTTTCACTTCTAGCCAGTTCAAAGCCTGGATTCTGTGGTGTAGACTATATCTGTGGGCAGTTAGTTTTATTAATTCTGTGACGTGTTCCTGCATTGATTTTAGTCAGAAATATGTATATCAATTACAAATTTTCAGTCGACAATAGTTACTGTCACAACATTAAATTTGTTATTCCCGCTTTTGGCCTTCTTCAAATACGAGAGAAGCGATTGTAACGGGAATTTTTTGACATGATGAGGAGAGATTGCTTGCCATAGAGAGATGTGAGTAGCCAGTTAACCTCTAATATCCAGTCCTGGAGGAATATATTGCCCAATACATACAGGAATGCAGGAACCCAATACATTGCTATGCTCATTTTCTGAATGGAGCATTATAATTCCGTTTGCTTCAATTTTCATTTTTTTTTTTTCAGAATTTAGATTCTAAAACACTCATTGAACGTTTCGCTGTGTGCTGTGGTATAATGGCTCACAGGGAAATCAACGTTTCATCCAACACCTGATGCCCTATGGTTGTTGACTCTCAAGATGAGTGCTGTCTCATCTTTGCCAACACGAACAATCGCATTGATGTTTGCCATTCAGCAGATCCCTGGCATTTGGACGAGTTGCGGTTATTGGCGGATGAGAACAGTTCGTCTTTAATAACTATGGGGCAAAATTTACATCGCCTCTTACCAGAAAGGTGTAAACCTCTTACAGGCGGTGCTGCCTTTGAGCCGGCCGTGTATATCCCAGTGGATTTTGCGCCCAAAAATACTTCTAGAACCCCCCCCATCATTGCCTGTCTGTTCAAATCGCGAAAAACTAAATAAGTTGGCACTTTTCCAGTTTGTAGTTCATGGTTTGTATGGATGTGTAGCGGTGGATCTGGTAGAAGAAGTTAGGACCAGCTACACCATTAGTGGATTTCACGTACAAAAGAACGGATTTTTCATGTCGGAAATTGCAGATTTTGAATTTACATATGAGGGAGGGGGGGGGGGAGGTTATAATAAATGTTCGCCATGCAATTAATAGGCTTACTATTGAAAATAATAAACCAAAAGAAATGAGCGTGCCGCCTCCGAACCCACTGGCTTCACCTATGTTGGTTGAAGAGCCTGGCTTAAATGTGTATTAATCCAGCTAATACAAAAAGAGTGATTATAGCAGAGGAATCGAACCCGGGACCTCTTGTTCCATGAGCAAACGCTCTACTTCCCCACTATATAAGAGATAAGAGACTCTAACTGATGTCACACAACTGGCTCAGACAGATTTATCTCTCATAGATGGGATTGGTGATGGAGCGGGGGAAGTGCCTAAATGGATACTGAACTCGGAATACTCTGAAAATTCATTGAAATCAGTTGAAACATTGCTTTGAACTAAACCAGCTCCACTCCAATACCGTCGCTTTTTGATTTGATTGGATAACCTACTATGTAGTGATTATTACACTCTCCAACCATCCCCTTAAATGACATGTATATGTTGCAGTAAAACCCCGAAATGCGGTAAATGTAAGGATTTACCAGAAAACCCTAGAATTTCCCAATAGCATTGGTGAAACCCCAGGGTTGTCTCCCAAAACGGACTTTTTTCAGTAAATCCTAGAATTTTCCGATAGGTTTGGTAAAAGCTGTATTACTTCAACCAGAGAGCATGTTTTGGACTTTTGCCTACTGATTTTGGACAACCTTAACATTCCCCAGCTGGGGAATGTGCATATTTCCCAAGGATGATTGGTAAAAGTCCTATTTTTTTCGGGCCTTTGTTTTTCCTAAGGTAAACCAGATATCAAGCGCCCTTTTTTCGTATAGAATTCGGGCTTACACCACCAATGTTGGGAAATGGTAGGATTTTTTGAAACCGCACCTTGGGGTTTTACTGTAACATATACTAATAACACCGATTTGCGCGATACTGATCCTTATAAATTACTTACAAATGACATCAAATCTATCTCCCGCCGTAAAGTCATCTTCCCCAATTTCGTGTTGTCTTACGAGAACAAAATATAATTTTCTTGTAAAAATACACCTTTGCTTACTGACACACTTGCCGAAGAAAACCAAATCCCACATTTCATTGTTCAAAATATTGCGAAACCGGACGGAAAGTGTTCGGTTACATCTTGCGTTGGGTGTAGCTACAAAAACAAACTTATTTCTCTCAGTGTATCTAACTTGACTTTTTTTGTTGGCTCTTGCAGAATACTGTTGATACCTATACGCCTTACTGCAGCTGACATGCGATCATTTTGATGTTCTAAGCCATGTAAAGTTTGAACAGTTCGGTCATTTACCCGGAAAAATGAATTTTAATAGGAAAGTTTTAACGAGGAATGATGCCTTCGCTTACGAGTTTTAGCTTCAAGAAAAAAAATTGAAAAAGACCTCACAAAATGATAAATTTTCGGCATTCGCTACCCATTTTGCTAAGACTGCAGGTACGCGTACGATTGAACTAAGAAAACCGTACATCATTATGTCAGTATGACTTCAAAGTCATTAACTTATTGTGTATGGAGTAGGTAAAGTATAAACTCAATTTTATAAATTAGGATTTTTCGTGGTAATTATAACAACTGGGTGCCCCCTATTTTAAATGCCTTTAAATATGTCGTCTTGAGTAACTAATCGATTTAACCTCAGAAAAGAGGGATCAATCGTTGACAAATATCGATGTAAAATCGATTGTAAATTTATCGAAAATTGGTGGTCAAACATAGATTTTTGTGAAAATCGATTGCCAACCCTATTGGACATCCCCTGAGTGTTGCGGGCATTATCCGCATTCACCTCATAGAAGGGGCACCTGTGCCATTCCATCACCTCCCCGTGTTACAGGTTAACAATGAAATATGGCCGATTACAAAAGTGCATTATTGAAAATGATGAACGAAAACTGGGTTGAACCTAGCAGCTACGACACACTCGTCACACGTGATACAGAAAGTTGATATGACTCGAGTTCTGAATATAAAATGAAGCCCAACCGGACGTTGATCGTACGTTATCAGGGAATCGATTCGGCTCGACCGATGAGGATTCACCATTAAGATTTTTTGTTCTTTTTCTGCAAGAATATTTCTCCTCCCATCACCTCCCTAGACTACATTGCTTTCGTGATCCACTATAGAAGACCATCTGTGTTTATATCGTTAGCCTGTTTATACGATACTTGGATACCGTTTCTTTTTTTCCCGTACAGCCATCCATCAGTCGTTAAAGTTTTCGTAGCACCTCCGCTTCTCCAAATAATGTCTATTTTCGAGAATACGGATCATCAAAAGCCTACCTGCTCTCGTGGATTCAAGGACAGGGTCGAAGGTTGCTGGCGAATCGCTCCTAAAATACCTAGCTATTTCCACGTTCGATCCAAGAGTAGAATTAGTTTTATGTAGTGATGCTAAGCTTTTTATAAATGGAATCTACTTCGTCTAATTTGTGGTGATACCATCGTATTCATATATTTACGTAATGAACCAATTTACGAGGTGGATTTATTTAAATTTAGCTTCCGATTAAGCAGAAAGATTGAGAATAAAAAACTTGAACAACATACATTTTTATGAAGCTTGAGGATTAGGGAAATTCAGCCAGTAAGTTAGCTCTTGGGCATACAAATTTGTCTGTCAGAACCGGCCGCAGTAGTTTTTAGCCGAATCAGATGTCATTCCCAGCGGTTATTCGGATTGAGTCCTAGATGTTCCCATAATTTTACGATTGTGGATGATTGGTTGCCTACATTCTTGTGTTACATGCCCGAATTCCAGGTTTCATCCAAACCGTATGATGTTCTCATGAATTGTGCAGTTTCGAATCAAGATAGTTCTTATGAATTTCAAAGTCTCGAATCAAAGGTAGCGTCTACGCTTGTGCAAAGGTGGTATTACAGGGAACTTCATCAAAATCCAATTGTGAATGATCGTAGTTTTGTCTATTACTGCGATTAGTGGGCAGATGGGCAAATTGCTACTCAGACAAGAATCCCTAATATTTCAATCATCCCAAACCAAAAACCTTGGAAGCTTTGCTTGTTCTGATTTCGGGGATAACTTCCTTTCCCCCTCTTGAAAATAATTCTATTGTTTCCGCAACATTGGAAAACAAAATTGCGTAAGAATCAATAGTTGAACATTGCAAATCATATTATCTAAATCTGTGATGGCCCCTAGCTGTAGCCCCTCCTCCCTCTTTCCTTCCGACGATCATTACTCACCTCTCGCTCATGACATTTTCAGGCGATTTCACTTATGCAAGGTGACCCTATACTTGATGTTAACACATTTTTCCGGGTAAAATAGATGGAAAATGGAGTAAAACGTAGTCAACCGCCAACTGTTGTTCTCTAAGCTGACAGCTCTCTTAGGGGGATCAATTGGTAAAAACATCAACCACTTCAGCTTTTTTTGTTAAAACTTCTGCATCCTTCCGTCATCTTTGGACATTGATATTATAGGGGATTGTAGAATTAAAGTAGAGGTGGGTAGTGAGTGAGTGACCTTGTCTCAAAAAACTTCTCTCTCAAGTGAACTTGTCCCAAATGACCTGCGGAGGGAAGACCTGCAGTTCATCACAAGACGTTTGCGACAGCATGGCTCCCCGCGGCCGACGTTCGAACTACTAGGAGACCTGCAGGTCTGACAAACCGTTCTTTGCTAAGTGACCTGCAGTTCACCCATTTGCCATTAGCTCCGGTTTTCTTCTAGTGAACGAAAGACTCCCCTCATCGCACAGTCAATACCATTCAAATTTGCTCAATACTAAACTATACTGGTCGATACTATAGGTACTTATCACAGAGTCGATTATATTTAATAAGTTGGTATTCGTATGAAAATCTGCATGAGGACTCGAAAAATGGCTAGGGAGTAGGAAAGAAGAACAGTAGATGACTGTCATTTACCGAATTCTGACGGATGACGAAGATAATAGAGGTTGACGGTCATGCCACGGGATAGCGGTAGTGGTGGTGACTTTCTCAGAATGGAGACGACGAACTGCAGGTCCCATTCATTCACGAAGTGAACTGCAGGTGTCGTAATCAATCACGGAGTGAACTGGTGACCTTATCCCACTGACCTTGTCTTTGGACTGAGTGACCTGTAGGTCGTCTACCCCCTCAGATGACCTGAGTTTACACACCTCTAAATTAAAGGAACGAGATCACACTTCACGGGTTTTATTGAATACCTCCACAGATTTCCACCTCATAAATCAAACAGATCGCCAAAAAACAAAAGAACATGTCATCTTCGTCAGCTGATCATGGCGTGTCCATCGAACGTCGAGTCAATACTCAATGGCCTCCGTTGACGCGACCCTACAATATTTTTATCCTGTATAAATGTGTTGTATATTTCTACTCCACGACGATCCAATTGATTCAGCATAGTTGCAATCTTCACTTCGCTTGTGTCGTTCTTCTTTTTTCGAGCAATTACGTAGAAATTGAAGTTCTGCAACCATTCTCGCCATTCCTTGCTTCAAATTTTAGAGGAGTCGCCGGTTTCGCGACTCCCATGCTCGTGAAAAAGCTTGATTGCAGGTTAGCGAGAGGTTTGGTGGCATTTCAGGAAATTACTCCACGTTCATCCGCAGAAGTTCCTCGAACTAATTGACGCGACTTCATCGAACGAAACAACCGTTAATAAAACCGTTCGCGAGGGGTTTTCACCCGACACCATGCTCTACACTTAGATTAATTATAATTGGCAAATTGGAGGGAGCACATTCATCGAATTAACGAGACCGGGTTGTAGTAGGGCTATATTTGTCATCGGCTGTTATATCAGTTAGGAATCAATCAAAATAAACAGTTCGCAGTATATCAGATGTTACAAAGTGTCTTTTCATCAATTTTCGTGATTTCACAATAAGAGCCTTGTGATTGTTATTTCTAATCGTTGGTCGATCAATGCAAATATTTGGGAGTTATATTTGACCATAACTTGAAATTCAATCTCCATATTAAGGCTTTCTAAATGGTGAAAATTATTTCATGTTTCCACGGAAGCTCGTAATTTTTTTGTCTGTATCGCAATTGGGAACAATTTACTTTGCCTTAGTTTTTTCTTTGTTGAAGTACGGTGTTTCAGCTTGGGGTAGAGCCACTAAATCATTGCTAAAATCCTTGCAAGTTACTCAGAATATCATACTCAAAATAGCCCTTCGGAACAGTTCTCGATAAACCTACTATTCTGCTTCTCCGTGAGTCAGATGTGCTCAATGCAAGGGAATTTTTTTAAAATTTCGATCGTGTATGCTCGTTTATAAAATTAGTATTAAACCCGAGTAGTGACGTTCCGATATTGGTTTCGTTTCGAGATTTGGTGTCGATACGATATCCAACGAGCATCTCGATATTCCTATCATATCGGAAGAAAAATATCGATATCATTAATATCGGATCATTCGATACTAACTAGAAAACATAGCTGTTTTTTCATGAATTTCACTGAAGGTATTTTAAATGATGGAGCAAGTTCATACATTAACCGTTTGAGTCCTTACCCTTTCACAATTATTCGAATCCCGGTTTTCTTTAAATGAAATGTAAAACTTAGGTTATTTTATATATTTGATATATAAGGTAGTCAAGAATGATTATACACAAGGTTTTTAGTCGACAACTCGCTTCTTTGGATTCAAACTTAATTGTATTGATAGGACAAAAACTACCTGACACCTAAACCACGATGTGGAAACCAATTTACGTAACTCTCCTAATATTTTTATTTTTTAAAAGTATTCCAGGTCCTATTTAAGGAGTCGGTTAATAGGATGGATCTGGGATTCTTAATATCAATTCGTACGGAAATTGAAAGAACAGATCTACAAAGTGGTAAGGAGAGATGCTTATTCGCAAGTTGTTCGTATCTTCCTTGCATTTCTCAATTCGGTGGCCGATAGATGGTGTCGGCCCTATGAACTGATAGGATAAAAAAAACAATGAAGTTCTGATGGAAAAGTTCATACATTAACCGTTTGAGTCCTTCCCCTTTCACAATGTCGAATGGCCGGTTGTCTTTGGAAATGAAATGTAGCAAACAGTTAACTATTTTTGTGTATTTGATACCACTGATGGTGGAATGGTAGTAAAGGATCCCGTATTGAAAGCACTCCTTACAAGTAGCTACGCTCGAGTCGTTCTTGTGGAAAAAATCTCACAACTTAATTTTTGATAGGACAAAAACACCTGACACAAAACACTTGACTTCAAAACCAACATAAACTCCAACTCTCGGCTATGGAAAATGTATTCCTTTTTCCTTTTCACCTCTTCTTCTTCGTCGTCTGATCTGCTTCTTCGCCCCTTTCCCTTCAGATGATTATTGCATTGTTGTATTTCATTGCATTTCTCAATTCGGTGGCCAAACTGTACAGCTCAACTGATGAACTGATAAGATAAAGAAAAACGCTCCATACCTACCTTTCAGTTCTATGGAAATATTTGATTCGATCCGATACTGCGTATTTTCTTCTGATCTTCCTATAATATCGAATACTTTGTATCGCTAGAAATATCGATATGAGTAAATATCGTAAGTATCTGAACGTCACTAAACCCGAGCATAGAAGCAGTGTCACCTATACTCGTACAACAAACTCGTCATATATCCACTTGCCTGAACTTGCTACTGAACTTGCTAAAAAAGAAAGAATGCTTACAATAAAGTTTTGCAGTTCCTCTACAATCATAAAGTTAACCTTGAAACTTTCAACTGTTTTATCGATTTTAGAAAGAATTTTTGAGTAAAACAAGAAAATTGACCTGTAGAGTTTTTTTTTTTTTTTTATTTGAAGATTTTTGTTAGGTAATTGCAAGAAGAATGACTGAAACCAGCTCTACCAGCAGCCACAAGTTCGTATGAACTTATTTGGTTGTTGGGCAGAAGAAAATTTACTTTTAAATTTGTAAGAAATTTGGGCTCGTAAATAAATTGGTATTCTGTTCTATATGCTACGAAGTTAACATGTTGATTTTTCGTATTATTAGATATCTAGAATTCACTTGACTGATGGCAAGAAATAGGGTACGGTTTCTATTTCGAAATAATGTTATTCTGGTGAACGTGGGTATTAGGAACTAACCCGAGATCACTTCGTATTATGTACAATACGCATCTTGTTTTGCTGGTAGTTTACACATTTTAGATCAACTACTTCACTGCCAAATATTCGGGAGTCGAATCAATCAAACCCAGTGACCCAGTATCTTCTCTCCGTTTATACGCCATTGGAATACTAAATCTCTTTTTCGGATCACATAGCACCATCTACATAGAACGCAGAACTTGTCTATGTTCGATGTAGATACCTCGTATTTCAATACCAGTGATAGAGCAGCGCGTCGGCTGACGCTGCCTTCATCATCTCGTCAACAAATCGCTTCTATTTTTGGCGAGTTCCTCTAAACGCTGTAACGGGCCCGATTATGCAACGAGAGCGGATTTTCGGGCTCTTTGAGTCGGCTAATCGCCTAATCCTGAGAGATCTTCCCGCTGAGGTTCCATCCAAGGTTACCATAAATTATTCAGGTGGGAACCGTACGGCACACAAGGCAGTTAATTGGGTTCTCCACCTTCTTCTGAGATGAAAATAAAAAATAGGTTAATAATTAGTAGAAAGGGAGTATCGTTAGTGGGTTTAGCTACATTATTTGCCAAAAAACTGCAAATCCGACTCAAAGGTATTGCAGCTCTACTCTGCACAATAACAACTTTGAATAACTCAACCTAAAGAAGACCTTAGTTTTTCATATCAGATGAACGGAGGGTCGCTTTTGGTTTATTATTCAATAATAAACCATTGTAATCGCTCTGGAAAAAAAAATTCTAACCCCCCTGAAAATTTCATGGTTTACGTTTCAAAGGGTGTAGAATCCGAATCTGCAATAAAAAATTTTCCGTCCGTCCGCCGTACGCTCTCGATATCTCCGAAACGGCTGGAGCAAAAATTCTGAAATTTTCAGGAAAAATCCATCTTTGTCCGACGACGCCCCAATTCTTGAGCCAGCTCCTTAACTCAATTCAAAGTGCCCTTTAAGGGCTGTAAAAGTTTTGTAAAATCCCTGAAAACCTCAAAACTAGTCGAATCGGCCTAAATATTTTCCTATTTGAAGAACATACCATTAGGAATCGAATGAGCCCTTCCCCACGTCCGTAGGTCAAACCATTCCCGATGTATGGCCCGATTTATGGTGCCAACATTTGCGTTTTTTCGTTTATTATTGTTTGTTTGTAACATAGTGATGTCCGGCCGATAGCGTCGAGTTGTAGTGAATGTGGATACTGGAGTGATAGTAGCCGATGTGAATACTTGTAGTGTAGTTAGTAGCCGATACACGGGTTGAAGCATTCTGATAATATATAGGTAAATATTATTCAATATTATTACTGGGGTTTATTATTCAATATTATTACTGGGGTAAATAAGTATTCTTTCACTGGGGTTTATTATTCAATTGGCTTGCGTTCATGATTTGAATCTTACTAAGCTTCGGAGTGTGCGTGTTTTACAGGTGATAGAGCGATTATTGAATTTCAGGAGATATGCATAGACCACGTAAATCGGTTCTCATCCAAAACACCCATTTTGATTGATCAGTTGATGATATTTGTGTGCCCCCTCTACATCTGTCTACCTTTGGCTACATCGTTTAAATTTGGATTTGGGGAAGTTTTAACGCAATACGAGTGCCAAAGGACTTGATAAATTATAGATTCTCTTATTGTGGGGGGGGGGGGGTATTGAGGTTCAATAAAAAAACGCTGCAAATTCTTTCACTGGGGTTTATTATTCAACTGGCTTGCGTTCATAATTTGAATTTCTACTAAGCTTTGGAGTCTGCGTGTTTCACAGGATAGGGCGATTATTGAATTTCAGGAGGCACACAAATATGATCAACTGATCAATCCAAATAGGTATTTTGGTCGAAAACAGATTTACGTGCTCCATGCATATCTCCTGAAATTCAGTAATCGCCCTATCCTGTGAAACACGCACACTCCAAAGCTTAGTAGAAATTCAAATCATGAACGCAAGCCGATTGAATAATAAACCCCAGTGAAAGAATTTGCAGCGTTTTTCCATTATAGTAGTTGGGCTTTTGTGGAATCTCCATTCCTGACTAAGATCATTAAATGAATCCGGGAATGATAGCAATGAAACCGATCTACACAGGGAACACAACCTCTCATAAGATTACGAAGAAGCAGTTTTTCAAATGTTTTTCAATTGCTACCAAAATACAAAATTTTATTAATAATAACATTAGGTATATCTCTTCGCTTTTTTCACCATTCCCAGCATCTTGAAAGTGCCTAAGGAAAATTTTACCAACATCAGACTGACTTCGATATTTGGGAAAATTGATTAAAATTTAATCAATAGTAACTGTAACTGTAGTAATCTAATTCCTGTATACTCATTAGGCAGATAAGCTATCAGCGGCTTGGTTTCAGTCAAAACCTACTCTATCCAAAAGTGTTGCACCCAAAAAGTATCCATATGTATCAGTCAAAATGTACTATATCCACGGCTTCAAAACTTAAAATTTTGCGTAAACAATCAAGTTTTTAATCGAATATCAAACTGTTTTTCCTCGCAATAAAGGAGAAAAAACAGGTCAATACAAAAAAAATTTTGAAAATATGAGGTATAATGAATTTGCTACGGTTTTTTTGCGGTTCCTGTAAAATTCACTCAAATGGATATAGTACTTTCTGTAATGCAAACTCCTCATTTGAGGCCTGAAGTATTGGCTTACCTGATCTGACAGAACGAATGCTTCTGTAACCTGATCTAAAATCTCAATATAAATTGTTTATACTTTCGTCTTCCTCTTGGCTGGTCAAAGAGTGTTACACTCTGGGTCTATCATTCATACAAATAGGGCACCAGGAATTGTCGGCAATATAAAAATGTTATTAACTCCTACCTAACAGGAGAAATTCTTGAATAGAAAGTACCAAGGAGTAGCAACTGAAAATTTAAATGATTGAAGGATTTAATGAGCCTTATCTAATATTAATTGTACCGATTCTACTGAGGTTGAGATTGTGGCAATAACACACCCACTATACAGCATAATAAATCACTAACATTCGCTACCAATACATCATCCATATATTAATTCATTTGCCCCTTAATTCGACTGATGAAATTGAAAAAAAAAAAACTTCCTAGACCACTTTAACACTCAGGGACCGCCCAGAGAAGCGATAACTACATGAAATGTCAAGGTGATCTCGCCATTTCACAGATGGAGAGGGAATTAGAACCAAGTGGTAATAGATGAGCGACGCCTAAAGATTATCTCCTAGAAACCCCAGCCATAATTAATGGCTTGGGAGTCGGTAACTACCGCACTTTGCTACCGCTGCGCTTGACCGTGTTTGATTTGTGAGAAACGAGAACTGAACCAAGTGGTAGACCTACCCCTTTACAAATTATCACCGCCGCCCATTTTTCATGAGGTTCGGCAATTCAACAAAGAATCATCGAGGCCATGATTTACCAATAAGGTCGATCTGATGGTGGTTTGTCTAGCAATCGATAAATCAAAAATTACGCATCTCCTTCCCAAAATTTACATAAAGGAGACAATTTACCAATTGCCTTTACATCCATGCGTATTTAAGTCCCAACAAACTAAGAGGAGTTATAGGAGGATAATAACGTGTATTTGTGATGTAAATTTGGAAGGCACGAACCAGTAACAAATCACAACCCAGTACAAAGCTCCTGCTGACTCTCCATAGATAGTGAGTTTTATCGACTGAAAATTATCTCGCGAGATAGCAACTCGAGGAGTTTACCTTGATACTTGAATGTCCAACCACCGAAGCAGGAATTTCGTAGGGCAACCTGGTCCCAAATCGCTCTTGACTATTGTAATCAAACTCAATTCCAGAGAGATTAGGTAGTTAGAAACAATTATAATTGTTGAACAATTGGTTTATTATTCAATAATAAACCATTGTAATCGCTCTGGAAAAAAAAATTCTAACCCCCCTGAAAATTTCATGGTTTACGTTTCAAAGGGTGTAGAATCCGAATCTGCAAAAAAAAAATTTTCCGTCCGTACGCCGTACACCGTACGCACGATTTCTCCCAAACGGCTGGAGCAAAAAATCTGAAATTTTCAGGAAAAATACATCTTGGTCCGACGACGCCCCAATTCTTGAGCCAGCTCTCTCACTCAACTTAAAGTGCCCTTTAAGGGCTGTCAAAGTTTTGTACAATCCCTAAAAACCTCAAAACAAGTCGAATCGGCCTAAATATTTACCTATGTGAAGAATATACCATGAGGAATCGAATGAGCCCTTCCCCACGTCCGTAGGTCAAACCATTCCCGATGTATGGCCCGATTTATGGTGCCAAGATTTGCGTTTTTTGGTTTATTATTGTTTGTTTGTAACCTAGTGATGCCGATAGCGTCGAGTTGTAGTGAATGTGGATACTGGAGTGATAGCCGATGTTGATACTTGTAGTTTATAGCCGATACACGGGTTGAAGCATTCTGATATGCATGAAACGCTGATGATATATAGGTTAATATTATTCAATATTATTAGTAAGGGTAAATAAGTATTCTTTCTCTGGGGTTTATTATTCAATTGGCTTGCGCTCATGATTTGAATCTGTACTAAGCTTCGGAGTGTGCGTGTTTCACAGGTGATAGAGCGATTATTGAATTTTA
Source organism: Creontiades dilutus (assembly GCA_031894815.1). Taxonomy (NCBI): domain Eukaryota; kingdom Metazoa; phylum Arthropoda; class Insecta; order Hemiptera; family Miridae; genus Creontiades; species Creontiades dilutus. Next base: position 500,940 of record JAVIWC010006977.1, on the reverse strand, counting down.
GGAGATATGCATAGAGCACTTAAATCTGTTCTCAACCAAGATACCTATTTGGATTGATCAGTTGATCATATTTGTGTGCCTCCTGAAATTCAATAATCGCTCTATCACCTGTGAAACACGCACACTGCAAATTCTTTCAGTTGGGTTTATTATTCAATTTTATTCATTTGAGTTGCATTCATGATTTGAATTTCTACTAAGCTTTGGAGTGTGCGTGTTTTACAGGTGATAGAGCGATTATTGAATTTTAGGAGATATGCATAGACCACGTAAATCGGTTCTCAACCAAAACACCTATTTGGATTGATCAGTTGATGATATTTGTGTGCCTGCTCTACACCAGTCTACCTTTGGCTACATCGTTTAAATTTGGATTTGGGGAAGTTTTAACGCAATACGAGTACTAAAGGACTTGATAAATTATAGATGTTTTTATTGTAAGGGGGGGGGGGTATTGAGGTACATTTAAAAAAACGCTGCAAATTCTTCCACTGGGGTTTATTATTCAATTGGCTTACGTTCATGATTTGAATTTCTACTAAGCTTTGGAGTGTGCGTGTTTCACAGGATAGAGCGATTATTGAATTTCAGGGGGCACACAAATATGATCAACTGATCAATCCAAATAGGTATTTTGGTTGAGAACGAATTTACGTGCTCGATGCATATCTCCTGAAATTCAATAATCGCTCTATCCTGTGAAACACGCACACTCCAAAGCTTAGTAGAAATTAAAATCATGAACGTAAGCCAATTGAATTATAAACCCCAGTGAAAGAATTTGCAGCGTTTTTAATAAGTAACCATAATCAACCACCATTTATATCTTAGACATTCTACTTTGTTTGTGAATTAATTAATTCTAAAACAGTATCGCATACTGTTTCTTCCCCCTGGATTTCGGATCTACGAGGTCATTACCCATAGCAGGGCTCACTCGGCAAAAGCCTGACTCACTAGGCATCCTGGCGCAAAGATATCTGGGGGTTGTTTCAACATTTGCAGCAATTGGTGAAGATAGTAAATACTTAATCAAAACCAAACAATGTCCACAACTGTCTGAGAATCTGATACATGAGGTAAAGCGAAATTCTTGCAAAACGAATTGCAGCGATCAAACATTTTAGGGCTTGAAACGCTTTGGATCTTTGCCGCTCCGATCGTGTTAAAAGAGCCGTGAAATTCTCTGAAGCCCCTTCGGCCGCTACCTCACTTACTTGGATGCCCTCGGTTCGGCAGATCTGATACCGCTTCAGATGCGACCGTAAGCGAATACGAAATTCGACGCTGCCCAGAACACCAAACTTGTGGACGATATCGGGTGACTTCCTGTAGGTCACGCAACGTCCGTCCTCTTTACCTTTGCAACCATCCTTTCCTTGTCCTACATCGAGGACAGCTCAATAGGAAGACGAGGGAGGTACTTACGCACCCTATAAGTTCTTTAGTGATGAAGGTTCCACACTTAGTTTCATTCAGTTCCTACGAATGCTTCATGAATAATTAGGATGGTCCAAAAGTCACGTTCACTGGGCCTGCTCTGTTGTAAATTATGAAGGTAGGCGTAAAACACCCGTAGGTATACTAAATGTTCTTACATAATATGTAGGTACCATATTATGGTACCTATATCCCTATATGGTACCGTTAAAATCCAGGAATCATTTCAGAATACCTCAAAACGGATTTCCACGAAGAAATTTTTAAAAACATATTTTCGGAGCCATCGCAATATTATTATTTGCTAAAAAAAATATTCGCTGACAATTCTGCCTATGCATTTCGTAATTCCTGTTTATTCTACGACAAGTGTTTTGAAAATGAGAGGTTTATCCAAATTTGAGATTCTTAACCAGTTTGCTCAGGGCTAAAATTTGTAATTGGCTAAGAAACATCTTTACTGCAATTTTGAGCATAATTTATCAACAAAAAAATATTACATCAAAAGTAATGCGGTGAATAATGAATACGGGGGAGAGCTCATTGACACAATTTGGAATGAAGTTCTTAAAATATACAATGGGGGAAGGGTATCAAATTTAACTAGGGAAGTAACGTTAGGATAAACTCGGCAAAATTCTATCATCAATGTAAGTTTTAAAACTGAAAATAATTTTGAAGTTTCGTTAGGTTCTGTAAAACATAAAGTTAACGTACAACGTAAAAGTGGGGTTTATAAACTTAAATGCTCTTGCGGACTAGGATATTGTGGGCAGACAGTTAGAAAGTTTACGGAATGAATAGAAGAACATCAATAAGATTTTTGGCCTACTATCCATTAAAATCAAGTCACAACTTCAGTTTTGATCCAAAAAATTACCGACTCTTGGAATATTCGTTCTTTTTTTTTCCCCCTTTTTTTTCAGAAAAGATCTGTTTTAAATGTCCTAGAAAAATTTGAAATGATTAAAAGCGATAGAGCCGGTAAATGTTTGAACAAGGATATCCCTAGATGTATTCCCTCTTAAATAGGTTCATTTCTAGAATAGCTTTGCCTTCTAAAGCTCCATTTCCTTCTTTTGTCTCATGTTCGTTTCATAATCTTTATCTGTTTTTTCCCCTTTATATTGTTCGATCCTTTCACCCCCTCGACCAATAGAATTGTATCCCCCTTTCACTTCCACGGAAACCACTTGATTGGATGTTCCTTACACCTCTTCACCAATTGAAGCTCCCTTTCAAATGCCACTATAAAACCACTTGAGACGGCGTTTCTACAATTTCGTCGCGACTGATTCAGTACGTATCCCTTTGGATCTATTGACACTCCCTTAGTAGCTGTCACTGATGCAAACAATGCAGTAAAAACAATGTAGGAATTATGTCCTAAAAATGATGGGTTGATTGCTGATCGTTGAGTCATAATCACGTTCTATGTTAAGTGCAGGCTGTTACGTGAAAACGTTGGAGCAAATCCGCAGACGTGCCGGCACCTTCACATCTCGCTCACCTGCCAACTCGGTCAGTAGGCACCTTTACACGGGACCGATCTCTTATTTCGATAATAAACCCCCCTTTCCGCTCTGAATATTTTTCGTCGATCCTCGGATAAGAGATCGTTCTATCGCGGAGACGTGTATGAATACTCTCGTCGTTTGACGCAGGCAATCACGGCCTCTGTATTTCCACGGTGGGCTCATTTGGCAAACGGAACGATCGGCTGCCAAGAATGCAGCGGCCTTGGTCTTCTAAATGATTTGTGTTGGAAATTAGAGAGCCGTGCCAATGTCAAACGTTTATTTTCGCGTTGACACAATGGGATGCGAACATGATGAACTGCCGCAGAGTTCGTTGGTCGGAAGCCGTCGGATGTTTTTCCCCGAGAACGAGGATGAGAGTGCATTAATTCATCAACTTGATGACTACGAAGTTTTTGTGATTTGTAAAAGTCGCCCTCGTGTTTTAAAAGGAACAACCGTCCGAGAATAATTTCAAGGGAATCTACAATTAAACGTGAAAAAAACGCTGAACTCACCGTTCTAGAATTTAGTGGGTATTTTAAGATGATGATCCAAGGTCTAGAAATTTGGGCAGGTTTTGATGGGGAATCTTTGGGGGGCGGAGAGAAACAATCAATGCGACAAGACCCCAGTTTTTGGAAAACGAATTTCTGGAAAAGGGATTTTGAGTTTGAATAGTCTATTAGCTTCTGAAAATCATTTACTATTCTGGGTTGGATCGATAGAAGCCAAACCCCGGCCAGTACAGGCTGCTAATAATTCCCGAGTTATAGCCAATATTATTGAAGGATATTTAAAAGAAACGTCGTGGGTGTTTCCTCCTATCGGCAACATGAATGATAATTTTTGATTTTGGAATGCTTCATTTATGTCAATTTCTTACATGAAGTGGACGACCTAAACATTTTACGGATGTGGCTTGCAACCAATTTCTCAAAATCGAATATTTTATTGCATCCTTCTCTGTCAGGTATTGAGAACCAAACTGTTCTTTCCGTATACTCTGCAAAATATGACATTTTTGTCAAAAAATGAAGTACCGTTTCATCATTCCCAGAATTGCAAAGCGGACAAGTGTAAAATCAATCTGAAATCCACGGCTTAAAACTCGAATTCGTCATTTCCCAGCGGCCTCTATAAACATTTGTTACCGCCAAGTGGTTGAGATTATTCTCATTTAAGTAAATAGTAAGACCTAAGTGCTGATAAATCTTATGGAATCGGGGAGCTCGAGTTCTTTCTCCACATTGTTGCACTAATCTACTTTTTTCCAACTCTACAACCTTGCTTATTTGGTGCAAAATATTCTTAGGTTCATCGGTATTAATGTTTGATTCCAATGCATGCCTTTCTACCAAATCATTCCAAGCTGCCATCCATGAAACATTCTTGCTAAAAAATAGCTTAATCCTACCGATAACATGAATGTGTAGAACATTTAAAAGTTTTAAATGAACCTAAGAGGTTCATGATCTCAAAATATCTCGAATATAAGCTCTTAAATTCGCTGAGACGACACTTATATTGCATAAATGCAATACAAACGTATTGCGGATCTGTCAAAAGCAGACACAATAATGATACAATCAATTTGAAATTGATACGAGATTATTACACCGGCTTTCAGCCAAATTTTAGCAAGATCGAACCACCAGAACATGAGAAAAGTATGCTTTTACGTTTGTACATCAGCAGAGTGAGAAATTAATTTTTGAGCGATTGAATTCTTAGGGGACTATCTACCACGTAACCCGCACATACCCGGAAAATTTAACCGACATCAGCTGAAAACAGTAGAAAAATCAGCAGCCAGATTCGAAACGAAAGTTGAATTTAATTATCTAAAATGCAATAGGTATGCACGAAAAATTGTTAATTTTGAAGATTAAAAAACCCATTTTTTCACCTCAGATTTGAAAACATTGCTTCCGCCACGGGAGACTCAGAAGTAAAATGAAAAGTACGATTCAAATGTATTTTCAAAATAAATTCATCAATACAATATTACAATGTTATATGCACTAAAATTAACTTCCAAAATGCATGTTTGATCGCTTATGAGGATCGTTATTGAGAGTAATGACCCTAGGGTGAGCAAAAAACTGGTACATTTGATAGCAATCTCCGTTTTCGATTTGTGACAGTCCGATGCACTGGAAAATTACATTCGAATATCGGTGAAACTTAAGAAATCCGGAACGCGAGCTCCGTAGACTTGTTCCCGAACAATGTTCCGCTCCTCAACGGCGTGTAAATATTTGCGAGAGAGAAGCGCCGGCTATAACGGTCTTCATCCCTTAATAGGTAAAAAGCCCCGCAACCGTCTGGATCCTTGTAAAAGCAAACTCGTTTCGCAGACCTTATACACAATTTACTCGGGAGCTTCAGACACTGCACAGCCAGCGCCCGAGATCCCAGAAAAATCCGGCCTCCCCTTCACGCCGCGTGGTAACAAACGCAGTTTCCTGGTTTGTACTTTTTCTCAGATCTTAAAACGCGGTCTTTGAACCTTTTGTCTGGCACCGTTCCCATCAAAACGGTCTATTACACTCTACATTGTTGTCAGATGGTTGGTATGTTTTAATCGATTCTTGCTGTTTGTCAAACGTTCTAAAATTAAGACAAGATGTACAAACAAAGTTGCTAAAAAACTGAGATGATAGTTCATTCACCTCAAAAATTTGCATTTAGTGCAATGATTGACACCATTTTCCAATGTCTGTCCAGCATGTTCGAGTGCAAACGGGTTTTGTTCTGTAATATGCCAGATATATTTTTGTTCGAACGAATTTTAACGATCCCAGTACATGTCCCAGAGATCAGCTCAGGCAAATAAATACGAGGACTACATGTGAATATGACCTAGACGAATACAAACCTACCAATCAATGTCCCTTCAATTCATCAATTTATACGTGCATGCAAGCAAGGAACTTATTTGTGGCACTTTGATCGAAGAAAGTTGAGATCCATTGTGTTGTGAACCCAACACTGTACATTTTACAACCTAATAAACGAGCTCGGAAAACCAAGCGTGCGGAAACGACGCCTGCCCAAACGACCGTTGTCGTCAGGCGACATGACGTCAATCCCCCGGGGTGTATATAAGCCCTTCTGCCGCAGGCTTGGTTTCCTAGTCTTTCACACTCATTCAACGTGTTCACGTCTCTCTTCAACCCTACAAACTCTCCCAACAACTCTCTCACTTTCCTTACCCAAAATATTCAAAAGTCACGGTTGTTTCATTACTTACCGGCTGGAAAATATTTTTCCTTCTTGCTTGCAAAAGTTTCCGGACCAAGAACACTCCTAACCAATTGGGAACTCACGGTTGGGGTTCTCAATACACTCACGGTTGTTTAATTACTTACCGGGTTCTTAATATCTCCAAATATTAACTCATGGTTGTTTCATTACTTACCGGGTTAATATTATTCCTGCCACTGTTGCTACGGGTTTCTTTGTATAAAGTTTTCCGGCTCCAGTAGTACAACCTTCTCCTTCACTTTCATCTCACGCCAACCTTTTCCTATATCTACATTCAAAATTCTTATTGTTTATGAACTCAGTTCATAACACTGGTGACCCCGACGTGATTTGAACACGCAACCTTCTGATTATTAATTCCAATACTTACCCAGTGTATTTTATCTGATCTGTATGTTTTGCGAATGTGCAAAATTCGTTACCGAAAAATGTTTTATTCTTTTAGCAGACCATTGATATGATTGCCCTTCAGTCTGTTTTCGAAAAAAAGGCTCAGGGCAGAAATGAAAGCAAATTACTCACACTGGACACTAAACTTTTCCAAACGAACGAAAGATTTGACCTATACTGTGGTTTTCTGTAAGAAATGATTTTGGGTCAATGAATTTCCAAAAAATGTATGCATCGCCGAAAGTCCGAAGAATTTTTCATCCTAGTTGGGGTTTAAGAGGGTAAATAGAGTAGAAATTAGGTTTATTATCATCTCAGGTGATCTGGACCTAATACACGTAAGGGGTCTGCATAGAAAATTGCAGCTTGAGATTGTAAATTGCGCAGAAATCGGTTGTTAGAGCCTCTCAGCTGAGGACGTGCGTGTCGTCAAGTAATAGTTCTAGGTGAAGGAGTTTTCCTACTAAATTGCCACTTCAGAGTGTGAATATCATATAAATTAGCTTTAGGAGCTGATAAAATTAATACTTCAAGGCTGCTCGCTCTTAAGTTTTCAACACACGACCCAGCGGTAAAACGTGATAATGTGATAGTGAGATGGTTGGCAAAGGGGATTGGATCAGAATCTTTCAATGACACTGGAATACTGATCTAAATTATCCTATTGATCTGATGAAAATGTCGAAATCTTCCACTGTGCAGTAAAAGAAAGTCGGTTGTACTCCTGTTCTCTTCGAATAGGATAGTTATGGAGGTAGTTGAAATGAGGATGTTTTTTTAAATAATAAATTGCGATCTTTTGCAGGTCAGCATAAAGGTTCTTTCAACCTGTTCTGTAATTTGTGTCAGAGCTTTTGTAAGACTGCTGACAGATGAGGAGGTCTTGTAGGAATGAGGTCACAAGTAGATCACTCATAGATCACACTGATCAACAGGGACCTCTGAACTGCAAATTTCTTTTTCAATCAATGAACTCAATTGTGGTAAAATCGATTGTCTCGATAGGTAGGTGGTTACCCCGAACAGCAGAAGAATCCTCTATTCTATTTTCTTTATTATAGAAAATACTGTGCTGAAATTTTAAATGGAGCCACTCTCCGATCGCAGATGGGTATTCAGTCTGATCGACTGGCAGAATAAGAAACTTATTTCATTTTCTATGGGGATCACAATGGCGAAATATGAAATGAATAGCTTGAATTAGTGTTTGATATTGCTTGGCAGTGAAGATCAGTTTCAAGGTAATGGCTTAGGGGTGCGACAGCAACAACATATCATCAACAGATGAAGCATTATCTGCAGCACTTACTTCTCTGACAGGTGAACGAACACTGCCCGCTATTGAAGTACTATATTGCATCAATAATAACATATGCTACTTGTTTGGGTCGCAAACAACCGCGGTTAAGTTAGCACTTGAGGGTGAAAGAAAAAAACGACGTGGGACGTTTATGAATGGGTTTGTTTGACTTTCATTCACAAGAGACCTCAAGCTGGCGTCCTTGGAAATAATGTATTCCTGCAATGAAACTCTTCCGCCTGGAAATGATGATCCGTGCGCATTCTTAGTGTGGAAATACACTCGCCCTCAAACCCACGGTACGTGACTCGCAGAATTTCTCATAGGTGAGCTTTTTCGCGCACTGAAAACGGCCTCTTAGAGGTGCCCGCCCACTCAGCATTACCGTGATGAAACGAGCGATTTAGTTGTGGAATCCCTTTGAAAATCCGTAATTTTACTTTTGCCCGCTTTGTCCAGAACGCTCAGTTGCGACAGGGGTGACTTGACAAGGTTCACCGTTGAACGAGGTGATTACAATCTCGACACTTTTACAAGGAGGTTGAGCTATGAGGTGATGCAAGGCAGAATGCGACGCCTAGTTCAGAATGAGACGACCCCGACTGCCTACTCACAGCCGGGCAGCCCACTTGCCATCGAGTGCTTTTGGTGGGTTTTGAAACGCCCTTTTTTTCTCAGGCTTAGCGTTTCATCGGATGAAGTGGGATTAGGCAATGATATTGACATTTCGAGACGAATGGTCCGTGTGTTGTTTTCGACTTTATACATTGTAGGGATGAAATGAAAAGCACCTGACGCCATCAATCGTGATTATGCTAAATTATCACCACTATGATGTTCCATTCTCACGATAACCTCTATGATTACGAGTCGTGCGATAACTACTCATTCAAATTTGTCATTTCATTCATGAAACGTCCAGTTTTACTAGGAATAAAAGAAGAGTTACGTACGTTTAGAAGTACGTAACTAAGTCTTATATTCCAAGCAGTTGCTTCCTAGGTGACTTGAACCAGCCCCGCCCCGCTCTAAACGATATTCCATTCAAAGCTTCAAGCTGTTTAGTCAGAAATCAGAGTGCACTGAAAACGGCCTCCTGAAACGAGTTGTTCCATTGTTCCAAAAAAACCTCTGTACCTTTGCTTTTGGTTTATTATTCAATAATAAACCATTGTAATCGCTCTGGAAAAAAAAATTGTAACCCCCCCTGAAAATTTCATGGTTTACGTTTCAAAGGGTGCAGAATCCGAATCTGCAATAAAAAATTTTCCGTCCGTCCGCCGTACGCACGATTTCTCCCAAACGGCTGGAGGAAAAGATATGAAATTTTCAGGAAAAATCCATCTTGGTCCGACGACGCCCCGATTCTTGAGCCAGCTTCTCACTCAATTTAAAGTGCCCTTTAAGGGCTGTCAAAGTTTTGTAAAATCCCTAAAAAACAAGTCGAAGCGGCCTAAATTTGTACCTATTTAAAGCACATACCATAAGGAATCGAATGAGCCCCTCCCCAGGTCCGTAGGTCAAACCATTCCCGATGTATGACCCGATTTATGGTGCCAAGATTTGCGTTTTTTGGTTTATTATTGTTTGTTTGTAACCTAGTGATGCCGATAGCGTCGAGTTGTAGTGAATGTGGATACTAGAGTGATAGCCGATGTGGATACTTGTAGCTTATAGCCGATACACGGGTTGAAGCATTCTGATATGCAAGAAACGCTAATAATATATAGGTAAACATTATTCAATATTATTACTGGGGAAATAAGTATTCTTTCACTGGGGTTTATTTTTCAATTGGCTTGCGTTCATGATTTGAATTTCTACTAAGCTTTGGAGTGTGCGTGTTTCATAGGATAGAGCTATTATTGAATTTCAGGAGATATGCATGGAGCACGTAAATCTGTTCTCAACCAAAATACCTATTTGGATTGATCAGTTGATCATATTTGTGTGCCTCCTGAAATTCAATAATCGCTCTATCCTGTGAAACACGCACACTCCAAAGCTCAGTAGAAATTCAAATCATGAACGCAAGCCAATTGAATAGTAAACCCCAGTGAAAGAATTGGCAGCGTTTTTTCTAAATACAGATGCACCGAAACCCGCATTGTGAGTAACAGACAGATAGACACAGCATTCACGTAAACATCATACTTTAAGTACCTGAGGAAATACGCTTTTATTGGGAACCCGCCTGTGAGGGAATCGCCATTGATATTTCCTCACTGCTTCACGGGCGTTTAGACCCATACACAAGCATCATGAGGTTTTTTTGGAACAGCCCGGCGGACTCTGACTCCTTCGAGTACAAATCTGCGTTGCTCATTGATAGAAGGGGGTCATAGATAGAATGGTGGACATTTTGAACAGTATTTACAGTAAAAATGTACAATTTATCACAAATCTTCATTAATAATTTTTTTTTTAATCCGAGTTCGATTTTTTTTCTCTCTACCAGACGAATCAACGCATGATGAAAACCGGAGTATCCAGTGAAAAACCACGTTTTTGTAACTTGAAAAGCAATTTTCTCCCAGAAAACTACATGGAATTTCAAATCTGGTTATATCGCTGGAAAGCCTAGATTTTGGCGCATCTTTTAGCACTACAGGCTAAAGTTCAGAGGCCTTATTACACGGACTCATTAGCGTTTGAAGAAAGTCGAGAACTCCACGATTTGACAACGTGTCCTTTTCAAGCGGATTTTTTCACCCGTTTTGCAAGCTCAAAAAAGTTGGTTCCCCATTAGGGCGATAGGAAATTTAACGCTCTTTCCAATAGTGGGTTCAGATTTGAAATCGCACGCAAAATGTCGGAGATATGGCCGTTCTAATGCGGTAAGGTCGAAAAAACGAGAAAAATCTTAAAATTGAAAAAACCACATTTCCAAGGGTTAAAAAAAATTGCTAAGAGGCATTTTCGATCAGAAATTTTCCGTAGAATTTTCTCCTGGCCTATGACCGTCACGAACTGAAACACCCTGTATACTGATGCAAATAAAATAACCTAGACACTGAATTTTGCAGTTGATATCTGTTTAATGTTTCATAATTTTATACGAAATGTCACAATGCTTGAGGGAAACAAACAATTCGTTAATGTTTCAAAAATTGGAGCTCCAACTGTTGTTGCAGGGGAAGAAAGTCGGCAACTAAAAGAGAATAATTCTACATGAGCAGAAATATTCTGTTTGAAAATGAGAATGAATGGTGAATTGCACAGAAAGGCTATTTATTCCAAAAATAACCCTCTTACGAAAATGATTCGTTACGTGTCATCTCTTCGGCTGTACCATTTTACAAATCATCTTGGTTCTCGGAATTATCTTCTAATTTCCTGCTATTGGCTCATTATCGATTTCATAAAAACATAACACCGAAGATATTTGCGTGTACACAGGTTTCTTTTCACTTCGAGGTCGTAAAACCCATGAATGGGAGATATCGCTGGGAAGTTGGGAGGAAAAAAAGCGAAGTGATTAGGCGTTGGCAAATTGGCGATCTCTCAATGGAACTCGTCGTGGGTTGTGTAATGTGTTTCTAATTGGCCATTACGTTGTTGACATTGATGAATTTGTACTCGTCGAGGTCCCAAGGTTTGCCACAGTTCGGCTCATCGTACCTACTCAATAGATTCGAAGGTGCAGAATTGGAAGCGTTTTCTGTTTATCTCATGTTATTCTGCAACACCAATTGTATAAGTTGATGAACGAGGTATACGCGTACAGGATTTATTGTTCTCCTTGGGACTCTTCAGGCGCAAAACATCGTGATAGCATAATAATGAGGAATTCATTGGAGAAAAACTGGAATGTATTTTGTTTTATAAAGTGTGATAGTGAAATCGCAGATTACGATTCAGGATTTAAAGCATAATTTTCCTGCTTCTTAGCTGTTGAGTTGATCTTACGACTACAATCGGACAAGTACATACAATCTAACATGGTCTGCAAATCATCCACAGAGTATTCAACTTGAAATGTTACCCAATGTTTTGGAGCACTGTCCAGTTTGACGTAATCAGTGGTACCTGGGGAATATTAGGAGCGCGGATGCAGAGCAGCTTCCAGCAGAGATATGATTGAAGACTAATAAGGAAATCGGATAAAATAAGTTTTATCATAAGAAAAATACTGCGATTCTGAGAACTCCACAGCCTGGTGATATATATATCGATCTGTCTTCATCCCCGTTCCCAGAAACTGTCAAGTCTCAGCGTAAACCTGAAGGTTTTTGCCTCAAAAGGAACCTATGGCTGTTGGCAGGCTTATCGCTTTAGCCCTTGGAAAGAGCAACTAGTCCATTCCATCACCTTCTCGATCTTTGTGTCTTCTTCGTTGAGGCGCAAATCAGTGTAAACTTAATTGAGTCTAAAGAACTAATAGATTCAATACTTGTTGATGTCTGTCAAGTTCCTTGTTCCATTCATCGTTTTGGAAGATATTCTTCCGAAGCATTCTACAATTCCATATTTCTCAGTGAATGATTCGGCTGGTTTGCACTTATCTGCTCCAACCTCTTTTGATCTGAAAGCAAAACAGAATTCTTAATGATTATCGCAACTTATCTTTTCTAGTCCAAAGTAGATCATGTTATAGCTTGCAGCCTCAATTTGATGAAACTCTATTTCAGCATACTACTGAGTGATTTATGATAAATACAGAAACCTGAAAGGTTTTCAAACTATTCATTGATGAAAAATGGGATCAATTACGCTGCATACTTTTACACGAAGCAATCTGTTACTCTACCTTGTGCATTGAAGAAGCAAAAATGTGAAAACAGTTCATCTTTTAGATCGGGACTGATTATTTGTTTGTTTCTATTTTTCAGACGGGTCATATCAAGACCTCGAACGGGACTTACCTCATCGAGCCGGCGGAAGAGTGGGTGGATTATCGAACACCCATCCGCCACATTCTACGAAAAATGAATTCGGGCCCGCCTCCCAGCTCCAACAACTGCCACACTCCTGAAGGAGGTAAGAATGAGCAATTCCGTTTATAATTATCATTATTAATTATCAGTAGAAGCATCTTCCTGATAAGATTTTCTGATTGTGGGCTCGGGATGCTTCTAGTTTATTGACTTCCATGTTTTTTGTATCACGACTCAAGGATTGTGGTGAATGCGAACAGCGAAAATGCCGCCAAAATTGAACACTCCAATAAACTCTCCAAATTTTATATTATATGCCAAAATTATAAAGCAATCGTCAAGAGAAGAATGTTTATTACGTGTCGATTTCCTCATTAATAACGCAGACAGAAGGTTTTTTTTCCCCTCATTTCGTAAAGATTTGCTATCGATCGTTTGCGGCTCGTACAACGGAGGTGGGTTTCGGTTGAGCGGCTTATTGTTTTTGCTGTCGCACGTAACGCCTTTAACGAGCTGTCAGAATTCTTCCTGTTTTAAACCTTGCACAACACCTCCAAAAACTATAACAAGCCTTGTTTGCGTAATGCTCATCATTTTCTTTGCACTAGTAGTTATCTTGTTAGATCACTTCTTGAATTGCGCTTGATAGAGTAGACACACAAGAAGTGTTTTCCAATATAGATTTTTTTGCCCCAAACAAACCAGTGGGTGGGGTGGAAAATTCAAAATTCCCAAGTGGAAAGTCTTTCAGAAGCATGAAATACCAGTTTTTACCCAATTTAAACGAGCTGTAATCCTCAACAGAAATACAGGAAGGAGTAGGTAATCAACGTTTGAATATTCGGCTTCTGAACATTAACTTTTAATACTATAATGTCCTAATGTATTAATGTACTAATACTGGGGTTTAACATCATGTACGTTAGTGACGAACCTAGGGATTTTTGGCACCCAAGGTTGGCTAAATTGGATTTAATTACAAATGGCAAGTTTTTTTTCAATCATTATTTTCCGGTATGTCACCTATTCTGTCTTTACTTTTCTTCAATTTTTTTGGTATGGGGGCAAGAAAGTTACAGTAATTTGAGCCTGGAGGTGCCATTCATCAGTTTCTGCCATTTTATCGAGTGGCAATCGACCAGCCTTCACCATCATAGTTAAAGTTGGTGCACGACGGAATAAACAAGATTTTCTTCTCCCCATAATACGAGTACACATCCCAGCGTCACAACGAAATATGTTTTTAAATAAATGAATTAAACCTGCCGTATTTAATTATTTTGAGTGTTAACGGCCTTCTTAACAGTCGAGATAACAAAACACTAACTTCGAACGTACGCTATGATCATCTACGGACTATTCAAAGGATAGCCTAGGGATTTTTAAAATCCGGAGTCAGGGTTGCCACTAAGGCTTAAGACAAAAAAAAAGTGTCTGTCACCAATTCGAATTTTCAAATTTTTCCCAGCTCCCGGCAGATAAACTTTTCTGTTTAGCTCCTGACAGGAGCTTTATCTCTCAAAATGATCCTACAGTTTTTAATTTTAAAAACTTGGCCCTCCAGGCTTAAAAAGAGGCTCTGCCTGCTGGACCAACGGGTTCGTTTGCTTAGAGCCTATGAAACTTGTTTATTTTGTGTATTATGACCACCCTCCTTGGCAGTCTTTGTTCAGCCCCCTTTATACTCCTGCGAGACGTTATACTGCCCATTCCCCTTGGTAGTTTTTGTGCTGTCCTCATTGTATTCTTGAGAGATTTTATACTACCCACCCCCTTGGCAGTCTTTGACGACTCTCCTTCTTACTACCGCCCTTGGTGTTCTTCGTGCAGTTCCCTTTATACTCTTGATAGTCTTCTTCCAGTCGCTTCCTTACCCTTGGAGGACTTTATACTGACCAGCTCTCTTGGCAGTCCAGTTCCCTCCACCCTTCTAACGGTTTCTGGATAATTAGACCAGCGCTAAAACATGTTCCTTACTAAAATCGCTTACATACCCCATTTTAGGCTTTGCCAGCATAGCTGCATAAGGTCTGCTTGGTCGGTAGTTCAAGTTTGATGATGTCTTTACTGTCCAAAAAACATATATGCGCACATCTGCATAAGTTCCGTGTATGAAAATCTGCTTGAACAGCTCAATTTTCCGCCACGATTGACTCTCATTCTGGCACAGTAACTGCTGGATTGGAATACGATTGGACGCGAGAGTAAACGATCTCATCTTTGAAGAATGAAGATGGAACGATTGATTTGGGTAGCAGGCTTACTTGTTCATGTGCCTACATGTGACCATTACTTATTACATTTGGATCAGATGTTCCGTTACTGCTTGTCCATTGTTGAAGACGCAATAGAGCACGGTTGTCTTCACTCGGGGGATCTTGAGAGAGCAAACCCTTTCCAACAGAGGTTAGCAACCCTTATCATTAACCCGTACTTATCAAGCTTCCCTCGTTTCTCGACTCCCCCGGCATTTACACTGATAAAAGAACAAAACAAGTTGTACGAAATAAAAAAAAAAAAAAAATTAAAAAGAAATCAACTCCGTTTTCTTATCAAAATGCAAATGCGGGATTTGAGGGCGGACGAATCTCCGCCGGGATGGGGGCTCGAAGCTATAATTCTCCCGAGTCCGTCATCGGGCCATTAGGTAATTGGTGGCTGGAATGAAACCCTGTTATTACGTCCGTTTGAAAAGAACACTGACCCAGATGGGACGAGTTGGGGTCTGCCCGGGCCATCGTGATCCGATATGGGAGCCCCGGCCATTGTGCTCTCTTCGAACGGTACCGATCTCTCAATGACCTCGGGGTCTGTTCATTGGTATTTAACTGAACGAACAGGCCACAATCCCTGGTCTTACGATCATTCAGTATACTTTATAGTACATAAACCAATAAACATCAGTCGCGGAGGAGGAAAACATGCCTTTTTCTTAAGCTTTATCTTATCGTTCGGAAAACGGGGTTCACGAGGGACAATGGAGTGAATTGGGATAGTGCGCCGCACAGTGGTCCAGAATCGTCAAAAACCTGTCAAAACTTAATATCTCCTTGTGTATTCGAACTAGAAACCTAAAATTTGGCATATTTACTTGTCATAGGACTAGAATGAAGGTTCCAGTGCCAAACAAATTTTTTATGAAGTTCACATTTGTTTTGGTATAATTATTTGTACAGGATGTACCTAAATGATGGATATTCATTCTATCTCCGATATTTGAAGGGCAATTAAAAAAAAAAATAAAAAAAAAAAAAAAGATGCGAACGCGCAAAGTTGCTAAGTTTATGATGATGATGCTAACTCATATTTTTCATCTAAGGGAAAATTTGTGTTTGTACAGATGGAGTACACAGTCGCATCTGGCAGTGTGTGTTCACTGTAAAGGCGTGCCTGATAAAGAACAATCCAATAAAATGATGGTTCTACTTATATATTTCAAAATTTTTCAAATAAAATTTACAAATCATCACAGTTTGACATGTTCCAATAAGGGTTGAACAGTTCGTGACAACTTAATCAATGTCAACCTACTCCTCAGGTTCATTGTTTACATTGCGAGAACGAGAGTCCGTTGGATCACGTTTTCCCTAGTTCAATGAGTTCTGTGTCCCAAGATCGCAGGTGGTCGCACCTAATTTAGGTTTGCGGTCTTTCTATACATGTTTAGGAAGTGCCCAAGCCCAGAATTGAAGGTGCACACGGATGCACAAAAAGTATAAGTCAAAAAGAAATCTGACTCTCGAAAATCCGTCAATTTTTCATTAACCCCTGTACAAGAAAGACTTCAAATTACGAGACAAAATTTGTTTTGCCCTCTTGACACCTAAATGTATCAAGAAAAAATTGCTCCTATCACCTCTTGTCAAAAATTAAATAATGAAAAAATCGTAAACATGCATGACAATTTTCGACATTTCCATAAATGTTGTGATTGTACCGATTATTGTTGGCTCCCAAATCATTTTTCCCTGGCGACTTTCCACCACGAAATGGGTTTGATTTGTTGCAAAACCAATTGAACGGGTTTTATTTGATTCAAAAGGGGTTTTATTTTATTGGCACATGATTTCATTTGGTTGAAAAGATCCCTTTCACACTCAATACAAACTTTTCCCCTGAAGCAAGGCTTCAACAGTAGAGAAATCCCAATTAGAATTGATCCAGGGAGGCGTGGTACGATCCAACTATGGGGAAAAAGTAATTGCATGCAACTACTAGAACTCTCAGCCGATATTCGTTCTTTTTTGTTGCTCGATTAACAATTTGTCGTTGTTTTTAAGAACATTTATAGGTATTATGTATTATTATGTATTATGTGTTGTGTTGATTATGTATGTTGTGTATTATGTTGATCATGTAAAAACCGAACATAGGGACTTCCCAATTATGCATGTTCAGCTCAGTACTCGTGTATTCAGTTGAAAAAACAACATAACACGGAGGTTCAGTTCCGAGATTGACAAATTACAACAATAATGGATATCTCACAAAATGATTCATGTTTTATTCAATAGTTCTTATAACTCCTTAGATTTCTTGATTCATAAAATCAATTTTAATGATTTCATACTAAAACGCTGCAAATTCTTTCACTGGGGTTTATTTTTCAATTGGCTTGCGTTCATGATTTGAATTTCTACTAAGCTTCGGAGTGTGCGTGTTTCACAGGATAGAGAGATTATTGAATTTCAGGAGGCACACAAATATCAACTGATCAACTGATCAATCCAAATAGATATTTTGGTTGAGAACAGATTTACGTGCTCCGTGCATATCTCCTGAAATTCAATAATCGCTCTATCCTGTGAAACACGCACACTCCGAAGCTTAGTAGAAATGCAAATCATGAACGCAAGCCAATTGAATAATAAACCCCAGTGAAATAATACTTATTTACCCCAGTAATAATATACTAATACAATAATATAGTAATAGTATTTACCTATATATTATCAGCGTTTCATTCATATCAGAATGCTTCAACCCGTGTATCGGCTATAAACTACAAGTATCCACATCGGCTATCACTCCAGTAACCACATTCACTACAACTCGACGCTATCGGCATCACTAGGTTACAAACAAACAATAATAAACCAAAAAACGCAAATGTTGGTACCATAAATCGGGCCATACATCGGGAATTGTTTGACCTACGGACCTGGGGAAGGGCTCATTCGATTCCTCATGGTATGTTCTTCAAATAGGTACAAATTTAGGCCGCTTCAACTTGTTTTGAGGTTTTTGGGGATTTTACAAAACCTTGACAGCCCTTAATGGGCACTTTAAATTGAGTGAGAGAGCTGGCTCAAGAATTGGGGCGTCGTCGGACCAACATGGATTTTTCCTGAAAATTTCAGATCTTTTGCTCCAGCCGTTTGGGAGAAATCGTGCGTACGGCGGACGGACGGAAAATTTTTTATTGCAGATTCGGATTCTACACCCTTTGAAACGTAAACCATGAAATTTTCAGGGGGGTTAGAATTTTTTTTTTCCATAGCGATTACAATGGTTTATTATTGAATAATAAACCAAAATCAATGAACTCTTGCATATCACATATTTACTACGCACTCAACTACCAATATAGGTACACCAAGCTCCTTACAGAGGAAAATTAATTTTATTCATTTATACCTAATCTATTATTTTGTTTTTTTATTACGTCTTAATCCATTTAAAAACTATTGTTTTAACTATTTTTATTCGGTTATCAACTCATGAGAAACAGGGTTTTCCGTTTTATGTTAAGAACAAATATAAAAAATACCTTTTTAACATATTTTATGTTAATAATACATAAACATAATAATAAACAACTTTTGACATATTTAATGAGTTGCTCCATAGATTATTGGTTCTTTTATTTGCCGAATCGTTTAATTTCTTCCTCAATGCATCAGCCATAAAATAACATAGACTGTTGACAACTCTATTATGCATGTATTATTTATTAATGTTTCATTTTGCTGTCCAGAACTCTATTTCGGTCCATACGGTGCAATGTATTATGCAATATATCATTTGCTTCACATTGATGAAGCATCGGAGCTGAGGGCGTTCAATTAGTCGTAGCGAGGTGACGAGATCGACGGCCGGCCGCGACCTTTGACGGCGAGTCGGACCTTTACGATCCCGCGGCCTTTCGCGCGGGAGGCGGAGGGCGCAGGGCGGTGCCGGGCGTCCTGAACTTTTCCTCGGGTTTCCCGTATTAGCGGCCGCCGGTAAAATCCGTCAGTCGAGAGAGCGGATACGGATGCTTGACCCGCGAGCGATGAGAATAGAACGGAGGTCGACCGATATCGGCTGCCAATATCCCCCTAGGAACGACGACCCTTTGTTATCTTGAACTATGAAACAGCCTTTATTAGAGGAAGCCACAACAAGACCTCTTCCACAGTCTTACATGAGGGTCGTTATGTTTCAAAACTGTAACACGGACGGGTTGATCAGACGTGTGATCTGTTACAACTACGGTAAACTACCAACTTATCTAATTACTCTAGGGCAGGATGGCCTAATACACAGTAATATACACAATACTACTGGTGAATAGGAATTGTGGGTGATGATAGGAGTTGTTTTCAACAATGTACCTTTGTAATCGATCGAGAAAAACAAGCCCCCTGGACCCCCTTTTGCTTTTATTTAGAGACTACTGCCACAAGTACAGGAACGTAGAATACGCTTTAGCGTCGATTGAACGCTGAACGTTCAACGATGATCATCGAACGTTCATTGTCGAACCGAAGGACGATTCGCGAACGACTGAAACTCCGATTTACATAAATAAAATGACTCACTTCAAACGGGTTTGTCGCAACTACTACACATGGATGTAAATATTCTCATGTTTATTGGTCTCGTATGTCACCGTTTATTCGTTTATTGGTCTCGCGTGGTTCCTGGATACCATAACTCTCGCGTGACATTTTTCGGCTAGTTAGTCCATGGCTAAAGCGTATTCTACGCTAAAACAATTTTAATTTTATTTTTTTAAATAAATTTTGAACCCCATGCAACCTCAAAATTGTATGTTTTACGTTTCAAGACTTCAATAAAAAAAACTCTCCGAACTACTGGGAGTAAAGTTGATGAAACTTGAGTCAAAACTTACATTTGGGATCTAATTTGAACTGAATTCTCGGATCCCTTGTCAGTCAATCGTTAAATGTGAAATCGAAGGCCTGAAATTTCGAAAATCTGAATATAGATAACTAATGAAATAACACCGTTGTTATTATATTTGTTGTTGATGGAAGGGTTATTCGAATACAGAAATATTAAACCCTCTGTGTAATAAACCACCACCACCATTTTCAGTTGGATTAAAATACAAAATTACTAACTTTGTAGGTTGCAACATTTGTAGGCTTAAACGGTGTAAGTATTCGCTTTTAGGAGGGTAATGTATCACACAAAGTGATATAGAAGTACTAAGTTAACATCTGATTTTATGGAAAACAACGACGGTAGTGCATGTTGGCCCTTAAATTTTCCTTGAGTTTCACCTTCTACTGATTAAATATTCTGCTATTCTCTTTCTCTCCTGATTAATATCTATCACTTTTTAATAATAATTGTACTTATCAGTAATTTCTACTAATATGAAAAAGTAAAATTCATTTCATCTCTAATTCCTCTAATTTTGTATCCAATCTTTACGATATTTTTAGGGATTGTTCAAGTTTTGGTCGGCTCTATGAGGAACATTACTTATTTTAAACCTATGATATTGTTATGTCCTAATTGTCATGCATACGTTTTGTAGTTTTCCACCAATTTCGGTGACATTTTTAATGCTAGTTGAGAGCTGGTCCGTTTTTGTGAGTTAATCGCTAACTGATTAATGGCAGCCATTGTACATGCGAAGATATTAATAATAGTATACTTGTTTTAAGCAATACCACTTCGAGTAATAGTAGTTTTATATCAATAAAGGAATACCCTACACTTAATATCTATATTTTTGAAAGTTACTTGGAGATCTTAAACGTCAATTTAAAGGTTAATTTTAAAAAAAAACTACAATTTCATCTCCAACGTTTTGATCTATTTGTAGAACTTCTTCAGGGCTTGAAGATGGAAAAAAACATTTTTTTAAAGTATCCAAGCAATTTTGTTATCATGTCATTGTTATCCGGACTCATGTATGTGAAATACGTTTTTAGCTTCTAAGCCCCACCTTCAAGTCCTGGAGAAGTTCTACAAAGAAAATGAAACGTTGGCAATGAAATTTTAGTTTTTTTTTTATCAACCTCTGACTGACGCTCAACTTGAGCGGCTCAAGATCTCCAAGTAACTTTCAAAAAATATATATAAACAGCCAAGAACTTGAACACAGTCCTTGATATCTATACGGGGTGTCCCAGGAATTATGCACAATCCAACTCCTACGTGTTCTACAACTCATTTCCAAACAAAAATGCCTCATAGCAATTTTTTGCCAGAAGCCTCGTTTCCGAGTTATTTGCGATTTAAGATTTTTTCGTGTTTTCGATCTTATATCATTGCAACTCCCTCAATTTTTCAGATAACTCAATTTGATGAAACAACTAGAAAGACCGTTAAATTTTCTGTCTATTTGATGTCAGAAAACATTTTTTTATTGCATTGAAGATGTGCAAATGCTGCGCGAAATGGCAGTTTTGTCAAAAATCTTGAAATCGCCTGTTTTTCATCTCTCCTAGAAACCCCATGTGTGCTTGACGCAGAACTGTGCAGGCCTGGTAAAACGTGCGCCAAAATGTCAGCTTTCCAACGGTGTAGTCGTTTTGGTTTTAAAAAATAACCAAAACCTTAGTGACAAAAAAGAATAATATTGTATTAATAGATGAAAAAAAAGATGGTTTACTAGATAAAAAAAGGATCAGTGACATAAACAATACCAATATTTTTTTCATACTATCCGACGTGTTTGCAAGGGTGTAAGTGGTACACAGGAGGAGTGTGACTCCTTTGTTGCTTCAGAAGCATTACCATTGGCAAAACCGTACAAACAAATCATGTCAACATACTCACTTGTGGTATAGCTACTCAACTGAAAGCAACTCATCGCAATCAATCGTAAATGAACACAAACAATACCCGTCTCTCGGCTCTTCGATTATCCTGACTTTGGCTGGACAGGTTAGGAATGCCGTAGACGCTGTTCACAAACGATCGTTTTCATTCATTAAATTAATTTTCATTTTCCATTTTTAAATATTTATTTTTTGTTGTATATCTCAACAATCTTTTTTAAACTCTTAACTCTTTATATGAACTCGATTTAAACCCCAATATTTTACCATTGTCCTACAACTGGATAACATGTTCGAGTCAACAAACATTTTACTTAAACTGAATTCGGTCAGAAACAACAAATTATCAACATTGGTACACCTAATGCTACGGTCAAATCAGATTGGGGTTGATAATACACGGCGCACAAAGCAACCCCTCCTTCAAGACCGGGGCGTCGTGCGGGTCATTGCATATCCTTGCCCCTGACCAACACAAAGCCCCCTCCGTTGCTTTCCCTATTTTCAAACGTTAGGTCTTTTTTTTTAGTTATACAGGGTGTCCCAGGAGTTATGCACAATCCGACTCCTAAGTGTTCTACAACTCATTTCCGAACAGAAATGTCTCTAGCAATTTTTTGCTCATCGCAATTCATCGTAAATGAACACAAACAATAGCCGTCTCTCGGCTCTTCGATTATAATGACTTTGGCCGGACAGCTTAGAAATGCCGTAGACGCTGTTCACAAACGAACGGGTTTATGCATCCGACAAAAATACCTTAAATCGTCACTTGAGAGGTCTGGCGTTGTTACCATTCGATTCAGCGAGAAAAGTTACGTACATCCATCCTCCAATCTTTTTTCGTCGAGACTTTTGGATAAACCTCAATTTTAACAGAAAACACACGTTTTTCTGCAGTTAAACACCATTCCTTAATTAAAAATGTTTTTTAAAACCAAAACGCTCACAACGTTGGAAAGCTGACATTTTGGTGCACGTTTTACCAGGCCCGCACAGTTCTGCGTCAAGCATTCATGGGGTTTCTAGACGATATGAAAAACAGGCGATTTCAAGATTTTGACAAAACTGCCATTTCGCGCAGCAATCGCACATCTTCAATGTAATAAAAAAATGTTTTCTGACATCAAATAGACAGAAAATTTAACGCTCTTTCCAACGGTGGCATCAAATTTGAGCCATCTCCAAAATTGAGGGAGTTATGATAGTTTTAATGACATAAGATCAAAAACTCGAAAAAAAATCTTAAATCGCGAATAACTCGGAAACGGGGCTTCTGGCAAAAAATTGCTAATAGGCATTTTTGTTTGGAAAGAGTTTTGGAACACGAAGGAGTCGGATTGTGCATAACTCCTGGGACACCCTGTATATCAAGATACGCTCCTTTTTCTCAAATTATGGAATCTCCATTACTGAGAATTGCACAAATTTGTTGAATAACTTGAGAAAAATGCTGAAAATCGCAAGTTTTCTTCAAGGGAAAATGGATAAGCCCATACCGATTCGAAAGGATGCAGAAGGTTCCTTTGTATAGAACCTGTGATGTGCTTGAGTTAATGGCTTCCATATATTGACGTGTTGGTGTATCCTAGAGGAGCATTCGGGCCTCCAAGACTAGACTGCATCCAACAAAAGTTTACTGTAACCCCATAAAACGTTGAAGGTTTAGGTCGTCAGAGCTGAGTGGTCTCGCGCTCTCTCGCTGCTGGCCAGATATTAGAGGCAGCTTCAAAGCTAAAACCTCCTTTCATCCGTTTACCGACCCCCCGAAGTATAAAGAAGCTCGAAGAACGGAGAGCAAGTGTTTCGTGAAAGCCTTTTGGGAAAGAGGGAAGGGTTAAAAAGGAATAAAAAAAAAGAAGGTCTTGCAGCAAATATAGAAGGCTGAAGGTGTGAGAGATTAGAACGGTAAGTTCATCGCACTCTACAACATTGGGGCGGATGAATGGGGGGTTCCTGAATGGTCCCCCTTCCGCGCCCTCGCGGGGCGAGTCCCAGCGGCTTCGTCCCCATAAAGACGTCTTGTACACTATCGAAGGCCCTTCCAATCTCGTATAACATTACCCGCTCCGAGGCTCAGCTGAGCGGAGAGAAAAGGTCACTAAAAAACATTTTCTGCGTGTACCGACGAGGCTAGCGCCCGACATCCGAACGTCCTTTACTTCACATTATTGCCGACGGAGAATCTCAACATGTTTCTCTTAGTACACTTTGATTACGTCGCCATAAATTATATGGGCCGTAAGTGTTTTATCCGCTTTCCAGGGCGGAGTAGCGAGGTCTTGTCAAGAAATGCTGGGAGAGGTTGGAATATACATTATGAAATGTTACTGTGTACATCGGGTCTTATAACCTAGAAGTTTAAATCAGAAACATTCTTGGCGTAGACTCCTCGCCATAACTTTAATTTACTTCACTTCAGATTTATAGTAAGTAGGGATCCCTGAAATACACACTGACAAATCGTGAGAAGTTAAATTCGTTGTCCTTAGTTTTTATCGCGAATTTATTTCATGGATCATGAAATTAGCCCCTTATTACTCGCCGAATAGTTGGAACTTCCATTTCATTCAATTCAGCCATCAACAATTCCTACTTAGTATCTCTACTATGTCTGTACGAAGACTGTATTCGAACCGCTCATTCAAGAGGTTATAAAATTACTAATTTCTATCAATTTCCCCTAATCGATTATGTAACAACATCAGGGCAAACTCATCATAATACAAGTTTGAAGCTCTTCTTCAGCTGGGAATTGTTGCTTCGAAATTCTCAGTACATAATTCATTTTTCAAAACGCTTTTCTGAATGTTCTTTTTTTTAAATTTTTTAGTAACAAATATTACTGTTGACCCGCAAACTTGTGTACGTTCATGGTTTGACATGTGTTTACCGAAACAGTTCTCATAAAAGATAAAAAGTATTAGATGACATACAAATGAGTATGGATCAGAAAGATTTTGTATAATGATTTTAACCGATTTTTCTTCTGCTTTTGACCTTTTGAGACCTGACTTATTGTTGAGCATTCTACACTCAGTAGGACTTTTGGGGAACCTTTTAGTGTTGTTTAAATCCTACTTGTCAGATAGCAAGCAATGTGTGATCAAGGATCATCGAATGCTTTTTCGTCTTGAAAGCACTTGCTCTAATGTTGATAATTTATATTTTATCTCTGGACAAAATTCTCCATCCCAATACCGAATACATACTATACGCGGACGATTTTCAAATCTACCGAACCTGCAACCCAGAAGATGTTTATGGAACCATAGCCTATTTAAATGCTGAACTGCGTAAGTTGAAGCAGTGATGTGCATCCCGTGGGATGATCTTAAATGAAAATAAGACGAAAGCATTGCTACTAGGATATCCTACAATTCTTTCAAAGATCGAAACCGGAACCTAAAAACTTGAGGATCGTTATCAAAAACTACCTGGCTTGGGAAACGAAGTCGGGAAAATATGCGGTTCTGTTTATAAGGGCATGTACCAATTACGTACGATAGCATCCGATTTTCCAGTCCACACATGACTACGCTTGGTTCAATCCCTTATTTTTCCAGCCTTTGAATACGCTGCTACCGCCTTATCCGAACTAAAAATCGAAAAACCAACGAAACTTCAGCTGGCCCAGAATTTGGCAATTAGATTTCAGAATGGATGACCACGTCACCCCTGCATATCAAAAACTGGGGATACTAAAGATTAAAGATAAGAAAAAAACAGCATATTGCGTGTATGGTATTTAAAGTCCTGAAATTTAGGAGACCGAACTACCTCTTCCTATCCTTCAACTTTATGACTAATGTGCATGACAGGAACACTAGAAATCGTGAGAATTCCTTGCAAATCCCTCAGCATCGAACTCTTTATCTTTGAGAGGTCTTTCATCGTTCAAGAAACAATGATATATAATGAATTTTATGAATATTTTAAATTGCAGACTGGAACTTTTAGGATTTTAAAGAACAGTGGTTCTCAGACTTTTTCCCTCTGCGTCCCCCTTTACTAGGAAAAATAGTATCAGGCCTCCCAGCCTATTTTTTAAAATAAAAAATAGTTATATTTTATATTTTCCCCTTTTAATGTTTACCAAACACAATTTAAAAGGATTTTACGCAGCAGGAACAAAAAATAACATGAATTATTGTAATGAAAATAAGGAACAATTTTTTGTTAAATCTTCATCACATTATTGTTTAGGCTATTGAGAAACCCTGAAATGAACGTTATTTACAAGTCAGCAAACAAGAATTACAAAGGCAATAAAATTTAGATTAAAAACCTCACTGTGAGGGATGGGCTTGCTTTTGAAAACAAAGTTTTTCAAGACGTGGAGGAATAGCAGAAAGATCCACTCGAAGTTCTTTATTCACATTTAGCTTTGAACAGTAGTTCGACTTCATTGCTGGCAATGCTGAAAATCCGTTGTCGCAAAAGGAATCAGGATCTTCATTGCATTTTGGCTTAGCGTTGGGAAGTCCTTGCTAATATGTATCCAAAACTCCAACAAAGACACTTCATTAAATTTATTCTTCAGTGAAGTATCACAATTGAGTTCAATAAGTTGTTCTCGCTCTTCTATATTTAAAAATTATAGTCATGGAGCATTTTTAAATGATTTTCAATCCAATTAAATTTATCAAAATCGTTGCTGAAATATTTCTCACACAATGCTGCAAATGTGACAGCGGTTTCACTGTCGTCGACCAACACTGACGTCAGGCAATGTCCATCGTAATTGTTTGGTATTATTATCTCGATTTAGGTCAATAAATACAGTCGATCAATGTCGAATCTCTCTCTCTCTCTCTCTCTCTCTCTCTCTCTCTCTCTCTCTCTCTCTCTCTCTCTCTCTCTCTCTCTCTCTCTCTCTCTCTCTCTCTCTCTCTCTCTCTCTCTCTCTCTCTCTCTCTCTCTCTCTCTCTCTCTCTCTCTCTCTCTCTCTCTCTCTCTCTCTCTCTCTCTCTCTCTCTCTCTCTCTCTCTCTCTCTCTCTCTCTCTCTCTCTCTCTCTCTCTCTCTCTCCCTCCCTCTCTCTCTCTTTTCTTTCTTTCTTCTCTCTTTCTCTTTGCATCTCTCTCGTATCCCATAGTTAGAATTGACGGCGATGGTTAAGAATGAGCGAGGACAAGAAATTGTGTGCAGAGCCGGAACTCTCATTACTCTCGTCCTCCCGTAAAAATTTAGCGAAGAGCCAAATTAACAAGAGCTGATGAGAGGGCAAGGGAGAAGCTGCGGCCTCGGCCTTGACACTGGGAATCTGACGTAATTCCTCCGGGGCCGGCTGTCTGCTCATTCCAGTCCCACTGACTCACCTCACACCTCCCCAGACGAACTGCAAATAAATTTCGACATTGTGAAGCGTCTGAGAGGTGTACTACACCCGGAAGCAAACGCCCCGCATAAACATACACCATTATTCGTAACCGTTTGTGCTTTGAATGAATGAATAAATTAATGAATGAAGATGTGCAATTTATTCAACATCAAACAAAAGCTAGCCGTCGTGTAAGAGCGCTTTAGGCATAAACATTGTCAGGTAAATATGCTTTCTGACAGCCAGTGGGCTGTCCCAACTAAAGCCCGGTTTCTCCATAGATTTTGACATTTACTCAGTAAACCGTAGATGTCAAATGTTAAACAGCGATACTTGGTGTCACTAACTGCTGTTCAGATAAATCAATGATCAAACTCTCTAAATAGACAATCCAAACGAGAAATCAAAATTTGGGTGGTTTGAGTCTTAAACAACGATTAACACCAGTTCTTTTTACCATCTTGGTTCCCATATCGAAATTCCGTTTTGCTGCGTTACTGTTTATTGGGTTATTTTTTGTTATTGTTTTTCGTTAGTGTTTTCCTACATATTCTGCCACCAATGTTAGTGGTTATTTGGTATAATTCGTGCAAAAAACAATGAGCTGGAGAAGCTTGATTGGAGCATTGAGGATTGAGTATTTGAGGAATTTGATGAAGATTTCACTATCCACGTGGGGTTAGAAGCTTTCGGAAAAGGATTTGGAACTGGAAGACATTGATTTCGCGAAGAGGTACAAACTTTCAAGAACTATTGTTTTGTCGGTCCTCGAACCAATTGAAAGTGTCATCGTGCTATTACACAAGTGACAGAACATGACATGAGAATCTGGAACCACGAACGTAAGCTACACTATTAACAAAAACACAAATCAAGGAGTGAAGCAGTTAAGTAATACTAGCAGTACCCAAAAGCAAAATTGGGAAAAGTGCGAAAAATAAAACGGTTGCGTTATCACTGTCATTCCGTAAAACAAAACTAAAAAATCACTTTCTTGGACATAACCTTAGCGATTGTCAGAACCACTTTCTTCTTCTTTGGCCTTGCGAGTTCTTTTGTCAACACGATAGCCATATAAAATTAAATTCGACTGATCCCCTGAAAATATAAAAACTGTACGAAAACAACGGATTTTGTTGTTTTAAAGTTCTCTTCTGCTGTTGTTTTAAAATGGGCTTTTCATTACTTTTCTTCTTTTTTGTTCTCTCAGAAGAAAACAGAAATGGTAGAGCCAACTGTCCACAATATAGTTCGTAAATAACTTCCGTTTGGTATTTCGGACGGAAAACAATGAAAATTCACTTTGTTAATTTGCTATAGAGATTTTGGGGGACATAATTAAGGAAAATGCCAAAAATTTGCGCTCTACCCAAAACTAGACATTCTCATGGAGAGTGTATCAGCTTTGATTGCCTTGGCTGTCACTATTCCCTTGCCTACTGAATATACCAGTAGCTGGAAATTACTTTGAATCATTCTATGTACAGTATCACCAAGATGAATATATTTAAAAACGAATTTAGCACATTTTAAAGTTTCCATATCACTGTTGAGATCACCTACGACCGTTTGATTCACTTTTGTGTGTTGGAAGGTATAAGGAATATGCTTGTGAGAAGCCTTCTTGGGGAATGAATCAATGACTCTTTTTCAATCAAGTTTCGATCTTTTGTTTACCATTTAAGAACGACACCGGAGGATCAATGTGCTCAGATATAGGCTTCATAACAAACAAATAACAACTTCTGACGGAAAATCTCAAATTGCTGGTTTGGCTTTTGTCCTAGTTCTGTCCCTTCTGTGTAGTGGTTTGATCTTTAACGACGGATAGCGTGGTTTGTTCTGACTACCTCCTGCGATTTATTGGTGAAGCAACTGAGCACTGGTTCCTACTCAGTGAGAAGCTCCAGGCTTTTCCTATTTTATGAACTTCACTCGAACATTATTCAACGGGAAATCGATTTCGATATGACCCAATACCTCATAAACCTCCTGGTCGACGCTCATGAATAAAAATTGTTCGCGCTCGTGGAGATAAATCTTTGAGAGTTGCGCAACGTCTCGAGTCAACGTCTTCGCCGCGTCTGCTAATTCGGACCACCGGAGGCGGTCATTGAAGTCAGCGACCCTGAGAGACAATGGCAGGGAGGGACGGGCCGAAATTCGCCGATAGGAAGAAGTCGGTTGGTTGGGTGGGGATAAAGGAGATAGTTCCTCCAAGTACACACAGTCATGGAGGAAGAACTTCATTCTGTATTACCTCATTCTCTTTCAACTATCCTGATTGACCTTCCTTCGTTGAATTAATGCAGCCCCAATTGAAGTGTATGTGGGCTCTTGGGGCATATTGAATAAATGGACGGAAGTTCACGGAACGTTACACAGTCAAGGTTAGGGATTATTGAATAATTTCACTCGCGATTAATTCGTGACGATCAATTTTGAATAAACTAGTCTTTTAACGTTTGAAAAAGCAAATTAAAGGATTGAAATGAATGAAACTAAGTCGGTACATGTCGATTTCGTCAACAAAAGAATCGGATACATCCTCATACAAATGGCAGAGTGATTCCCACTGCTCATAAAGCCAAATGGTACGATGCTTATCTGCAGGCTCAGATTGAAAGCGGCATGCATGAAAAATGAGGAAAAACTCCTTCTTTACTGAGAAAAATGAATTGGCTAATGGGGAGACGATCAATGATGTCGATGCAGAACCAGCTCAGACTGTACAAACCAAGTCTTCAAGTCAGTCAGAACTTGCAGAGCTCAACTGTGGGGCTGTACGGCATCAGTCAAATCGAGACTTCATCATACGATTCCAAAATAATGTGCTAAAAAATATTTTCTCGCCTCCTTGAATGAAGGAAGATCGTGTTTATTTGCAAATAAGGTAAGAACAACAACACTTGTAAATGGACGCAAATGAAACGCTTTGGTCAACAAGACCGTCAGCAGGATTTCTGTTAATTTTTTATTATTCGACAGTGCAAAACAACTTCGTTATTACAATACAGGACTAGTAATATAATGAAATTTGTTGGGTGTATACGTGCATACTTATAAATTGAAGAGAAACACAATTATAAATTTAGTTACAACTGGACATGAATATGAATATCAACATTAAAATGAGGGGAATCAAGAGGAAAATCTCAAGTATACAAAATAAATATACAATCGAACAACGTTACAAAATTAGGGGATTACTAAGGCTAGGGACTGAACACTGAACCCGATCACTTGAGAGTTATAATTGAATTCTGATGTCAGGAAAATGTCTATATCTCCAAGACAAACTAAAGAATGAATGTGGAGTTGTCCAATCCGGTCCCCTCAGGATCGGCGGCATCTCTCTGCTCAAGGCAGCCCTCACCAAACACCTGCGTAATGCATTGGATGTTGCTCTCAGGCAGGAACTGCTGCACTGTCACATCAGCATGGAAGTTGCACAGTGAACAAAGATGCACCGTGTTCCGAATCCAAGGCTGGAAGTTTACATTCAAAACCTTCCCCTCGGCATTTCATCACAACCCTAGCTTCGTATAAAGGCCGGGTCGTAACATACTCCACTTCCAAATCTAATGTGGCGGTACAGTAGGTGAAAATGTTAGCATTTTCTCTAATTGAATTTGCTAAGCCCAACTTCTGGACCTCCAAAACCGCCTTCGCCTGGTCTCCTAAGCACGATGGGTCAAAAGGATTTGAACGAGGCAATTCTGAGAATCTTTCAAACATACTCCCCTAGACCTCAGCCCAGCCAGTACGTCTCCTCACCACTTCCAAGGTCGCAATCTTGACAAATCGATCTTTCGGCAGCCTGAATAGGTACTCTATAGGCAGTCTGCATTTAGTTTTGGAGTCGATAGGAAAACTGTGCTCTGCTCCATTTCATAATAAACTACATAATTCGGTGAATTTCTTGGAAGTTCGCGACACCCTGATACTTTCGAAACGTGTGTCTCCATCGTGAGTTTCAGATTTAAACAAACAGACGATGCTGTAAAGTGGTAAACAGTGAGACACCGTTATCGGCTACAAGGAAGCTGTCCGACTCCTTGATTCAGGAGATACCGTCAGAAGATTGAAGCATACCAAACCACTTCACTTTCTTACTTGTAAAGCAGAGAAGTGAAACAATTGTCTTAAATAACATAAATCCGTGAATTGTCATTATTGTATCAAACAAATAACCCTAGTATTTAGTGGCAAAGTATCGGGCATCGGGAAAAAAGTATACTCGTACATGTAAGTCGCTAAAGGTCATGAACCACTCGGAATAATTTGCATCCTGAGTTGAACTATCAGTAAATGGACTGCTACAACTTTCTGCTGTAATTTCTCTCCATAATAGAACATCGCGAATGTTTATTACCCCAAGTATTCGTTCGATACTGGGCAACAAGGTGATCCTCGGTCGCTTAGCTCATGTTAACGCCGTCTGATAATTTAACGATCCAATAAATTTGTTCCGGGGCTCACCAAAAAGTCCGCAATGACCCGACGGTATCTCGGCAATCCCGGAGTTCCATCGGGGCAATCGAATTATGAGGCCTCCACCTGTGAGGTAAAGGCAAAACAGAGTAAAAACATCTCGCTGGCCAAGGGCCCACCCGCGCGGCACCATTCCTCTAACGAAGGCAGTTCTTTACCATACAAGATAAACCACATTAACCTTTTTCTATACGCTCGCCCTAATTAATTCAAGTTCTTCTATTTTTCTTTTCGGTAAATCAAGATATTGGTGGGGGTCATTTGTGAACCTGACTTCGAGAAAAAAACAAGAAAAGAAAAAGGAAGCGAGGAGAAAGGGTTGGTGAAGACGGCGAAGGAAAAAAACTCGTACCAGGAGGCGAAGAAGTGCACGTGACCTATTCTAATTCAATTGGGAGCCGTCGTAGCACTATTTTTGGCGGCGGTGCCGATGAATATTTCATGGGATGGGGACTGCACAACCTTTTAGGTTCCCGAAAGAGATCGTTTTCTTTGTGGAACGCGGTATCGGGGGAAATAACGAGAGTCGATCGTCCATTATTGGGGAGGAACAAGTCTTTTGAAGAGGCGTGAACGATGTTTTGGGACCACCGATTGAATCGGGACTTGATGGCCGATTCCAGTTATCGCCTTTTATTTATACGGCGGGAGCTTTCCAAATAATAGGTATGAGGGGTATCAGATGGTAAGAAGTAGTCCAAAATGACAGCCAAATGTCCGTTTTTGATAAGAAATTATGTCTTCTGAAGAGGCTTCAGAAACAGTTTGCGGCCACCGATCGAATCGGGTCTTGAAGGGCGATTCCTGTTATTGAATCTTATTTATAAAGTTAGAGCTTTCCAAATAATGTGCATATGAAGAGTATCAGTTGGTAGGAAGTGATCCGAACGTGGAATTACACATCCAAATGTTCATTATTGAGAAGCACTAATGTCTTCTGGAGAGGCCGCAGCGACAGTTTGTGGCCACCGATTGATTGGGGATTTGATGGGCGATTCCAGCTAGCGAGCTTTATTTGTTCAGTGGAGGCTTTCCAAATAATTTACATATGAAGGGTATCTGATGATTTGAGGTGGTCTAGAACATGGAAAGTAAAACGTTAACTTTTGGGAGAACTGACGGTTTCTAAAGAGGCATCAACGATGGCTGATTCCAGTTATAGCATTGTATTTATACAGTTAGAGCTTTCAAAATAATATGCATATGAGGGGTATCAGATGACTTGAAGTGGTCCAAAAAGTTGAAATAACAATCTTCTGTAGAGGCATCAACAATGGTTTGTAACCACCGAATCGGGGCATGATAGTCGATTCCAGTCACCACATTGTATGTATACGGTGGGAGCTTTCCAAATAATATACATATGAGGGATATCAGACAGCATGAAGTGGTGCGAAACTTGGAAGTAACGCCAGGCAAAAGGTCATTATTGGGGAGAACTGATATCCTCCTCTTAAATCGGGTATTGATGAGCGAATCCAGTTATCGCGTTTAATTTATACGGTTGAATTTTTCCAGAAAATATGCATATGAGGGGTATCAGACGGTATGAAGTGGTCCAAAACGTGGAAGTAATGACAGCCAAATGTTCATTATTGAGAAAAACTAATGTCTTCTGGAGAAGCCTCAGCGACATTCTGTGGCCATCGGTTGAATCCGGTCATAATGGACGATTCCAGTCATCACACATCATTTGTACGGTGGGAGCTTTCCAAATAATATACACATGAGGGGTGTTTATTGGTGTCAGTTCTCTATGGCATTAGATAGATGTTTTGTCAAATTCTGAGGAAGATATTGTAGTATTTTTTTATCATTTGGTCTCATTGATGAATAGATGTGTAAAACATTGATGTAGCCTATTGCTGTCCCAATCTCAGCTGAAAATCTGCTTGATGATGTATTTTGTCGAGATGTATCACGATTTCTTAGCGTTTCCTGATTTTTGATGAGAGTAAAAATGAGAAAGGGTTCCTTAAAAAGTCTAATTATTGCTACATTAACGTCGTTATGATGTCATCGTATTGCCCACTTCGGACATTCTATATCAAAGTATCTACATCAACTAAATAACAATTTAGGATAGCTTGCCAGAAGTTTTCATGCCATTCTTAATTGTCTGAATTGTATTACTTTCAAAGAACATGGAGTACGAGATTAGTAAAAAGGCGAAGGATGTGAGTAAATTCATAAAGGTATGATCATCACTGTTGTAATTCAATGTTCAGAAAAGTTTCATAGTGACTGTAACTTCCTCTAGTAAAGGCCTGTTGTTTGAATCGATATTTTGAGAATGAGACAACGAGGGTGAGGATGTCGATCAAATATACGGTAACTGAAAGGTACGCCCGATGTATACAGCGCTGCAGAATAGTAATCACGGTTATGTTCAGTAACAGTAAAGTCTACTAGTGTAGCGGGCCAGATGTGTGGTGAAGATTCCCTGGACGGAATTCCTTGGACACGCAGCCTGCAGGTGATGAAATTCAATAACCAGCTTTCGACTTTGATAATTTTTGCTAGATAAGCAACTTTTCAACTAAACTCCTTCTAAATACATCATAGAGCTGATGCATCGATCCTTCTCCACCAAGAACAAGATTCGTCCGATATTTCCCGTGTTCTGACCGCTGTAATGAACGGCTTCTTTCTATCTGCCGCCGTCTCTGTTCTTAAGCTCCTGGTCTCTTTTTCTACTTCTATAAATTATCGAGTCGTGCACTTTTGATTCTGATGGGTATTTTAACGTTCTATGGACGTTTTTTTGTTGTAATGCACGGCAAACGTTCATCTGAGGCCTATAAAACCCGAAGATACAAGCTTCTTAATTTTGCTTCCGGGCTTCCTGTCGTGAATGCCTTTAAGAAAAAACGCTGCAAATTCTTTCACTGGGGTTTATTATTCAATTGGCTTGCGTTCATGATTTGAATTTCTACTAAGTTCTGGAGTGTTTGTGTTTCACAGGTGATAGAGCGATTATTGAATTTCAGGAGGCACACAAATATGATCAACT
Organism: Creontiades dilutus; assembly: GCA_031894815.1. Taxonomy (NCBI): domain Eukaryota; kingdom Metazoa; phylum Arthropoda; class Insecta; order Hemiptera; family Miridae; genus Creontiades; species Creontiades dilutus. The sequence goes on along the minus strand of JAVIWC010006977.1, from coordinate 466,294 downwards.
GAACAATCCAAATAGGTATTTTGGTCGAGAACAGATTTACGTGCTCTGCACATATATCCTGAAATTCAATAATCGCTCTATCACCTTTGAAACATGCACACTCCGAAGCTTAGTATAAATTCAAATCATGGATGCAACTCAAATGAATGAAATATGAATAATAAACCCCACTGAAAGAATTTGCAGTGTGCGTATTTCACAGGGGATAGAGCGATTATTGAATTTCAGGAGGCAAATATGATCAACTGATCAATCGAAATAGGTATTTTGGTTGAGAACAGATTTACATTGCATATCTCTTGAAATTCAATAATCGCTCTATCACCTGTGAAACACGCACACTCAGTATAGATTCAAATCATGAACGCAAGCCGATTGAATAATAAACCCCAGTGGAAGAATACTTTTTACCCCAGTAATAATATTGAATAATATTTACCTATATATTATCATCGTTTCATGCATATCAGAATGCTTCAACCCGTGTATCGGCTATAAACTACAAGTATCCACATCGGCTATCACTCCAGTATCCACATTCACTACAACTCGACGCTATCGGCATCACTAGGTTACAAACAAACAATAATAAACCAAAAAACGCAAATCTTGGCACCATAAATCGGGCCATACATCGGGAATGGTTTGACGTACGGACCTGGGGAGGGGCTCATTCGATTCCTCGTGGGAAGTTCTTCAAAAAGAGTTCAAATTTAGGCCGCCTTGCCTTTTTTTGAGGTTTTTAGGGATTTCACAAAACTTTGACAGCCCTTAAAGGGCACTTTAAATTGAGTGAGAGAGCTGGCTCAAGAATTGGGGCGTCGTCGGACCAAGATGGATTTTTCCTGAAAATTTCAGATCTTTTGCTCCAGCCATTTGGGAGAAATCGTGCGTACGGCATACGGCGTACGGCGGACGGACGGACAAATTTTTGTTGCAGATTAGGGGGTTAGAATTGTTTTTCCCAGAGATTACAATGGTTTATTATTGAATAATAAACCAAAACTTGAGTGAGTCGAATTCGAATGGAATCATTTCATGGTAGTCGCTGTTTCCGCCATTTTAAAAACCCTTCTACATTCTTACCGTCATATGAATCGGACATCATGTATGCAGTCTATTTGTCAAAATTTAACTCAGGCGAAAAGGTATGATGCCAAACGGGTCTTGAGATATTTAAAGGGCACAAAAACTCTGGAATTTGAATTCCATGAAACAGGAGTTTTGGATTTTGCTGGTATATCTGATGCGAATTGGGGCAGCTGTTTTGATGGACAGTCCTACGTAGGGTACTGTGTCTTATTTGAAGGTGGGTGTATTAGATTGGAATCAAAGAAAAATCAGACAGTCGCTCAGTCTGCAGCAGAAATTGACTCCATGGTCCTGAATGAAACTGCACGAGAAACAACGCACTAAAAAAATCTCATCGATCATGTGGGTGTCAAGCAGCATCCAATAGTAAATTCAAAATCAAGGCACTTCGCATTGAAGGAGCGCACTATGTGTGGGACACGTTTGAACAATTTCTTCACCAACCCACATCCAGGAGAGAAATTCTTCAAATTCAAATAACACCTTGGAATGAAGGAACGGTTTGTGGGGGGGGGGGGGGGGGAGTATAGAAAATGTCATAGAATCATGTCATTATTATTAGTTAATTTATTCAGTCTTGGTTACGGAACTACATGGGCCAAGAAATATATTTTAATCCTGGTGCAGTTAATCCTGAGGTTGAGGCAGTAATTCAATGCAACTAGTCTATATTATAGTAGATCAGTGTTTAACCTATCCGTAGATGGCATCAGAAGATCCAAAACGATGTCCACAATATCTGATGTGGATTTTGACAAATCTTGTCTAGCAGCCAAATTGATAGCCTTTTAGAAAAGCTTGCTTACAATTCGACACAGCACCGATCTAAGAGAGCAGACACCAATGATAGACATTATTCCTAACCAAATTTTTCTAGAGTTAGCAACCTGCTACCTTAGCTTCTTTGGAAATAAACCCGAGGCTGTTCGCACAAGATAAATATAAGCTCGGAAGTCGAAACACGTCAGGTGCGCTGGATCTCAAATAAGGAGCACGTTCTCTGGAAACAACCGGAATGGGAAAGAGTAAAAGTATAAACAGAGATCCTCTCCGCAGTTTAGAAATTGAATGTGTATTCAGCCAAGAGGCGGCAGTAGTAGGAAACAAGGGCGTCTGAGATGGAGCAGGCGTCCCGAGGCTTCTGGCCCGACAGGGTCGCTGCACTCTGAAGATTGATTGTACATCCAGTTTGAGAAATGCGCTTAGATCAGACAAATTTCCTCGTGGTATTTTCGAAGTTAACTTGATATCAGTTCAGTGAGCGTCTTTGCCGTAATACAACGGAACCAAACAAGTTGCATTCTTCCCTATCGCTTTATAGCGTAAACTGGATAAACTGAAAGGTTTTATCGCGATGCGATCGAATGAGTTGGTACATGTGACAAATACAATGTTCTATTTGTATTTGAATGCTCTTCTATGAATGCCAAATAATTCCGTAACTGAAAATTGATGTTAGTGTTAATTTGGAGCGTTATATCTGTTTTATTCACGTCAGAAACGTTTCGTCCCGCAGCGGGGACTTCCTCAGTCTAACTATGTATAACTACTAGCATACTTTAGGCATTGACATGGTGGTGACACCACACATCTCTTGTTTGTTTGTTACTTTTAGTTTTGTAGTTGACATTAAACTGTTCACTCCTCCCTGTCCATGTACTCAAGTTGGTCATATTCTCTATTGCTTAGTTGTTTGATATCAACTGCGTTAATTAGTTAAACAATTTTGTTTGTTATAAATATCAAAAAGGGGAGAGAGGAACTGCAGCATAAATTAAAATTATTGAATGAGTATAGTTTTAATTTATGCTGCAGTTCCTCTCTCCCCTTTTTGATATTTATAAAAAACAAAATTGTTCAACTAATTAACGCAGTTGATATCAAACAACTAAGCAATAGAGAATATGACCAACTTGAGTACATGGACAGGGAGGAGTGAACAGTTTAATGTCAACTACAAAACTAAAAGTAACAAACAAACAAGAGATGTGTGGTGGCACCACCATGTCAATGCCTAAAGTATGCTAGTAGTTATACATAGTTAGACTGAGGAAGTCCCCGCTGCGGGACGAAACGTTTCTGACGTGAATAAAACAGATATAGCGCTCCAAATTAAGAGATTCGGAATGAATGTGGTCACTCCACTACCCACACCCACTATTGATGTTAGTGTTCTGATGTCCTGATTAATGTTTGGTTGCAACATGAACATGAACATGGTGGTATTTTCTGTTCATTACAGATTTGCTTAACTATGTGTATAATGCGTCATTCTTAACAGATTAGGTATTTGTATTAAGACTTTTAACTTACAATTACTGTACATTCAACTTCCCAGTATCTCTCTAGTTCCTTCATCTTCCAAACCCCATCCAATTCAACTGTAATCTCTTGAAACCTTATTTTAAATGGGATTATTCGTAAATCATCGAGTTCTTTTACATTTTTCCTTGGCCCAGAAGCTTCTTTTATATTTTACTTGTGAAAAGAAGCTCGTTAGTAGGAGAAGCTTCGATCATAACTTTGGCTGGCTGATCTTCTCTCACTCTCTTCCCCCAACCTGTCACCGTTTTCATTTCGAGAAGTGACTCTAATCTTCCAATAAATTCAATTTCATCTAGCTGGTAAAATTAATATATATTATACGTGGATCTCCCCTAGTGCGATCAAAGCATCTTCTAAAACCTAAAATGTGAGTTTAAATTTAGTTTTTGGCAACCGTATTATCCTCCTACTACCCTAAATTGATCACATTACGTCCGCTACGAACTGTTAAACTGAAAAGCCATAGTTATTTATATCCATGTTCTGGTTCGTGCTCATGTTTGTGAGAATTTTTAGGAAGTCCCTCTGTAGAAGGCTTCATTGATAAAGAGGCGGCGGATTAGATTGATTGCGTCTGATCAATTTTGCTGAAGCTGCCTGCAATTCTGTGCCAATTTTTGTGATTTGTTCCCAATTTTCTACTACTTGATCAACAAACGTCGGAAATTTGGTTATTGCTCACAGGAGAGGGAATGGAGTGATAATCGCCAACCATCGCTGCTCAATCTAGAATTATCGGCAAATTATTAAAATTGTTTACTTATTTAGTAGATTTTGATTTTGTTTGATTTTGAAACGTATTTCAGAATATTCAATTTTCATCAAAAAGGAGGAGAATGAAGGTCTTTAAAGTCACAAATCGTTACCCACATACTCACTATTTTCATCTGATTTTATTGGTGTTTTTATGCATTAATTTATTTTTTCGACCCAAATTCCATTGAAGATGAGCAACGAACCTCGAAAATTTTGACTTGCACAGTCTACACTATCGGTTTTCTTGCTTACTTTTTGTTCGATTGAGAATTTGAAACTGACGATAGTTTTGAAACTGACCTTCAAATTTAGTCATGAAGGTGGTGAATAGAGGGAGTAATAAGGGATTTTATTTATTTATTTTTATTGGTTGCATCACAATAATTGTAACACATAACCAGTTAAGTTGCATAGTATTTTATCTTATAAATTACGGTTACAGTAACTGATTGGTAATTAAAAAATTTTTAACTCTGCCAAGTGGGTGTGGCACATAGCTTCCTCGTATCCATAACATGACTGTATAGATCATTGAAAATTATTATTGACTAAAGAACTTCGTTCAATTAGGCGAAGTAAATGTTGAATTAGGGTAAATTTATTGTTTGCAGGATCATATCTTGAGAAAATAAAGGTAGGTATGTTCAACTATTGAACAAACTATAAAATATACCTAATAAGTCCGAACAATCCCTGAAAATTTCATCGAAATCGGTCAAAAACTCCCGGTGTTATGCTTGTGGCAATGATTTCACGTTTGCGCATGCGCAGAGGCTACTATTGATCCGGGGGTCATGAAACTCATAGCTGACCATCTACACAACAAACCGAACAATTCCTGAGAATTTCATCAAAATTGGTCAAGAACTCCCGGAGTTATGCACGTAACAAGGATTTCGTTTGCGCATGCGCAGAGGCTGCTATTGATCCGGGGGTCATGAAACTCATAGCTGACCATCTGCACAACAAACCGAACAATCCCTGAAAATTTCATCGAAATTGGTCAAGAACTCCCAGAATTATGCGCGAACAAAGATTTCACGTTCGCGCATGCGCAATACCATTGATCCGGGGGTCATGAAACCTATAGGGGACCATCTACACCCCTTTGTCAACAATCCCCTGAGATTGGAATTTCATCAAAATTGGTCAAGGACTCCCGGAGTTATACCATAACAAGGATTAACGTTCGCGCATGCGCAAGAATACTATTGATTTTCGAGGTTGAAACTCATAAAAGGGACCATTCTACACATTCAACCAACCATCGTTAGTCAAAAACTCCCGGAGTTATGCGTAACAAGGATTTCACGTTTTCGCATGCACAGAGTCTACTATTGATCCGGGGGTCATGAAACCTATAGGGGGACCATCTACACCCCAACCCGCACAATCCCTGAAAATTTCATCAAAATCGGACAATAACTTCGTGTAGTTTTGCCCGTAACAAGGATTTGCTGACAGACAGACACGGAACCAAAATCGTTCAGAAAGGTCTAAAACGCATAATGCGAGTGGAATTTTTGATTTTTGAGACAAAAAAATTTTCACATTCCGAAAGTGAAAACAATGCTTCCGCTACTTTAGTAGACTCGGAAGCAAAATTTTTAACTTTCACAACACTACACTCGAATTCCTGCACCTTTCAGCAGAACTCATCTTCAGGCCATAAGGCTGGGACGTTCCCAAATTTATCACCATGTCGGATTGTCCAGCCACCCTCAGGAAGCTTGGATATGAACCCATTGGACTACCAGCTTTAATCCCATTTCGGGCTGATCGCTTGTCGCCGAGGGCACCGTAATTTGGAGAGCTTGAAGTCGCCTGAGGTGGATGCTGTTCGTAATTTCCCCCAGGGAGTGCTGCGTATTGCCTTCGATGATAGGTCCTATAGATTACAAGACTATGTGAATTGAAAAGGCTGGTTTTTTGGGTGGTTCATCGTTTCTCCACCATATAACATATTTCCAAAATAAAATAACTCAAGCTGAGCATTGAGAACAAAATTATGTCTCCGTACATTTTTCCTTGTAACAGAACTTATGGCAGGGCTGGGTATAATCGGATCTTTTATAAGTTTGATCATATAAAACCCCGACTTAGGGACGTCTCTGTAATGCATGAATTACGTATTAATGTATTTTAGCTTAGCCGAAATTCCTCTAATAGATTCCAAGTTTCGGGACCACGTATGGAAATGCAGCTTTCGATTCGGTGTCAACACCGGCCGGCTGAACATAAAGAATACTCGCTCGACCGTCGTCGGCAGTCTTTGCCCATTATCTACCAACAATTAACGCAGGCCCGAAATCCCTCAAACGGTCGTATATCAGACGTTTCATTCCGCCAGATTCTGAGCAGACTCGATTTATCATTTAGCTTAATTATCCTCTCCGAAAGGTCAATTTGCCGCGTCGTCGTGTTTGAGCTTCGAAAAATGGCTCACGAGGAATCCGGTCCCATCTTCATTATGATTTCACGTAACAGGTGCGGAACCAAGTTGGGATCTAATTGGACGCCAATTACAAATGTTCTTAGAGCGGACTCATATCTCATGTGGATTGTTTGTGGCCGGTCTTCATAGTCAACTTGCGTTTCGCGTTTCCGTGTTACAGAAACTGCGTTTGTTATTCTCTGAATCCATTCCACAGTCCTAGCTCAAATAAAGCAGCTTAAGACAGTAACTCCAAATTGAAGTGTTATCCCAGTTTTATGTTGAAATGAATTTATTGACCGTAATTACTCTGTTAGATTGGGGTAGTATCGTGCTGAAACATTACGATTCAATAATCATTTAGTAATTGATAATACTAATAATTAATTTCTAATTACATTCAGAAATAAGTTTATTAACGATGGAATTCGAAAGTATTCTTTAATGTTGTATAACTCAAGAACATCAATCAAATGATAACTGTCGGAACTAATAACTTCTGTAGGTAGGTTGCTTCATCTACCTGCTAATGTGATTATGCTCTCCCCTTTAGGAAGTTCTTCATCAACTTTCTCATTTGATCCGCTTGTCTTATTTGATCCGCAATTCCTCAAAAAATAAAGCGAACCTCAGGCACACAAAACAACAACAACTGATAGGGCGTCCTGTTATTTTTTATATCATATTATCTACTTAATTCATTTGCTGTAAAAAAACCAACAAATGACTTTTCGGTTTATTATTTTTATCATTGAATCTTCTCCAATAAACCAAGAACAGGAATTTATTGTTTCACGTTTCAAGATGTGTAGAATCCGATAATAGAACGTTTGATTTTTTACAATACTACCAAATTCCTAGCTTAGCTTAATTTACAGAATTTAAATAAGGAGTCCTAATAAATAAGTCCTAGTCTGTGTTTGATTAACGTTTTAAGTACTATTGAACAACAATGCATGATTTTGTGGGTTTTGATTGATTTTAGCAAGAATATGCTTTACCATGAAAAACGTTTCGGGTGTAGCGAAAGGCCGAGTTTTCTATATCAATCTTATTGCAATGGAATTTTGTTTTCAGTTGGTCGTTTTGAAATCAAGTTTTTCTTAGGTAACTTATGTTATACGTTTTGCGAACAAGTAAGACATAGGTCCACTCTGTTCACTCACAGAGCTGCCTTCAAACACTAGGGCGAATAAGACATAGGTCCACTCTGTTCAGTCATAGAGCTGCCTTCAATCACTAGAACGAATGCCATGAAAAATAACTCCCTACATTCCTGGAGCAAGATGAATGATACACGAATATAGAGATTTTCATAACTCATTTCCGAGATTCATCTCGTCGAATTTTAATATTTCCAGTTAATTGAAAATAACATGAATAGTGGTTTCTTGTTGAAATATTATCGTATCTTAACCACTCAATGTTGTGTAGTTTCTGGTTCCCCCGGGTAGATAGTGGAGGGAGAGGTTTAGTGATAATGAACATTCATGATTACTACTTATATTATTTTCTGGTTCAACTACTTAGTATATCACGATACAACTGTCGGTCAAATACAAATTCTACTATACAAACGATTTTTTTTAAATCACATGTTCAGATTTAATCTATAATTTCCTAGAAGATTCGGGGCATATTTTTTGTCGAGATACGAGTATCCAGTTCCCCTAAACAAACAGACTGCCTGCATTTGGTACTCACAGTATCGATCTGTAACTTGCCACAAGGTCGATGACATTCAACAGACCCTGCCCATATAAATGCGGAGTTAGTTTCGAATAAGAACAGATCATTTGCGTCGGACTCCGCAGAAACCTTTAAAGCGTCCACTACTTTGTTGTTAACCACGTACGAACAGCAAACCGAGCGGGGATACTTACCATCGCCAATAAAAGGAGTGGAAACTTAACAAGAGAACATGTGGGCAGACAAAAGGGCCGGAGCACGCCAGGGTCTCTCCCTGGAACAGTAACTACGCCTGGGACTTGGGGTCCTATATAGGCGGGTTTACGCGTAATGAGGCCCAAATAAAACGACGCGAATCCCACGATGTTATCTCCGAATGAGGAGGAAACGGATCGGGGATTCGAGCGGAAACTACACGGCAAGTAGTTGGGGGCAGAGGACTTCTTCGAGAGGCACCAACATATATCTACCATCGGTAAAATCAACATTGTTTATACTTAGCTTTAATTGTGAGGGTAATTTATGTGTAATCGCCACTTTAGGTTGTTCAACTCGAAGATCTAGCGCGAAGCTTCACACTGCTATTTCCCACACTGGTTTTTGTTTTTTAGATGTTGTGCAGTATTCAACTAAACAGTGGAACTCCCCACTAATTGATTAGAACGGAAAACATTGATGAAATAAACAATTCTTCTTTATTAAAATTTTCTTTTGGATAATCGTACTAAAATTGCAAAGATGGTTTTGCAATATTGATAACAGCACTATTATGATTATTGTCCAGTTACTTTAAGGGTTATTCTGCTGAGTTCATTCAGAAGCATTGGAACACGGGTCTGGGATCCGACCCCGGACGTCTTGGGTGGGGTCAGGATTGAATCGGTCTGCTCCTGTATTGGCGGAGGTAGGGTAATGCAACCTCTGGCTGTCCCGTCGGAAGGCATTTCTCCTCTCCCTTGTATTTTTGTGAGGCCAGCTCCAGGCACTAAGACGCCAACTCAGCCAGCCATCAGTATACGGCGGGGAGCAGTCGTCTTAAACATTGACCATATGAATGCTCCTCCTGTTAGGACCCTGGTGGTCATCCATTCCAGTATCATAGGAGAAAGCCTGTCCGTGTCAGCTCAGTTACTGGCCTCTTGTAACGTACACTTTTCCAAGTAATGGTTCCACCGATTACCTGAATCTGGTCAGGTTGTATATCTGCTAGCTTGGAGAAGAGCATCAGCTTCATATTTCTCAATCGAGATTTTGACGCTGGTGAGCCAAGTGAGGATGGCTAGCAAATGAATCCAAGTGGTAGGTGAGAGCCGGGTAACGATAGACATTAAGAAACAATGGACAGAGCCGAATTTCTTCGTGGCGTCCGTCATATTTTCATCATACTATGTGGTAGATGTCGGGATCAATTCTAATAGGCGTACCTCTACTGAAGATGCCTTGCTTCCGAGAGAGGTCCTCAAACCAACGGTGAAAAAGTTAGTTCATTTTATGGTGTGTCCAATTCCTACCTTTTGAAGAAGCCGTCTCATGAATGGCAATGAAGTGAACTCCCTACCTCATATCCATTGTCTCCCAGATTGTGAGACTCCATGATTTTCTTTCAACTGCCTCGAATATAATGACTGATTTTTATCTTTTTTTTGGTGCGCCGAATCCAAATCTGGTAGCTAATTTGCTCCATTTGGTAAAAATTTTTGCTTCTTTGGGCTATGCCTAGTCACTGGGTTTACATAAGGCTCATTTCACTATGTCAATCAAGGTAGCAACTGGTAAAGATTAATTGCAACATTCTGCAAATCGAATTTGCGTCCATGGAAACAGAAGAAAACAACGCCGTTCTGATGAAAATTCAAAGAATCTCTTGGTGGGCATGTTTCGTCTTCCCCTGAATACTCCTCTTGGTGCATTACTTAGCTTATTTTTTATCAGGTGTTTCCCGTAGCATCAACCAGCAGAAATCGGCCATCATATTGGTGTTACATGTTTCTTGGTACATTCTCTCAGCGTGCTTGATGTCCTGGTGAAACCAGTCCAATGTACTCGCCCAGGTTTTCGGGAAAGTAGACGACATGATAGTGACTGCACTTTTTTGGCTTATACTAGAGCCTTGTTATTAGAAGGCAGTTAGCATCCTGGCAACAATATCCTTGTAGTTCTATAAAATTAGAGAACTACATCCTAGAAGGAGTCCCAGGCTTCTTTTTCCTTCTCAGACATTGTTGCAGTAAACGCTGCATCTGCAATCAGTTCCCTTATATCAGGGCCTACGAACACTCCTTCCTTTAGCTTGGCTTTAGAAAGTCGAGGGAACTTGGTGCACAGATATCGGAAACACTCTCCATCTTTTGGGACTTGATGAATTGCTTCGTGAGGCCCAACGTGATGTGGAGAGGTGGTAACAGAACTTTATCACGAAGTACCAAGCGCGAGTACTGCATTGAACTCCCCACCTCTCTCTATCGTCCAGTTAATTGTTTAAAATTAATACGAAACCTCTCAAAAAATCACGAGGGAGTGTTTCAAGTATATCAACTTCATTCCGGGCCACGAAAATGAATTGCCGTGAGCCAAGAAGAAATCATCTGTACAATCCTTATATGAGTAAGGAATCAAATTTGCAAGAAAACGTGACTTGAAAGAGCATTTTGGCTATTTTTCGTGGATTCAGCGCTCCAAAATCTATGGGAATTAGTCGAAAAACTGGAGGCGTGTGCCTGTGTTATTTGTGTTCAAATTACAACTACCAAATTGAAATAAATGAATAGGTTGTGATATCGATTAGATACGATTCTGTAATTGATCCCAATCAACTTTTTCGGGTATATTGCCTAATGGTGACAAATACGCCATTAATTTCTAGGATGACGTGGAAAAATCCGAAGATGAGTAGTGGATGTCAAGTCCTCTAAGTGGATTACCCTGATCCTATTAACAGCTGACTGAGACGGTCTCAACTTTTTTCCCCACAGTCCTGGGGCGACAAACCTCGTCGCGTCTATTCCGATCTAAGTCGACTTGTCGGATTCCTGGCTCTAGAATAACTTCCACCGGGGCGTCCTATAAGGACTTGTACTTGGTCGGATAGAGCAATTTTCGTTTCTTCTTTGCGACTTTTTTTTGTCGCCTTTACTCTAATAAAAATAAAAGAGGTATAAATAATGCTGGAATGAGGCCGCGTACCGGACAGCAGCTTTTATGTCGGAGAGCGTTCACTGTCGTGGAAGGAAATCGAGGTTCCATTTCGATGTGCTCACCGCATATTCGTTCCAATTCTACCGTCTATGGAAGGTTGCTTCGGTTCGTCTGTTGTGTAAGACTCATTTCGAATGTTTGACTTGTCAAATCTAATACGATGATGGACAGCAAATGCAATTTTGGAGTCTGTTGAAAACAAACCTAAACTAGGCACAGCATTAAAACATATTTTTATTCAACTCAAGATGCATTTTTTATCCATAATATTCATATTTAAAACTTCATAACAATTCCGGGGTTGCTGTTTACGTCATTGCAACTTGCATTTATAAAATACTAGCTGACCCGGCAAACGTTGTTTTGCCTTATGAATTATTTCTAGTTTCTAGATAAAGTCTAGTGTAGACAAAAAGTAACTTACTTATTATAAGTGTGTAAGTATGAGGTATATGCGTGAAATAGGCATGGAGCGCTATGAACGATAAGGGAATATAAAAATAACAAACGCCAAACAATTTTTTAAGTTATCGTAGTTTATTTCTTAAAATCATTTATCACATACTAATCACGACAGTAATACTAACAAACAACATCAATCTCTTAATAATATTGCGTGAAAAAAAAAATTTTTTTTAATTATAAATGTATATAACTTTATTGTTCAAAGAACATTTCAGTTTGGCTCGTTGAGTCCTAAGCATTTAGCAATACAATCATCACACTATATAAACGACGAGCTTTCAGAGTATATCTCCGTTTCAGGATAATTTAACATTTGATGTGAGTCCCCCCCCCCCGTCTCCCACGCAACCGACCTGGATCCTTGCCAATCATAAAAGGACCCTGACCAATTTCGATGACATTTTCGGGATTTCTATTTGACACTAGGAATCACCTCCTATGGTTTCAAACTATAATAGTACCTCTGTGTATCTTGTAAATCCTTGAACTAGCATAACTCGCAGAGTTCTTGACCGATTGTCGGTGAAATTTTCAGGGACCGTTCGGACTTGTTATATCGTTTGTTCAATAGTTGAACATGTATCCTAGAGTTATACTCCTGCATACCGGCACAATCAATTTTGTTCATTTTTTATCCTAATTGAACGAAGTTCTTAAACTAATAATTGTCAATATCTATACAGTCATGAGACGAAAGCTATGTGGCACACCCACTTGGCAGAGGTGGAACGTAGTTTATTTCTTAAAATGCCATACTAGCACGACAGTAATACTAACAAACAACATCAATCTCTTAATGCTATAGCGTGAAAAAAATTTTTTTTTAATTATATATGGATATAACTTTATTATTCAAAGAACATTCCAGTTTGGCTCGTTGAGTCCCAAGCATTTAGCAATACAATTGCCTTATACACGCGATTTGAGGTATGTCTCATTAGTCATCCTCATGTTGATAATTTAACATTTGATAACAAGTTACATATAACGAATAATAGGTCCGATAAATAATCACAAACATGCAGAATAAATAATATATCTCGGAAACTTTTAACTTTAGGATAGTTTATGGCAGGTACATATTTTGGTTGTTCATGGTTGTGTTAATAAGTCCACTGGTCTTTTTTTAGTCTTCGGGGAGCTGTGTAGGTTTCGCTGGTTACTATTTCTGATGCCAAGGGGTTATCATGGTTCTGCAGCGATTGGTGGAGGCGAGCATTTGTTTCCCTGACCACTTTCTCAACCGTCGGTATATTGAGGTCATTGTGAATCGTGGTGTCTCGAATATACCACTTGGCGTCTAGGACCATTCGGAGAACTCGGTTTTGGGTAGTTTGTATTTTCTTTATATGGCGTTTGGCCGCAGATCCCCAGAGCCCGCACGAGTACTGCCATATTCGTCTAATCAATGTGAGGTACAATAATATTTTTGTGGGTATGCTCAAGTTTTGACCTTGAGTCGAGAAGATGTTTCAATTGATGTGTGAGGAATCTGACTTTCTTAATTAGTTCATTGACGTGAATCGCCCACGTTAATCTTTGATCCAATAGGAGGCCAAGATATTTCACTGTATCTCTGTTAGGAATGAGATTGCCTTCAAGTCTAATAACAGGAGATGTAGCTTTGCAGTTCGTAAATGTCAATAGTGACGATTTTTGAGCGTTCATTTTGATGCGCCAGTTCTGACACCATGTGTCCAATTCATCCACGAACTCCTGAAGATCTTCCTCCGCTTGGTCTTTGCTTGGTGCCGTACTTAGGGCCGCAATGTCGTCTGCATACTGGGCAATTTGTATATTAGGTGGAGTGGGAATGTCACTTGAGTAAACAAGTTAAAGAAAGGGACCTAATACGCTTCCCTGTGGCACTCCTGACTCTATGGGTATGGAAGAAGCTGAAGAATTTGAATATTTTACAGAGAAGGTACGATTAGAAATGTAGGAAACTAAAATACCGTAATAAGCGCCTGGGAGTTTCATTTTCAATTTCGCAAAAAGGCCTTTGTGCCATACCTGCGTGAAAAATATTTTTGTTAGCCCATCTTTAGCGATCAAAAAGAAACTGGATGGTTTACCCACTCGAGAGCATGCTACCTACAATTGCCCGTGTGAAAAACATGGTGTGCTCAAAGCCGCAAATAGACATCGTTTGGCCTTGGGATTTGTTGATTAAATTTGTAAAATAAAAAATAGGGGTTGACGATGAAAAAGTAAAAATTTAGGGTTGTATGTATTTTTTAATGCCACATTATAAAAATATAAAAACAAAAAATATCGTCATAAAATATTAAGGGTGAACAACCCTTATCACTAAGGGGTATGAAAAATAGGTTTTCCATAACCTAAGGGGAATTTTAATCAAAGTACCGTTGACAACACTATAATTGATCAGTTATCGAGCGGGATGATAATGATTAAATTATTAAAATGGCAATAGAAAAATAAGGGTTGGTGATAGAAAAGTAAAAATTATGGGTTGTATGAATTTTTTATGCCACAATATACAAAAAAAAAACAACAAATTTCGTTTAAAAATTGAAAAAAATGTTTAGGGTGAACAACCCTTATAATTTAGGGGGATGAAAAATAGATATTGGCCGATTCTCAGACCTACTCAATACGCTCACAAAATTTGGTAAGAATCGGTAAAGCCGTTTCGGAGGAGTATGGTGACTAACATTGTGACACGGAAATTTTATGTATTAGATAATAAACTCAGGAAATCGCAATTTAAAAAAATAGTATTTGACAGCTCATTGCTGTACCTAATTTAAAAGATTTGCATGAGATCTATCGGATTGCTACACGTTCATCCCTTCACATTCCCTCTGATGGATCTTTGATTAGGCAATCTGCCAATCAGTTGTGTTATGCGGGGTAGTATTATCTTTTTGAACCCCCTCCCACCGCTGTTTCATAAATTCCTTTAGGTTAGAGGTGTGTAAACCCAGGTCACCTGAGGGTGTAGACCTGCAGGTCACTCAGTCCAAAGACAAGGTCAGTGGGAGAAGTTCACTAGTACACTCCGTGAATGAATGGGACCTGCAGTTCACTCCGTAACCTCTATTATCTTCGTCATTCGTCAGACTCGGTAAATGACAGTCATCTACTGGTCTCTTTTCCTACTCCCTAGTCATTTTTTCGTGTTCTCATGCAGGTTTTCATATAAAAACCTACTTATTAAATATAATCGACTCTGTGATGAGTACAGTATCGACCAGTATAGTTTAGTATTGAGTAAATTTGAATCGTATTGACTCTGCGATGAGGGAGTCCTTCGTTGACTAGAAGGAAACCCGAGCTAATGGGGGGATGGGTGAACTGCAGATCACTTTGTGAAGAACGGTTTGGCAGACCTGCAGGTCTCCGAGTAGTTTGAACGTCGGCCGCGGGGAGCCATGCTGTCGCAAACGTCTTGTGATGAACTGCAGGTCTTCCTTCTGCAGGTCATTTGGGACAAAAATATGATTCTTCAGAGAAATATTTGTTTCATATAGATATAATAAAATTCTCGATAATTATAGTAAATCAAGGAGGTATGTTGCCACTAGTTTCTGGCGCCCAGTGATGAACTGAGGAGCTTACTTTCAAAAAGGCACATATCCAAATCTAGGAGAAAACGTTTTTTTCTCGATTTTCTATCTCTGAATATGAGTTGAATCAGATCCCTTTATCATTTCCGAACAAAACAGAACACATGCACGTCAACGGGGCTAATGTTATGTGTTGGCATCAAAAGGTAACAAATCCGTCCCCTTCATTTTGCTTCCGAGTCTACCAAGGTAGCGGAAGCATTGTTTTCACTTTCGGAATGTGAAAATTCCTTTGTCTCCAAAAGCAAAAATTCCACTCTCATTTTGCGTTTTAGACCTTTCTGAACAATTTTGGTTACGTGTCTGTCTGTCAGCAAATCCTTGTTACACGAAGTTATAGTCCGATTTTGATGAAATTTTCAGGGATTGTGCGGGTTGGGGTGTAGATGGTCCCCTACAGGTTTCATGACCCCCGGATCAATAGTAGCCTCTGCGCATGAGCAAACGTGAAATCCTTGTTACGCGCATAACTCCGGGAGTTTTTGACCAATTTCGATGAAATTTTCAGGGATTTTAGAAATGTCATAATAATTATTTATCACTTCAGTCATCTATCCATTCAGCGTCAATGTCAATTTTTATTATTAGGTATATTTTATAGTTAGTTCAATAGTTGAACATGCCTACCTTTATTTTCTCAAGTTATGCTCTTGCATAATAATAAATTTACCCTAATTCAATATGTACTTCCCCTAATTGAACGAAGTTCTTTAGTCAATAATAATTTTCGATGATCTACACAGTCATGTTATGGATACGAGGAAGCTATGTGCCACACCACTTGTTTTTCTCTGCCTTGCAATCGAAATGGCACATATCCTCCGAATTTCGTCAGGCGATAAGTCGTGGGTTTTCAAAAAGGCAGTTATCCAAAAAGAAGCATTGCGCCTTCGTCTAGACGTTGAATATTTACACGAGACTCGATAGATGGTAGGCATGACAAATAGAAATATGGATTCAGGTAAAGTTTTCAATAAAACCTACAGAATGGAGGATGAATTCTTTCTTTTTCAAAAAGGCACAAATCCATGAGTTTTGATCAAAAGGGCACATTTCCAAAGTGAAAATGGATATACAGCCTCGTATTTTGGATAAAATTTATTCATATACTGAGGCATCTTTATCTGTGCCTTCTCACACATTACTCCGATGAGAAACTGCAGAAAAACATCTCCACTAATCTGCAAATCGTTTTTTCCACTTCCTGAACATTTTATCGGAATGGATATGTGCCTGTTTGAAAGCAAGCTCCTCAACTGTTATCCTGTCATGTCATCAACTACTTGAAAGGTGTAGGTGTCACCATCTTGATTGAGGCTTTTCCTACAAACTACATGATTTGTAGTTTGGTAAAAATCAGCTCGGTAGCGGGTAGTGTCATTCGGGAACGTTTTAAAGGTGAAAAAACTTTGGTTGTTTGAGAACAACACCGGCCTCGAAAGCGTTAACTGTAAAGATCTCTCAATAGAAATGAACATGGTACACAAAGCTAGTGGTTACACAATATTCGAAGTGAAAGCACTCGCGTGCCTACGAATTCTGGGTTGCCATGAATACCTCGCGGTCCAGCTGATAATGACGCGGATTACTAATAAACCTGGAGCTGTAATTTTGGCACTTCAAAATATAGTGAATAATATCATATCATATGAAGATTTCCCGCCTTCAGTGTAGTTCCGGAAAAAGTCACCGTTCTTCAATCATCTCTATCGGCGACGCTATCCATTTCAACTCACTCGATTTGCCCGAATCAGTTCCGACAACGAACCTCCTCTTAATTCAACGTTTTTTAACGGCATCGAACCAGGCAATTCGTGGCTCGTAAACTATCCATCGGCTATGAAAACCCCCATCAAACCACTTAGCGGTCTAATTGAAACCGGCGCTGTCCGTGCAATTGGAAACCGAGATTCTCTCAATTCCGCTTCGAGGAGAACTAACTTCGGTCCTCGTCACAGCTGGCGCTCCGTTGCGTAACGTTTTTTTGAATTATTCACGATTGAATCCTCACAGTTTTGTTCCTATTTCCCCATATCCCTTTTGCGGTTTAGTTAATTTAACGCCACTCGCCTCGGAGCCGATTGATTTCGGGTTTTTTTTTTTCGGAAGATGATTGATTAATCGATGTCTATTCGGTTTGGGAGTCGGAACAGAAGATGGGGCGGTCACGTTTCACGATTTACCCATAAATTTTGAATAAAAGGGATTTTTATCAAGTTATGGGACGTGTTAACCCATTACAGGTGTTTCCCATTTGCCTCCAATGTTCGTGAGAAGTGTGGATTGGTTCCGGCCGGAATGTGTAAACCCATTTTGGCGAAACACAGAAAATCGACTTCAGCCCTTTTTCAAGTTTTTAATTTTGTACCGCTCCTTTTATGACGATTGTCCTAATAACTTATCTAGTTGGTCGATTGCGTGGATAAGTCCAGTATATATGGTTGGAGGATTTGAAGTAGAATACCATATATAAATCGATGGGTTAGAATCAAAAGTACCCAAGTCCATTTTTTTGTGAAATTGAGTTAAAAGTGCCTAACCAACTAGGATGATGAGTATTTTCACGTGCTGGAGATACATAAGTCCAATGATGATGATTTCCATGGTTTTCAGAGCATGTTTGAATCACCAAGTGCAGAAATAGCTCATTCTTGAGATTTATAAATACCCAAAGGTGCTTGGGTAGATTTTCTTCTAAAGATGGAAAATTGTACTTAGTCACTTTTGTTTAAACGAAGAACTCACCAAATGCAGTTGGGTAGTTATACGAGTACTTCTCTTGATTTGCTTCCTCCGTGAACTTTTGATCTTGTACATTGTGGAGAACTTCCACGTAAAGATTCTAGATCATAAATTCATAGAAAAGGGGCATAGCGATATGGAGGTAGACTCTACGCACAGTGCCATTGAGTCAGCACAAAAAAATGTGTCTGTGTATTTAATGAGAGATTGGCTGAATATCTTTCAGCTATAGAGAAGCAGGAGGAATTAGACGAAAAATCCACCCTAAGTAGTTCGAGAGCTGAAATACAAAGATTTGTTGATTTTAAATCATTGTCCCAACAATTGGTAAGCAATACAACACGCAATTCCACTAGACTACTAGACTGAAACAAAGTTTGTGGTAAACATACCCAAGTCCAAAATTCCTCTGATGCCTTCTGATAAAATTCAAAGACCCTGGATAATTGTTCATCTTTTAACATTGAAAACCACATCACCTCCTAACCAAGTGTATAACCTATAAATATAGATTTTTCGCTTTTTTTCTGAGGTACTTGTGATTTTAGGTAAGCATTTAAAATTCGAATTTCATTTTCCCACACTTTTAACATGTGCGACTTAGGGACTTTTACCTCTAACCCCTCGATATATAAAACTGTATTGTCCATGAATCAATCAAACAAATATGATCAAACCAGGCTGGTGGTGGTCAGGCGATCTAGAAAGGGCAGAAGTCTTAATGTTCTCAACTACCTTTCTTGGAAGAATCTAGAATTTTGAGGTCCAATCGCTTGAACTCAACACTTTAGAACATTTGGTAATTTCTTTAGCTAGCACGGTTTACGGAATGTTGCCGAAAACTTTGAATGTCTCATTTCAACCATCTCTGTAACGCCGCCAGTTTTCACTCAATCATGAGACGTATCACAAAGATTTTTTCTCTCAGAATAGTCTGAAGTTTCGAAGTCTAATTCAAAATCATCTCAACAAATTACTCACAATTTTCGGTCTCGGCTTCTATGTGATGGTGCTAAATCCCACCCCAGAAAGCAGAATTATCAACGAAAAAATCCATCGTTTTCTCTTCCAATTGGCAGAGCATAATACAAATTGATCATACTCTTGGAATGGTGAGATGTTGATCAAGTTTTCCGTAATGTTTACATTTTTCACTATATTTATTACATGTTTAAATAGTTAAAAAAACTTTTATTTTTCTAAATAGTAAGAAACTTGTGTTTAGCCCATACTGGCATATACTTGTCGTGCCCTTTGTCATGTTTTTTTCTGGTCTCTTGGGTTTAATTCATAAACTTGGAAGACAATAATTGCTTTCAATAGCAATTATTCTTCTAATACATTTTTTGGTTGGTGAAGTGCACGGATAAGCAGCTCCATCAATATGTTTGCGTGGAGGGGTTTAATGGAACACGTTGTATATACAACTGTAGTATCCATGAATCAATCACTTCAAATCAAACTATGGTAAAACCAATATTGGAGGTAGCCAAGTGATTCAGAAGGGCGAAACACTAAATGAGGGAGAAGAGAACTGACCACCGGCTTTGTTTTTTAAACTGTGCAGTTTTGGAAAGCATGCAGTCCTGTCAATATGAATGGAGATTTTAGTGGAATACCTTGTGTATAAAACTTCAGTATCCATCTGTCAATCACTTCTGTATGTATTACTGCTTTATTGAAGACTGCCAAAACGACTAGTGAATATTTTGTGACATTGGACTATGAATTTCTCAAAAATCCGGTTTAGTGCTGTAATTTAGTGGGAGAGCAAACTTAGGTAAGAATGTATCGATTGAGGTTTGGCAGACTCCCGACCGGAGCAATATTAAGAAGGCCGGGAGATTTTGAATTTGAAAAATTCTTGATGGAGAGGGAAGGAGAGAAAGAACAAATTTGAATCTGAATTAATTTGTATTTCTTTAAATGTTACAAAGAGAGACTGATTTCTATTTTCAATTGTCTGTATCTCAAATATCTTAGAGGATAATTTATTGTTCTTGAGATCAAAATGTGTTGATAGGTATGATTTCAACTTCAGTAGCCATACAAATTCTGGGTAAGAACTTACGGTTTAGGGATTACAGGATTAAAGTTGAGGATGATCCATCTTATCCATCTTTGTGAGTCCATTTTGTATTCCAGCCGTTTCGAGATGGCAAACAATTTATTATTTCCTGAAGGTAGTTTAGTTTTATATATGTTATGTATACAGTGTAGTCAGTGATGTTTCTGACCGTAGTCTCCTGGACTAGGAGAGAGAGAACAAGCCATTTCGTTTGCTTGACTCATGTCACTCTTAACAGAGAACATTTTCTATAGCCCATCAGATAAAAACGAAGCAAATTATTACAAATGGATGTACTAATTCAATTTTAGACAGCAACATTCCATAATGAAATGAAAAACCTCTCTATTCTACCATACACACCATTTCTTTACGGTTTGAATGTACCCTTTCTCGGAATTTAATGGGCATGTGAAGCAATATTCTGATGTAGTGCCTGTTACAATACGCGTTTGTTATCATCTTTTTTCTCTCTCCTTGTTGCATAGATCATGCGCAGCACGACGAAGAAACGAGCCAACGACGCAGCAAGCGGTCCACCTCGCAGGAATATTACCTGGAGCTTATGATCGTCGCT
The DNA here is from genome assembly GCA_031894815.1 of Creontiades dilutus. Classification (NCBI taxonomy): domain Eukaryota; kingdom Metazoa; phylum Arthropoda; class Insecta; order Hemiptera; family Miridae; genus Creontiades; species Creontiades dilutus. The sequence goes on along the minus strand of JAVIWC010006977.1, from coordinate 445,358 downwards.
GACAGGAAGATGGCCGAGTACCACGGGAAGGATCTCAACACTTACGTCCTCAATCTCATGGCCACGGTGAGTTACTCCCGACTTTCTTACGAATGAATAAATTTGAATCCGATTTGAGACTCACAAAAGCTCCCTGCATGTGCTGCACTTTCATAATCGTAGTAAATAGTAATTTCGTAGACAGGGAGTCTCGCTTAACGAAGGCTTCCACCAATATCACACTTAACTCATTCATTTCATCCACAACTCCAAATTGACTAACCTTTCAATGTGTCAACATGGATCATGTCTTACCGCTGGGTTGTCAGCTTGAAAACTACACGCAAGCCATAATGAAATACACATTTTTTCCGCTCCTGAAGATAATTCCATCGTTATTTCCACTGTGAACCTGCAATTTATGCAGGTATGCAGACTCCTGTAGATCTAGAAGATGCTTCAGGTTCCGGATCAGCTGAGAAGCTCCTAAAGCTAGTTTGTACTCTCTTCACACTTTCAACTTACAATTTAGTAGACTGGCTACTTGGAAATTTTACCTGACGATGCATTGTCCTCTTGATCACCAAAGAAAATCTTGCAGCTATTTTGTTCGCTATTTACACTATCAAGCTGTAATTTAGCAATTAGACTCCTTAGGAATTTTACATGACAACACATAGGCCCCATAGCACAAATCACATTTCCTACAGAAACGCTGGGTTGTCAGACGTCCCTAGCGACACCCTGATGTTGTTTTTAGGCAATGTGAGGTGATGGATTGGTATAGTGGCTCCTTCCATTGAGCTGAATGCGTATATAATGCACCGCCACGCTCAGTGGATGACCCAGACGCTTGAAAACGTCTGATTCATCTCTCAAGGCGACGGATACTAAAATCGGGAAGGGCCAACCAACCATATCCATCACAACAACAAAAAACCACCAACCCCCAAAACTTTGGAGGGTCTCAAAAAACTACCCCTTTTTGGGTAGGGGTCCATATTTGCATCCATTTTCAGAGGTCAGTGACTCTTTTCTCCTGTTTGCTCCAGGAACTACTAACATTACATTGACTGGGGTTTGCGAAAAGCCAAAATTACTTACTATTCCTTGATGTGATTGAATCATTACGACCTACCAATGTCAAACACAACCTATTTTGTACGTTATTGGAATTTCCTCCCCCAGGGGAGGGAAGGTTGGGTATAGAGTAGTCACAGCATTAGCCTTAGAAGCCTTTGACAATGCCTACCCAATCTTAAGAGAAAATGGAATATGCTTTTGAACGTCTATCACCACTTTTTCATAGCGATTAATTGAATCAAGTCTTTTCGTATTAATTTGAACGTTCGGAAAATATGAGTAGGACGAACAGTGGACCTGAACTGACTCTCTGGAAGCCCCTTACCGTATTTTACAAATGTCAAACAATGACGTGACTATCCCCAGCTAAATGGGGGAGTCTTTTTAAATAATGTTGATTACCTCCCTGAAAAAAAGAGGTGATATCAAAAGGATCTGAACTTGTGATCTCTCACTCCTTAAATTAAATGGTTTTAAGATTTCGCAGATACTACAAGATAATATCTTTATCTTGTATGTTATAATTATTTCAAGATATTTACATTGAATTTTGATGAATATCCGCGAGGAGTTGAGGATGTTACTTTTCTTTCAAGGGGCCTAGTCTTATGGTTTCATATTCTTAACATTTTCAGAATCGCGTTTCTTCTTCTTCCATGCATGAATTGAATCCAAAATATTTGCATTCTGACAATCTGTAAGCTTGTGGAGGTAGACATGATGTATCTCTATAAAATATGACATTAAAAACTATACCCCCAAGAATTCCTCTTTTGAAAGTGTCAGGAACCTCGTTGTACCCTTTTTTTTCTTATTTATTTGGCTTCAGTACAACTATTCAGCCTTTCAAGTTTATACAAATTTACCTTTCACAATTAAAAATTTTCTTCGAAAAAATAAGTAAGTAAACATAAAGTGTATAAGACTTCAAATATTAAAGGAAAACATTTTGAACAAAATATATATCTACTTAAAAATGAGAAGAAAAATAAAATTAAATAAAAATGTAGAACAAGGTAATAATAACAAAATAATGAGAACTATTAACATCAACATTTATCAAAAATTCACTTTAGCGTCCTTGCAGAATTGTATGATGGCGTCGTATATCGAGACGTTTTGTAGTCCGAGGATGAGGTCCAAATTGAAGGGTTGGTCGACGGTTTGGGAATATCCCTGAACATCTCCTCTCGAGGCAGTCTGAAACGTGGGCATTCCATCAATAGATGGTGTTCGTCTTCTACAACAGAACAGAGCTCGCACAGATAGCTATTCGACTTTCCAATCCCGAAAAGGTACTTTTTGATGCAGCAGTGCCCTGTTCTTAGCCGCGAAATTATTCTGTAAAATAATTTTGGCCTTAGTGGCATGTCACTGAGCCAACAGGCATGGAGACGAGGCGGAGGGAAGACTCTTACATAACGATGACCTGCTTGGTAATTTATATGTTCTGTCCTCCACTGTTGCGTTAACGTGGCCGCAATTTCCCTCTTCAAATCGGTTGGAGGAAACCATGGCATAGCCTCAGGAGGTTCGAGTTGAGCTGCCGTCTTGGCGTTGTAGTCAGCTACGTCGTTGCCTTCAATCCCTCTGCGGCTTCTGATCCATAAAAAACGGACAGTGATGCCATTATCCTCAAGCTGGAGCATCAGTTTTTTAATTTCAATCTCCAGTTTTCCCATTTTGCTTCCTGGATTTGAAGAACAAAGCTTACACAAAACTGACTGGGAATCAGTGATTATCACTGCGCAATTTGATGACTGGATGCGAGCTATAAGTTTCAAACCCTCATAAATTGCATTTTTGGGGTTGGATTTCAGCCTTTTGGACTGTAAGAACTGGCAACACTGTTTCTGATAAACTCCTTGTATAGAATATCGTCCATGTATCGTCGTTACATTAAATACTTATGAGAAAACATAATACACGGTTTTTATTCGTTGGTTGCTATAGAAAGTTGACGAAAACCATCTCAGGTTTGCGCTATTCACTGTTATTTTCGATTTTTCAATGTTGATAAATGCAAGTGCGATGTAGACATGACTCTTAGTGACTGTTGTTTTACTCCTCACGATTTCGTGCTATCATTTTTCACAATTTTTTGGACTTTAATATGACCATCTCAGGATAAACCACGGAACCATCGCCCAACCATCGTGGAAACATTTTGTATCCCGCTCTTGAGCTGAAAGAGAAAAAGCCAATTCACCTTGGTTGTTTATTCTTAACTATTTCAGCGTTACTTCAGTTTGATCGCGCCATCATTTCATTTGGGTGCTACATCAAGTCCATTAGCCACCCAACCTAGCTGGGTGTCTTTTTCTTTTTAAATTATTATCGTACCACTCAGCCTTTAGGAAAAAAAAACTTCGTTGACTAAAGTGTGAAAAATAAACTACACAAAGTATTCTTTGATATCGGTCTAATGGGATTATTTTCGTCATGTAAAGTTGAAAGTGTTGCCCTTGAACCTTCGTGCCGAGCCAAGAATTGGCAAAAACTTCGCTCTCTGAGTTATAGCGAGAGGCGTTTATAGTTGATAATGATTATAACCAGGGCTTATTATTAGCTATTGAAGGTAGTTGTGACAACTTGTATTTTTTAACGTTATAGGTAGTGAACAAGGAGGTAGTGGAATTGAGTAGTTACGCCTAGAAAGTAATGAAGCTATTATCTAGAATCACACGCAGATTAATCTGGATGTTAAAACGCTGCAAATTCTTTCACTGGGGTTTATTATTAAATTTTATTCAATTGGCTTGCGTTCATGATTTGAATTTCTACTAAGTTTTGGAGTGTGCGTGTTTCACAGGTGATAGAGCGATTATTGAATTTCAGAAGATATGAATAGAGCACTTAAATCAGTTCTCAACCAAAATACCTATTTGGATTGACCAGTTGATCATATTTGTGTGCATCCTGAAATTCAATAATCACTCTATCACCTGTGAAACGTGCACACTCCAAAGCTTAGTAGAAATTCAAATCATGAACGCAAGCCAAATGAATGAAATTGAATAATAAACCCCAGTGAAAGAATTTGCAGCGTTTTTTATGGTTATCAGAATGCTTCAACCCCTTGTATCGGCTATAAACCCTGTTAGGAGTTCACTCCAGTATCCACATTCACTACATCACTAGGTTACTGCAATAAAAAAAACCTGTTGTTTTTGTTTTGGTTGCAGTAACCTAGTGATGTAATGAATGTGGATGGAATGTTGCCAGCATAAATCGGGCCATACATCGGGAATGGTTTGAGCTACGGACCTGGGGAGGGGCTCATTCGATTCCGCATGGATATTTCTTCAAAAAAAAGTTTAGGCCGCCTTGACTTTTATTGAGGTTTTTAGGGATTTTACAAAACTTTGACAACCCTTGAAGGGCACTTTAAATTAAGTGAGAGTGCTGGCTAAAGAATTGCCGCGTTGTCGGGCCAACATGGATTTTTCCGGTAAATTTCAAACTTTTTGCTCCAGCCGTTTGGGAGAAATCGTGCGTACGGCGGACGGACGGAAAATTTTTATTGCACATTTGGATTCTACACCCTTTGAATTGTAAACCATTGGGGGGGGGGGGGGGGTTAGAATTTTGTTTTTCAAGAGCGGTTACAATGGTTTATTATAGAATAATAAACCAAAAAGGAAGCTTTTGTGTTGGAATGTGCTAAAGTGACATTTGAGCGTTCTGGAATCTCTTCACAGTTTAAAAACTTTGAAAATACATTGGTTTATTATTTCTGTCTTGGATAAAGCGTAAATTACTAATCTCTTTTAGACGTAGAATGTGGTACAATATCAAAACTCCGCACATCTATAATTTGTGGTCGTAGCTGTATTCTAGATGCGTTAATTTGTTTTAAACAATATTGATTTGGAAGGACATTAGTCAGGAGGGTATTTCAGCTGATCAATGTGTCTATTCCTTAAATTGACTTCTAGACTTCCCTAAGATTGGACTTAGTCATAAATCTAACTCCGTAAACATTAACAATTTACTAGTTCCTCTGTACAGAATAAAAGCTGATATCTAAATTCCAAAAATGGTGCAATATCTTGTATATTGACACAAACACAGGTGGAAAAGCAGAAATTTAAAGAGATAAAATGAAACACACACCTACGCTTCACTTGTCCGCAGTTACATGAAAAAAGTCGTCAAAACTTTATTTCTTAAGGACCTCTTGAGAGCAGAATTCTATTGTTATCATATCACCTGATTCTATCGCCACAATTTGCTACAAGATTTTTATTGTGATCAAGCACTTTTACGTTCACATCCGACTTTTTTTTCTGTCAAAGTTCTGGAGAGTGAACTCTAAGAGAGTGAACAAATGACCGTAAAACGGTCCGAGTGGGCTCAACGTAACCAACATGAACGCATTGGTGTTTTATCAAAAGATTTCGATATTCTGATTTTAGAATAAATGTTTCATGAACTGTTGTCCAGTAGGTTTGGAGAAATTCCCAAGACGGGGTTTTACTAATTGATTATTGGACTCTGTTTATCTTGAAATGTAAATCAACAAATTTTGAGAGGGAGGGAGGAGGGGAGTTTAAAATAAAGTTCTTCCTGGTTGATCAAAAAGGTTCTTATTGAAAATCACAAACCAAAATATGGTATAAAATGTTCTCTATCGGCCCTTAGGCAGGGGCGGCTCCAGGATGAAGTGAAGCTTGTGTTTATTTTTAGCAAACTCCCCCCCAACAATACATGTTTATTAATACCTTTACCTACGAGATAGTAATACTTACCTAGTACCTTAGTACCTATGTTATGTAATTATGATTCTAATTATAAGTACCTAACGAATTCACAAAAATGCACTTTGGTAAAGTCCTGTTTGGGACTTTCTAAAAAAAATGGAGTTCTGGGGGGGGGGGGGAGCCTGGAGCTGCCACTGCCCTTAGGCTGGCTTAAGTCGTATCTTCAATGTGTCATTCTGGGTCATCTTTGGTTTTGAAAACTGAAATAGAGGTGAAACGAAAGGAGGACCCTTTCCATTGTTATCTCCTTTTTCCTACGACTAAGCATGTGCTCTCTGTGACTTCTCAATCCGCACATAGAACAGATAATTCACATATGGGACACCGTTGGTTCCCTAAAATCCGCCAACCTTGGGCTCTTCATTAGTCTTCCAGTCGAGCCAGGGAACCTGTTCCGAGCAGATCGACCAAACTGTCGATGCTCGGATAGCCCACACGAAAAATCAGACGATAAATCTCCAGTCACCGCCAACGGCAATTGGATAGGCACGCCATGTCGTCGCCCATTGTTAACTTCATTACCCAAGGAAAGCCCCCTGATGAAGTGGACACAACGACCTAACGACTAATTGATTGAAGAAATATATCCGCAAAAACGATGTCTGAACTAACCGTGATTGGTTTCTGTGTCCTATAACAAATTGTGCTGGTTCAGAAAGAATCGCGTCCAGAGATATATCGGTCCGAATTTAATTGGGCTGCGAACACCAGGTTCTCTAGGGCTTGTTGGACCGGCTTCAGATTTGCTTCTTTTATTTGTTTTACTCTTTTCGCACATTTAGTTCCATAGTCATGTCTTCAACCTCAAAAAGTGTTGACTACGCCCATTGGTTGTGTTTTATGGTAATTTGTAGGAAAATAATTATATGAGTTATCCTTCATGTTGCAATATTCATTCGTCTTCAATAGGGAAAAGTTGAATCTCACCTCGAAAAGGACGAATACTGTGTAAACTGCTTGTCCACTAGGCCGACAGAAAATTTCTCGCCTGCCTGTTTTTTTGAATTTAGAGTTAGAATTGGTTCCAACCTTATTGGGCTACGTCTTGATTGTAATGTTGTAAAGATTGATTGGTTGAGTTTATATTTGTCATTTCATTTTATATTGAGAACTCAATGACTCAATGACTGTAGTGGAGTAGATGTAAAACTTGAAGAACTGTCAACATTTCATAGCAAGGAGAGACAATTTTTTTAGATCGTGCTTCAACTTAACGCATAAATTCCAGTGTCATATCTCACTACTATGAATCGGTTCGATGTAGATCAATCATTTCTTGATCTGCGTCAGCGAGGGCTACAAAAGTTTACGTTTAACATAAACATGGGTCAAACATTCTCACAATGTTTTGAAGTCAGACATCATAACTCATCCTAAGAGACATTCCAGGTTTTTTTTTCTCCACGGGGTCTTCCTGGTAAATGACCAAAGCAAGTTGTCACCAGTGGAAGGCGTTCCAAAGCAACCTCTTGGGGGAAAAGGACGAATTGAATCTGTCAGTGAGGCACGCTGGCGGACTTAGGTTTCCTGGGTTTAAAATACCCCTTGGCTAAGATTCGACTCATCTCAATTAATACAGGTACTTTGACGTAGTTCTGGGAAAATATCTGTAAATCCCATAGGAATGTTTTTGCATCTTGGCGTAAACATTAGGATGAAATAAAGCAAGTCGCTCATCTACTTGTATGAACAGATCGATTGCTGCACCCATTCATGAATAGTGTGATTCAGATTCCACTCATCTGAATTTATTTAAACATTTGAAGTAGTTGAAGACAAACATGTACCTATATTTCGATATACGATGGTGAATCCAATATAAACGCAACTTCTAATGCCCTCCCTGTAGATAGAGGGATCAGGTCTCTAGCCATTTGCGGGAACAGGCTTCATCCTCATCACCGCTGTAGACCTCATGCCACACACATGACAGGTCTGGGCTGCAAGGAGGATGTCCCAGTGTCTCCCAAAACAGTTGCACCAATTTTTCTTGAGTCAGGATCACTGTATGGAGTAAGCGTTGTCTTGGAGAATAATCGCTTCTCTCATTAGTAGGTCTCGTCTATGCAATTCTGACTTCACTCAAAATGTCACAGTAATAAGCAGCATTTATTGTAAGAAACCAGGATGTAGCAAGCAAGTAATGTTTTCCTCAGTTATGCTGGTGCGGGTGTCGGCAGTCATGGCTCACATTTTCAACACGTTTACGACCCCACAAACTGTTGATTGTGGCTCTGCTGTGCCATGCAACAACTACATCTAGCTCTCGATAATGTCTCTTCCCCAAACTGTGCACCTAATCGCCTCAAGATTTTGGCTGGCTTAACTCTTCTTCTGTAGCTAGAAACTTGATCACAATTGAACGAGGGATTGAATTGACGAGGGTACCTCCTACTCAGTCACCTTCATGGTGGATTCTGTGAGGGTCGAGGAGGCTAGCTCCTCCTCCTGACGAACCAACTCAACATCCCACAACGTGGGAATGATCTTCCATTACTGCTGAGCTCGCAGGTCAAAAAGTACCTGCGAGCTTAATGCTGGATTGAAGGGCTCTGGTCAGACAAGCTATTCCCATAATAAGTCGTGGTAGCATAGCGTCATTAGCGGCAGAAGTTCTAAACTAGTAGGAGAGGATAGCAGCACTGTTGTGGTTTGATGATTAGTTCGACCTCGTGGGAGCAGGAGGTCTTATTTTGAACCAAAGTTATTTCCCCAAGTTTCAATTGGTTTACGTACTTACTTGAATAATCTATTTTGCTGTGAAGTATATCTTGAATTTGTTGTATACTTCGTTGTAGAATAGATAATTTAGGTACATTTTAAACACCACTGGATACTTGAGGAAATCACTCGGATTTGTCGGAACGTACTTGGAATGAAAATAGATTCGACTTTGCGCTAAGAGGTATTGAAATTAATATTTTAATAGACTTCATAAACTTCTTACAGACTTTTCATAGCTTTGGACTCAAAAGACTTCCAGATTCAAGCAATGGTGCATTAAGCAGGTCGTTTTGCCACGTAGGAACGCCTCGATCTGGTACTTAGCGATTGAATTCAATTTAAAATATCTTCTTTCAATCGTCATTACACCGACGTATATACCCTTCACAACTTTGAGTAAACATTGGGATGTAATCAACCAAGTTGCACATTAATCCGTCTCAATAGATCTAATGCTGCGTCCATTCACGAATAGCGTGATGTTTTCCGACAAAAAATTCATCAATCGCCCACATGATGGAAGTGGGATGGCGAGGTAGTGCGCCGGCAGGGCAGGTTGGTCACGCGTTCTCGTAGGCCTCGGCCCATCACTCAAACATCCTTCACGTCATTTCTCCGCGCTATCTGCCGCCGCGGGGTCGTGTTTGGAATAGTCGAGTGAAGCAATTCATTTCCACCGACCGCCTGCCGTTCCTCTCCCGAGTTCTTTCTTCAAAATGCAAATTCTTCACAGCCGTGAACTATGAAAGACTTCGAGCTTTCCAACGACTTTGTGAATGAAATGAACTTCGCTTATGAAGGAGTCGTTATGATATTGTGTCACTGTAATTACCTGTAAAAGGGTTCCGGCCCATTATTTAATTCTCACATAACTCCGACGAATGTCTCATTTTAAAGCGAGTTCGCCGTCCTTTAAAGTTCTGCTTTTACAAAAATGACTTCAAAAAGCCTAACTCAAAAGATGATTATGAGCAAAATTTTGACTCAACCTTCCCTTTTCTTCCCCTTTCAACATCCCCTTAACAATAGCGGCACACTTGAAAGTGCATTGTTGTTCTTTTTGGTTTTATTTTCCACGCTAAACCTTTGCATTCGAGCAAAAGAAATAAATTTCATCTTCACCCCCTTCAAATCAAAATTCTTCGTTTTACATTCCAAGAAATTGAATTTAAAAATGTAGGGCGTTTGGAGTTTTCTTCCGAAACTGTAGGATCAAAGTTGATGGAATTTTTATCAAAACGCTGCAAATTCTTTCACTGTGGTTTATTATTCAATTGGCTTGCGTTCATTATTTGAATTTCTACTAAGCTTTGGAGTGTGCGCGTTTCACAGGATAGAGCGATTATTGAATTTCAGGAGATATGCATGGAGCACGTAAATCTGTTCTCAACCAAAATACCTATTTGGATTGATCAGTTGATCATATTTGTGTGCCTTCTGAAATTCAATAATCGCTCTATCCTGTGAAACGCGCACACTCCAAAGCTTAGTAGAAATTCAAATAATGAACGCAAGCCAATTGAATAATAAACCCCAGTGAAAAAATTTGCAGCGTTTTTTTTATTGAAACACGCACACTCCGAAGCTTAGTACAGATTCAAATCATGAACGCAAGCCAATTGAATAATAAACCCGAGTGAAAGACTACTTATTTACCCCAGTAATAGTATTGAATAATAATCCCCAGTAATAATATTTACCTACATATTATCAGCGTTTCATACATATTATGATGCTTCAACCCGTGTATCGGCTATAAACTACAAGTATTCACATCGGGTATCACTCCAGTAACCACATTCACTACAACTCGACGCTATCGGCATCACTAGGTTACAAACAAACAATAATAAACCAAAAAACGCAAATGTTGTCACCATAAATGGGGCCATACATCGGGAATGGTTTGACCTACGGACGTGGGGAAGGGCTCATTCGATTCCTTATGGTATGTTCTTCAAATAGGTAAATATTTAGGCCGATTCGACTTGTTTTGAGGTTTTTAGGGATTTTACAAAACTTTGACAGCCCTTAAAGGGCACTTTAAATTGAGTGAGGGAGCTGGCTCAAGAATTGGGGCGTCGTCGGACCAAGATGGATTTTTCCTGAAAATTTCAGATTTTTTGCTCCAGCCGTTTCGGAGATATCGTGCGTACGGCGTACGGACGGAAAAAATGTTAAATGCAGATTCGGATTCCAGAAACGTAAACCAGCGATTACAATGGTTTATTATTGAATAATAAACCAAAATCACATTTTGGGTCTTGTCGAGACTGAATCCTCAACATCATTTTCTTTAAATCCTAATAGCTGGAATCAAAGAGCTAAAATAATGAAAAATCGGAATAATATTCTAATTTTTTAATATGTCAGCCCTTTGAATAAAAACATTGGTATTATCAAAAATATTCGAAATAGATCCAATGTTTTTCTGTTCGTTATTGGTATACATCCCTTCAAAGGATCTAATTAGCCCAGAAGAACCGCTTTACATTCGTCCGTTCTTTCTCTTGGAGTGAAAGAAGCAAGAACTTCAATGAAAAATAGTATTAACACGAATGTGACCAACACTGATCATATTAATAATCTCCAAATGAATTTTAACGATCGAATCAACTGATATTATTGCAATGGAACACTTTTAACAAGAGTTATTCCATTCTTGGATTTCAACGTCTGTGTCGCTACACAGCATATTTCAAATCATATTGAAATCATTTCCCCATCGTGGTTATTTAGATATCAGCTTGTGTTACGCACTGAGGGACGCATGACCAAATCGTCGTAAATGCATCTAGAAGTGAATTATAAGGTATGGAGACACACTGATCAGCTCAAGGGCCCTTGTGGCTAATTTCTTACTCGATCTACGGGAGGTGAATTTTGAATGGAGCTCTTCTTAAGCCATCTGGAATTCGACTGCCGAGTCTAGACAAAATATGACAGACGGCGTCTAACAAACGTAGAGCAGTCATTTGCATTTTATAATCTACAAAGATTATCTTCCTACGATAGCCAGGTAGGTACATTCTGAGAATCATATCTACTTCTTCATCATCAGAGAAAATGCGATGAAACATATTAAAACCTCAACTTTCAAAGGGGCTTAAAATGCTGTATGAATTTAACAAACTTAAAATTAATTTGTAGTCTCATCTTTGCTTAGTTTTGTTATGATTCTATATTTAAAAATTTCCAATATTTACGGTGCACTTGGGCGATACTAACCAACCTTCGTCTGTTCTTTTCACATTAGGCTCTGAAACCTTTGATTCTGATCAAAGTACCTATTTATATCTTTTGGTTTATTATTCAATAATAAACCATTGTAATCGTTCTGGAAAAAAAATTCTAACCCCCCCTGAAAATGTCATGGTTTACGTTTCAAAGGGTGTAGAATCCGAATCTGCAATAAAAATTTTTCCGTTAGTCCGCCGTACGCCGTACGCACGATATCTCCGAAACAGCTGGAGCAAAAGATCTGAAATATTCAGGAAAAATCCATCTTGGCCCGAAGACGCAAGAATTCTTGAGCCAGCTCTCTCACTCAATTTAAAGTGCCCTTTAAGGGCTGTAAAGTTTTTGTAAAATCCCTAAAAACCTCAAAACAAGTCGAATCGGCCTAAATATTTACCTATTTGGCGAACATACCATGAGGAATCGAATGAGCCCTTCCCCACGTCCGTAGGTCAAACCATTCCCGATGTATGGCCCGATTTATGGTGTCAACATTTGCGTTTTTTGGTTTATTATTGTTTGTTTGTAACCTAGGGATGCCGATAGCGTCGAGTTGTAGTGAATGTGGTTACTGGAGTGATAGCCGATGTGGATACTTGTAGTTTATAGGCGATACACGGGTTGAAGCATTCAGATATGTATGAAACGCTGATAATATATTATTACTGGGGATTATTATTCAATATGATTACTGGGTTAAATGAGTATTCTTTCACTCGGGTTTATTATTCAATTTTCTTGCGTTCATGATTTGAATCTGTACTAAGCTTCGGAGTGTGCTTGTTGATAGAGCAGGTGATAGAGCGATTATTGAATTTCAGGAGATATGCATAGAGCACGTAAATCTGTTCTCAACCAAAGTACCTATTTGGATTGATCAGTTGATGATATTTGTGTGCCTCCTCTACATCAGTCTACCTTTGGCTACATCGTTTACATTTGGGTTTGGGGAAGTTTTAACGCAATACGAGCGCTAAAGGACTTGATAAATTATGGATGTTTTTATTGTGGGAGGGGGGGATTGAGATTCAATAAAAAAACGCTGCAAATTATTTCACTGGGGTTTATTACTCAAGTGGCTTGCGTTCATAATTTGAATTTCTACTAAGCTTTGGAGTGTGCACGTTTCACAGGATAGAGCGATTATTGAATTTCAGGAGGCACACAAATATGATCAACTGATCAATCCAAATAGGTATTTTGGTTGAGAACAGATTTACGTGCTCTATGCATATCTCCTGAAATTCAATAATCGCTCTATCCTGTGAAACGCGCACACTCCAAAGCTTAGTTGAAATTCAAATTATGAACGCAAGCCACTTGAATAATAAACCCCAGTGAAAGAATTTGCAGCGTTTTTAATACGAACCAATTATTGGCTCTGCCTAGATTATCTGATTGTGAAATATGATGTAGTGTACTAGTTTGAGCCCATCTTCAAGATAACAACTATCTTAGTGCAGTTGTTTTTCTTCTTCATTAGAATCTATCAAAATGATAGATGTACTATTTAGTCCTCAACCTAAATCTGGTCACTGGTAGCTGTTAACTTGCCGCAGACAGAAAAGACAAGTATGTGAGACAAAATGCAAACATTTACTTTGTTCTCAGAGGTGGTTGTGTATTCTGGTTGAATCAAGATGTAAGAGGTACGTTTGGAGAATGCCGTCAGTAATTAAGATATATTCTTAATATTGGCCGATTTTGGATTGAATTTGATTATAGGTAGAAGTGTATGTGAGTATGTAAGACGATAATCGCTATTTGCGTCTTGTACGAATTGTTGCAGGCGTCGCACATCTTCACTGACGCATCGATCGGGAACATGATGACAGTGACGGTCGTCGGGCTGGTCATCGCCAAGGAGGAGGATTTCACGAGGCGCCGCGGCTGGTTGGAGAACAGGAAACGGGGCTACAACTTGTCGAGCAGCTCAGCTTCCGAGATGCTGTCCAACTTCTGCAGGTGGCAGAACAACACGTCTTTGTACCACCACGACACGGCCCTCCTTATCACCCGGTGAGTGATAACCACTTAAGTGCTGATAAGAGACACCTTGTTGTATTGCACCAGCTGTCGTCTCATGGTTAAGGCAGGGCGGATTTTTTTTTTCTTCAAAGACATCGTTTATACATCCGAAATAACAATGAAATATACAAATCAAAATAGTAAACTAAAGTCATATTGTTTGCTTAGGTAAGCAGTGATTTAAACTGAAATGTGCACTTTTTCCATGAACTTATTTAATTGTACGTAGATTTCCGCGTCGTTTCCAGCAAGGATGGTGTGCAAATTGAAAGGGTGGTGGCTTTTGGTATTCAGTTTTCGCAAAAGAGTGAGTCGGGCGTCATGATGAACAGGGCACTCAAGAATCATGTGCTCGGGTGTTTCATCCGATCGGGAGCATCTACAAAGAGGACAGTCGGTGTTCCCAACTCCCGTTTGTTTTTGAGTCTTCAAATATTATGGAAGACATAATGGAATGGGTTTTTTTTTCCAGACATGAAACCAAGTTTTGCTCCAAAATGAAAAGGTTTACATGAATCTTAACTCTATCATTCTTCTTGGCAAATTGATGGTTTCGTCACTATCTATTTTTGTCTGCCCATGTCGCTAATGTGGATGAAAATTAATTCATTTTGTCATATTAAGATTGAATTTCGGCTTCAAAATTGGATTCACTGATTTCACTGGTTCACACAATTCCAAATCACCTGCTATTTAGTTTCAACTAAACAAGATTATCGTGACAAATTTGAAACACTCATTTGTATAAAGTAATAATAACATTTAACGTATAACAAAAAAACGCTGCAAATTCTTTAGAAAAATTATTATTCAATTCTATTCATTTGGCTTGCGTTCATGATTTGAATTTCTACTAAGCTTTGGAGTGTGCGCGTTTCACAGGTGATTGAGCGATTATTGACTTTCAGGAGGCACAAAAATATGTTCAACTGATCAATCCAAATAGGTTTTTTGGTGAAGAACCGATTTAAGTGCTCTATGCATATCTCCTGAAATTCAATAATCGCTCTATCACCTGTGAAACACGCACACTCCAAAGCTTAGTAGAAATTCAAATCATGAACGCAAGCCAAATTGAATAATAAACCACAGTGAAAGAATTTGTAGCGTTTTACCTACATTTACGGGAATGCTTCAACCCGTGTATCGACTACAAAGCCTTTTAGGAGTCCACATTCACTACATCACTAGGTTACTGCGATCAAAACAAAAACAATAATAAACCGAAAAAACGCAAATGTAGGCAGCATAAATCGGGCCACACGTCTGGGGATGGGCTCATTCGATTCCTCATGGAATGTTCTTAAAAAAAAGTCCAAATTTAAGCCGCCTTGACTTTTTTTGAGGTTTTTAGGGATTTTACAAAACTTTGACAACTCTTAAAGGGCACTTTAAATTAAGTTAGAGAGCTGGCTCAAGAATTGGGGCGTTGTCAGACCAACATGGATTTTTCCTGAAAATTTCAGATTTTTTGCTCCAGCCGTTTGGGAGAAATCCTGCGTACAGCGTACGGCGGACGGACGGAAAAATGTTTAATGCAGATTTGGATTCTACACCCTTTGAAACGTAAACCATGAAATTTTCAATTTTTTTTTCCTTCAAAAGCCATTACAATGGTTTATTATTGAATAATGAACAAATGGTAAGAAAGAATTCGCCTTTAGTAAGGAACAGAAAGAAAGAGTTCACCTCTGTCAATTTTTCCTGTTTATCTTGCAACACACATAACTTTTTAATTGAACGTTTATGAAATGTTCAGCGGCTGGCTGGTCGGTTTTTTGGTCTTTTCTCCACGAACTTGTACTTGCTTTTTTTTCTCCAGTAACAGCCTAATAAATTTTCATAAAAAGTTAATTCCCCAAAACCCAATTGCCTTACTTCGCTCTAACTTGGAAGATGGTTATCTACCCCGGTTTTAGATTAACTTATCTTCGAAATATCGTTTTTTCAACCGATTGATCAATATCTCAAAAATTCCAACAAGACGAAACAAATAAAAAAACCAAAAACCCAACAACATGCTAAGAGAATAGGCTACTGAAATAATACTGTGAGATGTAGTCGCAAAAAAAGCTGGTCAATTAATTTGGCTATTAACGGAAGCTTTTATTTACATTTTAATCATCCACCATTAAAATTACGATTCGTCGTGTTGAATTGGGTCGGGGCTCGTCCTTATTAAATTCAGTGCTTTCTAGAAAGAACCTATATAAGATATTCGCTGGAGGTTCGGCTACGTTTTGTCAAACCCGTTTCCCATGCTAATCTGTTTTTAACCAGTACGAAAATGAGTGTTAGTGCATTCACGCTTTCGATGGCAGGCGACCATTTCTAATTCTTATCATGCATAACCTTTTATCCGTTCTCCTCGATTTTCGTTACATGTAAAAATCGATTAATATAAATTTATTACTTCAACAACACCTCTCGTGTCTCAATTGTAAAAATTGTTTTTATCCACCCTTTTCTTTAGTAGATCAGTCACAATTCTTGGTTTTTCTGTACACAACTTAGGTACGTTTTTTGTGGGGACTGTTTAACAATTATTGAAGACTAAGTTATAATGCTGCCAATTTCAACTCTAGAATTCTAGTTCTAGTGTTCTATTCCAATTTTCCTCCAACACTCCCAATGTGTAGTTGCGGATGTGCGATCCAGTGACTTACAAATATCGGTGACTTCGGTTCCAGTGACAAGGAAATATCGGTGACAAATATCGGTGACTGGCATACCGGTGACAGAGAGTGGAAATGAATGAAATGTGGCGCTGTCACAGTTTTTTGAAGGAAGGAAGCATAAAAAGAGATGTTGAACATAAATTTTCATGATTAAAGAGGGATTGCTTTACAGTTAAAATAATAATAATCTGTTTTTATTCTTGTATATTTAAAAAAAGTTTTACTAAATTTGAAACTTTCGAATAAGAGTGAGAGAAAATTAAAAAACACATTCATCGCTTTAAAAATTTATTTTATTACATGAAAACGTCATGTTTTAAGGAACTTATGAATGGTAACATAAATTCATGTCGAATGATAAC
Source organism: Creontiades dilutus (assembly GCA_031894815.1). Lineage (NCBI taxonomy): Eukaryota > Metazoa > Arthropoda > Insecta > Hemiptera > Miridae > Creontiades > Creontiades dilutus. The sequence continues at coordinate 428,504 of JAVIWC010006977.1, read as the reverse complement.
ACAAATTCTGTAGCATTAAATATTTCTGTAGCGATATTTCTGTAGCGATATTTCTGTAGCGATATTTCTGTACCGATATTTCTGTAGCGATATTTCTGTACCGGTGACAAAGTCACCGAAATGATATCGGTGACAAAGTAATCATATCAATATCATATCGGTGACTTTGTCACTGGTACAGAAATATCGAACATCTCTTGCCGTGCAGTCTCAAGGAAGGTTTCACTGATAACAGTTTTATAGAGTTCGCAACTCTTTCAGGAGATTCTTCGGCGATTCATCGGTGCCTAGCCGCCGTTCCAATCCCGCGCATAGTAGTACTTCGTGTTGGAATCCAGCGCAGTCACCGAAATATCTGTCACTGCTTTTTCCAGTTCTTTGTCACCGATATATCGGTGACAAACCCATATCGGTGACTTTGTCACCGGTACAGAAATATCGAACATCTCTAGTTGCACAACAAACTCCGGAAATTTTGAATTTCATGGCGGAAGAGAGGAATCTGAGGGGGTGTGCCAAAAAATGTTTTCCGAGCCTAATATTGTCTGCGCTATTCAGCCTATAATTTTCAACACCCTTTCATGATTCTTATTTCGTTCGATCTCAATTCTAGTCTAGCTATGCAACAAACCTCGGAAATGTTGATTATATCTTGCTGACAGAAGAGGGAGTTGTGGGGTTAATAGTTAATCCTTACAGCCACTCAAGCGAGAATTCTAGACCGATCTTTTTTTGGTTCAATCAAGGCCCCATTTCCACTGCTCGAGAATTTGTCGCGAGCAGGGGCTTCGAACGAATATTTGTCGTTCTCACTCAGGCAGTGTGAACAGTCGCTTAGAACCGAGCACTGTTCGCGAGGAAGGCTTGCTCGTGCTCGAGACTGATCCTGATGTCGGTTTTCTGACGAATCATCAAAGGGATGTAAACACCCTGGATCGATGTTCGTCGAATCAAATCTAGTTCCAGCCGAATTGTTGGTGGTATCACTTCTTTCCCATTTTCACGTTCATTTTTGCGGTTTTAAAAGAGTTTAAAATTTGATTTCGACTGTAACCGCAGTTCTCGATAAAAACACGGGTCCCATACGATCGCAGGAAATGCTCGAAAGCGACTGGTCGTCGAAAATGCTCAGGCAGTGTAAATTGTGGTGCTCGTTGAAAACCGGCGAATGCTCGATGCTCGAGAACTGTAAACGGGGCGCGTAGGATGCAAGATTTTGGTTTAGTTCTTAAAAATATTTCAGCTCATTCAATTTTCACTATGAAAGGGGGCGAATGGATGGGATAATTGTGATAAATCTTGATTTCATCCGTTTTTTTACTGATTTCATTAATTAAAAAAGGCTTTCATTACTTACCGATATGTTTTGACTTGAAAATAAACAGATGAAGGTCGTCGAGAGTTTCCAGTGGTATATAGAACTCCAAAACGCTAATTTATTTATTTATTTGAAAATTACGGGCAAGCCCAATTACAAAAACAAGAAAAAAATCAGCAAGTACAAAAAAGAAATACAAAAATAAGACAAAACGTCACACGGCGCAAAACTTAAGTTAATACAATTGAAATAATGGGGTGGTTTGAACTATTGTTATCAGCGTGGCAGGGGAATCATTAAAAAAAGTCATACACTGGGTTGGACTGTAAGCACAAATTGGCGAGACGAGGAAAACGATGAAGAAGCCGATTAAGTTGATAATTTGTTGGTGAAAATGGTATATCAAAGAGGTGGGAAGATCGTGCTGATAACCTTGGGATCCGAAGGTTCACATTCGATAGGAGATCCGGGCAGTCAAGCTGGTTGTTCAGAAGTTTGTGGAAAAGTCTCAGATCGGCCAGGCATCTGCGGGTCTCGAGCGGTAAAAGATGGCACATCTCAAGCAGGGGTGCGTACTCAACGTCCCTAGCGAGGATACCAGCCTTGAACGCGACGTATGTGAGAAATTTCCATTGCACTCTCTCCAGGGAATATTTGTGTAGCGAGTAGCTAATTCCTGACATATGGCTGTATTTTTCTCGGAATGCGATTTGAGGGTGGTTTGTACTAATTCGTGCAAATTCAACTACCGTTGTGGGACCTCAATTGCTTTAGGAAAGAAATACTAGTGGTCGAACCAGTCAGGAATTGGTTAGTGTTCTTGGTCATATGACCACCCCGTGTGTGTGACAGATTACATATATTTCCTTTTTCTCTTCGAGTTGTTGAGAGAGTAATGCCGCGTACGCGAGGAGGAGGGACTGTTAGATGTCACGAACGGATCGGCCAGACCGTCGCGTCCTAATGGAACGCCCCGGCGGCCGCTCCACTCAACCTCCGGAGGCCCTTGACAAATGACATCATCCTGAGGAGCGTGACAATAAACCGCGTCTCTGACCGTGTGCGTTTGTCGATAAGTGTGGCTGATGTTTCGATTCCCCAAGAGTGTGCATCTTGGAGTCGGTTTCATCACCTCCGTTCCCACAGTTTTCGTCGACATGGTCAAGCTCTTTCGGCCGATAGATTGAGATCGGGATATTGGATGGAAGTCTCTCCAAGGCCAAGGACAATGGTTTATTCTTATTTTCCAATTTTCAGTACTGAAAAAGGCCGAAGTTAACTCGAGACCTCGTGGTGGTAAACAAAATCGATTTCGTCGAAATTCGAACGGTAGTCAAAGAAAGGCGTTAAAATCATTCCATATCAATTTCATCATGATCGTATATTAGTGTTACTCTTCACAACGAGAATGTGAATTTCTAATATCAAGCATACTGTTGCAGTTTTAATCCCGTTTCAATGACTTTTTCCGGGGATGTGCGGGTTGGGCTGATAATCAAGTTCAGTATCAATTTCACGTCTCAACGTAATACTGTTTTCTTTTCTTCTTTTCCCGTCTGTAACCAAACTTAAAATCCGTGAATCGTAATTTTCTCCTGGACTATTCCTGCGATTTCGTTTTAAATTCGGAAGATTTCGAGTAGAGACTCCCTCTGGATTCAACCCTCAAGGACGTTCAAGCCGCTTCCCCCTTGTCGAAAACCCAGAACCATAGGGCCCTCGAGTTGCGAGCGAATACCATCTTAATGATTGAAACTCTTGACTGTTAATTGATCGCTGATTTTCTTAGTGTCAAGGGTATACAGAGTCACCATTTCCTTCAACGCAAAAATATCCATACAATTCGACGTCAAACTAACATTAGCAAGTAGATTTTGAGTGAAATTGTCGACTTTTCCGCATTTTAATTTCCTTGCATCCTACGAACCTCACGAGAAGGAGTTTTTCCTTTCATTCCGTTTGAAAGCTGAGATTCTGAGGATGTTTTTCTCTGGAAAGTGGGAGTTACATTAACTGTTTATTATAAATTTGAATAAAAAACTCGGCGCTCCGCGCCTCGCCAAGGTATTGCCCGTTTTGCTTTTATTTAGAGACTTGAGAGCCACAAGTATAGGAACGTAGAATACGCTTTAGCCTCGATTGAACGCTGAACGTTCAACGATGATCATCGAACGTTCATTGTCGAACCGAAGGACGATTCGTGAACGACTGAAACTCCGATTTACCAAAATAAAATGACTCACTTCAAACGGGTTTGAAATCGACGTCACTAATACATGGATGTAAATTTCTTATGTTTATTGGTCTCGCGTTTCAATTTCATTGCATTCGTTTCACGAGATACCAGTTTTCCCTTTTTCCGTTCCAAAGCTCGATTCTGAGGATGTTTTCGGCTAGAAAGTGGGATGGCATAAACTGTTTATTCTACGCTACTAATAAAAAAAGTTTTTTTTTCTTATTCTCCAAATTTGGTCTTCGATCTTTTCACGTACCTACTAAATCATTTTGAAATTTTCCTTGTTTTGCTCTAAGAAGACAGGAAAGCTTCACCTTTGTTAATTAATTGTTTCACAAACACGGTTTATTATATTGGTAAACAAATAATGTTATTCTGTACGTTTTTATAACTTCCTGCTGTGTAAACCACACAAATTAAACCTATTTTTAGGTCATTTTCGCCTGTTTTCACATGTTTTCAGATTTCTCTTCATGTTTGTTCTGTATCCATTCTCAAAACTCTAAATAAGACAATATCCTAGAAAATTGGAATAAAGCTTCCTTTTTGGTTTATTATTCAATAACAAACCATTGTAATCGCTCTGGAAAAAACAAATTCTAACCCCCCCTGAAAATTTCATGGTTTACGTTTCAAAGGGTGTAGAATCCAAACCTGCAATAAAAAATTTTCCGTCCGTACGCCGTACGCACGATTTCTCCCAAACGGCTGGAGCAAAAAATCTGAAATTTTCAGGATAAATCAATATTGGTCCGACGACGCACCAATTCTTTAGCCAGCACTCTCACTTAATTTAAAGTGCCCCTTTTAAGGGTTGTCAAAGTTTTGTGAAATCCCTAAAAACCTCAAAAAAAGGCAAGGCGGCCTAAATTTAGACTTTTTTTGAAGAACTTTCCATGAGGAATCGAATGAGCCCCTCCCCAGGTCCGTAGCTCAAACCATTCCGGATTTATGGTGCCAACATTTGCGTTACTTTGGTTTATTATTCTATTTGTTTTGATTGCAGTAACCTAGTGATGTAGTGAACGTGGATACTGGAGAGAACTCCTAAAAGGGTTATAGCCGATACACGGGTTGAAGTATTCTGATAACCATAAAAAAACGCTGCAAATTCTTTCACTGGGGTTTATTATTCAATTGGCTTGCGTTCATGATTTGAATTTCTACTAAGCTTTGGAGTGTGCGTGTTTCACAGGTGATGAGCGATTATTGAATTTCAGGACCACACAAATATGATCAACTGATCAATCAAAATAGGTATTTTGGTTGAGAATAGATTTACGTGCTCTGTGCATATCTCCTGAAATTCAATAATCGCTCTATTACCTGTGATACAGGGACAACTACTGCAAACGCCTCCTAGAGAATTACTGCTTGCGTTCATGATTTGAATTTCTACTAAGCTTTGGGTGTGCATAAGTTTCACAGGTGTGGAAAAGCTTAGTAGGAATTCAAATCATGAACGCAAGCCAATTGAATAATAAACCCCAGTGAAAGAATTTGCAGCGTTTTTTACTTTGCATTTGGTGAAGAAAGACGGAAAAACTGCATTTTCCGGCTGAAATTACTTGGGATAACGACAGCTTTGAAACTTCAGAAGTGACATTTCCGATGCAGGTTGACTACCTTAACAAAACTAGAGCAAAATGTCATTTTTCACTTTTTTGGATAAATTCGATTTTGATTCTCAGCCCCACATATATAAAATATGTCTTTTTCTCTCTCTCACTCACTCACTCACTCTTCGGTTCGTTACGAGCGTTAGACTGGCGGAGGGAGGGGATGCTGATGGGCCAGGGGGATAAGCCACTCGGGGATGGGGAGTTTCGTAACGATCTCGGACGTCGGAAACGATTAGCGTTCCAGCAGTCGGAGTTTGAGGCGACCGCCCCAAAAGGTCTCGTAGGATTCACCTCCACACGTGTCGCCCCTCATGGGAACCCGCGAGCGGTTTCTTCACCTACGACTACGTGGTCTATTACCGATAATGGTCCAAATATTATCTGCCGTACATCACACCGAGTCTCGTGAACGTGGGTCGGAAATATTATCGTGGGGTTTCTAGCGGCTTTAGTAACGCGAGGACCAGTAGCTTCGCATGGGTGGTCTGTGAGACATACGTATACTAAATTTAGACCCTTCAGAGGTAATTGTTCGAAATAAAATGAGTGATACCCAAATAAATTAAGACCCAAGCTGCTCTGCTAAGCAAAACCGCATCCACTCGTTTTGTGGATATCATTTTTTATTTTATTTGGTATTTTATGCTTCAATTCGTCCACAAAACCATGAAAAGCGCTCCAAATTATTAAAAAGAGGTAAATTATTCCTGCATTAGATAGCACTTCTTCCCATTTGCGTTTTAAGCCATTCTGAACACCTTTCCTTTCATAACTGTCCATGTGTCTGCTGAACAGAAACTGACTTTCAACTTTACCTCCAGTTTCGGTAAAATTGGTAGTTTTGCTGAGCAGGTCAGCATGTGTCTTAATTTATCGGAATTTTGTTTCCTGATTGATTTTTCTATGTTCTTGACTTTCGGTGGAAGTGAACTGGTTCAGGCGAAATCACAAATATTTATTTATTCCTAAATGTATCTCCTTACTTCATATTGGTGGCATCCTATCTTGAGCATCTTCCCCCACCCATCTGGTTTAGTAAATTCTCTCTAGCAATCCTGTAATTAATCAGCTTCCTATGTATGGATAGTGATCACCAATTATCCTCTGTGGTGATTGATATATTTCCCATATGAGATTATGGGAAACCGCCTGAAACTTTGTATAATTAAAGTCAATAAATTCGCTCTGGCGAAGGTTGCACACAAAGGCTCATTAACACTGGGCAAAGGGAGAAGGGATATGCCCTCATATATGAGGTAGAAGAAGAAGAAAACATGTTTATTAGAGAAACGATATTTCATGCGGGGTTTACAAGTTGCAATAAATAAAAAACATGATTACGGCAATGGACCTGATGTCCGTCTGCTGGGATGGTATTTGCCGTCTTTTACATCTTCTGTAAAGAACAATAGTCATGTTTTTGTTTTGGTACAGTTTTAAGTATGAGTGATATTTAGAAACGTCACCAATTAAGTTCATCCACCATGAATGCCCGGTATTTCCAAGCTTGGTACTCAAACTGTGGCACAGCCAGCCAATGTTCCCTATTATTTAGCAGCACCACCATTCGGTCCAAGCCGCTTTCCCCCAAAAATCGTGTTCTGAATTCGCCCAAAACTGCACAAGAAGCGAAGAAATTAAGGATGTCTTTATCTGCACCTGCGTTGCACATTGAACACGTCCTTGGGCTGTCTGATCTTGAGTAGGTTCCATCATTCAATGCCAGCAGCGACCCTTTCAACTTCAGGATCCAGCGATAGTACCCATAGGGTTGTTCTCTTCCGTCAACAAATTTGCAGATCTAACATCCAAGTCAAGTACGTTGTATAGGGGATTTCTCGATTTCCGAGCATGCGTCCGCATGGTCTCATCCCAGTTCCGGCCAATAGAACGTACCAACGCCTCAAGTTGTTCCTCCCACTCATCTATTCTGTTTACATCTCCGTGAAAAGGACATCCATAACGCTGCGCCAGGTCAGTTATCGCTTGGTACCACGAAACCCCGCCTCCACCACTTCTAGTCCCATAAGGGCAGGGTATCGATCCAAAGGCATCTTCAGGGCTTTAATTACGTAGCCATACATGAGGCAGTAGCCACAGCAAGAGTTAATGCTGTCCCGGTGGAAACTCGAGCCAGTTACAATCCCTGTACCAACTTGTTTTTCTAACTAGTCTAAAACACCCTCCACGATAGATAGCTAAATACTTTCGTATTTAACTATCTATCTGGCTGGTTCTAGCTCTCCAAACTCTCTCCTACGTTATTCAATTACTGGGGCAGACGCAAGCGTCTGGGAGCAACGGTGAATCTCCTCTCCCTTACTTAAAATTTACTTACTGGGGCAGACGCTCGCGCACTTTACCGTTCCTTCACTTGCTGCCTTGTTCTAATTCCCTTGCTGGGGCAGATGTACGAATCTACTACCACTTGAAAATCTTGACACAGCCGTCTCACCTCCAAATTGCATGTGGCAGTTCGATACCGGGATCATCAATTAGAGCTTTCCAAATTAACCTTTCCGATTCAATTGTTGGTGAAGGTGCGCGAACCTGGTAACCCCTCTTGTCTGAACGCCTTACAACCTAAATAGTCTACTGTGGCAGGGATATATCCTCTCAAAATTTACATCCAGACTAGAATAAGCCACTACCTCGTATAATCTAGGGAAAGTATATTTTAGTAAGAGCCCCAGCATATCTGGCCGTTACATTCGCTCAACCTCTCTTTGACTGGAGCCATTGGATGCTGCATTACAGGCAATCTTGTTACGATTTTCCGGTATCTTCCCCCGTTGCTGCATTTCAATTAAAGACTTGGCGAAAATATCTGGAAATCCTTTGAAAGCAAAGTTTGCAGTTATTCTGTGAAACCTAATAATTTTTCAACCGACCTACCTATGGGGTGTACTCATCTATATAAGTTTGCTCACTTTAAATGTCGGATTTCAATGACGTTTGCTGTGTACCCGTTCACATTTCATCAGATCGTCATCTTAATCTGTCATTCGTTATCTTACCCACTACGTAAAATATATGTTGTAAGTACCATTTCAGAAGAGAAGAGAATAGTACCGTTTCAGCCCAACCGGCAGCTTATAGAGCCGAGGAAGAATCCTGTGATTCTAAAATTGATGTTGATGTAGGCTTGGGTTGGCCATCTTAACCTCCTTTACCGCACAGTGTTAACATTATCTACTAACTTTTTACTGAAAACAAATTCGTTGTCTTTTTGCCAGTACGGACTCCCTGAACGGTATCTTTCCCTAGACATTCGCCCTTTTAGATGACTCGAAACCGTAAAAGTTTTACCGCTGCGACTCCTCCGCTGAAAAGAAAGAAAAAAAAACCGCGACGCATTTAAGTAATTGCTAATAAAATGAACTTTACCGGCAACGATCCGCCGTGAAGAAGACGTCGGGTTGAAATTGCGTATTACATTCTACCGTTATTTTTACGGGGTTTCCTTTATGGGACGTGGAAAGAAGTAACGCTAATACGAGCTTGCGGTTGGTTTAGGAGTCCGAAAAGAGGTTTTAATACGTAGGTGACTCACAATTATATGTAAATCTGTAAACACTTGTGTTACGTTTCTACTGTAAAATACCTAGTGTTATTATGCAAATCATTTACCTAAATCCCGTTCATCTTAAATCAGGAATCATTTCGAATCACAGTTGTTTGTGGGTGCTGTGGATCAGAATCATTGGGATTCTACCGAAATTCTGATAAAGAGTCCTGTCCCTACAGCTTTTCATTTTCAATTGCCTATTTCTTTAATGCCAACCACCGCGATATCTATCAATAATGGTGTCCTTCATTGACCTTCTTTCGCCTATTAATCTAATCGTCGAGCCTGCATTTTTCCTGGCCATGATCGGTCTTGTTCTACCTGACACATGATGTCCTTCTTCAAGCTCACCGGACTACCAAAATTTGATTGTGCAACCAAAGACAATGCTTACTGGGCAAACCCGGGGATCCAAAAATAGAAAAATTGAAATTTCAACAGATTTTGAAAAAATACAGGCAAAAAAAGAAGTTGTTGCTTGTTCGCCCCAATTAAATCGAAGCTAGGAAGATAACGTTATGGATAGTATAATCGTAAACATCTACCGTGCTATGAGGGCTGTCGCTAGCCAGGTCTCGCTCAGACCTCTTTTTGGAACTGGTTCTGCAAACCTACCGCCACCTGACTTAACACTAAAATACTGTGTGAATGATCAACTAGATTGTCAAAATCAGCATGTTCGGAAATAGGGGTTTTAGCCGCTCTTGCCCCGCTGTGAAGCAGACGAGTGGATTTTCTTCTTTATTCGATTTTGGAAATCTACGAATCTTGGTCGATTAAAAAGGTTCATAATAAACGAAAGACGATTTGCAATGAAGTCGGAAGACGTTGGATGATAATTGCTTTATCTTCCTTTTTCATGGAGCTGGTGTTCTTTTGCTTAGATCACTGGTTGCATAACTGGCAGGATTGAGAGTGCCCTCCGGGGTTGCCCTGTGACATTACCATAATATCAAGAAGCAAAATTAGAAAATATTTCAATGATTTCTCCTCAGCCATTTGTTGGTTTCCTAGAGAACAATGATGTTTCATCTGTGAGTGTTCGCAATTCATAAGCAGTTACTGGAACTACTCCTGGAATCCAGACCTATACCAGTTCATCGCTCCTCTTCCGCCTTCTCTCCCTCTAGAAGCAAGTTGATAGATCATTCGTTCCAGTTTCAGCTGTTTCACTATCCATTGAACTATGATCTTCATGTTTCATGATTCATGATTTTATTATGAATTCATTAGTTCTTCAAATACGAATGTTCGTCAATCTGAGGTAACCTTCTGGCTTCCCTCAACAGCGCAGAGTTCACGAGCCTGATCACAACTTATGAACGGAGTTATCCGAAAACGATTTGTCATCGTGTATCAATCGTCGGAAAAAAAGCCTTCGGTCCAGACCTCGGAACTATTAGTCAGATATCGGTGCGTATAACTGAGTTCCCCGTCTAATCTGACGTTGAAATCCACGGAGCGAGCGGGCCATTAGGAGAAAAGGGACAGTGAGGCTCGGCCTTCGCAACGTTTAAATAAGATATTAGTCATTTTTTGTAGGCGACGCGTTCCTTCCCTTCCCGAAGGAAGATGTGTTGGAATCTAGATCGAAGGGAGAGAGGTTTCTAAAAGGTTATTTATCACTCCGGGAAAAGGTTAAGTCGGCGGTGGGAACCTCATTAATACGACGATCTGGCGAGGATGAATGTTTTGGGAACGACACTGCCGCTCACCTTTAGAGTTTTTGATTGCAAGACGTTTGTTCATCATTGTGTTCACATTATCAGTCGTGCAACATTACGTTTTTAAGCAAATTTTTCCATATAATAACATGTGTCATGTTTTTTCGCTGGGTTGCCCGCTCGAAAATTAAGCTCCCATTTTCTTTCTGTCCTGAAGCAGATTTATACGTTATTTGCACTGTAAATCTGTAATTTAAATTTAGTATGTAGATTCTAAAGGAGTTTTACTTGGCGATGCATTGTCCCCAGATCAGCTGAAAAGCTCCTACAGCTACTTTTTCTACGCTATTTGCAATTCAGTATGCAGGCACTGTTTCTACGCTATTTCCAAATCAGTGTGTATTCTCATTAGGACTTCTACTTGACAATGTATTGACGTGAGATCAGCTTAGTGTTCCTGAAGCTAATTTCCATGCTACTTCCTCTCCAAGACAGCAATTCAGTATGTAGTCCAATTAGGGGACTTACTTGTCGATGCATAGTCCTCCGATTAGCAGATTGGCTCTAAAGCTTATTTCGACGCTATTTACACTCTCAAGCTGCAATTTAGTCTGTAGACTCTTAAGTTCTTTTACTTGACGATGCATTACCCGGATCAGCAGAGTGGCACCTGAAGCTGAGTTTGAGTCGAATGCGCCACTCCAGATCTGGCAGCCGTATTCCCATATCGGCCGTAGTAATAGTAGATAAATGAGACAGTTGGTGTCAATGGGTCAGATTGTGTTAATGGGGAGTGTTCGCTTAACCGGAGCTTAAGTGATCTCAGTCGATGCCGGCACCTTTAGAGTATAGCAGTGATGCGGTTATTAAAAGTCATTCTCTTGTCGAGAATTAGGCCGAGGAACGGAACTTATGACTTTGCAGGCACCGTATCATCGCCAATTCTTAGTTGCTGATTGCCATACTGGTGGAGATAAGGAAAGATGACAGAGGTCGATTTTGTGGATTGAGTTTGATTGTCCACCTTAGTGCCCACTCGTTTAAATCAAACGCATACTCCTCCAGCTCAAGTGCTTGTCTTTCACCCCTGCTGGAGTTACAAAAGGAAGCAGTATCATCCGCAAATTGGGCTATCATGACTGAGTCGGTTTTTGGAATGTCACCAGCGTAAAGAAGGTACAACAACGCAATCATGTGATCTATTCAGTCATGTGATCGTTTACAGTCAACTAATCTGTCTCTAGAGAGTTATACTGTTTAGTTCCAAAAATTGCTGGTAGAGTGCATTGGCAACGCAGTCATGTGATCTATTCACACACACCATACTATTTACGTGTCAGATATCTTGTATAGGAATGAGCAATGAATGATCGATGCTAATGCGTTCTACTACCAATTTTTGGAACTAAACAGTATAACTCTCTAGCTACAGATTTGTTGACTGTAATCGATCACATGATTGAATAGATCACATGGCTGTGTTGTTGCCCTCCCTCCCACCCTGTATAACAGAGGACCGAGAACACTAGTAATTCCTCGAGATCGAGACATCTCCAGACCCGATCAAATGCCTGATTTCTACACTCCGAGACAGCACATCATTATGTAGACTCATCATTAAGACTTTTACCTGACTATGGATGGACCCCGAATCATCTTAGTTGTTAATGAAGCTCATTTCAAGGGTATTTCACTCTCAATCTGTAAATTAGGATGACGACATGGTGAAATTTAAAGAGATAGAATAAAACATTCACCTACGCTTCACTTATCCACTTGTCAAATATACGATAGAAGGTATACAAAATTATGCGAGTACTTACGAAAATGCGTTCGTATGGTGCTGCAGGACTAGAATTTTTATTTAAATGCGTTCCCACCCCATCTTTTCTAGAGGATCGTACATCAGTTTGAGCAAGTTATCTGAACATGTTTCCCCCTAAATAGAGGACAATTCAAGTACCTAATAGTGAGGATACGTTACTCAAAATGCGTTCATAAGGCCATGGAACACGGCTGGCTTGACTTGTTTTACATCTAAAAGTTCTTTTTTAAAGGAAGAACTGGTACGCAGGTGGTGGTAGATAGGTATTTGTCTTCAACGATAAAACCCTGGAAAGTAAACCGAAGTTTGTTTCCAATCAAATCCGAATGACTTCCTTCAAAAACAATTCGTTTTTGAGGACAGTTGCGAGACCGGTACAAGCAATCTCTCTCCAATTCTCAACTTCTACCTTCACTGTCAACAACAATAAAAGTATCAACCTAGCGAACGCGGAGTGTTTTAAACCAGTAATCAATAGAGCCGTAAAAATCTCTGTTAGGTTCCGGGTTGAAATGTGCCGTTTGCAAATGTTACGGTCGATAATTTTGAAAAGAAAAACGGAAAGCTTGGGATTGAGGGGAAACCGAACTTTTTTTGGAAGAATGAGCTCCAGGCTCGAAATTGTGTGTAGCGGTACGCGATGTTTATAAACACTATAAATAGTTAGTTGATAGATGTGGACCAACGTGAGGGTGAATATCCGTGTAGTTTATTGAAACTTCAGCGGGGTTACATTCAATTAAATCGTCTCGAAAATTCAAATTTGTTATTACCTTTTTGTGTATTTGGAAGATTTTGTCTATTACCTACCAAGTTGGTGTAGCGTATTATTGCTATCTGTTGTAGATGTAATTATATATTACTGAAAAATGAAATATTTTGTATTTTTCGCCATCTTATTCGAAATTTTGCATTTACTTGAGCAGTAAAAATTCAAATGATTGGAGGTTCTCTATGTACATAGGATTTCATGAACTGAGCACAGTTGCATGGCGAACGTTCCCCAAAATGTGATTTTTGGCCTGTATGCAACAAAGGAAAAATTCCAGCAAGTTGAGTGTGGCACACTGCTTCCTCGTCAAAAGTTGAAATGTTTCAGATAATGTAGAAAAATGAAGAATGTAAGTTACAATGTAAGATTCACGAGGCAGAAATGCCTGGGGCATGTTCCGGCATACATCAACCCCTTCAAATGGTTATTCGATACGTATTGCGGGTCTGAGGCGCATAGCAGACAGAATGAACGAACCACTAGGACCAAAGGAAATGATGCTTGGTGGGTTTTACGTTTGCGCAAACTGACGTGTTGATTTCTGACCAATGACACTCATAGAGGACCATCCACGTCCTAACCCGCACATTCTCTGCACATTTAAACTAAATCGGATCTAAACTGAATCAGGTTTGCTGCTGAGTTTCACATTCGCTGTAGCTACTAATGATACTATCGTGTTGATCTTGACATGAGGTTATCTGATCGTTTTTCCGCGAATGCTCTGAAAGTTTAGATGATAGATGGAGAAAGATGATTTGATCATCACATACAATTCCAATACGATAGTATCAATAGGGATTCATTCTCAAACCCTAAATCCCTGAAACAAGCTTACCTTTTCAATAGATTTCATTCGATTTTTCAATGGTTCCAGGGGTTTTTCAGTTAAGGCCATAGGAGGTGTGTAGTAACAACCGCATACCCACTACGCGCTTCTGCGAGTGAGCACGGAACGTTTTTGCGTGATTGACAGAATTTCTCTTTTACCCCTATATCTTAACTTAGTATTTTTGAGAAAATCTAGAAGCAGTATCTCTTACTCACGTACTGCAATGTCTTCGAATATTCAGCTCCCAAAACTTACTGAGCGAGCCAAGAATAATTCTTACCATAAGGTATTGCGCTTTCTCTATGCCTGCATAATTAACCCTGACGATTTTGGTGATTTGGGGACCTTTAAGAAGGGGATTTTGATCAAAGTTAAAGAATTTCCCATTAAATGTATTTGAATATTTTACGTAGCTTCTATCTAGGTGTTAGATATTTAGTCGGTTTTTTTCTCTGGGAATAGCTCCTCCAGCCGCCACTAGTTCGTGAGAACTTAGTAGGTTGGTGGACAGAAGATAGAACTCTTAAGAGATCATTGTCATTTCTGTGATTTATTTTTTCTTTCTGTCTATAAATTGATATTGATATTGTTCCAACCGTAGGAACCGATATGGAATCTTGTGAGGTTATACATTTGTATTAACTATTTTGATGATTACGATGAAGAGGTTATGTCCCAGATCTCTATTATTTTGTCTTGAAATGTTGCAGTAAAGGTAGTCTGCAAAATAAAGATGTCAAATAACTAAAGAGTACCTATAAATGGGTGAGAAAGCGAAGGCAACTCGTAAACCGTAAGTGGTTGGAATGATGACCAAATCCCCGTGTCAGCTCTGCATATTTAAGTTTTAGAGTCAACAGCCGTGCGCGATAGGAGCGACCCCGTTTGGCCCGCGTAGGCGTCAGGTCCAATTAGTTGGGACAGATCAATCAATATTAACCTAACAACCGTTGTCTCGGCAGAAAACGTTATCAACTAGCTGGAACAAACCCATTAGGCAGATGAGAGCTCCGCTGACCCCATGGAACTGGGTGACGACCGCAGACATGCGAAGGGAGTTTCAAAAAATCCGCCCACTGCAGCGGTCGCGCAACCCCGGCTGGTCCTGCGTCCTACACCGCGGCGAATTGGGCCACTGCGCCGCAGTCTCTGCTGAACCCCCAACAAACTCTAACGATTGGTATTAACAAACTAGAATTGGCATTGGGTTGAACGGTAATTCAAAAGTGATCCTTGGAGGTAGACGGAGAAGAATGGAAATAAAGATTATCATTATCTGTGTCCATGCTTTTATTTATTGAAATAATACGGGCAAAACCCAATACAGAAAATTTTCAAATATCAGGACAGAATAATTGTATAAAAGAAGTAGGCAAAGTAATCTTGAGTCAGTAAAAATAGGTAGACGTATCAACTGAGTCAGTCCAACGTATTACACAAGACAACTCACTGTTTTAAGTCACCGCACCTCCTCCTAACTACCACTGGTGAATCTGAGAAGACGTCCAACTCGGAGCATTCATTCACGACATAATTTACACGCCGAAACATTCTGCAAAAAGGCCTTTTATAGAGATAGTTTGTCGGCTAGAAGGGAACCAGAAAAAGGATGCTTGATCGGGAGCTGAGCCGAGGGTCAACCAAGCCCTGGCCAGGAGGGAAGGAGAATCCTACATTCCTGTTGCCAGTCAGCAGAAGTACGTCTCATCGGCCAGGTAGTGCCGGATTTCAGGACTCCGCACGTTACACATCCTCTCCACAGCGCCAAAGCCCACCTCTTCCTGAGGAATCCGGGATTTGTAAGCCGTAAAGCGCAAGAATCGACGGGGCACCCTTTGTAGTTGGTTCATCTGAAATTTGTTGTAGGGGGTCCAGACGATTGAGGCGTTTATAACCAGCTGGCCCGGCAGGCTTTACTCCGCCTAAGAGGTTATAAATGAGCAAACGTTTTATTTGGATGATTAATGCAGGTAAATGCAAAAGTATTTTAAAGATTCATTGACCAGGTATTTTAGTGTGTGTGTGTTCCACTTTTTATTGAAGCACCTTTTGATAGACGACATTTGTTGTTTTATTATCTGTTGCCAGAAAAAATAACGCAGATGGTCTTCCGAGCCGTGAACATGCCCACATTCATGGGAAAACCATGGATTTTCTAGATACAGACCACGAACTTGGTGGAGAGAGAGACATGCTTTATTAGTGGTAATTAACTGGACATAGGCCGAAATGTTCACTCATTTTTAAAGGAGTTTGACGAAAAAAAAGATAAAACATGGCATTTTTCCAAAAATCGGCAAAATATAGCATTTTACCGACAAATCGCCATAATTTTTTTCGTGATTTTATTTATTGCAACTGATTGTAGGATACATTTAGCAATATTTTATCTCATAAATGGACACGATGCACGGGGTGGGATTTCAACCAAACAGCCCTTCAAAGTATCAGACTGTTAACTGGAAAACACTTCACTATAACTTGCACAGTACAGTCAAGCCCAATGGCTTGTTTCGCTTGAGACGCCGCAGTTCTCCTTCGTTGTCCAAAACGTTGAGCATCTCTGCTTGTAGATGAGCAGCTTATTGTGAAGTGAAAGACGGGAATCTGCTCTCAGCAGCCAATATATTTTCCTGTATTTAATCTTCAGTTCCTCCTTTTTCTTCTCCACACCAATTTCGAATCGAGAGTCATACCCAGATATTTCAGTGTCAGAGTATGGGACTTTGTTCGAGTTTGACACAAATTCTGGGGCTGTGATTTGTTGGTTGGTGAAGTTGATGTGAACTGACTTGGATTCGTTCTGCTTCATTCTTCATTCCTTGGCCCAGTTTGAAACCTTGGTGGCGACCTGCTGTAATTTTTGATTAGTGTCTTCTACTTCTTGTCTTGTGTCATCCGCGAAGGTGGCTATCATTGTATCATCCTGCTGGGGTAAATCCCGAGTGTACATCAGATACAGTACTGGCCCGAGGACGCTTCCCTGCGGAACACCTGCTTTAATAGGCCAGAATATGTGTGGCAATATATTTTCCTGTGTGGCAATATGACATTTGAAGGGCTCTCCTGATTATTTAATATCAGCTTGTGGTACGAACTGAGGGACTAGTAGAGTTTGATACACGGAGTTCTATGCAAGAGGGAGTTCTATTCATTTTCAAATATAAGAGGATATTCATCATTTTGCTCAGAAGAAAAATTGTATTATGTTTAAATTAAGATATTAATTTTGTTGCAGAAACATGTGAGGTGATGAAAGGGTACAGTTGCCCCTTCCAATGAGCTGGATGCGGTAGTAATGATCCGCCACGCTCAGAGGATGACCCAGACGCTTGAAAAATGTCTGATTCATCTCCCAAGGCGACAGATTCTAAAATCGGGAAGGGAAAATCACAAACAAAAGAGATACGGTTGATTGTTCCGCACTTCGTTTATTTGATTTCGATTATTTACAGATTTTGGATATCCGTCTTCAGTGCTAAACTGGACCATAAAGGCCAAATGCAGAGGCGTTTGTAACAACCTTGGTTATTATGATGTAAACTTTCATTGCGAACAGTTTCCCATGTTTACTATGGAAATGAACACGGTTTTCATTCATCAATTCAGTAAACTGCGCAATGGTATTGTTCCCACACCGGCACAATTCAACGGGGTAGATAAATGTACCGATTGATTGATTGATATTGCTCTAATGATTGGGTACCTACTCGTTTTACAAGCTATTCATCCGACCGCCGTATCGGCTCTTGAAGTGGGACAAGTGACGGCTATGAAAGCATTTGGAAAATATGGTCGGACTCGGTGTGGGAAGAAGTGATAAGGGCTTGGAAAGACCGCACCAGTGAGCCATCCAGTTGTTTACGATTATGAGGAAAATGCTGTTAGGTCTCGTAAAACCCCCTGATGAAGCGGGTCCCTCTCTCTCTCCTCGTCGTAATATCCACTTATTGAACTCGAGTGTTATTTTCACTTGTGTTTCAATGGAACGGCTCAGCGAGGCAATGACCCCCTCGTGGAGTTTATTTGTCGGTTTGTATTTGAAGTGCGACTTGGTGGCGACTTATGAAATTCAAACCGGGACATTGATTCACATACTTAGCGAGGTTGCACATATATCTACAGGGTGGAACCGCATAAGGGACTACAACAAGATTCCGGTAATGTGCATTGGAAATCATGATTTTGTTCGGGTTTTAAGTAACCTTGAAAAATTTTTTGCGATGGGACCCCCCGCCGAAAAGCGACAGGAAAAACGCTGCAAATTCTTTCACTGGGGTTTATTATTTGATTGGCTTGCGTTCATGATTTGAATTTATACTACGCTTTAAGCTTGTGCGTGTTTCACAGGTGATAGAGCGATTATTGAATTTCAGGAGATATGCATAGAGCACGTAAATCTGTTCTCAACCAAAATACCTATTTGGATTGATCAGTTGATCATATTTGTCTGCCTCCTGAAATTGAGACAAAAGTAGCGCGTATTTTTATGATGATTTTCACTTACAACTGATTGTTGCTAAGGAAATTTATTTTCGCCATTTTTCATCGCAGAAAAATTGTTCATCCCTTTTTGGAAAGCTGTGAATTTATTTGACACCAGACCACATCCCACGCTGCCAATTTCCCCCTCCTTACATCCCGGAGAACCATTGGTTATGAGTTCGTTTTGTTGACAAAACTTCTTATTGGAGTGAAGTTCTGGCTTAGTTACCTATAATTTTCAGTTACAGCCGATCGTTGCTAAGGTATAATCATGCATTAAATATAATCGGCATCTTATACCAGATATTATAAGACAACCGTCAACGTAAAAAACATCGAAAAATTATCGTTGAAAAGATCTCTTGCCGAAAACGATGCTCATGTACCTAGCCTACCTACTAAATTATGAAAAACCAATTACACTCTCGCTGATCGAAGAGTGTAATATCAGATTATCGGTATCTTATATAATACAGTGAGAGAGAGATGAGAGAGAGAACGTGCAAAAACCTACATCACATCGAAGCCTTTAGGCTTTAAGCGGAAATCATCCCATGGCGGAGGGGGCGAAGCCCCCGTCGAGGCGCCCGCGCCGAGTTTTCGATTGAATATAAAAAGATTATAAAATAACTATTTCTCAATTTGTGCATCACTTATTTCATTTGGTTTATTATCTTCTGCAATATGCCTTCTAATTGTATAGCAATCCCCCTTAAATTTTGACGTTTTACGTTTCAAGGTGCGTAGATTGCAAATCTGCAAGGTCCGCCCGCCGTTTGCCCATGAAAGGGCTTAGAATTGACGTATAAATTCTGTTCTTTCGCACATGGACTCTTCTGAACGCTTGACCTCTACCCATCCCAATTGCCTCACCCGCATAGAGGGTTTTGCTGATTTAGGCAAGCGGGGTTCATCTTTTAAAGACCAATTGTCTGCTCTGTGAAGTCGGGGATTCTTCATCTTACGCCATGGCCATTATGGCAAATGTAGCTCCTGGTTACAGTGACAACACAAGTTTCCTCGATGACTGCGAAACCAGGCTCGCCCGACCTGCGCAATGTTTTGCTCTTGATGACCGTTATTTGGATAGTCCCTCGCACCTCGCGAAATAATTTTTGCGGTAAAATAGTGCAACTTGAACACGATTCAAGTCTTGAAACTACAAAATCCACTGTTGATGAAACGTCAATAACAAATTACCGTTTGCTCAGGCAATAATTTTCATCGGATTTTCATGATTCTTGTCTTGTTCGATCCCAATTTCAGTCTAGTTTTGTCATAAACCTTGAGAATGTCGAACTTCATGAAGGAAATGACATATTTGAGGGAGTGAAGCCGAGAAATAGATAGATAAATTTTTGATCTGTATAAGTCACTACATGACCGCTACAATGAGTGCATTTACGAGCTACTCGACAAATTTAAGTTATAACAGAGTTTATTGATGAGAAAAAGCAAATCCAAAAATAAAATAATTATAACTGGAAATAGATAAATCAAAGTATTTCTCGTGCAATAACACAGATGTTATTGTTATATGTCTTATTACATTGTTATTGTTATATGTTTAATTATTACAAACATAAAAAAAACATTTTATTTGTTTATATAGGTATATAATTATTATTTCCAACATAATCAAAACATACGTGACCGAATACAGCTTCACATCACTATCGTTAGCAGAGAATGCCCTCAACATAAGGGCTCTGCTTGCAAACTCATACACCGCTAACATCCCTGGCTGATTGTCCCGGAAATCCAAAAGCGAACATAAAACACTATTCAAGACCTCGGTCTTCAGCTCCTTCAGTGGTGTCCTCGTGCTGATAAACGGTTGCAGGTGATGGTCTCTGTTGGGATTATACAGTGGACAGATTGCACGGCGTCCTCCTTAGTCAGTGTGAGCATAGCTCTTTTGTATCCAGCTTATATCTATTTCTTTTATGAAAAAATCAAATTGCTTCTCTCGAAGAGTCGTGCCAACAATCTCTCTCTCTATGGTTTTGATTTTTCCCCAAATAAGCTTGTCTGTCACCATAACCCACTATCTGCCTGTACAGAGCAGCACTCTTTGCATGTCTAGGCTCCAGATGTGGTTTTCATACTTTTCGACGAACCCACTATATTCTTCTTTGAGAGACTGGTAACTCAAATCACTGAGGATGTCTGCCGATCCGATGGTCGTTAAATACTCCTTCATTTTTGAGATCCATTTAAAAGCCGAGAAATATTGTACCTTAGATCGATTTTTCCCCAACTAACCTGTTGAAGCGGCTCAGGCTATAATTTCAACAGATTTTTATTATTCTTCTCTTGTCGATCCCAATTTTAATCTAGTTGTGTCACAAACCTTGAAAATGTTGATTTTCATAAAGGAAAAGAGAGATTTTAGGAAGGAAAGCCGAAAAAATCGGGTGAGAATACCTGAGGAGGTATCTGAAATATTAGTTTCTTTCTATCAAGAGCAAGCTGTGAAATTGAAGGTTTTAACAATTCTGAAATCTGTATCTCAATATAATTGAATCGCAAGGTTGGTTTAAGATAAGTAGAGTTAGATTTGACAAATCAAACAATGTCACCTAATACATTTATTTACAGGGTGAAACCGGATAAGTGGCGGGACATTTTTTCTGTTACTCTGCATGAACAAAATGTGCTTCAACCCCGCCAGACGAGTTTCTTATCTTTATCTGTCACAGTTTTTCAATAAAATCGTTTCTTTTTTGTTTGATTTTGCTTATAAGTGAATCATCGGATGCAAGTGGACTTCATCATGTTCTCTTCACTTCCTTCAGTAATACCGTGTTCTTAGCTCTCGATGGTTAATAATAAAACGAGGAAATCAGCTAATATCCAAACTGATTATACCGTTGGAAAGAGTATCAGAGGAAGCAGTTTTATGAAATGTGGCAACCTGTATAACCATTGTTGTCAATAATGGTAATTTTTGATAATCCAGGAAAAATTTAAATTTTTAAATGAACCAACGTTCGTATTGTAATAAAGAGACTGTATTGAAGTTAAATCCTTCTGGAAAAGACATTATGAAAGCAAATTCAATGCTGAACCCGAAAACGAGGTGAGACGCTGGCAGCTCCAACACTTGGGTTTACCAATTTCATTGAAATGTACATTCATTATTTCATTCCTCACACGTGGCAAACGTGTACGCATTGATATTCAAGTGAACTGATGCATAGGTAATCGATCTAAAAGTTAAATCTCTCAGAAAAAATCTTGGGTACATGAATAAATAGTTGCGAGTTGCATAATTTTTTTTTTTTTTTTTTTTCGAAAAATTTCTTTATTAGAAACATAACATAACAACTGAGCATATCCCATCAAGTTAATTTATATTAATACAGTAACTACAGTTTGTAGGGATAATAACCCAATGGCAACTACTCTACATGTCACTTCAAACACTTGTCACATTATCACGCCACAAGGTTGAGAGATTTTGTTCTATCCAGACGTTGGATGACGTTGCTGTTGTCTAATAATCGTAGAGCTTCTGGGTTCATATGTTGATGAAGCCTCTGCTCATGGTTAGCGGCAAATAGTTTGATCACCTGACTGACTGGTTCTATCTTGAGGTCCAGATGGAGGTCGTCATTACGTACGTACCAAGGAGCGTTGACAATACTCCTTAGTACCTTGTTTTAGGATTTTTGGATTATTTTGATGTTGGTATTTTTTGAATAGCCTCATCGTTGAATGCCATATGTAAATACTGATCTTAGAATTTTCTTGTAGATAAGCAATTTGTTATGCAGGGATAGTTTGGAGTGTCTTCCAAGCAACCAATACATTTTTCGGAACTTGATGTTTAGTTCCTCTTTTTTTTAAATGGCATGCTCTTTCCATATCAGTTTTGCATCAAGAGTCATCCCAATATACTTTGCTGTATTGGCAAAAGGAATTTCTCTTCCGTTTAGTATAACTGGTATTTTAGTTATATGCTTGTTCGTGAAATTGATGTGAGCCGATTTCTGCTCATTGAGCTTGTGGCGCCACTTCTTTGTCCAAGTACTGACGTTATTAAGTCTCCTGTAGTTTCCTAGTTGCATCCTCTGCTGTATCTCCTACTGCTAGAAGTGCTGTATCATCGGCGAAAGTTGCCACTATTGTGTCATTATTGGTAGGTACATCACGTGTATACAGAAGATACAGCAAAGGGCCAAGCACGCTACCTTGCGGGACGCCTGCCCTTATTAAGTTGCATAAATTGAGAATCTTTTTAGCCTTCTTGGCTGATATGCAAATTTCAATCGGTTTGTTGCTGAACAACATCTACCTATGGTGGTACCCTGTTGTGAACAAAAATAGCCTCCTGTGCATCACTGCAATAGGTGATACGAAAAGTTGGAATCACCCACCACAAAATTTGTGTAGTTTAATTTAGAGTGTTAAAGTTGAGTTTCTACAATTGACTTGCTCCATAATGATGAATTTGGCCGCATTTCCTTCTAAGTGAACTTGAGAAAACTGCTCGGCTTCGTGGCGATAAAAATAGACTCATATCCACCCGGCTGCTCGTATCATCTGGCGGTGCATAACTTTTCAACGATAGTTTACGACGGCCGGTCCCATAATTTACGGTTTCTGACAAAGGTAACGTACCTATCCCGGGTGAATCATGAGCTTGCAGGGCTATATCCTCCTTCACAAAAACTCCCCCACCCTCTCTCACAGAGAATGTCCGAGACATGAGAGTCCATCGTGATTTACCTCTCGCAGCTCCTGTACGCTCTTGCAGGAGGTAAATAGATACCTACCTACTGGAAATCGTTTGATTCGCCAAGTAAATCTAATGTGCAGAAATGAAATATGGTCATCTCTATCCCTGTTTAAGTTCCTAAATGAAATGGAAGTTCCAATACGTTGTTAAATGAATCGAAATTTCTACATTGAAAAACCGCCTGCTCAGATAGTTTTGAGTTTAGCTTCGTTGCTCAATGATACATAAGCAGCATTTTTTGAATGAGAAATTTTAACAAGTTAAAAATGAGATACTAATTTTCAGAGTCATATATATGTTATAGTCCATGTGTATAGTACAGGCTGTCTACACAAGCCCACGGTGCCTTAAGCAAAGTATTAAGTAAATCATTCTGCCATTTCTCAAATTTCTCTTTTGATATTAGCAAAAGGTAAACCTCATAACCAAACATTTCTCAGTTGATTTTTCTAATGTCTACTCCTGAGCCAATATGGCTGGTGGCCTCCTGTGTTAAGCATCTATATCAGAGTTAAAACTGATATTTCCCTTTAGATTACTCATGTTTGTTGTTAGGAGAAGCCCCAAAATGTTTAATATAACATGTGGTTAACAATAAAGAACGAAGGATGGCCTAAGAGTAAAAGATTATGCGTTTTCCCCAGTCACGGCGGAAGAGATGGGAGCAGAACGCCCGTACAAATGAGCCCGGACCAGCCCTGAAATTAATTCGGTTGATAGTTAAATCACCATCATGTTCAAATACCTATTTGTTATCCGAATTCAACTCTTCCAAATTAGTTTACCTGTTCAAATTTGATGTCCCCTTAAAATTACAACATTTATCCCTAAAGACGTAAAGCTTTTTTGAATAATGAAGATTCATTGAAAGTAACAAAAATTTGCTTGAACTGAAATAATATTTGAGACATTGCCTATGACCCTACAGTCATTACATAGAATGCCTAGACGATTTGTGAAAATTTCAGCGTTTCGTACATTGACTGCCCGATGTAGTCCTTCTACAGAATGCATACCTAGTTATTATACAAAATGCCGGATTTCACAAATTCACTATAACATTTACAGTGAAAAGAAAATCAACAACCTTATTGTGAGGCATTAGGCCAACGACATTGGAATGTTTACAATGCTTTAATCCGGATTAGAGCATCGAATTAGTGAAAATTCACAGGTGTCAGCTCTGTCATCAAATTTCTATTCTGCGCTATAGATGAATAATAATGAAATTCGTAGAAAATCTAGTGCATCCTTCAATTTAGAGCGAAATCTATTCGTAGGATTAGGAGAAACAAGTGTTTTAAGTAGCTAAGGTTTGCGCATGCGCATACTCTTTAGTTGAAAGTCATGAAGAAGTTAAATTGAAAATTCCCTCAAAATTTAATCAAAATAACTAGAAAGTTTTGAGCTATTTGCAATTTCATGGTTGCTCCTGCGCAATAGCTTTATTTGATTCATTCACCATGTAATTGGTCAGCTGTAATTTTGTATCTGTATTTGAATGCAGTTTTTCTATATATTCGGTAATGAAGAAGCAATAGTGAACATTTACTATATCTTTTACTAAGTCCTGAGGCGCATCTTCTACCTATAATTGTATTTTGATGAGTAACTGAATGTTCTTGAGAAATAGCCATTTTCTGAGGCAGGGAATAGGATTTTTTACAGCAACGTCTACAATTGCCGTAATAACTTGGTACTAGGGATTGAAAACTTGCCAACAACAGTCTACATGCGCAGTAGCTTCATTTGATTGATTCATTCACCATGAAATTGGTCAGCTTTGTTCTGACCTACTCCAATTACCCTTCACATTTCGCATCTGTATTTAAATGCAAATTTTCTATATCTTCGGTAGTGAAGAAGCAATAGTGAACGTATACTATATCTTTTACATAGTCTTGAGGCGTAACCACTACGCTATTATTGTATCATGATAATAAACTGAATGTTCTTAAGAATGTTCCTCGTGCAAGTGATAGAAGACTTGACAGCAACGTCTACAATTGACGTAATAACTATCATATTTGAACACTTGGCTGTTTATTATTAAAACCAAAACGACACTCCTTACATATTTACCCTCCTGCAATTTTTCTAATGAGTTTCATTCAATACATGCCCGTGTAAAATAATATCTCCGATGGTCGGTGCTGTGTTGAATAGAATAATCACTGTTATACGACCCTGATTATCGTAGGTACGTCGAGTAACGATGTGTCAATCAAGAGCGGCCTTGCCTTCAGTCTTCTAGGAAGTGATCAACACAGCTTCAGGCAACCCGATCCGTTTACGTCTATAATAAAAGGAATATTGAAAAAATAAACAGTAATATTAATGCGAACCGCGTGACTGCCATATCCCAACCAATTTATTACATTATAAAAATCGCTCTTGGCATATTGTCACGTACGGTCGGGGGAAAAATCACGAACACGCGTCTACATAGAGAAAGAATCGCGGAAGCACGGAGAGCCGGATTCCCTTAAAAGGAGGCCTCATTATTCCGAGGTAACGTTAGCGTTACTGCACGTCATGGTATTGTCATAATTTATGTATAACTCAAGCATACCGACTTGCCCTCTCGCTGTAAGGAGCTTTTAACTGTCGTGATGTCATCGAAATAAGACCGTTAACGCTGGTATTTCACATTTCGTCATTTCTAATAAATGCATTATTTGAATTATTCAGTTAATCACGAGTTCTAGCTTACTGGTTGCAGAAGTTGTTTGTTGATGAGTCTTGTTAAGGTCGAGGTAATCTGCGACGAATATGATGAGAAACTCTTCGGTTGTTAGCTGACTTGGAACATTTTATTACGACCTATTTGCTTACAGCACAATATTTTGACAGTTGTTCTAGGTTTATGTTTGGATTCCTATGATAGTAATACTACCACATAGCCATGATGTTTTTAAACTTTAATTTTATGGTATGTGATAACACACCCCAGCTTTCGGATCCTTGTAAGGAAAAAATTGTATCTTTGACGGAAGGGGAAGGGACATTTTTCGAAGTGTGGCTCATTCTCATCCCACCAATCGCTTCAGTGTGGTCCACGACCTTTCTCAACTTTCTACAAAATTAAAACGGAACGGGCCTTGGGCGGTTTTTACTCCTCAATCCTTAAAAAAAAAAAAAAAAAAAAAAAAAAATATGCATTTTACTTAAAAATGTAAAAACATTTTTGTTTTGTTTTTGTGAAATAACGGGAAACTAGAGTTTAAACAAGCGCTTTATTTAAATGCAAATAGGCAATATTTAGAACGCATGGAACTCGTTATGTTGGCTTATGAAATAAAAAAGGAAGTTCAAATGCAGAAAACTGAGATGGCTCGAGAATCCCATCGAAAAATGTCATTTCATTTTTTCAGTTGAACTTGATAAGTGTGGATCCGATTTATCGCGGCGCTGCAACTGTGTAATCAATTTGCGATCGCTTGTACCACTCTTCGTCTTCAAAATCACGACACAACCAGGACTTGCATGTTTTCGTGAAAACTGGGACGAAAGGCCCCCTATAGAGTTGGAATCGGAAATCATCTGTCTGGGGAATCGCTTTCCTTGATATTTCACGATATATTAGAAAAAACATAGTAAGATTTTTGTAGTTTCTGCCTCCGAGCTTCCTCTCATACTTGCGCGGCATGGTCTGTAACGAAACAAATGGATAAACCAACCAGAACTAGTCGGAAGTTGAAGGAAAACGGGTTGACCAAGTTCATCCCTAAAAGACCACCAGTGTTAGCTACTGGTGCATAACAAAGGAGCTCGTGCCTTATAAATACATGTATATTTATACATTTCACCTACATTACCTAGTCATGCCATAAGTTCTGTTGTAAACATTTGACGTACTGTCCACCTAAAACGAGTTCACGCTGAGCCTTCTTTGGACTTAGTGTTTATCTTGGGTACGGGGCTAGAAATCACTGTTCCGTAATGATTCCCTGAATGGGACACTGTTCAAGGGAAACTCTGTGTCTCTCAGCAAAACTCAGCTTCAGGCCTTAAGGATGGAACTTTCCAAAATTTATCACCATGTCAGATTGTCCAGCCACCCTCAGGAAGCGTGGATCCATTCCATCCGTGTAAATCCATTGGACTACCGGCTTTAATCCCATCTTGGGCTGATGGCTTGTCGCCGAGGGCCGTAATTTGTAGAGCTTGAAGTCGTCTCTGGTGAATGCTGTTCGTAATTTCCATCAGGAAGTGCTACGTATTACCGTCGACAATTGGCCCTGAACGTTCAAGCCTGTATGAAGGAAAAAGGCTGGCATTTGGATTGATTCATCTTTTTTCCACCTTATTACATATTATAATTTCAAAATAAAATAACTCAAGCTGAGCTTTAAGAACAAAATGACGTCTCCGTGCATTTTTCCTTGTAACAGAACTTATGGCAGGATTAGTTAGTACAGGGACCAAATTATAAACTTAGTGGGCATCCAAGTAACGTTGTCTTGTGGCGCCAAAGAAGAGAAGAAGAAAAAAGAATGGCATACAAACGTGAATAACAATAATGAATGTTTAGAACGTAAACATAACCTTCCCCTGAAAGGTTCTCGCCTGTTTTGAGAGCAGCAAGTGCAGCGTTTCTCAGAACGAGCATTGCGGGAGCCTATAGGTTCGATTCAGATGCTACAAAATGCGTGCAATACACCAAAATCAGCTGTGGACCTATCTTTCGCTCAGCTGTCGATTATCGTCCCGTTCCACTTTACCGTTAAGCATAATTTCGTAGTTGAGTTGAGTTGGTAGGGATATGCATCCAACGGTACCACCCAATTCCAGATCAGCTGGGAGCTTGTGATGGCGTTTTGTAAGTTCGGAGCCTCCACATCAACCCATAAATCATGATAACTGTGACCACCATAACGTTTAGGACCCTAATGAGGCCTTAAAAACGTCCACTCTCTCCACTGATGACTTTTTTTTTGCTGTAAATTTGACTTCCATTTGCCTCAGTTTTTTTTTGGTTCCTTCTCGCAACTTCTTTCTTTTGACGGCGGTCGGTCCCTGATTATCTCGTTGCGAAACCCACATTTCTCTCGTAAACCTTATCTGACATCTCTAAGCTGTGAGTAGAATGAACTTTAAAATCTGTGTCTTCAGTTTACAGCTGTTGAACTGCCATAAAATACATAATAGTAACTTTTAAATTACCATACCTTTCATATTTCCTCAAATGCCTCCAATTTTCGTTCAAGTTCTCGTTACACAAGTAGCTGAGAATCAACACGGACGTTCAAATTCTGGAACCCCTTTGTCAGTAATGCAGTGACCCTGTTACTGTTTCTAAATTGCAGAACTCAACATTGATTCTGCTGGTGTACGATATGAATAAATTCAACTATCACAATTTCATCTTGCTATAACCGTATAAGATCATTTTTGGCTAAATTGAAAGAACATCATATTTGTTTTCTTCAGATTTGAGCATCTGAGTAACTTCCAGTTTTTATTGACGAATCATTTCTGCTGGTGCCCTAAGAATTATAGCAAATCTGTTACTGCATGGCAGTCTGACAACCCACATCCCTATTTCGCAATAATCTTCTAACTTTGAGTAGGTGTTGAGGGTTAGGAATTCAGCTATGCAATAACCTCTCAAGACGACTTGGACGGTAGTTTTTACTAGGTATCTAGAGTTTCGCTAAGAGCATTGACGTCGAGTTGCGGTAGGTGACTGTTATTTTGTCACCTGCAGTCACAAATCCGCTGGTGACGTATATCATCTGTTGGCTGTTTATTTCATTTTCTTATCAGCATCATTTATATTGTTCGTCGAAAGAACCCCAAAAGACCCAGAATTACATGGTTGTAGATACTTCAACACAACACAAAAAATGAAATATGAATGGGTGGAACTGCATTTGTTGGAGATAGTGGAAAATCCTTGCCCGAAGAGAAGATCCAAGACGTACGAGACAAAAAAACTTGTTTCCACAGGCGCTGGGCTATTCTACAACAATTTTGAGTTGAAAATTCAACCTTTTCCTACAGAAGATTTTTTTTAATTTTATCTATTTATTCAAATTTTTAAAAAGACACTTTCGCCAATTGAGGAGCTTACTTTCAAAAAGGCACATATCCAAATCTGGGAGAAAACGTTTTTTTCTCAATTTTCTATCTCTGAATATGATTTGAATCAGATCCTCCTATCATTTCCGAACAAAACAGAACACATCCAAGTCAATTCCGGGGCTAAAGTTATGTGTTTGCATCAAAAGGTAACAAATCCGTCCCCTACATTTTTTTTCAGTGCCTTGCAATCGAAATGGCACATATCTTCCGAATTTCGTCAGGCGATAAGTCGTGGGGTTTTCAAAAAGGCAGATATCCAAAAAGAAGCATTGCGCCTTCGTCTTGACGTTGAATATTTACACGAGACTCGATAGATGGCAGGCATGACAAATGGAAATATGGAGTCAGGTAAAGTTTTCAATAAAACCTACAAAATGGAGAATTAATTCTTTCTTTTTCAAAAAGGCACAAATCCATGAGTTTTGATCATAAGGGCACATTTACAAAGTGAAAATGGATATACAGCCTTGTGTTTTGGAGAAAATTGATTCATATTCCGAGGCATCTTTATCTGTGCCTTCTCACACATTACTCCGATGAGAAACTGCACAAAAACATCAACACTAATCTGCAAATCGTTTTTTTCACTTCCTGAACATTTTGTCGGAATGGATATGTGCCTGTTTGAAAGTAAGCTACTCAATTGTCCTTAAAGTCCTTAATTTGTGCCTCCATTAATATGGAAATCCCAAGCGGGTGATCACATGGACTAACAGGCTCAAGAAATGTGATGCGATGTCATGTTGGAAACTTAGAATGCCATTGGAGAGGGTTTGATTTTTAGTTTTCTAGGGAAACAGATCATACTGGTTCTAAACATTTAAAAAGGTGGGGCAAAATAGTACTGTGTAAAATAAAGAGTGGTTTTTAGTGGCACACTTGTTTTGCAAAATCTGTTTTTTCTCATTAGGATGGTTATCGCATAGCGCGGACAGATTCGGGTTTCTGGATTTTTCAAACTACTGTAAAATGGAGATTTGAAACATTGGTTATTGATGTGAGGTCTCTCCCAAAGTTTCGTAGCAGTTTGCGGGTGAAAGAGTTACGACGTGTTATCTAGGACGATCACCCAAACGGGGGCGATCAGCGCAAACAAAACGTCCGAACTCCCGTAAAACACGATCTTTGGAAATAGGTCGCCCATTTTTTACTGTTTTTCAATGCCCATGGCGAAACCAATATCCTAACAGGCTCCCCTCTGTTTCATGAGTTTATGGGTTGTTGAGGGAATCAGAGGAGCAGTTATTCCGTGATTAGGATGGAATTTGTGCGTTATGCTGGTGATATGATTAAATTGAAAATATCCCTCGATCTTTGAGTGATACCATGAAGTGAGACATTATGAGCTAAGAAAGGAAATTAAGCCAATTAATGAAAATATGTTTATTGACACAAAGGAGAAGAAACTCCGTTAGAATGGTTGTAGTATTCTGAATCAAGTTTAGAATGCTGAATTTGTTTGGAAAATGTTGAGTTGGATTGGAAAATTTACGCATCCATTCATGGTAGTTGGGGGGCAGTACTCATCATGCTAATAAATGTAGTTGTCCATTGTCCAAATCAAATCCTTCTACAAAATTACGTGGAAAACCATTTAAAACATTTAAAATTTGAATCTTTGCGGTATCGTACAATAAATGCCCAGTATCATTTCCTGGTTGTAACGCTCTTCGCTTCACTACCCAAATTCCAACAAAAATTTGACATGGCAGTGGGTACTTGGACGATAGATCCCTGCCCCCCATGGCCACTTTTTCGATTGTATTTTTTATACATTACTATCTAAAAAATGGTAAATTGAATAAGGTTTCACTAGACATACAAACTAGACGCTGGATAACTGAAGTTTTTACAAAATATCAATCAACATCAAATGTTTAGGATTGGAGGTTCTAGTCGCAGGACGAGCGTTTGAAAATCTGCTGCGAGTTGGTTGGGAGTAATCATTCAGAACACCCATAATGGAAGTAAAACCATTAAAAATATTTGAAAATTGTTTTTTGGGGTATCATACATATTAAATTTGCTAGAGAGAATTTCCTGGTTGTTTAACAGAGACATCAGCTGGGAAGCTCTGTTTTTAGTTCTACCAATTGATTTGATATATGATCCTTGAACGTTAGTTGGCGATCGAGAGTGACTTCCAGTTTTTTATTGATTGGAGGTGTTAGTTATTGGGACTCCTTCATGGAGTAGAGGAACATCCTGAAATGGTCTACGGAAGGAGAATGTGACTGTACACGATTTGGTGGAGTTAATTTTTAGTCTAAATCTGGTGCACCATTCGCCGAGCTCGTTGATAAGAGTTTGAAATTGTGGATGACAGCTAGACTGACATAACAGAGGTATTGCGAAAAGCCCACTCAATTCTGGAGAAACTGGTAGAGGTAAATCGTGGCAGAAGAAAATGAACAGATAAAGCCCAAAGACACTTAATTGGGATCAGAAAGAAAAACTGAAGTTTGCGGCTCGAAAACGCGGTAGATTGAGGACACAAATTTATATGTAAAATATATAATATGTATCTTGATTAATTATCAATAATTATCACTTTTACACTCTAAAATTTGTTTGAAGAAACATGTTTTCTTTTTCTTCTTCTTCATACAATAAATGAATGAAGGAATAGACTGGAAATAAGTGTTATGCAGTCAGAGGCTAGAAGAAGCTGATGTGCTTTCTGTGTTGAACTTATCTCTCGCTGAATTATTATTGGCTATTATTACTACTGGTGCGAATTGATTGATTATGTATTCTCACTATAAATATTCATATATTTCATAATTGTTTTCGTTACAGGGAGAACATCTGCAGCAACCCGCTCCACGAGAAATGCGAGACGCTGGGGCTGGCGGAGGTCGGAAGAGTTTGCACCAAAGAGTTCAGTTGCGCGATTGTCAAGGACAACGGCCTGGGCACTGCTTTCACTATCGCCCACGAGCTCGGACACGTGTGAGTGCCTCATTCTTATACGACGCACGCAAGCCTTGCCAATACGTAAAATTTAATGTTCCGTTGGATTTGTTAGCGATTTGAGTGATGCAATCCTCCTTTATTCATTTTAAACCCCAATAAGACGTCGAATTGAATTTTGTGCATTTTCTAGGCAGTTAATCACATTTCATTTTGACGTAAATGCCCCGATATAAGTTCATCAAAATTTGAGGGTCGATTTAAAACTGATTCCTAACAAAAAATGACACTTTTACTTTTTTCCAGAGGGTTCGTTCCCGAGTTATTTCACTTTTAATATTTTCTTTCCTGTTTCCGCTCTTAAATCACTAAGATGGCGATGGAGATTACTCTTAAACAACTCTTTAAGATCAATTTTGAGAACATCATTGGAAAGAGATCAAAATTTCATGTGTCATTATGTCAAAATAAGAAAAATTTAACGTCCCTTAGAAAATAACAAATCAGTCCGAAATTCAAATCCTCAGGATTAAGGAAAACTACTTTTTTCCATGTTTTCTAGTGCTCATTAATGCAGGTCTCTCTCTCTCTCTCTCTCTCTCTCTCTCTCTCTCTCTCTCTCTCTCTCTCTCTCTCTCTCTCTCTCTCTCTCTCTCTCTCTCTCTCTCTCTCTCTCTCTCTCTCTCTCTCTCTCTCTCTCTCTCTCTCTCTCTCTCTCTCTCTCTCTCTCTCTCTCTCTCTCTCTCTCTCTCTCTCTCTCTCTCTCTCTCTCTCTCTCTCTCTCTCTCTCTCTCTCTCTCTCTCTCTCTCTCTCTCACATAAACATTCATCGAAACATTTTTTTTTGATGAAAATGACGTTTGAATGGGGAAACATGTGAGTTCTCACCATATATGTATTCCAATAATCCAATCCATTAAAGACGAGAACGATGATGCATCACATAAACATATCAATCGAACCTTACTAACATTGATAGTAATGATTTTGATGATAATAGATATCTCCTAAATAATAACAGTAATTGATTATGATCATTATCTTGGACAAGACATACCTACCAATGATCTGATGAGTAGGACATCCCTGAGGGAGGTGTGCCCTCATTTTCGATGATCTAGTATAGTGCTCGAGATTTAATTTAATTATGGTTGGTAACATGGCGAAAACATTGTGGCATTTCATTAAGAAATAGATGGAGAAGCTTACTTTCTCCCAGAAGTCTTCGTATTTCAGTACCTATTAACTACAAATTACGCCGAAGAGAGCCCGAAGAACGATAAAGACTGACGATGCCTTTGGCATGGCAGTCGGTCACTCCGACAACTCCCATCGCTCCAACTCCCTTGTTTAGGGCCAAAGAGCGACGGCAATAGATTTAGCTTGGAATTCCCATCCCTCTTTTCCCACACCAGGAACTACCACTCGTTTTAGGGAACTAAATTAAGGAGCGACTCCTTTTAAGGAGTAGTTCTTTTCGGGTAGTTCCCGCTCTCGCTCCCTATCACTAGTGCGTACAGGGTGATCCCTCGGATGGCGAAACAGATCAATTCGTGATAATCCATGTTTTTCACACCCTTTTGAGACGGCAGATGACTATAAGGCCCTTAATTAAAGAATGAACTATGCAAAAGAGCCTCAATGCATAGGCCATGCATGCCTGCATTTTTTCTAATTCCACGTGTTTTTTTGTTGTTTTTTTTTCTTTGTTTTTATTTTGGCCTTATATTGATCATTGGACCTAAAAACCAGGAAATCTCGAAAAAATAGCAAATAGGCTCAATTATTTAAAGGAGCAAGGAAATATTCGGAAAGCGTGGAAAAACAATTGGTGGTGGACTTGCTTGTGCCGGTTTCCAGAGTTCTACTCATTTCTGCATACCCTTGTTCCTCAACATATGATCAAGCTCGTTGTAAATTTCTTTGTCACCATACTTCAGTTCGCAGTTGTTGTTGAATTAATCAGCAAACAGTGTGTTGCGTTCTTTCCCATTTTCACCACCAACACCTGACAGTGTCGTGATCCGCCCGGCGAGGGTAACAACGTTCTTCCAGGGAAATGAGGGGCCCACTTGCCCGGGACGTGACAGTGCCAGCAACCGTGATCGTACCGTGATCCTGCACATTGGTTGAGGACGATATTTTTTATTTTCACGGCCGGTGTTAGTAGAGAATACCATAGAAAAAGAGTATATTATTGCTTACATACAACGTTTTTAAATGTTGTTGGTTATTTGACCAAGGGAGAGTGTGTTGCGAGACCCACCATCAGAATAGAAAAAGTCATTGAATATTTCTCGCATTTTTCGTTGCATTCTCTCCTTGCAAATGTAAATGTTGTATTCTACGACCCCCACCCACTAAATCATTTTCCGAAGAAACGTAATACGTGTGACTACCATATTTTTTAATGAAATTATGCAAGAAGCATGTTGCCAAAATTGAGATCTACATATTTGGGGACTGCCTGAATTCTTCTGTTGTAAATTCGAAATTTTAGACCCAAAATACCAAAAGCGTTTTCCGAAGTTATCCTGGCATGACTCAAACGACAGTTGTAGTGACGTTTTCGATCATCTAAATTATCCGCTGGATATGGTCGCATCAAGTTCATCGTCCGAAAAAACCATGGCCATGCAACTTCACTGCCACGGCACGTTTGAAACACTGACCGCTGTGAATAGTGATCACGGCCAGCGAAAACACTAGCCGGTCACGGCACTGTCACGATACTGTCACGAATTTTAGACATTGTAAGTACTCGGAATTTCAATGTTCCAATTATTCTTTCCGGAATTGACCTATTGGTTTTTAAAATTACCGTCCTCTACATGTTAAGTGAATTTGTATCGAACCAAAAACTGATTCACCACCAGGGACTATTCTCGACAATCCCCTTTTCGCTTCCTGCTTCCCAAATACTCAACGATCTTCTACGTTCTTCTGTTTTAAACTTCGTGTCAGTTGTGTCGCCCACGAATTTAAAGCATCTTGACCGCATTTCAAGTTGGCCATGTTCCCGGATTTACATATATTATTAAATTTATATCGAAATTCATCTCTGGGAGAGGACCGTGACGGTCGCGCCCATCATCTTAATAACTTGTCAAAGGAGCCTGGACGTAATTTGAGGTTTAGTTCTCTTTTATTTTTTTTCCCAAGTCCTCCTCGACGTATTTAATAAGAGAGTTATATACGATTACGTTTCACACCTTGATAACTCTCGTGGCGAGGGAGTTTTTCTTCTTTTTTTTTAATTTTTTTAAAGACGGGATCGTTTATCCATTCCAACGATTTATGGGAAGAGGCTCGTTTATACCTACGCTCATTTCTAAGCGCATTATATCAATAGATAAATCCAGGCCTTGAGTCTCGCGCTAGATCTCTTAACCCTCATATCCTTGCCCTCATTTAAATGCCCGGTTTTCAAATCTTAAAAATGTGGATGTGTGAGGATATTTTCACGAGTTGTAATGACATCTTCGCTGTGAAAAAAACTTTTTTAGGACGTTCCTCTGAATAGAATGGGATAGAATATTAATTTATTGACAGAAAGAAAATACAAGCCAAAATATCTTTAAAATTTAAAAGTAAGTAGTAGTTCTGCACACCAACCAAATAAGTTCTTACAAACTTGTCGAGGCTGGTGGAGTTGACTTAAGTCATTCTTCTTGCAATAAATAAAAATCTGCAAATATTTTTTTTTAAACTCCCTAGTGGTTAACTTCCTTGATTTTACTCAAAATATTCTTTCTAAAAAGGCAAAACCGTTGAAAGTACGCACGATATCTCCGAAACGGCTGGAGCAAAAAATCTGAAAATTTTCAGGAAAAATCCATCTTAATCCGACGACGCCCCAATTCTTGAGCCAGCTCCCTCACTCAATTTAAAGTGCCCTTTAAGGGCTGTAAAAATTTTGTAAAATCCCTGAAAACCTCAAAACTAGTCGAATCGGCCTAAATATTTTCCTATTTGAAGAACATACCATTAGGAATCGAATGAGCCCTTCCCCACGTCCGTAGGTCAAACCATTCCCGATGTATGGCCCGATTTATGGTGCCAACATTTGCGTTTTTTCGTTTATTATTGTTTGTTTGTAACCTAGTGATGTCCGGCCGATAGCGTCGAGTTGTAGTGAATGTGGATACTGGAGTGATAGCCGATGTGAATACTTGTAGTGTAGTTAGTAGCCGATACACGGGTTGAAGCATTCTGATAATATATAGGTAAATATTATTCAATATTATTACTGGGGTAAATAAGTATTCTTTCACTGTTGTTTATTATTCAATTGGCTTGCGTTCGTGATTTGAATCTGTACTAAGCTTCGGAGTGTTCGTGTTTTACAGGTGATAGAGCGATTATCGAATTTCAGGAGATATGCATAGACCGCGTAAATCGGTTCTCATCCAAAACACCTATTTGGATTGATCAGTTGATGATATTTGTGTGCCCCCTCTACATCTGTCTACCTTTGGCTACATCGTTTAAATTTGGATTTGGGGAAGTTTTAACGCAATACGAGTTCCAAAGGACTTGATAAATTATAGATGTTTTTATTGTGGGGGGGGGGGGGGGGTATTGAGGTTCAATAAAAAACGCTGCAAATCCTTTCACTGGGGTTTATTATTCAATCGGCTTGCGTTCATGATTTGAATTTCTACTAAGCTTTGGAGTGTGCGTGTTTCACAGGATAGGGCGGTTATTGAATTTCAGGAGGCACACAAATATGATCAACTGATCAATCCAATTAGGTATTTTGGTCGAGAACAGATTCACGTGCTCCATGTATATCTCCTGAAATTCAATAATCGCCCTATCCTGTGAAACACGCACACTCCAAAGCTTAGTAGAAATTCAAATCATGAACGCAAGCCGATTGAATAATAAACCCCAAACCCAGTGAAAGAATTTGCAGCGTTTTTTATTGCAGATTCGGATTCTACACCCTTTGAAACGTAAACCATGAAATTTTCAGGGGGGGTTAGAATTTTTTTTTTTCCAGAGCGATTACAATGGTTTATTATTGAATAATAAACCAACAAGTGGAATCCGCTCACACTTTTTTACGTATCTACTTATTCGAGCTTACAAAGCGGTCCAGCGTTCGGTGAAGACGTCTGAAGCGCCTCCTAGGGACACAATGGAACATTAGCCTGTTCCGTTAAGTGGTCTGAACAGCCTGCACGGGACGGATCACCTTCCTGCCGATCACCGCTCCTTATTAACATAAACGCCGCTCAAAAACCGTTCCCCCCCGACATCCGTTTCAAGGACGGAAATTTAACTGAGCTCACAAACATCGACGCGCCTTTGATCTGGCTGTTTGGTTCGTTATAGGTAACCTGCCGGTTGCACGGGCCTTTACGTGTTATAGCTCTCTGAAGAGCTGCGACTTCTTCCCAATCAGTCCCACATGGTCTCAAAGTGTCGCGCATCAAATCTCGGCGCTCTACGATAAACAGGATGGAAGTTAGTTCATTCGAGGTACAAAACAATGCAAACGGAGACACAAGGGAAATATCGCCATCAAAATCGGTACAGAAATCCTACTTTTCTGAGACATAGGAGAGAATTATTCAGCTTTACCGCTCACACAGCTGATGTGACGTCCCAATCCCTTCCCGTGGTCTCAGGATGCTGTTTACCAAATTTCACCGCTGAAAAACGACAGAAAGAGAAGTTATCTAGAAAGCTCAAAACCCTCTGCGATGAAGAGGATGGAAGTTAGCGCGTTTGAGGCATAAAACGATGCAAACCCCATCAAAATCAGTACAGAAATCCTCGCTTTCCCAATTACAGCGCCCTAACGTGAACAGGAGGAAACTATTCAGCTTCACTGCTCACACAGCTGTGCCGTCCTCCCAATCCCTCCCCGTGGTCTTAGGATGCTGTTTACCAAATTTCACCGCTGAAAAAAGGCAGAAAGCGAAGCTAAATGTAACGCTTAAAAAAAAGGATCAAAAATTGTCTCAAATACTTACAAAATATGTAAATGATACAGTGTAGTGGAAAAATAAGTTATAATTAATTGGGCAGGCGTTGAACGGGGGTGGTAGCCGTTTGCACACGTGCTGGCGCAGTCATTAATTTGAAGATGATAAAATGCTAAGATGGACGTCGACACGCCAAAGCCACTTCCACTGTGTGTTTCAAACATTTATTTAGGTGTATTCGTTCTACATCATTAAAATATATTTAATTGCTTAGCATAGGGAAATAAACAGCAGCCTAGCAGCTTCATTGATAGAACGTGGCACATGCTTCACTCAGCCGATCGGATTCTTCACATGTCTCCGTACACTGTCTATTTAAGCGGAGACAACCAAGCTATACATGGTAAATGGGACAAAATTAATAAAATAATGAGTTGACGATCTAATAGCTCACTCAAAAACAGATTAAAGCAGAAGGCTCTTGAGTGAAGCTGATGTATCAATAGACAAAGTAAAATTCTAAGTAAAACAAAGAAAAAAGTAAAGTAAACCAGGAATTTCACCTTGGATTTTCGTCCGACTACCCAGAGGAGTCGCGGACGTCGCCAGCCGTTATCTGGAGAGGATCGGAACTAGGTCTGACGATTTCGCTCGTGGCTTCCCGTTGCCTCACGCGCCTGGGTTGGTAGCGTTTTGGATTCACGTGATATCGAGATCAGAGATGAACTGTCTAACGACAGGACAGGTATACAGTACTTGATAGGATTTTGGCCATAATCATTGGTGCCAGCCGGATTCGAACCGGGGCAATCAGTACTCCCACTGAAAGTAAACAGCCAATGTACTGATGCCTTAGCTCGCTCGGACAACCTGTCCCCCTACTGAATAAAGTTTAATTTAAGGAAAATTTGGTTTCTAGGGTTGTGTGTACATTAATCCCAATAATTGATGTTTTGCATTGATAATACATTTTCGTTTAATCAAGGTTGCCTAGTTTTGATTAATCGATTAATTGGGGCATAGAATATATTTTGTATTTTCAATAGGTAAGGTAACGGCACCGGTAGTGGCCACTGCTCCAGTAGTGGCCATTTTAAAGTTTATATTTGAGAAATAAGGATTCCCGGTCTCCTAGTGGCTTCAAACTTGCAGGAGGTACAGCTCATGTCATCTTGTAGTCAGAGGTTGAACTAGGAGTGCGCAGAGCATCATTGGAAATTGTGGTAAACTTCTCAATATGACCGTCCCTAGTTTCCTCGTTTGTTGGGCTGTATCCTAGAGCTTCTACTGGATAGAATCAATTTTCTTCATCTGGTATTGAATTTAATGATATTAAACACGTAAGGAGGGCAAAATGTCAAGTGGCCACTACTGAGACATGCACGTGGCCACTACTGGAAATTTCGTAATTTGATGTGGCCACTACTAGATCAAAATAAAGGTGTGAGAAAAAATTAATAAAAAATAGAAAAAATTGTTCTTTTGATAGTTTTAGGCAATGGATATGTTAGGGAAGAGTCGGGCTATATTCTAAATGAGTCCTGAAGAAAGTCAGTACTACTGTTGGCCCACAATTGTCAAAACTAAAGAAAAAAATTCTTAATTGTGGCCACTACCGGTACCGTTACCTTACCTTCTTGTAAAAGATGATAACCCCGTGGTAACCAGCTTTGGAGATAAATCATGCCAGCTTACATTGTTCATCATCAAAGAAGCGTTTGTTGTCTTATTCAGATTGATACTTACCAATAGTTATCAGTTATTAATTTTAAAGAGCATTTAGGAAACA
This sequence comes from Creontiades dilutus, assembly GCA_031894815.1. Taxonomy (NCBI): domain Eukaryota; kingdom Metazoa; phylum Arthropoda; class Insecta; order Hemiptera; family Miridae; genus Creontiades; species Creontiades dilutus. Next base: position 388,713 of record JAVIWC010006977.1, on the reverse strand, counting down.
TATCATATAAAGAAAAATCAAAATTTCATATTTGGTTTGGTTACCGTGTCCGTACGCCGTACGCACGATAAATGGCTGAAGCAAAAAAGCAGAAATTTTCAGGAAAAATCCATGTTGGTCTGGCGTCGCCCCAATTCTTTAGCCAGCTCTCCCATTCAATTTAAAGTGCCCTTTAAGGGTTGTCAAAGTTTTGTCAAAATCCCTAAAAACCTCAAAAAAAGTCGAGGCGGCCTAAATTTGTACTCTTTTTGAAGAACACTCCACGAGGAAACGAATGGGCCTTCCCCAGGTCCGTAGGTCGATCTATGGCCCGATTTATGGTGCCAACATTTGCGTTATTTTGGTTTATTATTGTTTTTGTTTTGATATCAGTAACCTAGTGATGTAGTGATGTAGTGTGGATACTGGAGTGAACTCCTAAAAGGTTTGTAGCCGATACACTTGTTGAAGCATTCTGATAACCATTAAAAAACGCTGCAAATTCTTCCACTGAGGTTTATTATTCAATTGGCTTGCGTTCATGATTTGAATTTCGATAAGCTTCGGAGTGTGCGTGTTTCACAGGTGATAGAGCGATTATTGAATTTCAGGAGATATGCATAGAGCACGTAAATATGTTCTCGACCAAAACACCTATTTGGATTGATCAGTTGATCATATTTGTGTGCCTCCTGAAATTCAATAATCGCTCTATCACCTGTGAAACACGCACACTCCAATGCTTAGTAGAAATCCAGATCATGAACGCAAGCCAATTGAATAATAAACCCCAGTGAAAGAATTTGCAGCGTTTCTTTCTTGTCGAGTTTATTTAAAAATTTCATGAGAACAATGATGTTGCTTACGACCGTACCGGTATCAAAGCTTTTTTCCGCTTTAAAAAGTTGAACAAATTTGTTTCACAGTTTCACAAAATTTCAAATTTATTTCAGTTTTCAAAATCACTAAATTTTTACTCTCATTTTGCGTTTTGGACCATCAAGAATTACTTTAGTGTCTTCTGCGTTTGTCCCTTTGTCCGTAGATCCTTGTAAAAAGCCTAATTCCTGAAGTGTTCATTCGATTTTGATGAGCTGTTCAAATAAAGTGCTGATTCGGCTGTAGATGGTCTCCTATGAGTGGCATTGTCCACACATCAATCGGTGTATTTAAATCTCCAAATTTACAAAACACAATTTTCTAAGGTTCTTGTAATCCGATCTCGCTCAAACTTGGAGGGTAATCAGAAAAGACCAGGTCAACGGTTTCATATCAATATCAACATGATTATTCTATCCGATATAGAATTAGCGCGACAGACCCGCAATTCATGTCGACCAACCTTTTGAAGGGCACCACATCCAGCGGCATTTCTGTCCCGTCAATCTTAAATAGATTATATTCTACATCTTTCGATATTATTTAAATCATTAAGATCAAACTAAACAACAAACTTGACAGACTGGTTTTACTGCATTTCGATGTTTTTGTCGTGATCCATCGACCTGTGAAAGGAAGTGGAAGATTTGAAATTTTTGAGCTAAAATTGATAGCAGGCCCGCTTAAACACTTGACGTCACCTTTCCGGTGACCGAAAATGTTCAATTTGTTTGCTTCCCGAATTAACAAGAAATTCTTTAGTTATTTCTCAACCAAACGGAAGCTCTGCTTGCGTCCAATACGACATTCCTGAACTGAATTCATAACCCGCATCTTTCATTTTTTTCCTCCTAGAGAATTCTGCTGAAGAAACAACCAGCTCGGTGCTTCCTCTATTCGGAGGCCGGTGGCGCCTCGCTGCGTTTTCCCAAGCACAACAGATGAGATCACCAATTTACCAGAATTATCCAACCTAATTTAAGAACCCCGAGCAAACGGATTCCGTTTCGAAAGTTGAGTAGCCATTAGCCGGGTGTTGATGAGACGGAAGTTTCACAACAGTGTTAAATTTGATTCTCGGTGCAGAGGACGTTCGCATGGGGGCAATAGACTGGAAGAATTGTGACGAATAAAAACTAGGGCGAAAAATGTTTGGGAGTCGGTCCCATTGCGTCACTTCACTGGTCTTAGAAGGCAAACTGGTCTGGGCTAGTTGTGCATCTTCTTAATTTTGTTTATGTACGTGCTGTGGCTCTCTTAGATAACTGCCAGACCTTGTCAAACGCCTGAGCGACATCTAGAAATACAAAAGATCACTCTACTGATGGGGAGATTCGTGGTGAAGGAGTCCGAAGGAACTAGCCCTCTGGAGGACCTGGTCCAGGAACGAATCTAAAATAAACAAAAAAAACCTTTTTAAGAAAGCTGTCATTTAAATCTTTCTTAAAAAGAAGGAAATGAATTTTTACTTACAAATTTTAACTGTCTACTTATAGCCTATATACACAATTCATAAAATCATAAAAGCTTGTCGTGAGATTTAGCCTTGTGTAAATTGACTAGTTCCTAGGTACCTATTTCATTGAACAATTTATACGTTTATTTTTTATTTCAGTTTAATTATTTAAATACTTACAGATACCTATCTAGTACCTTCTTACGCATACGTCGCGACAAGCTTTTATGGTTTTATGAATTGTGTGTATAGGCTATAGGTAACTAGACAGTTAAAATTTGTTAGTAAAAATGTATTTCCTTCGTTTTAGGGCATTTAAATAAAAGCTTTCTTAAAGATGATTTTTTAGTTTAATTTATTTATTACTTTTTAGTCATCGCTAGCTAGGTTTCTGAGTCTGTTCATCTCATTCAAAGCATCATTGTTGCATGGTCGTTTGCCGGTTAATTTGGAACAGTCTAGATCTTCAATAAGGAGACCTAATGTTTTTACCCTACTTAAGGCCACGTATGCTTGACTAACAGCAAAGAGCTTCGGACCTAAGTAAACAAAGGCGTGATCGACAGTACTACCCTGCATTTTGTGTACTGTGCAAGCCCAACATAGAACAATTTCCAGCATTCTTCCTCTCTACTAGCCCTTTCATTCGAAACCCATATTGTAGAAATTCATTAAAATCACTATTCCGCCATCTATGATGTTCCGCCATGTTGGATTTGGAATGACGTCAGATGACTTTTCGAGTCACTCTCAACAAGCCCTTTCATTTGATACCCAATTGTAGAAATGCATTAAAAATTACTTGAGTTGGTGGGGTATGGATTGACCATTTTTCTTATCGAATAAGTTGTTGGAGCTCTTCAATTTCTTAAAAAATCTTTATTGTCATGGTTTCGTTCGGTGAACGTTTCACCCATGCAACGTGGGCTTCTTCAGCGTGTATTTTCTTAATTTTAAAGGCGGTAATCTCTTTAGTATTAGACATTCTTCGAATTCATTTGAATCGTCGTCAACATCATCAAGATCATCTAGTTTATTCATATGTGTTATTTTGGTCATATTCCTTGCATATATTTTTGTTATTTTTGCAGCTAGTCATCCTCCTGTGAAGTACCTTGGCAACAACCCAACCTCCTCTTTTAGCTATTCCAGGGTAAAGAAGGAACTTTTTCTGCTTGTTGATGGCTTTGCAGAGCTTACTTTTGTTAACTGCACTGACCACCAGGTGCATCAGTTGATATGTTACTTGGTTGATTTGGATTAGTTTTATGATAATTTTCCTCTGAATGTCAATTTTGAAAAAATCTATGGGAGGTGAGCACGTTTTTTGGGAGAGGATCCAGAGGATTCATGAATTAATTCGAAGAATGTCTAATACTAAAGAGATTACTGCCTTTAAAATTAAGAAAATACACGCTGAAGAAGCCCACGTTGCATGGGTGAAACGTTCACCGATCGAAACCATGACAATAAAGATTTTTTAAGAAATTGAAGAGCTCCAACAACTTATTCGATATTAAAAATTACTGTTCCGCCATATTGAATTTAGAATAACGTCACACAACTAATCGTGTATTGTCATCCAATCTAAACGTGCATACAAAATTTCAGTTTAATCGGTGAAGAGTATCTGCTTCAAAATCGGGTTGCAAGATTCCACCCGAACATCCTTACATACATAGCAAGTTAAATAAAAGCTTTTAAAAAGGAATTGTCGTTCCGGGTTACTATAATTAGTATACCATCCATCCACTTTGCATTTAGAAAAACCTACCATTGGCTGATACAGACGTTCCTGTGCGGACAATGCGAAGTCCCAATCCCAGCTTCGGTCCTTTACATGATGCTTTACAGGTTCCGAACCTGAAGGATCCTTTTCCCACCACTAGAGCACTTTTTCTTTTCCTCAAGTTCCTCTTCATTTATGTGCGTTATTTGATGGGTCTGATCATTACGGACTGTTTCTCTCAAAAGTCAATATAGACAGTTAATTCTCCATACTCGTTTGTTGAAACTACTACGCTTGAGAAGCTACTGTTTTACTTAGAAATTATAAGTTATAATGAGTGAAAGTTTGACTTGAAAGAACGTGTGATTTCGGAGAACGAGAACCTAGATATCACGTGTATCGTCACCGCTTAAAGTAAGACAACCTACTCATATCTTGCGTGTCAAATTTTTGGAACGGAATGAGTAATAACGGCAACTCAACAGGTGAATGAGTAATACGGTAATAGCTGTTTTTTCGTGTGTTTTGACACCAATGTAACGGATATCCTGACGATAATACCAGGTAAACTATACTAGTTTTAGTAGCTGTGTTTATAAAGTTGTATACAGTTTTCAACGTTCAAAGTCAAAACCTCGAAGTCAAGAATCTCTTGAATGAGAAGGAATTCTTGAATCAAATGCAAATTTCCGATGAATTTCCGATTTGGGCTGAACCTTTAATTTAAAACAGCTTTTAGGTTTTAAATAATCCATGAATACTGTATGTTCTCGTCCAAACCATCCTACTCTCTTGATACCTTTTGATGTAAACGAGAACGTTTTCTCAGAGTGACAGGTCCATCATAAATTGCTCGTATAAGATTTTTCACGAGACGACGGTTCTTCGCATTCTAAAAAGGTTCTCTTCAGAAGATTGGAAATCTACTCATGCCACAGTTAATTACAGTTTATATTTTAAGATTCGGCCAAGCGGAGGTGTATTCATCACTGATTCGGGCAAAACAAATCGCCTGCGTGCGTCATAATCATGATAATCCAGCGGTTAACGGTCTCGTTAGGATGAATTTGTGTATTGGTAAATTACGGCGGTGGAACGTGGGAGGAATACGAAATTTCGGGGGTTCCGGAAGAGAAGACGGCGTTCAGCCTTCGGCGACCTTTCGACTGGGGGTGTTGCTCTGCGAGCTCTGGGTCACCTGGAGCGAGAGCGGTAGACCCCTCAAACCATAACGAACGAACCAACTACATGGAATATCATCAACTTTATCATCATGAAAAAGGCGTGAAGATACCCACATCTCTTATACAGGGTGTCCAGAGTATGATCCGAAAATCTTCGCACACGTGTTCTACAACTAGTTTCCAACAAAAAGTGCCTCCTAGAGATTTTTTTTTAGAGGTTTCGTTTTTGAGTTATTTCACTTTCAAGATTTTTTTCGTGTTTTCGAACTTACGTCACTAAAACGGCCGTAACTCTGGCGTTTTTTGAAGTATTTGCAAATGCAAGTATGCCGTTGGAAAGATCATTAAACTGTCTATCGTCTCATTATTTAATAATAATTTTTTGAAAGGAACTAAAAGGTGATTCAAATGAGCCTGAAAAGTAAAGTTTGTCAATTTTGAAAAAAATTCTTTTTTTAATGGCTCATTAGTCCCCCTTAATTTTAATGATACGTTTGAGCCTGTAAGCCTAAAAAATGCGCAAAAGTCTCAGCTTTCGAATGGTATATTTAATTTTTAGGTTTTAGAGTGAACTTTTTTGAGGAAATTGAGATTTTATGCAAAAAAGCGTGTATTTTCAAGCACATTAGATGTAAAATCTGATAATCGAATGGAGCATGTAAAGAGAAGCCACAAATGATTTATTTTATGTATTTACCTATTAATTTATTAGACACTTCACACATAACAGACATAAAACATATAAAGAACACACACAGGAAAGAAAATCAGAAACATTCTGTTAAATAAGTCGACCCTTGACATCCTCAGTGCTTATACGAGCACATTTACAGATAAATTAACGACGTGCCCATGGAAGGCTAAGTTCTCATGAAATTGTGTTCTTCCTTGGATTCCCAGTAAAAGAAATTAATTAACCAACCAGCTGAAAATGATTTCTAAAATGATAGTAAATAAGTCAAATCCTGGTGGTACGAGTTCATTAATATGTTTGAAATGTAATTTTTTAATGGCAGTACACCTTTAAATATGTCTAAGTTACCTATTACTTTCATAGAAAAATGTTGGAGCAACAACATATGCGCATTTCAATTTTTATTTTAGCCAGTCTCATGTTAAATTTTCCCACCGTTCTCATGCTGTATGTGCCTGTAAAAATATGTGCATCATCTATTCTCGTTTTATACACAAAAATACTAACTTCCAGCACAAACAAATCCAGAATGCAAAGAGTTTAAAAACTGCTGTACAACCAACTTGTATGGTATTTTTGTATGGTAACGTTTCGGGCTGTCTGAAGAACTTTTAAAGGCGTTTTCATAGCAACCCCCCCAACAGTAACGCCATTGCTCAACAATGAAGATACAAGGCCACAACAACTCATTTTCAAATAACAGGAGTTCAAGAAACCACCTTGAGCCTTGAAAACAGAAATATTTATGCAGCTTTTTGTCCATCGTACTTATATGTAGTTCGCAACCCAATTGGAATAAAAAACTACGCCGAGACAGTGGCAAGTCTGTGAAAAAGATATGTCTGAGTACCAATAAGTGCCATTTCTATAACAACTATACGGATGGAGTTCAAAGGAGTTCAACTTTATCCTATGAAAATTCTTTTCGTGAGTTTCCCGTAAATCGAACAATTGAAGTATCATCATTGAAGGGATGGTATCAGTAACGAACACCAACAATTCGTATTATTTCGAAAGCAATTCTAGTAATCTAGTTCACATTGTTTTCATTGGAAATCGAAAATGATGTCCTTGTTCTTTACTAATTTCATCCTGAATAACCGATTGTCCAATTGAGAGTTTCAAATCGTTAGAAATCTGAACAAAAAGATTCAAAACGTTAGAAAATTTGCTAATTGGAATCTTACTTCATCCTCTCATCCGGCTTTGAGTCAGTTTTGCCATAACTATGAACCTCTTGTCCGGTAGACTTCATCGTAAAAATCCGATCGGTGAATTCTCCTCAAGACTTGAGCTATACAAAAACTTAGTTTTCAACCATTTCGTGAAGGCTCTTTAAAAAAGAGAGGAAAGAAAAGGATGCTTACTCGTGATTTATCGTTTTAAAAAAAGCTTCCGCCGTACCCGAAATTATTGGGCAGTAATTAAATGTACAATCATTGTCTAAAGGGTACATTATCTATTTATTTATATTTATATAATTATTATTCACACCAGTAACGAACAGAACATGCTGAATAAATTATAATAGTTATTATAACAACAATAAGTATCTTCCATCGTAATCTAACACCAAGTCTCAATATTTATCAGAATCAAAGCTTTCCAAACAAACCACATGATCCCTGGAATGTACGCAGTAATCATGAAGTTCATTAGGTAACCCTGTTGCAATAAGAACATTAGTATGTCCATTAAAACTATGCATGATGAACCATTTAGGTTCTAAACTTTTAGAATCAGCATTTTCAAAGGAACGAATCAGTTGAACCTGTACATCAACAGGAATTTCGATAGATCGGCAACACTGCTTTGAAAGTATGGAAGGTGTGTTGTGTACCAACTTCACATATGTCATTGAACAGCCCCTGTCCTCATAATAAGCGATAGTTACGGCGTAGAACTCAGCCCCAATAACTTCTGTATGTAGGTTGGCTCTCTCATATCACCTCTACACGAACGGAACTTGTTCCCGTTTATTTAATACCGATATCTTCTCAATGTCTCGTAGTGATCATTACTTTTAAATGACACGATAGAAGGGCGTGTCTGGTTGGTACTGGTTGAGCATTATCGATGGCGTCACATTAGTTGATTTGTTCGGTTGTTCTTGATCGTTTTACATACTAAGACCGTGGTGCAATGTAGATTTGTGTTTTACAGCTGACAACTGATTACGATATTCAAAAACTGATCGAACATTGTGCAATCAAATTCATCTTTGTTGATCGTGAGACAAAAACGAGCTTTTCTCGCGCGAATACAAATTTCAACTACCAATATGCAAAGCTGATCAATCTTGATCAGTCCAATATGATATGAGGTAAGGTATTGGGCTCCTAGCTCTTGTTACACATCTCACTGTCACTTCTTTTGATTCTGTGGAGGTAGGTTTTGGTGACACAATGGCCTTTCCGCCTTCTGATTACAGTCTTGAAGAAAGAAGGCTTTGCTCTTGCAGGTACAGTTCAAGCTCCATGACTTCAGGAACACCCTTGGAAACATTGTGGATATCTGTCGAAGGACTGTTGCCAGTCTCGCCTAAGCTTCTCTCGAAATTTAGTTCAAATTGGAGAGTATTTTGGTGTTAAGTCGTCGGTAACTGCATGGATAGTCGAGAGTGAGAGAGAGAGTGAAAGCGTTTATTTATTCAATATAAGAATGTACATGTATACAGATGTATAAAAATAATAAATGACTGCTGCATACATTTCTTTTACATCGAGGTCATTTAGAATTATTATCATTTTTATATCGTTTCGTATTATTATTATTATTTTATTTATTTATTTATTTATTTATTAACATTAAAACAAACCAAAAATAAATCCATGACTTTAAACTTCTCCATATAAACCTGATTCTTAGCAATAAGTAACCTGATTCTGTTTAATATAAAATTTGAAAATAACAAAGACTATGAATTTCAAAAAAGAAAAAGAGCTCTTTTACGCTTATACTGTTGATCCTATAGGATCGTCACAGGGAGATCGTTGCACTGGAATGTGGCCTAATCTAACGCTCTTTCCGTGCATAAAAGGAAATAACAACTTTATTGTTTAATTATCCTCCTAGTTAAACTGCTCCACTAAGAATTGTCTGTAGTCTCCAGCTTTTCGCAAGTATTTCACCAAGCCCAGTAGACCTTTATCTATATTCAGTATTTGAATTAGTTGCTCTATCGTCAATCTGGATTCACCCAAATAGGCAACACGAAACTCACCCAGCACTGGGCAGACTGCAAGATAGTGGAAGTTGGTCTCTAGTTCACCCATGTTGCAGAGTGAACATTTATTCATTATGCCCTCTCTCCACCATCTGTAGTTTGTGCTGAGCATCTCTGCTCTGGCTTTGAAGATCGACCGGACCAATGACGAATCCGTACTAAGTAAATATTTCCTTCCTCTCTCCATCGATCTGTCAAGCCGTGAGTATAGCCCTTGATGCTGCGAGTCCTGCACTGCTCGCTCTACCTCCGCCCGCCAATCAGCCTTCAACCGTTCTCTAACCACTCCCAAAACCTGCTCAAGATTCATGATATCACCGTTTCCTTCTAAATTCAATCCAAGCCTCTGCGCCAGAGCCAAATACTCCTGAAACCAACATACCTTGTTCTTCACGACCTCATCAGCAATAATCTTTGGATACCTCTGAGACGGAAGCTTGAGAGCTCTGATGGTATAATCCATTTGTAGCTTCTTCATGTGAAACGCTAAAGGCTCAATTCCACTTTCTACGTATAGTATATAGTTTGGTGTGCATGGATAGTCGATAGTTCCATTGTCTAGTTGACTCGAAACGATTCCGTTTCGAAAAACCCACTCAGCCAACCTCTTTTGTAATTCGTATTTCCCGAAACAGTTCATCATTTCTAATCAATTTGTTCTTTCCACCAACTCGTTAAACGCAAACACTTCACGCGTTAGTCGGTTTACTGAATATTCAATCAATATTCCTTTCAAATCGCTATTCAAAAGCTTAGTTGCGTATTCGGCTCACGATTCTTGTTTTTCTTTTTCGAAACTCTGAAAAGAATAGACTACACACGTGTCCAACGCACGTGGTCCCGTCACATTTGTCTTTTGTGCCGTACATTCTTTCTCCTCACAATAAAACGACGTTCTTTGATTTACGTCCGTTTCGTGACGTTTCGAGTCCAAGAACAATAAAAACGGGGATGGGTGGAAGAACAGTAAAATCAACATAATTCCCTTCGCTCTTTAGGTGGGTACTTTCTATCCACACTTATCTTCCCCGCCTACGTTGTATTCCGGACCTTTTGGGGTTCATTTGGGAAGCGGTAAATCTGGCTATTCAAATATCTTAGGGGTTTATTAGGCAGTTTAGACTCATATATCTCACGACGTTCAGTCCCGCCGTCAAAAAGCGCTTATTTGAAGGCGTTGATAGAATAGGTAACCTACTCGAAAACATTTCTCATCGAAAGACTTCGGTTGAATTTGAAATGATCTTCATCAACGACACGAACATCGGTCCTACTAATTATCACCACTTATCAACTTCATATTTCTCATCAAGAATGAAACATCGTCTTTTATGAACTTCTAAACACCACTGCAACACATAGGTTTATTTTTCTGCATTTGAAATACCCTGATACGCAAATACTGATCTAGTTGCCATTAACAGAGTCTTATTTGTATGTAGGCAAGGTAGATCGATTAGGAACGAAATCAGTCACAAGGATCCTTCACTGTGGCCCAGTACCGGTAATTGACTTCTACATGTCCCAAAAGCAACTTCCTTGAAAACCTATCTTAACTAGTCTAGAAAGAAAAGCTGATATAAAAATACCAATATACTAAAATACAATACAAGTAATATAATATATTATATGGGCGCTAAATAGAAATCCACGAATATAACGAATGAAATTCAATTAACGATGTAAAATAAAACGTCAACTTAAGCTTCACTTGTCCACAATTATATAACCTAAGTCTTGAAAAACTCGATTTTAAAACGAACTCTTTAGAACTAAATTCCATTACAATTACATCACCGGATGCGATCCTCGCATGATACGTGATTGTTACCATGTCCAAATATTCACATTCGCGTTGACGTTCTTCTTTCTGTCATACTTACAGCCTTTAGGAGTTTAAATATGGTAAATTACCTTTAGGAGCCATTCCGCTGATTTGGGGCTTATTCGTCGTCAAGTGGAAGATCCTAAAGAGTCTTCATACTACATGTAAATAGCTTTAGGAGCTTAGAAAATGAAAATTTTATCTATGTTCGAGCTCAAATTTTTAGGCATCAAAACAGTGGTACATCTAAGGTTATAGTTTTGAGGAGGTGACGTACTATATCACAGCTTCGGAGTGTCGTCAAGTAAAAATCCCAAAGATTCCACATCTAAATTGCAGTTACAGAGTGTAAATGGCATAGAAAGTAGCTGCAGAAGCCACAAAGTTGAGCTGGGCTCTACGCATTGACAAGAAAAAGTCCTGAAGAGTCTTCATACTCAAGTGCAGCTTCAGAGTGTGAATAACTTAGGAATTAGCTTTAAGAGAGTAGAATGAGTACTTATTTGCAGGCATACTACCCAGTCCTAAAGACTATTACAGACTAAATTATAGCTTCAGAGTGTGAATAGCCCAAAAATTAGCTGTAGGAGCTTAGAAAATGAGTACTTCATGACGACTCGAGCTTAATTTTCAGCCATACAACCCAGCGGTGCATCTTTGGTAAACGTTCTTAGGAGGTGCCGTAAAATTGCTGCTTCAAAGAGTAAAAAGCGCTGAAATTTACTTTAGATTTGTAAAAAACATTGCTGCTTCAAAGAGTAAAAGCGCCGAAATTTACTTTAGCAGCCACCCAGCTGATCGCGGGCCTATCCGTCGTCAAGTAAAACTCCTAAAGAGTCTAAATATTAAATTGAAACTTCAGATTGTAAAAAAGAAGCTTTTAGAGTAGAAAGTGAGTACTAATGACGGTTCGTGAGTGATTACTCGGGCATAGAATTCGGTGGTAAAACATGTTACATTCTTGGAGCACATATGGCTCTGATTCAATTCTTATTGACTTCGGCATCTTCCACCAGGTAGCTGGACAAGATCAGTCCCCTGGGTAGCTCCTCTCCTCTTGGTGAAAACCTTTGCGTTTAACTTTGAAAACGTCGATTGCTTTGAATGCAGGCTGCTAACAAGTGGTATGCCAATTCGAAGGCTGGATTCAAACTGATTACTGTTTGGAGCATTCCAGTTCCAAGTTTAGGCTCTTTTATTCCTCTACGAATAAAACTCTTGTTGAACAGAACTATTTAATGTTGGAAAAGCGTTGCTGTTCTTAAAATTGATCTTAAGCTTCACCGGTTTTCCGTTATTGTTCCATTTGTACCAAAACGTTAACTGCAATGTGTTGTGGGTTAATACAGAGAAAAAAACATTTATTGATCATTACATAGGGTGGAATGTTGGGTTAGTTGGGATTTGTGAAAAGTATAAATTGATATGCCAAAATCTCGAAGTGGTATGCCAGAAGTAGAAATTGAGATGCCAAAAATATTAAAATTGATTTGTGCCAAAGGTTCCAATTAATTTGCCAAAATTTTCAATTTGATAATATGCCAAAAATTCAAATTGATTCTGCCAAACTAATCTGATTTTCTTTTTTTCCCTAACTATATATATGTATGTATGTAAGTACGTAGAGTGTGTGTGTGTGTGAGATTTCATTCTTCCGGTAGCCAAATTGCTGCTCCGTCCTCCAGTCCTAGTCCTCGTACGTGTTTCCTTGGGCCCCTTAGCCTCATGGAAACTGCTCGATGAACCGAGAATTGAGTTTTCACTCGTGCTCACATCATCACCTGGGAGTAGGATTTCGACCACTTGTTGGCGAGGCGTAAGGAAACGTTCTTGAGGAAGGCTTCGTATTCTTTATGTAATGCGCCATCGCATGAAACGACGAGTGGCGTGAAAGACCCTCTCAGGTCTTCAGCGACTCTGTCGTATTTTGCGTGTTTGGCTTGGGCTGCATGCCGGGAGATGGTAGGCCAATCCATGGAGTAAGAGACTGCGTCAGCGTTTATAACGCGGGTATCGAAAAACGCAGGTCTCTCTCGGTCCCACAAGCCATGGACCTTCATGTCCGCTACCAAGCCGGGGCTGCCATCAGCACTGTCACGTAAAACTAGTTAATACTACTACTGCACGTTGTGGGTTAATACTACTACTAAAGGAACTACCTCACGTACCGAATACACTTTTATTATAGGCGCTTGGAGAGTACAACAGGAACAAATTGTTACATACAGTTGTGTATCAAAGAGAAAAGTCATTTTATATCGATAGGTACATTTGGCAAGTATAGGACAAGGAGTAGTCCCCCGGAATCTAATACGGCTGCACCTGATTTGAGCTCACGCTACAAATCAACTAACTATTCGAACAGATTCGATTAACAGCGAGTAACAATGAAAAATCTGATTTCAATGAATTTTCCCATGTAGCATGTAGACACTCGATTCCTTCTGTTCATTTTCTATACTGCCACGATCCTTATCATATCTGTACATTACATTGTTGCAGGTTGAACATGCCGCACGACGAAGACAACCGCTGTGAGAAGTACAACGTGGACAAAATCAGTCACGTGATGGCCCGAGTTCTCGACAACAACACGTCACCCTGGTCCTGGTCTGAATGCAGCCGCCAGATCCTCACCGAGTTCCTTCAGTTAGTACATTCCTCCTCTTCTAATTCTCATTTTAACCGATTTAAAGTTACATTCTATAGATCTCTGGATCCATAAACCGTAATTGGTTGATGTCAATTGATTTGTGATATCTACTACACTTCAGGTGGGAAGCGCCTCATTGAATGCATAACGTCCCGCTTATGATAGGCGCTCACGTCGAATAAGTGATTTGGTTTTGTTGTATTAGGTTAATATTTGAAATCTGTTCGAATATCCAAATCTACACTACTATCATTATTCTCATCAACCAACTCATAAAATATTCGTGTACCATAAGGTTCTTGTTGAATATATATTATTTTATTTCCTTAGACTGAGGAATTTGGAAAAAACGCAAAAACATGGGTTCCCTACGTTTTTGTCCTGCATTCAACTGTGCTATTTACAAAATACTTCGACAGGGGCAAGTTGTCAATTTGCATTGTTTTGAAAGTTGTTCGTTTTGGTTTATTATTCAATAATAAACCATTGTAATCGCTCTGGAAAAAAAAATTCTAACCCCCCCTGTAAATTTCATGGTTTACGTTTCAAAGGGTGTAGAATCCGAATCTGCAATAAAAATTTTTCCGTCCGTCCGCCGTACGCCGTACGCACGATATCTCCGAAACGGCTGGAGCAAAAGATCTGAAATTTTCAGGAAAAATCCATCTTGGTCCGACGACGCCCCAATTCTTGAGCCAGCTCTCTCACTCAATTTAAAGTGCCCTTTAAGGGCTGTAAAAGTTTTGTAAAATCCCTAAAAACCTCAAAACAAGTCGAATCGGCCTAAATATTTACATATTTGAAGAACATACCATGAGGAATCGAATGAGCCCTTCCCCACGTCCGTAGGTCAAACCATTCCCCATGTATGGCCCGATTTATGGTGCCAACATTGGCGTTTTTTGGTTTATTATTGTTTGTTTGTAACCTAGTGATGCCGATAGCGTCGAGTTGTAGTGAATGTGGATACTGGAGTGATAGCCGATGTGGATACTTGTAGTTTATAGCCGGTACACGGGTTGAAGCATTCTGATATGTGTGAAACGCTGATAATATATAGGTAAATATTATTACTGGGGATTATTATTCAATATTATTACTGGGGTAAATAAGTATTCTTTCACTCGGGTTTATTATTCAATTGGCTTGCGTTCATGATTTGAATCTGTACTAAGCTTCGGAGTGTGCGTGTTTCACAGGTGATAGAGCGATTATTGAATTTCAGGAGATATGCATAGAGCACGTACATCTGTTCTCAACCAAAGTACCTATTTGGATTGATCAGTTGATCATATTTGTGTGCCTCCTGAAATTCAATAATCGTTCTATCACCTGTGCAACACGCACACTGCAAATTCTTTCAGTGGGGTTTATTATTCAATTTTATTCATTTGAGTTGCATTCATGATTTGAATTTCTACTAAGCTTTGGAGTGTGCGTGTTTTACCGGTGCGTGTTTTACTTTAGCTGATATTTTGTGAGTTATCATCAATGTTTGGAACAACTTATCAATTTATTATTAACTATTTTAATGATGTTTTTAGAAGGCTGAAAATTCTTTGCGAAATTTTGTGATGTGTAAAAGTTACCTGTTACTTCACTATTTTTTCAACACTTTATCGGGATTGATTCATTATCCTTCATAAGAAAATCGATGATTTCCTATTCGAAAAGAATGAATAGCACAAAATGGATAGCACCACTTGAATCAGCGTTGAAAAACGATTGAAATTCGAGTGCCACACTTGAGGACTACCTTCATCTCAATTTTGGCGCATCGCATCTTTGAGCGCTCGCTGAGCGGGTTGCGCGCGGTCGAAAAAATCGATTTAGGAACCAAATGTTCATCAAATTTTCCGTCAAATTCGAATCTGTAATAAAAAATGGGGGTTTCCATTTGAAAAAACAAAGTTGATCTTGGTTGCGCGGTTGCGTGCTGCGCAATTTTGTCATTTTTGAACTCTAGGCAAAAAAATGATGAAGAATGGATTTCGTCCGATTTTTTTTCGTCCACAATTAGAGAAAATAAGTGGGTCGGAGCGTAGTTACTGGGACACCCTGTACTTATGTGGAAAATGAGAAAGCAAGAAAATTTATTTGGTTTAGGAAATGAACAATCAGTCTTTTTACGAGACCTTGGTAACAAGTTCCTTCAATTAATTCTATCTGTTCTGTCTCCGGGCTTGGGTTCAGGAGAGGTTATACCACACTAGCATGACATGAAGGCGTTGCGGGCTTTGCCTATCTGCACTGCCTGGCTCTATCGAACTCATTACAGTTCAAAATTCATTCAACAAAAACGTGTTGTTAGGTAATTCAAGCAGTAAAGGACGTCCGTGTGTCCATTTGTGTGTTCGGATTTTATAAATGGATTCTTAATAGAGCCAAAAAATGGACGAAAATCGGCTGAAGATTTTGGTCGGTATGAGCAGCCCTTGAATGGATCGGCCATTATCCCATTCATCTGCCTTCATTCTGATTCCCATTCTGATCCCAGATCTATTCTAATTGGCGCCTTTCTACCAGCTGCGTTAGTGATTTGAATTTCTACTAAGCTTTGGAGTGTGCGTGTTTCACAGGTGATAGAGCGATTATTGAATTTCAGGAGATATGCATAGAGCACGTAAATCTGTTCTCAACCAAAATACCTATTTGGATTGTTCAGTTGGTCATATTCGTGTGCCTCCTGAAATTCAATAATCACTCTCACCTGTGAAACACGCACACTCCGAAGCTTAGTATAAATTCAAATCATGAACGCAAGCCAATTGAATAATAAACCCCAGTGAAAGAATTTGCAGCAGGTTATCAGAATACTTCAACCCGTGTATCGGCTATAAACCCTTTTAGGAGTTCACTCCAGTATCTACGTTCACTTTGTCACTAGGTTACTGTAATCAAAACAAAAACAATAATAAACCAAAATAACGCAAAAGTTGGCACCATAAATCGGCCCATACATCGGGAATGGTTCGAGCTACGGACCTGGGGAGGGGCTCATTCGATTCCTCGTGGAAAGTTCTTCAAAAAAAGTCCAAATTTAGGCCGCCTTGACTT
Organism: Creontiades dilutus; assembly: GCA_031894815.1. Classification (NCBI taxonomy): domain Eukaryota; kingdom Metazoa; phylum Arthropoda; class Insecta; order Hemiptera; family Miridae; genus Creontiades; species Creontiades dilutus. Next base: position 372,031 of record JAVIWC010006977.1, on the reverse strand, counting down.
TTTTCGAGGTTTTTAGGGATTTTACAAAACTTTGACAACCCTTAAAGGGCATTTTAAATTAAGTGAGAGAGCTGGCTCAAGAATTGGGGCGTCGTCGGACCAATATGGATTTTTCCTGAAAATTTCAGATTTTTTGCTCCAGCCGTTTGGGAGAAATCATGCGTACGGCGGACGGACGGAAACATTTTTATTGCAGATTCGGATTCCACACCCTTTGAAACGTAAACCATGAAATTTTCAGGGGGGGAGATTACAATGGTTTATTATTGAATAATAAACCAACAGAAGCTCAGAATAAGGTTTTCACCTACGATTGACGTCATCGACTCTTGACACTCTATGAACTTTTTCGGAACTAGAACGCTGTGTAAATCTTCTAAGAGGTGCGTTAGCATCCATGTACAGTGCTTAGCGTTTTTTTCCGTCTGTATTGAAGTGAGTATGGTTTTGAAAAACCGATGATTTAGGTAGAGACAGGGTTCGGCCAATTTTTTTTAATAAATAGTTTTGTGCAAGATTTTTTTTTTTTTTTATGAGATAATTAGGGTGAGTACGAAGAGAGATTACAATGATTTATTATTGAATAATAAACCAACAGAAGCTCAGAATAGGGTAAGGAGTAGATACTAAATTACTTGCCAACATTTAAGGAAAGTTTGTTACCTATGAGTCACTCTAATTAAAATGCATTCTGTCTTTAAGTACCTAACTAATTCTTCACTTCGAATGCCATGAGTAATAAATAAATTATTGAATCCTGTTTTCGTGTGCTGTCAGTACAGGGTCCGGGAGTTGTCTGCTGAACCCACCGCATGAAGATATCCTCCCTGGGAGGCAGAACTACTTCCTCGGCGAGGTGTACGACTCCGACAAGCAATGCGAACTCGTCTTCGGCCCCGGTTGGGTGACTTGCAGCTTCAGGGTAAGTGCGTGCACGTTTTCCTGAGAATTGCTATCTACCAGCAAAAGTAATCAACATTTGGATTGGAACATAATAGAAATGGAGATTTTGTGTTTTATTATTATTATTATCATTATTATTTTTTTTTTTTTTTTTTTTTTTTTAATTTCAAAGTCGCAGTCGGATGATGTTATAGAGCAGGGGTCTCCAAACTATAGCTTTTCCAAATCAGATTCAGAAATTTCCAAACCAATTCACACGATTCACAATGCGAATGAAACAACTGACAATGTATGACCAAATGTAATGACTTGTAGAATAGAAATGGTGCTCCACGATTATGATCGAGCAACTTAAGTACGTTTTGCAATCAATGACTGAATTAAGTTGATCCTAAGATTGGTCATGTTAGAATGCAATAATCGAGGTAGTTCAAGCAACTTCTGAGGTCTATGGTTCGATCCCAGCCTGTTGCATTGATTATTTTGCTTCCGAGCCTACCAAGGTAGCGGAAGCATTGTTTTCACTTTCGGAATGAGAAAATTTGTTTGTCTCCAAAATCAAAAATTCCACTCGCATTTTGCGTTTTAGACCTTTCTGAACAATTTTGGTTCCGTGTCTGTCTGTGTGTCTGTCGGTCTGTCAGCAAATCCTTGTTACGGGCAAAACTACACGAAGTTATAGTCCGATTTTGATAAAATTTTCAGGGATTGTTCGGTTTGATGTGTAGATGGTCCCCTATAGGTTTCATGACCTCCGGATCAATAGTAGCCTCTGCGCATGCGCAAACGTGAAATCCTTGTTACGCGCATAACTCCGGGAGTTCATGACTGATTTCGATGAAATTTTCAGGGATTGTTCGGACTGATGTGAAGATGGTCCTCGTGAGTAATAATGAGAAAATAAAGTTTTAGCCTCGAGCTTGATTGAACGAAGTTCTTTAGTCAATAATAATTTTCAATGATCTATACCGTCTGTCGGTCTGTCAGTAAATCCTTGTTACGGGCAAAACTACACGAAGTTATAGTCCGATTTTGATGAAATGTTCAGGGATTGTGCGGTTTGATGTGTAGATGGTCCCCTATGAGTTTCATGACCCCGGATCAATAGTAGCCTCTGCGCATGCGCAAGATATATACAGCCACTGTGGGGAGGGATGACGGCAGTTGGGTACTTTGCAACGACGCTGCAGTCAACCCAACATTATTTGATCCGTCATTGAACGATGCTTATATTTCATTTTTAGAAATGTCATGCTATGTGCCACACCCACTTGGCAGACGTTTTTGGTAAGGTTTTGCTTCTTTCTTTTTTAAATTTGTTGATGGTTCATAACGTTATCGATAATATGATTCCACTCTTGCAAAGCAGAAATGAATAACGCAAACCAACAAATAATAGTTGTTTTTCTTAATGAAAAAGTGCTTTAAAACAGGCCACAAAAGCATTCTCGTATGGAATAAACTGACTACAAGAACTACATCTACAAGAATAGACTTAAGATTAGGTTCAATAGAGAGGCAAACGCATTCTTCTGTGATAACCTACGTTTACACTCCCCTACAAATGAAATTTCCTGTTTTAGGATGGACCTGGTTGTAAGTACCTACTCACAAATCTCTAACAATAACAACAACGATCATGAACCCTTTCCCGCATCCTGCTACATTCTTACATGAAACATGATTTGATTTTCCTTCCCGTCCCTTCAACTCACAATCGGAAGGATCCCAATAAACCGAACATCACGGGACACTTGTTGATCTTCTATTCTCTGGCGATGTTTACATTTTTGACATTGAACCTCAGTACCCGCATACTAGGTTTTCACTAGGAATCTACTTTAGGGAACAAGTAGAATGTAGAAACGTCACTATGGCTGCCTCCATGTCTCTAGCCACTGTTTTTCGAACTCACAGCACTTTTTAAAATCTCTAAATTTTTGGGGACAGTTTTCCGCTGTATGAATATTAAGTTCTTCAGCCCTGAGATTGTATGTTAGGATAAAAAAGTGTTCTTAAATGGACGTAAATTCTCCAACATGTCAAGAGAAATCTTGAAGAACTAATAAAAAGCGATGGATTAAAATTACTAGGAGCTACCAGTTCTACTCAAAAGTAAGCTCAATAATTCCTCATAAAAACATCACAAAATAAGTTTTATTTGGAAATAATGACGTATAATCATTTCCATTATGTCATATCAATTATCAAGTAAAAAGTTAAAGTAATGGAGAGGAACACGCTTCTAAATTGGGTGAACGGTTAAAGTCTGATTAAATGTTATACTTCGAGTTCACGCAGTTTCTGGGATTTTCAAATGGCTGAAGCCGTCCAATTCTCGCGTACCGCGAAACTTGGTGCACGCTGTTTTATAGCACTCTGCTGAGTATTTGTCTTGAATCGATGGATGTTTGGAGAAATCAAACTGATTGACGGTTTTGTACAGAGCGCTCAGAGTTTTGTCCATTTCGGCTTTTGTGAATTTGAACAGCCCGGACAGGAGCGTCATCCATTTGGGTATTTCTGGGCTCTCGTTCATTGCGTGAAGAGCGAAGAGTATCGAGGAGCTGGCGATGACGGACGTCCTGTAACGGACGAAATCGTGGTGGAAAAGCCACAAGTCAAGAAAATACTTGGAGAGCGACATAGTTCTGGCAGGGAAGTCCGCGTATTCGTTGACGACTAGGAGAAATTGTGGGCAAACTGGTCGATTCAGATCGAACTGAGCCAATCGCATGACGTCCATTTCCATCTCGTGCAGGTCAAACTTGCTGAAATACGAGCCACATATCTCAACCAGCGTTCTATACTCGATGTGTGTTCCAGCATATTTCATCGTTAACGACATGCAAGCCGTCCCGACCAATTGCAAGCTGTTATTCCTGACGTTCTTCTTGGACGAGTAGTCGTCCATCAACGATATCGTTTTGTGCAGAACTGTTTGAGCGAGCTTGTAGTGGTCGTGAACGTGAATCAACCAGTCCACCACGATATTTCGAGATTTCATATTCGTACGGAAATTCTTAGGGCTCTCTAAGTACGTTTTTTCGCATTTGAGTAATACCTTGATGTAATCTTTCATGTACGGTTGTTTGATTGCCTCGTTCGATTCCTGATTTTCTGCACGTTGCTTTTCGCCATTTTTGTCATCGATCGTCGTCATATTTCCAATTTCTTTCAACGGCACCCTTTTCCCGTCCATTCCCACCAGCCTGCTTGAATGCTTTTGTGACAATAGCTATTGATTATTGTCAACGAATTCTTAGTAATGCATTTCTAGTGTTGAAACCAAGAATGAAAATTATTCTCGTAAGTGGTAATGGCTGTGGGATGTCTGCCCCATGCCATTACCATGGCCCTGGTCCTTGTCGTAATGGAATATCTAAGGAGACCTGCGAATAATTCAATGTAGAAGCAACTATAGTTTTAATCCTAATGTAGAAGCCTTAATTTTGTTTTTTATTGATAGTATTATTCTTACAAAATATAATTTGAAACTAATCAATATTCAACTGTTTGTGACACTTGAGAGTCTGAATTAGCGTTAAAAGTGGAGCAGTATACTCTACGGCGATTAAAACTTGCAGCTTACCAACATTACTAGAGTTTCTGCTTTTAAGAGAAAATTGATGCATTTATATTATTAGCTTGGTATATTGCTTCCGATTCTACCAAGGTAGCGGAAGCATTGTTTTCAATTTCGGAATGTGAAAATTTTTTTGTCTTCAAAATCAAAAATTCCACTCGCATTTTGCGTTTTAGACCTTTCTGAACAATTTTGGTTCCGTGTCTGTCTGTGTGTCCTTGTTACGGGCAAAACTGTTATCGTCCGATTTTGAAAATCCTTGTTACGGGCAAAACTACACGAAGTTATAGTCCGATTTTGATGAAATTTTCAGCGCTTGTGCGGGTTGATGTGTAGATGGTTCCCTGTGAGTTTCATGACCTCCGGATCAATAGTAGCCTCGGGATGCGCATGCGCAAACGTGAAATCCTTGTTACACGCATAACTCCGGGAGTTCATGACTGATTTCGATGAAATTTTCAGGGATTGTTCGGACTGATGTGCAGATGGTCCTCGTGAGTAATAAAGAGAAAATAAATGTTTAGCCTCGAGCTTGATTGAACGAAGTTCTTTAGTCAATAATAATTTTCGATGATCTATACAGTCATGTTATGGATACGAGGAAGCTATGTGCCACTCCCACTTGGCAGACGTTTTTACTGCAAAAGTTTAGCAGTTGGGAGTTTAAAAATGTTATACTTACGGAATTGTTTGTAGTTCAGGCACCTAAATATGTAATCTGTTGTAGGTCGGTACCTACCAAATGGAAATAGGTGTTTATTTTGTTAATAAATCAATGACGAATACGAATTTAAAATTACTAAATTTTAAATACTTACCTAATAGGGCTGTTAATTAATTTTTTGTTTTGTTTTTTTAATTCGTTCAACATTTAATCTGGAATATCGATTCATACGTAATTATCAACTAATGTTTAGGTTGATGTGATGTAGATTTAGAAAGAAATTTAATTTTAGAACTATGAAAAGCGGTTTTTGTTGGGTTTTAGTATATGTTATCATTAAAAGGTTGAAACCTCATCTCAAATACAATAAATTCATGGATTACCGTGTAGAAACCAACTCCCAAACATAATTTAACCAGTGGTATATTCAAAAAGGTTACCGACGTCTGAATACCCACCTTATTCGTGTTAATGTAATCACATGGAATGATGAAAATATGACAAGTAGGTACCTGAATAAACCCTGATGTGACCATTTGGTGAAAGTACGAGTAAACAAAAATAATAAAAGCGGAAATGCAAGCTAATTCTTCCCTCATTCACATAAACTATACATTACATAGTTGTAACTAACTTTTTAGGGAAACCATAAAGGTATTATTTCTTTTGACAACACCGTAGGAAAGCTAAAATTCCAACAAAAGCCTTTCAAGTTAAGTATGTGTCTTAAGCAGGGAAATGGATAGAAAAATGTAAATTCTAGAGAACTTTCAAAATGTGTACTGAGAATTAGGGAAAGTCAACTGAAAACTACCTTTGTATAAAACAAGTCCTAAGTTACTGTGCTCTTACTCAAAAGGAATTATTTGCAATTCATGGGGGATAGCACGTATTTGGTCTCTGTACACAGCCATCAATAACCGCTGTATGTGAAATCCTATCCATAAGCAGCCCAACTAGAAAGTTCTGGAACAAGTGGAAAAAAAGCACGTTCAATCCACATTATGAAAAGTAGAGAACGCATTGGTTCTCAGGTCACTTTTGTGCTGTGAATATCTCAACTACTAAACGTTACTTACTTGTTTGACCTTGCTGAACAATATTGGGTTTGTGACTCTTTGTATCAATCTTCTAAACCTGGTAATCAGCAAAACTGATTCAGTTTACATTTAATTTTTAGTAAAGTTTGTTAGTTTGTATGGATATGGCCCTACATTCCTGGTTATGCCATTATTACTATTGCCGAATCAATATTCATGTCTCGATATCTACAAGTGCTAACTAGTAGATATAACCGCCTCTCTTTGTTCATATACTTAATATATGATTCACTACGTTCCAATACATGCATTTTGTACAGAAAGAATGTCGGAGGATGTGGTGCAGCAGTAACGCATCCAATCACCACGAGTGTCGGACGGGTCACATGCCCTGGGCGGATGGGACCCCCTGCAGCTACCAGGGTGGCGGTTTCCATCGGAACGGTCCGGATGGCTGGTGTCATAAAGGCGACTGCGTTCCACCTGACAAGACTTTATTGACGCCTGTCGATGGAGAATGGGGCTCCTGGCGAGAGTAAGTTTATTTTCATCCAACCAAACAAAATTGCACTAATCCAGTGTCTTCATTCTGTTTATTGTGCATAAATTTAGCTTATTCATGAACACGGTTTTCACGTAAGAATCTTCGCTTGTTACTTTTTAAAGCTGTCTATGCAAGAGGTTTTGGCAGTGATGCCTGCACCATATTGGTGTTCTGTGTATTTCCACACTAACCACGTTATCTCTCTCAAGTGATGCAACATGAATGTGGAATCCTGTATCAAGAAGTCCAAAACATCGCAAATCTAATAAAAACGGAGTAGGATAGAACGTTGTCTATATTTCCACGAAAGTAAAGAGTTACACTGTTAAATCGATTTCGACGGTTAGGTCATCATCAGTAACAAACATGAACTGAAAGTACATCACAGAAAGCATATCTTATATAGGATCGAGTGAGAGGAGATTGAATCCTATTGGCTCAAGGAAGTGAAAGGGGGCGGGGAGGACCAACCAATGCCACTCAAGGCTTACAAAGTGAAAGGGGCACAAACAGTATCATTATAGAGAGGCGGAACCAAACAAGAAAGAACCCAATAATGGAGAAATATTTTGAGGAATGACATCATTTAAACATTTTCCTGACCTATCACTTTTGACAATTCAAACACTCGAATTTTCCTGACACTCGATCCTATATAAGATATGCTTTCTGTGATGTACTTTCAGTTCATGTTTGTTACTGATGATGACCTAACCGTCGAAATCGATTTAACAGTGTAACTCTTTACTTTCGTGGAAATATAGACAACGTTCTATCCTACTCCGTTTTTATTTGAAATGGGTTTCCACAACTTCGTCGCGAGTGACTTAGTCCGTATCGCAAATCTAATTACGCTAAAAAACTGACACCCTCAACATGGGAACAACTTCATCAACGAGAGTTGATTCTGTTATAGTCGTCTGAACAATTCGTCCTCCCAAATAACTCGGGTCGAAGAGTAGCCTACTTGTATTAAGTTCTCTAAGCCACAATTGCAGTTTTACTATACAATACCTCTATTTTAGCGCTAAACCCAAACAATGTTGCAGTCTGTTAATAGTTTATAGGCATCTAATCGTGGGCCTCATTGAGTCGAAAAGCTTCGTTTGAAGATAAGAACTACAATCGTGTTTTAAATATATCGTTTATGTAATCATCTCACAGTGAAAGTCACATAGTGTATGCAGGATGCTGGGCTTTATGTTTGCATTTCATGAGGGTATGGGCCTTGTTTGCATTTCATGAGGGTATGGAACTCATGATAGCCAATCAATCAATACTCCGTGAAAATGAGCTATACTAACTGCTTTGTCTTTAGCGAGTGTTGCAAACTTGTGTACTCTTTGATGAATTCAGGATCTAGTTACCTAGCTGTAGTTTTAAGACACTTAATGAGATAGTGTTGCTAGAGACCATATGCCTCTTGCTATAGGCATCAACTATCTGGTACCTTAAACATTCATGGAATCACTGTTGTAGAGAAATGTTATTGACGCTTTTCATTTATGTCGTATTTAAGGTATGGGGAATGCTCTCGGACATGTGGAGGAGGGATCAAGAAGTCAATGCGCCTCTGCGACTCACCAGCTCCTGTAAATGGTGGTCGCTACTGCATTGGTCAGCGGGTTCGCTATCTCTCCTGCAACACTCAAGATTGCCCCGCTGGTACAATGGAATTCCGGTAAGAACCATCCAGGCTTATCCTCTTCTACTTTACGAAGTTTGTATATAATGATTCTTTTGATGTTGACGCATGAGATGATTCCACTTGTAAATGTTCTTGAATAAGCTATTGGAAAAACTAGTGCTTATGAGTGGTTCAATTGGTTCATGTCTGTTTATTTTAAAGTTGTTGAAGATATTGGCTGTTTGCCTACTATTAAGGACATGAAATGAAAAGGATATGAAATGAAAAAATAATATTGGCATCCATTTCCTTAAGCTACGAGTAAAACTGAGTATTTTACAGTTACCATGGGAACTTTTTTTTTTTAACCACTGAGTTAGAAATAGGTGGACCTATTGTGGCTGGAGGAGAAGGTCGTGACCTCCAACTCCTTCCCAGGCACATTTGTCTATCCGACCTGAGCACCCTGCCGAACCGAGCACTGAATGCCCAGTGAACGGCACTTGTACCCATCATCAGGAGCTGCCTGGTAATTACTGGGCATTACCATCCCAGTCTGTTTTGGCAGCCTATTGTCGTCAAACCCAGATAAAACTGGAAGGTCCACCCTTCCCCACCACGTTTTGGGGAATGAGAGGAGATCCTTGACCTCTCCCGTTTTAATAACCTGGGGATCAACGGAAGCTTGCCCCCAGGTTAGAAAACGCTGTCTTGCCAGCCAGGGTAGTGGCAGATCACATGACACGCAGTCTCATCTTCAGCCCCACAGAACCGGCAGAGGGTGGTGTCAGATTCGCCCATTTTGTGGAGATGGTATTTAAGTGGACAGTGCCCAATTAAGAGCCCTGTTACTATACGTATCTCCTTTCTTCCTAGGCTGAGCAGCTCATTAGCTCTCTTCCTGGAGAAATCAATAAATTGTTTTGCCTGCCTCTGTCCCCTAACACGGAGCCAGCAGGCATTACTCTTCTTACTATTCTATTTAGAAAGCTCTCCCCGAAGAAAGCTCTCCGTTGTGCCCAGGAAGGGTTCTGGACCCACCGGGAGAGAAGCAGCACCTTCCCTAGCTAAGGTGTCCGCTTTTTCGTTCCCCTCAACCCCTTGGTGCCCAGGGCACCACACCAATGTATCCCTATTGTTACTGGTAAGGGTCTTGAGGTTAGCCAAGCACTCCTGCACCAGCCTCGAGGAGATTGTGAAAGAGGCCAGTGCCTTGAGCGCAGCTTGACTATCTGAGCGACTTTGAATGCAAGTGGACAGTTCACTACTTCTTTGGCTTCTCTCCTGCAGCATGGGATCCTTTCTCTTAGATCTAATGAACAGGAGGAGATAAAATAAATTCGTATTTATGTTCTGACAAACCTAGGATTCATGTCTTGCCGATAGATCAATTCAAAAATTGATACCACTACAATTGAATGGAATATATAATTGTCTAAATCTTGTTACTTTTATTTGGATTATAGAGAACAACAGTGTTCTGCCCACAACAACCGCACATTCCAAGGGAAAGGGCTTACAGATGATATCAAGTGGGTGCCGAAATATGGGGGAGGTAAGTTAGGCGTCTATGCTATAACATTCACTTCTAATTATATTGGTACCTTCTCACTCGCTTTTTTTGGCTGAATCATATCATATTGACAAAGATCAACAAAATTTACAGTCCCCCAAGAAGATCGGTGCAAGCTGTACTGCCTGATAGCTGAATCCACAGCTTATTACATGCTCGCAGACAAAGTGATTGACGGAACGCCCTGTGGCCCGGAGAACACATACGGCATCTGCGTGGATGGTGCGTGCCATCGCACTGGTTGTGACCACGTACTCAACTCAAAGACTGAACTTGGTATGATAATACCGTCTAAGTATGCATTTCAAACTACCTTTGTTTATTTCACCATGTTTATGTTCAATTGATGACAGGGAGGTAGACAAAAATTGCCTTTTTAACTAAGTAGTAGGTACTATGTGTCAGGTTCCAATGCGTATGTCTCCCATTGTAGTAAGTACATTTACTTACCATAACACTGCATATGGTGAAATTCAAAGTGCCTAAAAGTATTTAACGGATGTAAGCAAAGGATTTTTATGAAATCGTGGGTTAAGATCTATCATGACCTATCTTACTTTTCGCAATTTTTCAGGAGACAGAAAAAACTTATTGGAGGGGATGCAAATGACTCAGTTGCTGTTTTTTTGGTATTTTTATTAGTAACCATGTGATTCCAGATAGGCAAGAATATTCAATTTTTTCCAAACTGAGCAAGCAAATAAATGCGTTAGATAGCTCAGGATATTTTCTGATAATTCGAATATAGCACATGATAACCGTTACAACAACGAATATATCATATGATGAAATTTTGGGAATCCTGGACATAGCTCATGGTATCACTCTCTTTATTGGCGTTTAGTATTAGTATTAAGCAGGGCGGGAGGGGGGGGGGGGATGAAATAACGTACCTAGTGAAAAAATCTTCTTAGTTTATTTCTTCAGGTACTCACATAACATGGTAAGGTGACTATTGCATTCTTAAAAAAAATGTTCAGTCTTTCCATTCGCAATTTCAGTCTATTGACAGCGTTGAAACATTGTAACAAATTTTTTACTTTCAAAAATAATGCTAGATAAAATCAAAATATCGTAGATCGAAAGACCGCGAGATTTCGCTTCCAACGACATATAAATCTCATTTTGGCCAAAATGGAAGATAGCTCCTGATAGATCTTAACCCACGAAATGCCCCATCGTTACTGCAAAATATCATTGTAGTTCTTAATGTTCCTGCGTAAATAACACATTACTCGGTATCCTACCTTAAAGGTAGGTGCATTTGTTCTCAACTGGATAGGGCATCATATGAAAGGACAATCCACCACGTACCTAATACCATATGTTTCCCCTGAGTTGCAGTCCAAAAGGATCCTAACACTGCATAAGGTGAAATTCGAAGTGTCTAATAGCATTTAACGGATGTAAGCAAAGAATTTTTTATGAAATCGTCGTTACTGCAAAGTATCATTGCAATTCTTGATGGTCCTATATCAGTAACACATTACTTGGTATCCTACCTTCGAAAGTAAGTGCATTTGTTCTCAACTAGATAGGAAATCATATGAAAGAGAAACCCACTTCGTATGTACGAGTAATACCATATTTTTCCCCTGAGTTGCAGTCCAAAAGGATTTCCAACGGGACGCCAGTCACTATTACATCAGTTTGTTTTGTTCCATTTAGGTTGGGTACCCACGCTACTAAGCACATATGGTCAGTTCGCCGTGAGTTATGCATGTGCCCCCACTTGTAACGGTAGAATAACGAATCATGAACTCCTGTAATGACACCCATCATTACCATCACCGTAACCGTTTATTTAAAACGTCTTCCCGTAGACTGCTTTCTCATACAATTATTGTTTTGGCCGAGAAAATTAGGAGGTGTTCCATATTGAGGAAAATTAATTAAATCACATTTGATCGACAAAATCGTTGTATACAGTGGAGTACGAAGAGTATGTCCTTACTCTATTGTCAGTTCCTAACCTTTAGGTAGGTGTCAGCATCTTTTGGGACGGTGGGAACAATAAGAGGAGTATACAGGAAATTCTTCAAGTACCTAATACCAATTTTAGAAATTCAAGGTTTTGAGAATCCAGATCAGTACGTAATCTACATTGTGCTGAATGGGTGGTAAAAAGTTGTCTTCCAAATCATAAAATCTACACTACTTATGTCAAGCTAATCAGAATTTTACTAAAATGATGTAGTTAGATTTATACATCCTGCTAAACTGGGAATAGCAATCAGTTTTCTCAAGGCACGTGCATACCTGCTGTACTGAAAGTAGATCCAGTAAATGAGGTACGAGTAACAATATGAAATGTTAACTACCTCAATTTTCAATCTGAACCTTCTCAAATGAATTCTATATTGAATGAAGAATATAAAAGTATAGTTTCTGAACACCTATCAAATATCAACAACTTTTAAAATTGAAATGAAATTAAAAACTAGTACAGTTTTTTGGTTGTGATCATGTAGGTAGCTATACAGTCCCTAATTTGAATCGATACATAAAGACAATCTCTTCTAATGGCCCAAGTAGCTTCAGTAGAGGCTGCCGCTAGGGTAAAATTGTCAAACATCAGCGCTACCTGTCGACGAAGGAGACCAACTAGGTTATCTAGTGACTATTGTTCGAAGATTGTTACAGACAAACCAGCTCTCACCAACTGTTGTAAGTAGGTAACTCAAGAAACAACCTTGTCTTTCCTGTTAATTGGCAATGTTCAAGACATGCTTCGGTGATATGCACTGATATCAGCGTTCATAAGGTTCTACGGCAGGTAGTTGAGCTGTGAAGGTTGCTTCTTTCTTATTCATCAATGAAGGTTACAAATTGGAATTCGTCGACTCGAAAATTAACTTTTACGATCTGCTCAGTCACTGTTCTAAGATCTAGTTCATTCTACCGATATCCATTGAGTGGTCCACATGGCGCGAAACTTAGGAAACTGCTCATGCGTCCAGCTACTGTCGAGAGATTTATTTTATAAACTATTGGAAATTATCTTGAGCTCCCTCCATAATTTTATCTAGCACGTTCATAAAACGTTTTCATGTAGGTAATCAGACTAGGAAAGCGCTTTTCCAGTCACCTCACCAATCCTTATGAAAACTCTATTTTGGAAACCCGACTTTCAGTCGATCGTAGATTCACCAACTGACTTAGCAGATCCTTAGCGACAAATGAAAATATTGATAAGGGCGTGAGGTGCATTGTTATCTGGTTGGAGACATTCGTCAGTCCTTAGATGCTAGCGCTGATGCTTGCTATTTTACCCTTAAGTCAGCCTTTCTCTAAGTACTTACATATTTTTAACATATGCGACATATTAACTAAAATTTGGTCTTACGGTGGTGGGGTAGTTCGTAGTAGGTATTCACGCAATGTAGACGGTTTAATACAACTAAACATGTATGAGAAAGCTGTTTTATGGAAAGAAATTTTGTTGAGGTGCAACCGATGTTGAATGGCGCAGGGAAATTTTAGAACATGCTACGAGTTCTAGCATGATAACACCAGTCCGTGCCGATTTCTTAATCTTGCAGTTCTTCATTCACAAAATCAATGCCGCCAAATCATTTTTTTTTTCTTTTTTTTTCGCAATTCATTCACAATGTGCAGTTACGTTTCGTCTGTTTTTCAAGTTCTGTTCAGTTTGCATTTCGTTCTGTTACCACACATATGCTAGTCAATGCAATTTTATTTTATCAACTTTATTTTTCAACTTTCCTTACCTGTAAACAAAACTTTCTAAATTACAACCTATTGGTAGAATTTAAAGACAATTTATATACATTTCCTAACAATTTACAATTCTATGATGAAGTTAAGGAAAGTTGTATGGTTGCTTTTTACCACTTTTACCTCATACCATACAATATAGTATTACCCATTTACACTGTAAATATAATCATTCACATTTACTTCACTTAAACATCATTGCCCGAGCATGATGATCATTAATTAAATAATAAACGAGCATAAATATACTCAATTATTATGAACACAATGCAAAGATTCGGTAGGTACCTATTTCAATAAAGTGTCAAACCCTAAATAGGTATGGTAGCCAAAATGAAATGAACATACTTTGATCAAGTTTACATAACAATCACTGATTTGTATTGGTTTGCTTTCCAGATATGTGTGGCGTGTGCGGTGGTGATAATTCGACGTGCGTGCAGAAGAAAGGAAGTTACAATAAATGGCTCACAGGCTACACTCAGGTGGTCAGGATTCCCAAGGGGGCGTCCAATTTGGATATTCGGCAGTACGCTTCGAACGTTCATGGAAACAAAACCGGGGATAACAATTATATAGGTGAAAAACACTGTCCGATCATGACACTAAAAACATAATCAAACAGAAATGAATCAAATTAATCTACATCACGGCTAGTAGCTGCATTTCTACAACATTATGACATTAATCAAACGAGAAGAAAGAGTCCCAGTCATCAAGCGTGATCGTGTGACTGAATTTTCTCAAATTACCGTTCTACATTTCTGTTCAATTGTGATGGTTTGATTGCTTTGGTAGCATAGATAATGTTGATTATAAATTTTATATAAAATTCAATTTATCCAGTGAACGAATGAATGTGTGGACCTTTGCCATTTTCATCTTGTTTAATTCATTTAAAATTTTAAAAGTCCATCATTATGAAAAAAACTGAAGTTTCTAACATCATTCCGGCGCTCACTGCCTTGTGTAATTGAATAGGAATCTCCCCCCCTCGCTCATTGCCAAATGTTGGTGGTCTCTCTACCGTGGCTGTTTATCATACTTCCTCCCTTCCATCTTTATCGCTGCATTTTCGTATGAAAAAACTTTCATTTCTTAATTAATAGTTGAGTCATGTCCTGCTGCCTGAACTGACCCCACCCATCTCATAATTACTGGTATGGCTTTAGGCATTGACTCCGTATCCATCTTTACGCACCCCTCATTATATGTTCTCAGTCCAAAACAAAGAAAGACAAAGCATCATCCATAACCTATATTCCATCCCCATAACCTATACGTCCATTTCCTTAACCTATATGTCCCACCCAGTCGCATGAGCTTGAGCATTGACATGTGCAATAGGGGACATTAAAAAAAAACCTGTAGCCCCTTGGAATCGAACCTGGAACTTCATAGATACATGCCAAACCCCTAAATTACGAAAACGGTTGGTATAACCAAACAAAATGGGGTTAGTTTCCATTCTGGGAAGAAGTGTGATTAACTGCCATGGTATAGAGAGCGCCACCGTCTCACTTAGGGAAGGAAGAAACTCCTTAATTTAATAATTGATTCATTCAAATGTTGCACTCAATCATGGTGTCTCAACTGTTATCATTATCAGTCAATATTCCTATAGTGATATACTCATGTTTACAGGTTTACAAAAGTTTATATTAACTAACAATCTTGAAAATCTCGAATGGTGTACTAATGCGGCTATTATGACTACTACATATGGCGAAGAAAACAATACAGGAAAAATCTTGAGGAAATGAGCGATGAAATTCGTTTTGGATTCAAATCGATGGCCCTAAAGAAATTTTCATCTTGGATTCATCTGATTTCATTTTCCTGCAACAGAAGACTGAGAGTATTTGAACATGAGATTTAATAAAGCAAAAATGCGTGCAGGTTCACCAATGAACGAAACGCTACTTCCTTCTGGCAAAAGCGAGTGCAGAATTATTCGAATACTTGGTCACATCCCTTTGATACAAGCCAGTTCACCCTTTTAGCGTCTGAATATATAGATTGCCTGATTGGTTCACTGGTAAAAGTCGAGAATAGGTAACACATCTCTTATCAGACCGTCGCCATATTGAAAAACCAGATGTCTTCTATCGATAAAGGTCCACGCTTTCGATGTGTGCTCGATAGTATTGTCTAGTTTGCTGGTCTGGATGCTGCTTCGCTCGCATCTCGAAAACGAATATTATCCTTAATCAATCCTTCTAGTAAAATATAGATCAGATGGACAAATAGATCAGAATGTGTTAACACTGTGGACTGCGCCACAGGTATATCACTGGTATCGATATATTGATATCATATGAGCAAACATGACAAACACACAACAACAACACACACAACATGAGCAAACACACAACATGTTCAAATGAGCCTGATAAAAGGTAGGGGTTACCTATTCTCTACTTCAGCCGGATTACTTTCCCAAATGGTGCCTGCGCTTTGATTCTCCCATGTCTATTTCCATCTTTATAATAGCCGCATAACCACCTACACAATTTGTGATCCGAGTATGTAAGGTGCTAACGATATATTTTTCTAAACCCTCCACGGATGAATTAGTATTCATTTATCATATTCGATTAAATATATAATTGAAATAGTATAACTTTCACTTTGTAGCTCTTGTGGACAGCGACTCGAGAGAATACATCTTGAATGGAAATCACATAGTTGAGCAGTTCAAAAAACTGATTCTATACGAAGGCACTAATCTTCAATACTCAGGTTCAGGAACCAGCGTGGAAAGAGTGAATGCATCTTTACCGCTGAAGAAAGATTTAATCATCGCAGTAAGTAATTGCTCATTCTTCATCGATTCTTTGAATTATTGAGAAAAAATGAAATGTAAATGTATGTTATGCGAGTAAACAGAAACTTGAGTTGAGCATTTTTCGTTTCAGGTACTATCGTTTGGAGCGAAAGAAAATCCGCCCAATTTATTTTACGAGTACGTTGTACAGAAACATCCTCACCTCTACAGGTGGGATCTGGAAACGGATTATAATTCGTGTGACAAAGAATGTTTCGGTAAGTTTTTCAAGTTATCTGCTTAACCCTCACGCCACAAAGTGGGGTGTCCATGCACCCTACAGCGGCCAATTTTTGAGTAGATGGGGTACGGTAATGGAGGGGGCCCAGGTCACCAATATTTCCTCTTCAATTGTTCTCTAGCCGCTCATGGGGCCACGTCTCTCGGAGAATTCAGTAATCTATTAATTCCACTACATTCTCAGAAAAAAACCTAGCTGGGGTGTGCCAGCACCCCACTGTGTTAGTATTGAAACTTTTTTCTCTGAATATAGCCTACTTTTTTAGTCAAATTCTGGTGTTATTTCTGTTAATTTGTTCTAATAATCAATATTTTTTGTATATTTCATTCTTTCCTAAATCCCTACCTAAAATCAAAAAATATAAGCGGTGCAAGTTTTTATCATTTAAATGATGAACAGGAGTACAATCCAGTTCTTACCGACTGACCCGACAGTCCCCCCCCCCCCCCCCGCTCAACACTCCTTCAACTAACCTTTGGGTGGGCTCCTTCCACCCTTTGTTATCCCGGCATCACCACTTTTCCGTCCGCCCAAGGGGGTCATTCGTGTACCTGCCACCTTGGTAAGCACTAGCCTCTCTGGTGCTCTGGTTGAATCTACAGATTTTTCCAGGGAGTTGTTTAGGCTTAGTAAGTACCATTTATGAACACAGAATGCGCTCACGTAAACCCTTGTTAGCCCCCCCCCCCCCCGCCGTAGCTTTCATCTCTGTTTACTAGCTCCCCTCCTCTGAGCTAGAATCCCATATTTGTAGTTGCATAGGACATTTTTCATCTTCGGTTCTTAAATGTGTAAAATTAATCATTTAAATTATCTGGCTGTATAACCACAGAGATCTACTGTCCCGCTTTTTTGACCAAAACAAGGATAAGAAGACGACCAGCTGTTGTTCTGAGTGCAAACCAATTTGTCGAGAGCAAGAGAAGGTTGTGAAGTTTCGCAAAAATTTGTTTGAAAGTCAAAGTTTGCCTCAGTTTTCTTTTGTCAAAGTTCAAAGTTACCTTTAGCACTAGTGGAATTTGTTATTGTTTTCTATTCATCCCACAATGTTTCATTTTTGTGTTATTTAGCATAGTATAAACATAAAGGTACAGAGTATAGCCAAATAATGAACCTATTTTAAACGGTATATTTTTCATTAAAACATTCACTGAGTGTCACCCAATGGAGAAAAATAGAATCGAAGCGATAATCGATCAATTGAAATGTGCTGAATTGTGTGTGGGGTGTCGGAGCACCCCACCTTGTGGTATATGTGATTCCAATTTACCTTGGCTAAACATATAATAACGTTTTGATTCAACGAAATGCATGTTGTATGGTTTAGGTGAACGCTGGAGGGATCATCGATGTATAAAAGTCGACGACGACCAAGCGGTTGCCGAGCAGATGTGTGATGAAATCGAAAAACCTAAAAGAGATATCATCAAGTGCAATAACCATTGTGAGCTCTCGTAAGTTGTGTTTTTCATTTGAATCTCACTTTACCTAGCTTGAAATAGTTTCGTGTTGAATGTATATAAATAAAGTTTTTGTTGTATTGTTGCAGTTGGGAAATTGTGTCGAAATCTGAATGCTCAAACCCCTGTGGCGTTGGGGAAAGGATTGTGGTAATGAAATGCATCAAGACGATTTTGGCTACAGGAGAGAAACATAACATGTACGACGAGACGTGTTCTCACATCCAACAGCCCCCTAGGGTGGAAGAGTGCGCTGGAATGTGTGACAATACCGGGTGGAAGTATTCTCTATGGGGTCCTGTGAGTACCTATCTCCTAGTTGCACAGCAATTAAGTTACTATGATGCTGTGAACCAATAGCTAAGGACGGTTGAAATAGTTCGCGACATCCCTTGACCTTTATTGGCAAACAATCATTTCATTTTGTGTTTTCTGTAATAGTGTTCGGTTACCTGCGGGGACGGGAAAAAGAAGAGAACCGCCAAATGTGTGGACAGCGCGGATCGAGAGCGTGATGAGTCCGAGTGCGATCCGGCAGACAAAAAGTTGACAGGTGTTTGCAATCTTGGAGAGTGCCCTACATGGGAGGTTGAACCCTGGACTCCTGTAAGTTTTCATTCTTTTATTAACTAATACCTACAAAAATGTAGGATAGATATCTCATGTACATGTTGTCGCAAGTTAAGATAACCCCCTCTCCCTTAAAATCCGTAAAAATGCACGTAAAAACAAAATTCCATCGGAACTCCCCATAATTTTTTGTGTACGTTGCACGTGTTTTTTGAACGTTTGCACATACCACGCATGCGAAAAACGCACACCCACTTCGTTTTTTCAAATAGAAACCTAAAATTTCTATTGCAGATTCGGATCGCAAAAATCTTGAATCTCTTAATTTGGAGCGTTATATCTGTTTATTCACGTCAGAAACGTTTCGTCCCGCAGCGGGGACTTCCTCAGTCTATACCTAACTATGTATAACTACTGGCATACTTTAGGCATTGACATAGTGGTGCCACCACACATCTCTTGTTTGTTTGTTAACACCAGACAGATATAACGCTCCAAATTAAGAGATTCGGAATGAATGTAGTCACTCCACTACCCACACCCACTATTGAAAATCTTGATTGTAAGCCAAAATTGTGGGATATAAAAACTAATATAACTACGTGATTCAGCGTGGAAAAATAGAGCTAAGTCATGTGCTTCACTTGGGACTTACATTAATGGTCGATTTACGCAAGTTTGAGGGGTCGCTGTTCGCTCAGAAAATACTTTGATGGATCAAATCTTCGTTAAATTTCAAGTTAAATATGAATCTGCAATAAAAATTGGAAGGTTCTATTTAAAAATATGAACGTGCGTACCGCTCGTTCAAAAATTCCCAAAATAAAATCAATAATATCACATGACATTCTCTGTAAGACCATGGCTGTTTGTAAATGGTTAATGCTCGAGAATTCCGTCCAGGAAGTTGAATGAAAGCATCGCGGCTGTTTAAATGTGAAAACTAAAAAATCCTTGTCGCTGTCATCAATTCTACTTGATGTATGTACATGTTAAGGATGTAAACGCTTCGGTTTCCAAGATAAGCTGTTTAGGCGTGGTTCGTTTCTTTCGAATCCCAGAAGGTTCAATATCAAGTTTTGCAATTATATCAACAAGATATACCACCAGTCTTGGCATTCCCACATACATCGTACTGTGTCAGTTGTAATATGGTATGGTGATGGAATGGTATTGTTGCCCCTTCCATTGAGCTGAATGCGGTTTAATGCTCCGCCACGCTCAAGGATCCCCTCAAACGCTTGAAGGCGTCTGATTCATCTCCCACGGCGAAGGATTCAAGAATCGGGAAGGACCAACTATCCATATCCATCACACAGTTAGAATGAAATACTGCGTATGCATGAAGCATACTGACACTGTAAACGCCTTGGTTTCTCAGGTATGCTGCTATAACATAAGTCGTTCTTTTCTTTTCCATCCCAGCTTGTTCGATAGTAATTTTTGCAATTCAGTCAACGTGGAATCTCAGAACGTAGAATATTCACAGAGCAGCCCCCTTAGTTTCCAGGCAAGCTATTACAACTAAGTGGATTACTTATTTTCCTGCCAAGAAGGTTCTATGGCCGCTTTTGCTTTGTGTAGATGTAGATGATAACTAAAACTCTCAGGGTGGGGGTTAGGGAGTTTGGTTTTGATGTGGGATATGAAAAACGCATGAAAGGTTTGAGGCCCTTGATTAGTTGTTCGCTCTGAATGGATCTCATTGGGGTTTGTGCCCCAAAGAGTTCAAATCTACCAGATGCGAGTGCTGGGCACTCAAATATTATGTGGGATGCTGTTTCGTCAGTCTCCTCACATAGCCTGCACAGGGTTGTACTTTGTGTGACCCCAATGCGGTGTTGGTGGAACCTCAGGGGTACAAAGCCGATTATGAGGCTGACCATTGTTTTTAGTTCCCTACGGCTTTTACCTAGTAGCCAATCAGTAATTTTGGTGTTGGGTTCCGCCACCACGAGTTTACTGTGGACATGTCTTCGATATTGAGCCATCTACTTGTGGTTTGTTGCTTGACCCACATGTTGATGGTCCCTCTGAAGGCGGTTTTTGGTATACCGACTGCCAGCTCAGGGCCTACAAATGGGGTTCGGGAGCCCCTTCTTGCAAGCTCGTCAGCCTTCTCGTTACCAGGTATTCCTTTATGCCCAGGCATCCATTCCAGGCGAACCCGGTTGTGTTTGGCCAGGCTATTGAGGGTTTGCATGCAGCCCCAGACCACTCGTGAAGAGATGGTTGGTGCCATTAATGCTTTTATAGAGGCTTGGCTGTCTGAGAGGATGCAGACGTGGGCTTTTTTGTGTCCCCTCCTAAGGCTCTCAGCAGATGCTGCCTCGATTGCCACCATTTCTGCTTGGAATACAGAGGTGTGTTCCCCCAGTGGAATTGAAACGTTCCACCTGGGTTTAGCCCCATGTACTCCCGCACCTGTTCCTGCTTCCATTTTAGACCCATTTGCTTTGTGTCAC
The DNA here is from genome assembly GCA_031894815.1 of Creontiades dilutus. Taxonomy (NCBI): domain Eukaryota; kingdom Metazoa; phylum Arthropoda; class Insecta; order Hemiptera; family Miridae; genus Creontiades; species Creontiades dilutus. Next base: position 350,793 of record JAVIWC010006977.1, on the reverse strand, counting down.
CGTGAAATCCAAGAATTCTTGTCTTCTACATGTATAGAATCAGCTATTAAGTGTACATTTGCTACATGAATACGTTACGTGCCTGGTACCCGCAAATACCATAGTTCAATAGCATACCGAATATAGGAGTTCTGCTTGAATCGTTTTTATACTTTGGTTTTTAAGGATTTTAAATAAGGAGAGTTCTTAACTTGCGATACCCTGAATAGAAGATCACAATACAAAATAAACTTGTGTTGAAAGATGCATTTTTCTGCAGTTGAGCTGTCATTGGCTGATAGTTGTGATTTATTGTGATTCATCTTCTGAGTGGTTAAGGAAGGGCTCATTGTAATACAGTGGTTTTTCAGTGTTCTGTCACATGTGGTCGCGGCTACAGGACCAGGCCTTACTACTGTCGGGTGGGCAATCGAAAAGTCAAATCCATGTGCAACGAACAAGATGCTCCAGTGTCGCAGGAAGTCTGCGAAGAAAAACCTTGTCCTCATTGGAAAGAAGTTGGCGAGTCTCCTGTGAGTTGAATAATTCAACTTAATTATTAATTTTTGCTACTCCACTGGCCAATCAAGCTTCATATTGTGTTAAGGCCTACCTTATGGATTTTCGTTGTCACCTATCTACGTATTTTATTGCAGTGTTCTGCTACCTGCGGTGTGGGAGTGAAGATATTGAAATTTGAATGCAGCGAACCCAACGCTTGTTCCAATCTCACGAAACCGCCTCACACGAAGCACTGCTCCATACCGCCCTGTTCACTTCAAAGCGAAAATGCCATCGAGGACGAAAAAACCTTCCCAGCTAGATACACCTGGCGTCAGAAATGGAGTCCAGTACGTAACACTTTTGACCTTTATTTTGATTAAAAACTCATTTAGAAGAAAAAATGCCACGGGAATAGCTTGATTTACTTACTTGTTAATGTCGAATTTAAATGTTTCGAACCAAGAATATTTCCTACTCTCTATGGTAGGTATCACCAGAGTATGTGATGCATTTTTAATATCAACGCCGAGTCTACAATTTTCGTCGTAATCAATAATGTTACCTTAAGATTATTTTAAACATTTCAACAATCTGTAGATTCATGTTCTGGATAGAACGAAGTTATGTGCCACATACCAATGGTAGTTAGTCAGTGGACAACACCACTATTGTTTCCGAGTCTACCAAGGTAGCGGAAGCATTGTTTTCACTTTCGGAATGTGAAAAATTTTTTTGTCTCCAAAATCAAAAATTCCACTTGCATTTTGCGTTTTAGACCTTTCTGAACAATTTTGGTTCCGTGTCTGTCTGTCTGTCAGCAAATCCTTGTTACGGGCAAAACTACACGAAGTTATAGTCCGATTTTGATGAAATTTTCAGGGATTGTGTGGGTTGGGATGAAGATGGTCCCCTATAGGTTTCATCAATAGTAGCTTCTGCGCATGCGCAAACGTGAAATCCTTGTTAAGCGCATAACTCCGGGAGTTTTCGACCAATTTCGATGAAATTTTCAGGGATTGTTCGGTTTGATGTGTAGATGGTTCCCTATAAGTTTCATGACCCCCGGATCAATAGTAGCTTCTGCGCATGCGCAAACGTGAAATCCTTGTTACGCGCATAACTCCGGGAGTTCTTGACCAATTTCGATGAAATTTTCAGGGATTGTTCGGTTTGATGTGTAGATGGTCCCCTATAGTTTCATGACCCCCGGATCAATAGTAGCCTCTGCACATGCGCAAACGTGAAGTCCTTGCCACAAGCATAACTCCGGGAGTTCTTGACCGATTTCGATGAAATTTTCAGGGATTGTTCGATTCGATGTGTATATGGTCCCCTATAAGTTTCATGACCCCCGAATCAATAGTAGCTTCTGCGCATGCGCAAACGTGAAGTCCTTGTTACACGCATAACTCCGGGAGTTCATGACTGATTTTGACGAAATTTTCAGGGATTTTTCTCAAGTTATGCTCCTGCATAACAATAAATTTATCCTAATTCAATATTTACTTCGCCTAATTGAACAAAGTTCTTTAGTCAATAATAATTTTCAATGATCTATACAGTCATGTTATGGATACGAGGAAGCTATGTGCCACACCCACTTGGCAGACGTTTTTTTCGGTGCTGATGGTATCATAGCACATAGATATGTATTGAATCGGAACAGATTTTAGAGTGTTCTTGATATGACTAATTGCTGTTGTCTTCATAATGAGATGGAGTTGGAAAATCCAAACCAATGCAGTTTAAGGGAGTATTTATTTTAATTGTTAACTGCGATTTTGAAGTTGAAAAGGTTCTTCGCCCGTTTGGGAAGAAATATTGAATGTTCTTAGAGTTTAAAAAGTACGAGTTTTATGGTAGAAACATACTCGCGCATTAGGATTTTCCTCGTAGACAGGGCCGTAACACTTGTTGGTCTTTCTTCTCCCTCGTACTGTTCCTTAAAAAGGTTTTTAATCTTCTTAAGCAAGAAAACGTTTGAAAAAACCAAAACTGTCCAATGTGCCATGACTTCATTTTTTCATGATTTAACAGTTTATTACGAATACTATGCGTTACTTAATAACACTAAAGAAATGAACAAACAATAGGTAAAATATCAGTAGAGGTTACGATCGAATAGCAGTACAGGTTATTAGAAGAAAGTAAATGCGAGAAAGTGTCAATTGGCGGTGCCACCATTACTAAAATATACATAAAAAGCTACAAAAATATCCTTCCTACCCTTTGGGCTGTTATAGCTGTATTGTGAGAAAAATCTTGAATTTATTATGTTAAATTATTTTTAATTAAGTACAACTAAATTAAAAAAGTATTTAATACAATTTTGGTAGGGAAGAAAGGATTACATTTTAGCCTTGTTCAAGAGCGATGGTGTCGCCGGGCAGCCATCTGTAGTGTGATTCCAAGGTGTTTGAAACTTATATTTTATTTATTGTAAAATTCTACATATCTATTTTCTTCTTCATCCAAAAAAATTAAAATTTGTATGTATTTTTCCCTAGTTTAATTGAAAAAGCAACTTTACTTCCAGAATGATTTCGGGGGGGGGGGGGGGCTCCCCCCCCCCTGGCTACGGCCCTGCTCGTAGAGGCTGCACCATTTACTACCTAAAGGACCTATTTGGGTCTTAGCAATAAATGATGAATGATTGTAATAATTACCTCATTTACCTTTCGCTAAAACATGCAGGGAACTCAAGAAGCCAGTTTTCTTCAACTTTAAACAAAATTAATTGATTCTGTTCGGTTTAGTGTTCCGCTTCATGTGGTCACGGGAGAAGAACGAAGACGACCCAATGCATCGATACCTCGACCGAGCGAGTTGTTTCTGCCAAGTACTGTCTTCCTCTCAACGGCGGAACGTTCGAAGTAAACACGTGTTATACTAGATGTGCCCAATGGAAATACGATGATTGGGAGCCTTGCGCTGCTATATGTGGAGAGGTGAGCTTCAATGATATGGTTAAGGTTATACCTGTTTGTTTGTTGTGGTTATTGGATAACTTGATGGACTAGGTTCAACAATAACTGGTATTGTCTACTGGGTGAACATATTACAGGAGAAAGGGAGAGAGTTTGACTACAGTAGACCAGCACAGCTTATCGGCAAACTCAAAGAATTGTGAGGAGTGTCTTTTCCTGCTACTACGTTTTTCCTTGAAAACTAGGCATATGAAATATAAACGTCAGGCCTTTTCTGTCTGTTTGGTTCTTCTGCTATTATCAAGTGGCCATGAGCGAAGAGTTCTTGTCAAGAGACCACGGTTTTTTCTGGAGACTCACCTCGCCACCACGTTAGTGGTGGAAGATAATCCACAATCCTGGATTTCAGGTTTCGGAAAATGAAGGTCTGTCCTGGCAGTTGCTACAAACACTCGGTTCGAACTTTTGGGTTTTGAAATCACCTTTTCCAAGACCATCGTCTCTGCCTGTCAAGCGCCTTTTACATAAGGTCCAGGCGTTCAGGTTTTGAACTTTGAAACCTGTAGGTTCCACACTTGTTTCATCGTTTTCTCTTCACTGTGTAGGTCATATATTGGAGGTTTTTCAAGTGCCTATTTCCATGATTGCAATATTGACAGGATTTAATAATAATTAATACGCCTGTTGTGGTCTTATTACGTAGGTAGTTACTCCTAAGCTTTCACTCATCAATTTGTCCATCACGCTTGGAATTGATTGGATGTAGAGATGTAGATGTAGGATTAAAACTCTCAGGGTGGGGGTTTGGGAGCCCCCAGCACGGAAGCCTGCTGGCTTATTGTACTTTCCTGGGAGTTTTAAAAAGATTCAGCGATTTGAGGCCCTTGATTAATTGTTGTTGAATAAGCCTCATGGGGTTTGAGCCCCAAAGAGTTCAAATCTACGAGATGCTGTGCAGGACACTCAAATATTATGTGGGATGCCTTTCGTCAGCCTGTCACATAGCAACACAGGGTTGTACTTTGTGTTACCCCAATGCGGTGAACTGGAACCTTAGGGGTCAAAGCCGGTTATGAGGCCTTTGTTCTTAGTTCCCTACGGTTTTTGCCTAGTAGCCAGTCAGTAATATTGGTGTTGGGTTTCTCCACCATAAGTTTACGCATGTCCTTCGATATTGAGCCATCTACTAGTGGTTTGTTTGTTGACCCACATGTTGATGGTCCCCCTGAAGGCGGTTTTTGGTATACCACTTTAACAAATGGGGTTCAGGAGTTCTTGCAACTTCTTGAATTCGAACCCGGTAATTCCAGGTTATTAAGGGTTTGCATGCAAAACCAATCTTGAAGAGATGGTTGGTGCCATTAATGCTTTTATCAAGGCTTGGCTGTCTGAGAGGATGTGGACGTGGGCTTTTTTGTGTCCCCTCCTAAGGCTCTCCGCAGCTGCTGCCTCGATTGCCACCATTTCTGCTTTGAACACAGAGGTGTGCTCCCCTAGTGTAATTGAAACGTTCCACCTTGGTTTAGCCCCATGTACTCCAGCACCAGTTCCTGCCTCCATTTTAGACCCATCTGTGAACCAGATGATGTCATTGGGGCAGCATTTTTTCTCCCTTTGCCCATCTCTTGTTATGGTTGACGTGTAGAGATGGGGTTGGGAAAAACGGGCATGAGATCGGCCACCATGTCAAGTAGTGGTTCTTTTACCATTTCCAAGATGTTGGTGTGGCCTCGGTGGGAAGTTTTCCGCCACGAGCCATTCCATTTCAGCCTTAGGGAGGCCATCATAGCCTCTCCTTTTATGAAAACATCCACCGGAGGCAGGCCCAGTAGAATTTCTTTAGTTGCCGTGGGTGTGCTGTGCATTGCTCCAGTGATGGTTAAGCAGGCCAGCCGTTGAATGCTGGTGAGAATTTTTTGGGCTCCCACCTGACTAGCCTTGTGCCACCACACAACGCAGCAGTACGTTATTATGGGTCTAACGATAGCAGTGTATATCCACAGGACCATTTGCGGTTGTAGTCCCCATATTTTCCCACAAGTGCGTTTGGCACACATGAGGAATTGATTGGAACTTTTTTATATAATCAAATTTAATACAACTAGTGATTAGTGATTACCGACATTTATTGATGTAAACTCGCATGAGTAGATACCTACCCACCTACTTATTGTTTCCGTGATAATCATTGTTGTCCTCTTTAAGAAATTCGCCTTCCAATTTTATCAGAACGATCAATAAAAATACTTTCCAACAGGGTTTCGAAACGAGAAAAGTTTTCTGCGAAGGAGAAAACGGGCAGATTTTGCCTGACCACCATTGTAATCAACATCTCAAACCTTCTCACGAAAGGAAATGCAAAGTGAACTGTCGCAACCATAACAACGAGGCCTGGGAAGTTGGTCTTTGGAGTGCAGTACGTAGCAATTTCTTTAATTATATCATTAATTTAATTATATTATTTCTTTCTAATTATTTATAGGCCGTTTTTTGGTCCTACTACTCCTCAATTCTTTAGCCAGCTCTCTCACTTAATTTAAAGTGCCCTTTAAGGGTTGTCAAAGTTTTGTAAAATCCTCCAAAAAAACTAACGCGGCCTAAATGTGGACTTCTTTTGAGGAACTTTCCATGAGGAATCGAATGAGCCCCTCCCCAGATCCGCAGCTCAAACCATTCCCGATGTATGGTATGATCTTATGCTGCCAACATTTGCATCCACATTCACTACATCACTAGGTTACTGCGATCAAAACAAAAACAACAGTTTTTTTTTTTATCATAGTGACCTAGTGATGTAGTGAATGTGGATACTGGAGTGAACTCCTAAAAGGGTTTATAGCCAATACACGGGTTGAAGCATTCTGATTTGCATGCTCCGTCTTACGACGAAATTAAAAATTTTCAAATAGAATATTTGTCCATTGTAATCGCTCTTGAAAAAAAAAAAAAAAAAACGCTGCAAATTCTTTCACTGGCGTTTATTATTCAGTGATTCATGATTTGAATTTCTACTAAGCTTTGGAGTTTGCGTGTTTCACAGGTGATAGAGCGATTATTAAATTTCAGGAGGCACACAAATATGATCAACTGATCAATCCAAACAGGTATTTTGGTTGAGAATCGATTCAAGTGCTCTATGCATATCTCCTGAAATTCAATAATCGCTCTATCACCTGTGAAACACGCACACTCCAACGCTTAGTAGAAATTCAAGTCATGAATCATTGAATAATAAACCCAAGTGAAAGAATTTGCAGCGTTTTTTACCTTGTTCATTATCTTGAAATTTGTATTTTATTATCCCAGAAGAAGAATTTATAATAAATTATTTATTCTTATCTCTATTAGACCGCTAACCTATAAAATTTACTGTTTCAGTGTTCAGTTACTTGCGGCGAAGGAGTGCAATATCGACCTGTAACGTGCCGATTGGGCCACTGTCACTATTTGGACATACCAGACAAAACTCAACCTTGCTCGATGGGCCCGTGCTATATTGGCAAATGGGAGTTTGGGAACTGGAGTGAGGTTAGTGGTTAGACTTTTGTCAATGTTAATATGAAGTTAATAGGAAATATTGATTACTTCCAAGCTTCAGGAGCAATTGTAATGTACCCAATGCAACTAGCCATTGCGATTTTGTTGGTGATTGTTAGTTCATACTGGATCAGAAACATTTGTTGGTTTCAATGTTGAAGGCTGGTTTCAATGAGCGTAGAAAGTCCAAGATTAATGATCTATTTCTATCAATTTACATACAAACTTGGCATCAGATCCTCTTTTCTTTATTTGTACAATCTGAATCTTTTATGCCACGTATCAAAAGTTCGGTACCTTGTGAAGATCTGAAGGTCGGGCTGAGGAAAGCCGTTTGAGGGTTGGCTAGGCCTGGTGCAGCTTGGGCTGAGGTTCTTCCAAGTCCGGAGGGTCTTCAGCAGGGAAGGATTCGCTCACTGCCCGAAACAATCGGTTCGTAAATCAGACGAGGAATACTTGATTTTTCCAAAATGTTCTGGAGGAGCCTTTTCCGAATCCTGGAGGGAGGTATTTTTTTCCGCTGCTGTGAGTAGTGGGGCATCGACGGCTGAGCGGGTTGAAACTAGGCGGGAACTGCCGTGGGGGTTCCCTTGCAGGCCGGTTTTTCGTTAAATTCGTTCCTCACAACATTCTTAAACATTCAAATGTAGAACATTAAAATAGGTAATAAAAATAAAAGAGCAAAACTGACATATATTTTTTCAATTGCTGAATTTCATTTAGATAAAGCTTTTTAGTCACACAATTGAACGTTTTTTACATTTTTGTGTGCCGATCATGCTCACTTACAGGAAACTTGTGTAATAACCCTTTTCCAGTCGTGCAGTAGGTCTGTAAGAGAGAACATTCTCATTTGGGGTTTTAGAATGATCGTAACTGGGTATTGTACTATGAAATGAACTGTTGGTAGTTTTTCTAAAAGAACGGTATATACTTTTTTCTGTTCAATTTTACGTAAAATTATCGTCTAGAATGGGATGATAAAATAAATGTATCAAATATACGCACGCATATAAATATATAAGCCGTAAAATCTAGGATTTCAGAATACTTCGAAACGGATGTTTTTGAAGAAGTGTTCACTTCCCTAACATTTTTAGGGCCGGTGCAGTAGCTTCATTTTTTACGAAAATTTGCTACTTTGGAGCTCTTGCAAACTCCATCATTGTTCATATCCTTCAGAACTCGTTAAAAGTGTCTAAAATGAAGAAAATTGATGAAGCTTCGCTCTTGAAGTCATAAACAACTGGAATTAATCGTTGTTATTGTAGCGTTTGAGGCCTTTTGTAGGAAAAGTCACCGATTTCACTTGATGAAAAGTATTTTAATTAAATTGCTTCACGTGTGACATTTGACGTCCATTACATGTCTCGATAGAACGAGAGGGGATAGCCCCGCACTCCTGCAGACAGGCAGCCAACATAGGTGATAATAAATTATTTTTCACCTTGCCGCCTAATTACAAATTAGGGGAGGTACATTACAGTTATCCTACTTACTTCGTCAGTCCTCTTCTACTTTGCGGTGTTGAGGTTTTTGCAAAGAGCAGACCATCCTTTCCTGTCCGCTGCTAGGGTCCTAGCACGGCCACATTGAACTCCCCTGGCTTGCAGACTGGCCTGGAAGTTTTGTGCGACGTGGTCTACCAATTGCTCTTCTGCTTGGGAAACGTGCTTCCCAAGCCATACGCGGATATCTATTGTCTGGCATTCTTAACACATTTCCGAACCACCGAAGCTGCGCACCCTCTAATCGGTGTTGCAAGGGATCCAAGTGCAGGTTTCTCCGAATTGTTTGATTACGGACCCTGTCTCTTCTTGTCTTACCTTCCACCCTCCGAAGGTATCTCATCTCCGAAGTTTGGATCCTGCTAATATGTTTAGTAGTTATTGTCCATGATTTGGAACTGTGGATAAGGGTGGGGACGTAGACCAATTGGTACACACCAACTTTTGTTTCCTTTGAAACCTCTCTCTTGCCTATGAAGCCCCTGTTCATTGCATGTTATAGGCGAGATGTTGCAGCAATTCTATTATTGATCTCTTGGTCTTGCTTCCCATCTTGGCTGATCGTGGCACCCAAATACTTGAAACTCTCCACATGCTCCAAGGGCTCTCCTCTGAGGGTGATAGAGTATCTCAATCGTTGTTATCCAAAAATGAAAATGACCCGTTCCATTTTGTTCTACCACCTCTCTTGTTAACTAGCTGTAAAATCTCACGGTATCTATATCTTACAATATGTTAGGAGAAACCTCATCAATTGTAATATTATGGGTTTTCCCTGGCCACGGCAGAAGGGATGGAAAATCTCACTTGGGTGTCAGAACACCCGTATAAATGAGCCTGGACCAGGCCCCTTCAAATGTCACAAGTTCGCAACTCAACATGGCAATTTTCAACCGTTCCAATTTGATGTCACCGTAAATTCATGACACTTTAAGACTTATGACTTACTTATATATTTTTCTTCCACAGTGCAACGTTACGTGTGGTCAAGGAATCAAGGAACTCCAGGTGTTTTGTAAAGCTAACGGTGTGATAGTTTCCGAAAAACTTTGCGCTGGACCTAAACCCGCAGCAAAGAATTCCTGTTACATTGAAGGATCTTGCGAAAAATCCCACACGTCGTTTGTATGGCGAGCGGAAAAATGGTCTCCGGTAAGTAGTAATTTTTAATTCAAAAATACTGCATTGGAATTGTTTGTAAAAGTTACAGTTTCGAAGTTAAAATCATTGTAAGAAACCAAAAACTTGATTTTCTCAAGTTTGAGGTTAGTAATGATTTAGATAATTAACCTCCCAACTTTGCCGAATACTTTTATGATAACTTATATCTAGTTAAAATATAATTGGATCCCATAATTTTTGTAGGGTAAGGTGTTTAACCTTCTCGTTATTGGCCCAAGCTATACCACCTTACTCTGTCCACTCCACTTCTGATAGTGAAACCCCAATTTCAGGATGTCGTTAGTTCGATCCTCTATCTTTAAGCAGACTTTTAAGCAAAACCCTTGGGTTTCATTTTCGTAGCAATTTTGTCATGTATGCATGAATGTACATACTTATCTCCACATTTGATCATACCTACCCAACAGGCACTATCTTACGAGTAGTTTTATTCTTAGCTAGCATTGTCATCCCACACATTGTAGATACCATGTTCACAGCTCATTGCATATATGACATCACAATCTTTTTTTTTTTCCTTTCACAAGTTTTTTATCACATTCTATCATCAGCACCTTGTACGTTCCTTCATATGATAGTAGAAACGAAGGAAAGAGGAACAGAACTGACTTTGTACGTTTTATTATAAATCTACGTTTTTGTTCCTTATTTCCTTCATTTCGTAATTTTTATATTTTCCATTCTATCTACTTCACGAACCCAAAAATTAATCAGTAGTGAAGTGAAATGATGATCAACCAAAATTTTTTAGAGACTCAACACTTCAGGTTAAGGGTCCAAATGGAACTTCCCAAACGCCAAGCTTTCGATCTATTTAAAGTCTTATTCAGGGCCTATATGCAAGTCAAATTAATAAAGTCGACGATTTCCACTGTTTTCGAACTTACTTCATTAAAATTGAAATATCTCTCTTAAATTTCACCAACATTCCAAATTTGAGGATGACGTTGGAAAGATTGATGAATTTCCTGCCACTTTAGTGTTCTACGAAACTTTTCAAACAGAATTGAGGAGTGACAGCAGAGTCCAAAAGAGTAAATTTGGGCAAAATTCCTAGATTATCAATTTCGGAAACGTTTTAAACTTTCTATAGCAAAATCGTACAGTTCTCCTGTATGGAAAAAATTAGTTTTGAGGAAAAAATGGGGTTTTAAGGGGAAATCAAGTTATTGTTGTATATTATTTAAAAAAAAGAATTTGCCGTAGAATTTTTCATATATATTTGTTTTCACTGAATCGAGTGGTGACTCTTTTGGGTCTCCTCGGATCTGTTATTGTTAGTTACTCGTGATAACCTAACTACAGAAACAACATTATAACTCATATATTTCATAGAAATGAACATCATTCTTAATTTGACTTCTCTTTTCTCCTTTCTAATTGTAGGCCCTAAGGAGCCTTTCAATAAATCTCGAAAGCTTGTCGATGATGAGTCCCATTCGGTTTTAACCCTTCCTGATATTGTTACACCAAAAATTAATCACTTATACTTACTAATTCGATTATATACGTATAATTAGTTGTAGATGTAGCTCGCCTGGTAGGTTTTTGAGCGTTACGGTATGCCGTTTTTAGTAAACTAATAGCAATGTACCTCATACTGTAATTCATAAGTAGGTGCCAACCTATTTAGAAAGTAGGTTAGTTTATGAATGCATTTACTAAAACCAAAAATAGAGTATACTCCGAAGGAGAAGATAATAGAATAGGAAGAGACTGCAAACAATGGGGTTGCAAGCACACCAAAATAATTTTGTGACTTAGTATAAAAAGAACAAAACTTTGAGGGTAAACGTGTTATGTTCAAGGAGTATAACCCACAGTCAAAGAAATTTGATAGCAGCCGTTACAGTTTGGCGGCTTAGTGGTAAGGACGCGGGTTCGAACCCAGTCAGAGGTATCCATATTTTTGAGCCTTAACAGTAGGCAGGCGCATTTGGTAGGACCCAAAATAATACGCAACAATCATTAATTAAACTCCTTTAAATCCAAAAGACCTTAAACGTCACATTTCCTGAAGTAGCATTTTTCGTTTCCTCACTGACAAACATAGATTCGTCTAATGAACGTAGGTAACAAGTGTACAGTGAGGATTTTTAAACTTTCAAAAGCTTATGAACTGCGTTAACTTGATCGATCTGACTGAAAATTGGTACATAGACCAAGTAAAGGTTAAGGGGTTGTTCTAGTCCCTTCTCGTAGGTAGGGTTTTTGGGTTTAATTATCAACGTCTGAGTAACACAAATCCATTTGTATTAGGAACTAACGCACCATGAAAGCTTTAACCTAAAAAAACCAACCTGACTGGTAAGATGACTCACACTAAAGTCAGATGTAAAGTTTTACATCTCCCTATACGTGAGGAAGGTAATCCAAATTTTGTGGATAAAAGTTGTGGGAACTACCTACTATTTTACTATCACTGACAATCACAAAAATGACCGATAAGTATTGAAATTAAAAATTGAACTGCATCCTACAACTGATCATAAATGGACTTTAGAAACTAACATAAATAATAATTTTTTCGATTCGAACAAAATAATGAGAACTCAACAGCTGTTGTTCATTGCGGATCTTGTTGAAATCCTGGTGAAAGGAAACTGAAATCGATTCTGGCTGAAGAGATTAGTTGGTAAAAGTTGAAGAACAAGGACTCTAGGGAGATAATTGGTGCTGTTCATTGCGAGGTGATGGAATGGAATAGTTGCCCCTTCCATTGAGTTGAATGCGGTAATGCCCGCCACGCTCACAGGGCGACCCAGACGCTTGAAGGCGTCTGATTCATGTTCCAAGGCGAGGGATTTAAGAATTGGGAAGGGCCAACTAACCGTAATATGGATATTATCCATCGCACCATTCCTAAAGATCCCCATGCAAGTCTAACAAGTACACAAGTACATTCTTCACGTTCTCTCAACCAACAGGACTTGTCTCTCATTTTAAAGCCAATATCACTAAGCATTGAGTACCTACTTAAGCAGATTTATTTTCAAACGAATCAATGTTGGCTCTTTCTAAGGAACCAGACTTCGCTTTTCGGGAATTGGTGATTCAATTGTAGGCTCACAATCAACATGCGTATGATCATCAGTAGGTAACATTAAATAAAGCAAAGGAAAATCAAATAGACAGAACCTACTTCTAACCATTTTGATCTGTACTCCCTCTGGTTTATCATTTCCATAATAGGAGATGGTATTGTTGCCATATGTCGCAGTAAACCCACCCAAATAGACTGTCCTTAGGTACTCTTTTCGCTATTTTTCCTGCATCTATTTCAACACATACAACATTTAATAAAGGGACTCTAAAATGTTAAGAGAAGCAGATTTCAAACATCAAAACTGGACCATTTTTTCATGATCAAAGATAATTACTTACCTCCATTACTGATTACATAATGATTAAATACCTACCAAATTGAATTGGTAGTAGGTACCTAGACCTTAAATGTCAAATGAGTACTGGAATTTAAATGTTATAGTTATAGCCTTTTAAGATTAAATTCTACCGTTTTAGCTGTTAAAGATCTTGCTTTCTTTCATGCCCCATTCGAGATCTACATCAGAGTGGAGCGTATATTGTTTTATTTACTGGAAACGTTTCGTTCCTCTATGGGAACTTCTTCAGTCCTGTTATTAGGTAATTATTGTTTAAGTATATCCAACCATCAACATCATCATCATCCAGTTCAACACACATGGGTTATTGGTGTAATCTTATCCTTAGCCTGCCAAACAGGTAATATAAGATCACCATTGAAAATCCAGAGGGGAAGACTTTTTTAGGAGTTTTTGTTAGATATCTCACGAGAAAACAAATGGAAATTTGTTAGATGTTAATTTGCCAAAAAATATATGCTATAAATATCACTTTTTTCGATGATAAAACAGAAAGAATATTAGAGAACTAAATTTTTATAAGATGACTCCTGAATTTACTTCTCTAATATTCCTTCTGTTTTATCATCGAAAAAATTGATATTTATAGTATATATTTTTTGGCATAATAACATCTAACAAATTTCCATTTGTTTTCTCATGAGATATCTAACAAAAACTCCTAAAAAAGTCTTCCCCTCTGGATTTTCAATGGTGATCTTATATTACCTGTTTGGCAGGCTAAGGATAAGATTACACCAATAACCCATGTGTGTTGAACTGGATGATGATGATGTTGATGGTTGAATATACTTACACAGTAATTACCTAATAACAGGACTGAAGAAGTTCCCATAGAGGAACGAAACGTTTCCAGTAAATAAAACAATATACGCTCCACTCTGATGTATCATATGAAAGTGGTTACACCACATCCCATAACCATGAATTCGAGATCTAGAAAACCATTCTCTAGTTTTAGAGACCAGTCAAACAATCTTGTGTTTTCTATCTTGCCTGCTGCCTACCTAAGCAACACTTGTAGTTAGAGAGGTTTTCCATCTGAGCGTCAAAAGCGTTGTAGTCGGAGGTAGACATTTCCGAGCAACTGCCTCGATATGTGTTTGTACTCTACTGATTAGTTCATCATAGATGTTGAATCAGTCTAGCAATGAATAAATTGGCGCAGTCTTTTCTACACTGAACAAAGACTGGGACAACAATTATGAACTCAGTGTGTTCAAACACATATACCACAAACAAGATGCCTGGATGTTCATCTGCTGAGACACATTGCTGGTGTTGCTGATTTGGAAAATCTCTCAAACCACAAATTTTGCTCTGGTCGATAAGCGCATACTACAATAACTATGGACTTGACAATTAAATCAATTTCTTCATAACGTTTTTCATGTGCTGCTCGTTTCCGAGCGTCACACAGCCGAAGATCAGACGCAGTCCTATTGTTTTCTTTTTTTTGCTTTGAAAAAAAAATGTTGTACATTCTTGCCAGTGTATGCTGAACAACTGCACGAAGACGCGGAGGCTCTACTGCGCTAACGGGGATGAGCAAGTAGAGGATTCCGAGTGTGAGAATTTGACGAGACTCAAAACCACACGCCCTTGCAAGAGGATTTGTCCGAAGGGTGTTAGGCATCCTTATGTTTGGCGACCTGACAAATGGAGCCAGGTGAAAACCATATTTTTGAGTTTTGTGGGACTTTTTTTTAATGCACTTTTTTTTGGATTAAAAAAGAAACATGAATTCTGTGAATTGGGAAGTAACACAACTAAATTAAATTATATGCAATATAGTCCGAAAAAAAAGCATCTGTACTAATACTGTCTGATACAGCTTCAAAGGAGATTTAAAAATCACGTTAAGCAAAAAGGAATCTATGCCAGAAATCGCTACGCCACGCCAACCGATGACTGCATGGAAATATTAATACCCGAAACTTCACAGATCTGTATATTACCTATTTTCTTTCAAAAATATGAGAAATCAAATTTTTAACTTGAAGATAGCCAACTCTTTGTGAGGGACATTGAGGGCTTATATACATTTTTCGGTCCACTTTCGTTTCAAGGGGTACATTTACCTATTTCATGCTTTTTTTGAGGTTTCTGAACTATTGGAAATTGCATGCTGTATATCAAATGGTTTTATCGCGAACATTTATTACTGAAAAAGTGCAACGTGCAATGGATGCAAACTTTTTGGTCTTTCGAGTGTTATTTTTGTTGTTCGAGGTAAGTACGAAATGATGGGGTGTTTTATCAGCATGACTCTTGAGAATGTTGCTTTCTTCAGCGCCTATTTTGGTATATGCCCATTCTTCCTGCCTACACGTATACAATGCTTTTCTATTGATAAGAGTGAGCTTGTATGCTACCAAACCTTCCAGCTGCATGCAGTACATCAATCTGTACATCCATCATTACATATATGTTACAGCTATATGTCGAAAAATGTGCATGATATGATAATGAAATGTATTATAGGTCATTCCGCATTCATTTAATTGAAATATTCTTGCCCAAGGTAGGTACCTATTGAGTATTAATTGGTACTTTCATCTCTTCTGCTTCTGTACACGTGGTGGGCATCGCAACATTTCAAACTGTATTGAAATAACTGCCATAGAAGATGGGGATTTGTATCTCATCCTATTGTTTCTCCCAAAAACACTGGATAATGATCATCTTCGATTCTCAGAATGCATTTGAGCTGACCAACAATGTCTAACAACACTTAAATCATATGTACCTACTAACTAACAAATGGCCATGGCCCATGGCTGTTTGGCAATCCAATCCTTACATTATTCCAACCTGGACCATCTAGACCATCTAGAGGAAGGGTATGGTGCAGCATCCTGAGCGCTGCCCAGCGGGATAGTATTACACCTCCCATTCATGTAGTATCAAATCGAATCTTGTGCGTTGTATCATTCAATATTTACATGGTGATTGATACCTCCTCTTCGACGCCTCCTACTTGTTTCTAGGTTACCACTTCTTGCCTCTTATTTCAAATCAGCCGGTATCACGGTTATCAATAAACGGCACTGGTGTTCAAATTTTGCCGTCCGTTTCTTGCTCATAACTTGCAGACGATATATGAATTCAACCTTGAAAACGAGCCAGCGGCTGTGATGTCACAACCTTGGCCAAACGTCTGCAGATAGAATTTACTCTGGAACACACCGAATATTCCACCTCTAGAATATGATTCTGGGGGGAAATACCTGATCATGGCAAACGAACGGAAAACATCAATGATCCCCCCCCGGCCACGACTGTCACCGTCACTTGACTTGCGGACTATTATCGTTCTTATCACTCTAGTTTGATGTAGGTTCTCTTACACTGTGCGATCGATATTGCACATGATGGATAGGTTAGAGATACCTCAGTGGCTACTTTCTCTTGTAGAGACATCCATCGAACGGAGCCCAAAGCATGCACACTTGCCCGTTGGTGGATGCCTAGTGTAATTTATCCTGCCGTGCAGGGCTGGGGCATTTCACAATACCCTTCCTCTAGATTCTCCTATTTCAACCATAACTGATTGACAAACTGACATCTTACTTTAACTGTAACTGCATCTTCCTTCAGTCACATGTAAGAATGCTGGTAAACGAACAGGTATATTATATTTTACCTCTTTGGTTAAGCTTTTCGACGCTATTGTGTATTGGTGGTTTTCGTTTCTGGCATTGATCATCACCAGTGTCAGTTCATATTGTGCCTACGACTTATTTAAGACGTGCTTTACAGTGCTCATCTTCCTGTGGACGTGGGAAGAGAACTCGGCCGGTTCATTGCTTTTGGAGGGGACGGAATAAGAGGAGGCAGCAGGTTGATGACCGCTACTGTTCCGGCCCTAAGCCCATCTCCGAAGATTATTGCGAAGGGTCCTGCGGTAGGAAGTCACATGACGTCTTCACGTGGGAGCCTGGACCTTGGAAAATGGTGAGAACCATCATCCTTATCAAACGAGCGAAACATATAAACTGTTGTGATAAATGTTAGCAGTTGATCACTGATTTGAGCAACGAAAGCATAGAAACCAGCAAATAAGTTAGGGTGTGTGAAAACATAAATTATTGAACTATCACACTCATGCTGCATACAACTAATTTACATTGTAAATTGACGGTTTTACAAGTTTTTTCCGTTTGAATCCACTTTAATTTCTGGGGAGGAACGTCATTTGTGGCTCTTGGAATGGAATTGATTCTGGGAAGCATTTCATAACTTTTCATTCTTGCATAGTCCCAACCCATGTAATTTAATCTCCTTATAGATGCCTTGGTTTCTAAATTGAGAAAATTATTCCGTGTATTTAAGGTAGTTAGGAATTCAGGTAAGAATATCATACAAACTAGCAAATACATCAAGTTAGGCAAGTGCGAAAACATGAATTATTGAGACCGTTGTACACATGCAGTATACAATTAATTTAAATTGTAAATTTATGACTTAACACGTTTTTTCCTCTAGAATCCGCTTTAATTTTTTGGGAGGAACCTCTTTCTATTCCCTAGGAATGGAGTTGACTCTATGATAGCATTTCATAACTTTCATGCTTTCACAGTTCCAACCCTTGTAATTGTGTTTTCTTAAAATTGGCTAACAAATTTTAATATCTGTCAGTCATGGATCGTATCTTGAAATTCAATCTCCATGTAGATGCCTTGATTCTTAAATTCTATTCAATTACTCTATGTGTTTAAGGTAGTTAGGTATTTTCTGTTTATCGACTGAGGACTATCTACATTGGCTTAGTTTTTCTTTGTTGGAGTGTATTATTCTTGCAAGTTATTCATAATATTATACTTGAGATAGCCTTTCGGAAGAGTTCAAGATACCCTGTTGTATTGCTTCATCTTGACTTTTGTATGCTCAACGTACGGCGATTGTTTTTATTTCATTCGTGCTTGCTAAGCTCTTAGGGGCAATGCCACCTGTATATTGCTCAAGTTGAATACCGAACGTGCAAAAAAGCACTTATCTTTTTTCCTTTTTTTCCTGTTATACAGTTTTTTGTGGTTGTAAGATTAACCCTGACAAGTTCAGTATAGTGAACTTTAGGAGACTAAGTCCAAGCCAGATAGAAGAATTTCATTAATGTGGGGAGAGTTTCTATTTCAAGGCCGCCGGTACTGGTTGATTATTCACAAAATTTATTCTTGGCTGAGATCTGCTCCATCAGACGCCACAAGTTCTTATGATTTTACTTATTGGGAGGCAAAGGGAATTCCACTTCGATTGCGCTCGTGTGTACGAACAATAAATTCATACTTCTATTTTGAATAGTTTGGTTCTCAAGTAGTGAATATTGCGCTTTTTGTCCTGTTGAGTATTGAAGTTCATGAGTGAGGGATTTGAAAATATTGTTCCTGACGTAGCATATTAGATCAATTGCGTACATAGCTATCAATGTCAACAGTGAGAATTGTGTGAATCAAGGTCTGCATGAGGTTGTACAGACCATTGTTTTCATAATTCACAGAGTGGATTTTACCCTTTGAATCATTTGTATTGCAGTTGGCAAAATACCGCGTATTATGACAGTTTATCTTATGTGAGATTCAAAATATGAAATGATAAACTCTGACTAGTATTGATCCAGAAAGGCATTGAGATAAGCGCCAAAGCATATAAAGTACACAGCTAAGCTTGCAGCATTGCGATGTGGGATTACCAGTTGAACTCGCAGTTGATAACTAGACTCAGAAGTATAGGATCCGGAACTGTGACTGGACTGGCACCAGTTTTCCATGTAAATGTAACGATTTTGGTTTTTCGTTCATATAAAATCAATTACTTTCCAACCATATTTTCTGGGGTTATTCCAATTATTCGATCCAAATCCGCGTCAGATTGCGCCCTAATCACCATAGCAGGGAGCGACCAGCAATCCATTTTGAAGAAGGCAGAGCTGATGAATGTGTTCAACAAACATTTGTTACAGCTTGGGCAAATCTTTAATGAGAGGCTACATATATAGGAAGCTCAATAGACAAGGGCTATAGCAACTCACCAGTACAAATCAAAATTCCAGACCTGGATCTTTGATGTGCACATATTTTCAACTTTTACCCATTTCCCCAGACCTACTTCTAAAATCGAATTTACTGCTGATGAGAATTGAATTTGCAGTCATGAGTCTCAACCACAATTTCTTCCTGTACGTGGTTAACAGTTGGTTGAAATGGATTGGTTTGGTTAATCCTTGAAAATATCCTGCCACGATTTCTGCAAGACAATTATTTTCTGTTATAGAACTGACTCATATTAATTAATTAAAGTGTAAGTAAAATGTGTACTTGAAAACGTAATAACCCTCTGATATCCATCTTGTTTTTCAGTGCTCGAATTACTGTTCGAAAAAGGGCAAACAAGAAAGAGCAGTCCATTGCATCAATGGGGTAGGAAAAGAAGTTCATAAAAGATTCTGTAATAAATCGAAGAAACCGCCCAACAGAAGAAAATGTGAGGAGAAATGTAAGTAGCAATTTGGCACACTTGGACGACAAGATCTGAACCATCAAGTTGATTATTGAATGATGTGTATCTAACCGGGGCTTTGAACCCTCTTAAAACTCCTTATTTTTCGCTCATTTTTAGGTTTCAATCCCAAGTAGGTCTTTACCGGTCATTCTTCATTGTTCTCCTCGATTTACTTCTTTATTAATCCTTTTACGACGTATACCAACACCTAATCCGATACTCGTGCATAACAATTCAACTTGGAAATTCCTTGCATTCAATCAAAGCCACTCTTTTCTCATTCATCCCTTGGGAAACCAAAAGTCCAATGAACTGCCGGTTTTCCCCTGTGAGAACTAGCTAGATCTTGCCTTCGTGCAATTCGAGTTTCTATTGGCTGCCCGTTTTAACGTCAACTGTCCTTTCTCCAGTACTTTTTTGGAGGCGTTACCAATAGTGAAGTGATGATTTGTGAGAAATATCTAATTTAAGGAACTTACTTCCTAGCTCTCCTTGTAATCTGGTGTTCTTAAATCAAACCTTTTTTTGAAGCAGTAAAATTTCAGAAAACTTGAAAATGTAATCAGCTTTCCAATAGTATGGTACACTTTGCAAACCCACAGTCTAGTGTAACCTAGAGGTGGGTAGTGAGTGAGTGACCTTGTCTCAAATAACTTCTCTTTCAAGTGAACTTGTCCCAAATGACCTGCGGAGGGAAGACCTGCAGTTCGTCACAAGACGGTTGGAACAGCATGGCTCCCCGAGGCCGACGTTCAAACTACTCAAAGACCTGCAGGTCTGCCAAACCGTTGTTCACAAAGTGACCTGCAGTTCACCCATCCGCCATTAGCTCGGGTTTCCTTCTAGTCAACGACTTCAGGGTCAATACCATTTAAATTTACTCAATACTATACTATACTGGTCGATACTATACTCACAGAGTCGAATATAAGTAGGTATTTATATGAAAATCTGCATGAGGACTCGAAAAATGACAAGGGAGTAGGGAAAGAGAACAGTAGATGACTGTCATTTACCAAATTCTGACGAATGAGGAAGATAATAGAGGTTGACGGTCATGCCACGAGATGGCAGTGGTGGTGGTGACTGTCTCAGAAGTAAACGGCGAACTGCAGGTCCCATTCATTCACGAAGTGAACTGCAGGTGTCACATTCAACCATGGAGTGAACTGTGAAGCGGCCTGCAGGTCGCATTCAATCACGGAGTGAACTGGTGAACATCTCCCACTGACCTTGTCTTTGGACTGAGTGACCTGCAGGTTGTCTACTCCCTCAGGTGACCTGGGTTTACACACCTTTAGTGTAACCTCACGTCTATGAAGACTTTTTGTTAGGATCTGAATTCGTCCTTACATCCGTTATCTACTGGTTAGTTCACCTTACCTTTGCTACGCAGCGCTGATGCATCACTTTCTTCCTTTGGATACTCCAGGTAAACATGACTCGTATTGGCCAGACTCATCTCAAACATTCATCGACATTTCCAACGTCAAATCTGTTTTATTTTCTTTCAATTTTGTCCACTGTTTAAAACATGGCGAGTTGGTTCAAATTTGAATCTGGGTGTTTGTTCTGTTCCAGGTCCTACTTGCAGGGATCTTTACCTTATGAAGAAAGAAGAAGACCTTCGAGATGACGAGTACACTCTGTATCCGAGGGGTCCGTCCAAACCAGCTGCCAAAATTTACTGTTATAAGATGGATTCAGGGTGGCCCAAGGAGTACATTTCAGTCGCTTATGAAAACTATGCAATGGTCTACGACGAAGAGTAAGCAAAATTGTTTTCATGGAACGAAGTGTGTTTTCTAATGCATCATATAGGGTGTTCACCTTTGGTACCTGCCACAGGCCAGATATAAATTGTACGACTACTTCCTACCAAAAGTTGTCCTATAACTTTTTCATTTTATAAGATTTTTGTGGAAATGTCGACCTTAGGGTTGGGTAGGGTTTAGGTATGTGATTCAAAGGTAATGAATGTTGGTTAAATGTTGAATGAATTGAACCAATTGGTACTTGGGAATTCAAGTTTTAGTTGAAACCAAATTTATGGGGATTCGGAGCGTAGGAAGTTACATGAAGGCAAGGAGGTGGGGGAAGTCAGCTGACTGCAGTCCGGGGACATGAGAACAAAAA
The DNA here is from genome assembly GCA_031894815.1 of Creontiades dilutus. NCBI lineage: Eukaryota > Metazoa > Arthropoda > Insecta > Hemiptera > Miridae > Creontiades > Creontiades dilutus. The sequence goes on along the minus strand of JAVIWC010006977.1, from coordinate 329,115 downwards.
ATTAATTAGTTCAAATCAATGGTGTATTTATATGTGTGTGTGTGTATCTGGGTGAGTACTGGCCTCTAGATAGGGGCTCTAGCTGGGAGGTCGCCTACAGTGCTGCTGACCTTATTTTGTCAGGCAACAGTTGTGATGCAATTGAGCAACTCCAACTGCTCCAAACCCCAGCTCATCTGCTGTGTTTGCTACTGCAGTTTATGATTTAATGGATGGACTAAATCCCCTATTTCCTCCCAACGGAAGGAGTGGGCTTTAGAGGCCATTGGGGCCTGCAACTACCGACATTTTCATCCCGTCGTGTGTAGTCATGGGGCAGTAGATACCCCTTGCCGTGCCTGTCAGGGTAAGATTGATAAGAGCCTGCATCATCAATGGTGTAGCAGGGTTCACGAACTCAATGTGCCCACATTCTCCCTTGTGATGTGGTTTGCAACCACACAGCAGGTGCATTGTCATCCAGTGGCTGGGATACGGAGAGAGAGACTGTATCATTTTCCCAGTGACCAGGGCAAGAAGAAAGATTTTTACCCTTAAGCCCAATTTGTCAAACCCTGGATTTCCACGTTGTCAGTGGCAGAAAAACGACCTGCGCCTAATAACATCAAGGTTATGCAACAGCGTCTTAGTGCGGAGTGCGGTACGGGAAAAGTTACACGGAGTTACTCGAGCTGGTTATCTCGTCAGGAGTACTTTGTGTTGTCACCACCCCTTTCATCCAGTACTCTTACTTAAACCAGTGGTCATTCTATAAGGCCACTTCCTTCCAACCCTCCCCCTTCTTCCTCTATTTCTCAAATCCCAAGGCCCATCTGGGCTTCCTCCCCATTTGTATTTTGTTTAGTTTTTTCGTTTTTATTTAATAGTGTACCTCTGACTTTTGAGGGCAGATTTTTTTTTTTTTTTTTTTTTAATAAATGCTTATGTGGATGTATGCACACCTTAAGACTACAGTACCTCTCGTATTATAGATTCCATGAGTAGGCCGTACGAGCAAAAGTGCTTAGATATATTATACTGTAAGAGATACTGCCTAGTAAGTTCCTCCCCAGAACCCCAGTAAACACTTTTCAGATTGATTTTTCATCTATTGAATCATCTTAAAATACTTCCTTGGTACATTAGGTAGATGGAAAATTTTACTCTCTCTCCAAATATATAATCAAATTTCAATGGTCCCAGGTAATTAAGGGAGTTTTAGTCTTTATAGTGAACTAAAGTCAAATTCTCAAAAAAGATCTAAGATGTTGGAAAAAAAACACTTCTATGCGGTGTAAAACACAAATGGCAGATACCCAAGGTTTACTACCTGTATACAGTGAAAACAAACTGTAGTGGACAGTGAACACAGACTGTAGTGGTGTTATAGACTGTGTGAAATTGTGCGGGTAGTTTTTTTCGTGTATTCTTTCTAATTTTTCTTGATTGATTAATGACGTTGTTTGCTTTCAGTATTAGGGCACCGAGTAGCGCGATGTGCTCTGAGCTGCCTTTTCGACAATGCCACTACAGTGCCACCCCTCGATTACAAAGCGGTTTTACAAGGTTCTACAAGTTGGGACTAAACATCTCATCGCTCACTGTTGTTGGTAAGTTGGTGAAATTGTTAAAAACAATTCATTAAAATTGGAATGGGTGGCTATTGTATTTTGCACCTGTACAATACAGTTTTCCGGCTGAATCACATAATAGGTAACGCATCTATTTTTCCAACTGATCTACAATTTACTAGAAGGATTGATGTAGGATATTTTTTTGTTTTTGAGATGTGATCGTAGCGAACATCCAGACCAGCAAACTAGACGATAGGAGACATCTGGTTTTTCAATATGGCGACGGTCTTATAGGAGGTGCGTTACCTATTCTGTGATTCTACCCAGTTTTCCTAGTGCCCAGATTAGTAGGACCGAATTTGGGGAGTTTTTGTAAAATATTTGCTTTTCCGTCTACACGAATCTGACGTACTCAGCAGGGAGTGAATTTACGTAGGTTTTGTTTTTTGTTAACATTTATGTCAAGACGGATTGGACGTACTTGGTAAACCCATTCAACCCGTCGCTCTTGAAGAGGTCCACCCTGCCAGCCAAGCAACACTGGCGTCCTGAATTTCATGTTTTGGTGGTTATTTATTCTCAAAAAATGATTAGGATGCTATCGGTGTGTGGGAAAAGTTCATTCTTCTTCATTTTCGGAAATGAATTCTTATGAAGCCATCAGAATGCGGCAATGGAGACGGTTATGATAACCTGCATTGTTTCCACACTGACCTGCCCGGCCTGGTGACTTTTTATGAATACAAGTCAATAAAATCGTTTATGTACCTGTTCTTTGGCAAATAGAATCAGAAGTAACAGCTTGATAAAAATATAATGAGCATCATAATTCCAAAGCTTTTGGACGACAAAAGAGCAAAAAAATAGTAAATTTGACGCTTATCTGCAGTGGGGTATCATCAGCTCTATTGACAAATAGAAAACGGCCCGAGCTCCAAACGAACAATGTCCTACGGTACCTTGAAGGTCACTGAACGAGAAAACCACCAGACAAAGAACCTACAGCCCTTCTCCATACACAACAACGCATTGAAATCAAGCGGAGTTGGGAGAATGCCATGACTTTGAAGACGTCAGCCAGGCTGAATGGGTTAAAGTGGTGGAAAGCATCATGTCTGGACGTATTTAAAGTACTCACTTTCGGTAGGGCCAGAAAATTATTTTGTTGAGATGGATCTGACGTACTAGGGCTGATCAAGTAGCAGATCGTATAGACATAATGTTTGTTATTTCGATGACCATGAAGACACTTTTAGTTATTTGGATTTTCTTTTACGTTTACAGCTGATGACTGGACATTCGCCCACACAGTGCGAGGGAATCACATCGCACTGGGGGAGGCAGGCGACTGTTACTCCAGGCGATGCCCCCAGGGAGCGTTCAAAATCAGCCTGAGAGGAACTAGTTTCGTCATATCACGAGACAGCAAGTGGCATGCGAAGCACCCCTTGACCAACATGAAAATCACGAGAGATGTAAGTTTTTCAATTTAGTAATACTAAGATAATTGTTGTAGGTACTACTAAGTAATGTGTAGAACAGTTCCAGGCCGAGAACATGTTATGCTATCCTGCCGTCATGTTATCCTTTATAACATGAACAGCGGTCCCTTCTGGGTATCTTACAAGACCCAATTTCCACCCTCCTCATCTGCCTATGTAGAAAATTTGTAAAAAAAAAACCTTGTTTTTGTCCGATATGGGATGGGAGGAACCTCTGGTCACTGAGATCTATTGTGACACTTTCCCAGTTTCACTTCAGAATCGTTTTGATGGCCTCTTGATTCACGGAGTGAAAGAGGTTTTCAGGTGTTTCCTTGGCAATATTGGCGGGTGTTAGGGCACCCTTTCCGAAATGCCGGAATCTTATCGATGCAACAGCAGGGCAGTCGCAGAGTACGTGTTCAGTTGTCTCTGCTTCTTCGCTACAGAGCCGGCATTCTACTGTCCTGGCCTTACCCATTTTGTTAAAGTGGTACCTTAGAAGACAGTGGCCAGTGAGGAGTCTCACAAGTTTGCGAAGGTCTGTACGCCTCAGTGACAATAGTGAGTGTGCGCGTTTCTTTGAGATTGTAAGAAACCGCTTGGCTTGTCTCTGCTTTGGGGCGTCTTGCCAATATGTTGTTTGAGTCTTGTCCTCCCATTTCTGGACCTGTTGAGTTATATAACTCTTGGTAACCCCTAATTGAGGTTCAGGTCCAATTGGACTAGACTCTGATCCCTTTTTAGCTAGTCAATCAGCTTCTTCGTTGCCTTCTATTCCTTCATGACCTGGTACCCAAAGCAACCTCAATTTGTTGCCAAGGGCTGCGGCCTTGAGTGAGGTGAGGCAACTCCAGGTCAGCTTTGATGTTATTGAAAAGGCAGAAATGGCCTTTAATGACGCCTGGCTGTCTGATAGTTTGTAAATTCTTGCACCTTTGAGTCGTTTCCAGGCAATCTCTTGCGCACATATCTCTATAGCATGCGTTTCTGCCTGATAAATGGTGGCTACATTGCCAAGAGGTTTAGAAAGGGCAAAATTTGGGCCCCTGATCCCCAATCCCGCTGCGCCATTCATCACAGACCCATCCGTGTACCACACTAGTGAACCTGGCTCAAAATGAGGAACGCCTCTCTTCCAGAATTCACGATCATTGATGATCACACATTGATGATAAAGGGTAGGTCAAAGTTCATGTTTTCCAACATAATGTCGGGAACTGACATAGTCACTGGCTCTGTTTTGATCTTATCCAGTATTCCTAAGTGACTATCTGTAGATAAGGGTCTGCTGAAACCACCCACGTTCAGCATTCTGCAGCATAAATGTGCAGAGGTGTAAGGTCTAAAAGAACCTCTTGTGCCGCAGTGGGTGATGTGTTCATTGCCACTGTAATGCTAAGGCATGCGAGCCTTTGGAGTTTCTTCAACTCCACCTGTGCCACGGACTGGCAGGTTTTTGGCCACCATATGACAGATGCATATGTGACCTTAGGTCTAACAATTGCCTTGTAGGCCCATGACATCATCTTGGGGGAAAGCCTCCATGTTTTGCCAACCATTCTATGGCATGACCTCAGTGCTTTCGTATCTCTTAAAACTGAGCACTCCAAGTGCTTGTTCCTTGTTAATTTCTTGTCAAGCACCACCCCTTGGTATTTAACTTCTTCTGAGAAAGGGATTATTGGTCCCTGAAGTTTTGGGGGATGTTAGTAATAGTTTCCTTCTGTTAAAAACCTCGTTAGTAAGCATTGCGGTTTCGGATTTCAGGATGATTCGACAGTCGAAGGTAGATGCGGAGGGTGCTGCGGAATGTGTCAACCCAAAGACGGCATCAAGCTGGATCTGGCGCCGACGTAGGACGATTCACTCGCGCAGGCTCTGCGCGATGACGCGTTAACTTCGGAAGTGACGTACCAGCCCCCACTCCTACGATGGGATCCACCCTGGTCTCAACTCCTACCTCAAGCTCAACACTCCCGAGTTCAAGGCTGAAAGAGGTTTTCACTACTCAGACCGGAGGACCTCCACGAGGGAAGACTGACGCCAGCAGCTGTTATTCTGGTCATCTTCTCGTCCACTGATTGTCTCGCAACAGGCCACTGCCATCGATTGTTTCATCGAAAATTAAAAGGGATGACGCCCACAATGCCCCTTACAAGCTCCAAGTGACGGATAGCTCTCTAGTGCACGGACACTTTTTTGTACCATAATTTTCATTGTAAATATAGTGGACGCGAATGTATTTTGTAAATATTTTAATTTAAACATCCTGAAAAAACGAGTATATTTTTCATCAGTATTAAAAGCCGAGTATTACCTAAGCATTGTATATCATATTCGAACTATTGTTAATTTGTTCTCTGTTTTGTTTATTTATTTTGTATTCTTTGTATAGTCAGAAGGGAATTTCACTTCTTGTTTCCAGAAAAAAGCGACTTTTTACATTCTGGGGACGTTTCTTTTTCTTTATTTTCTTACAAGCTTTAAATTATTCTACACAAAATATATTTATTTCGATGTTGTATACTAAGTAGGTAGGTAACAATTTAAAGAAATTACGTGTGCCAATAAACTTATAAACAAGTTAATAACAAGTTACCACGGATCTGAACTGCTCGAAAAAAAAAGAAAAGGTGCCATGTGATCTATTAGAAGAAACCGTAAGAACGGATTAGAACTTAATTGAGAATTGTATTTGTGAATTGTTGCGTCGATGCTGTATCGATTTTATTCAATGTAACGAGCGAATTTCGTTGCTTTTTCGCACTTGAATTTTCTGTAAAATGATCGAAAATTACTGATTTGTGTAAATTAACTCACTGATATTGGTATGCACCGGTACTTACCTACATGTTCTACGTGTGGGAGAATCACCATTAATAACGAGGAAATGTTCGAAACAGTTCGTTTGGTTCACTACGAGCGGAAATATCGCATTACTTGTCATGACAATAAGTTATTTAGGATATATTCTGACGATTCCTCTATTTTGACAAGAATAAGTACGATTGACGGAGTACTGCATGATTTTGTCTGTTCTATTTGATTTGACGCAGTGTCTTAAGAATTTTTGCGTACACCATGATAAATATCACGAATATTTTTGAAATTTATCGCAAGGAAAAAATAGGTGATTACTGTGGGAGGAAAAATCACGAATTTCAAGAGATTTGAAATACGTTTTTCTGCGCATGTTGGACCTTCAATGGTGTGACTAAACTTTAGCGAAATTTCAAATTCTCATTAACTTTCAGAAATGATTGAATATCGGTCCTACGCCTGTCAAATACCGCTAGGTATATATACATCCTTATACACATTTCCATTTCTCTAGGAATATTTAGAAAGTGGATCTATGAAAAATATGTTGACCTCTGCATAAGTTAAACCCCACCCAACAAAATCGTGTACCTAATTAGGATTATGTTGTGCAAAACTTGTTTATTTATTTTATTAATTTGTTAACGCATATTCATAGAAGGAGGGGAAAACAAAAAACGTGAAATGTAAATACCTTGTAAATATGATTTTTAAGAAATGTGTTCAGCGTAACAATGATCCGAGAAGAAATTGTGTTCAATTCTACAAACTAGGCTAATAATAAATGTGTATTGCAATTAAAAACGATAATATAGAGAATATCCAACGGTACCTATTCGTTGTGAATAATTTTGTTTAATTGTCATGAAAATTGGAACACTAGGACACAATAATTATAATATGTAGGTACCTATGTTTATTCATGTTTTAATTTAAATATTGTTCCGTGATACAGAACAAATTTGTAATGGAACTGTGTAAATCACGCTTAGCTAGGTTGGTAGACAATACACCTGAGGACTACACGAATCTCGCAATTTCTGTTTAGCTGATATACTCGACGCCTGAACGCAGGTGGTTTTTATATTTACACCATCACATAATTTAGTGTTTGTTGTGCGTTAAACTCTAGTTCACATGATAAACTGAATGTCGCAGGAAAATTTTTACTTATTTCTTTATATATATTGACAAATTAAATTTCGTATTTTGTATATGCTGTCTTTTCTTCTACCCGCTTTAGAATATTGTCTGGTGTTAGGAGCAGAACAATTGTAGTGTAACTCGTAGTTAGGATAAACCAAAACGTTTGAAACTGAAAATACAGCCCAACTTCCTCAGAAATGAGAGGCGAGGAGTGCTCTTGTCAGATTCTGCCCTCCTAATACCTCGTAAGGGTTTGAAACTGAAAATAATGCCCATTTTCCTCAGAAATGTGGGCCAGGTGAGCTCTTGTCAGATTCTGCCCTCCTAATACCTCGTAAGGGTTTGAAACTGAAAATAATGCCCAACTTCCTCAGAAATGTGGGCCAGGTGAGCTCTTGTCAGATTCTGCCCTCCTAATACCTCGTAAGGGTTTGAAACTGAAAATAATGCCAAATTTCTTCAGAAATGAGGGCCTCTTGTCAATTCTGCCCTCCTAATACCTCGTAAGGGTTTGAAACTGAAAATTCGGCTCAAAATCCTGGGAAATGAGTGGCAGCTGAGCTCTTGCCAGATTCTGCCCTCCTGATACCTCGAAAGGGTTTGAAACTGAAAATAATGCCCAAATTCCTCAGAAATGAGGGCCAGGTGAGCTCTTGTCAGATTCTGCCCTCCTAATACCTTGTAAGGGTTTGAAACTGAAAATAATGCCCATTTTCCTCAGAAATGAGGGCCAAGGTCTTGTCAGATTCTGCCCTCCTAATGCATCGTAATTGTTTGAAACCGAAAATTATGCCCATTTTCCTCAGAAATGAGGTTCCGAGCGAGCTCTTGTCACATTCTGCCCTCCTAATACCTCGTAAGGGTTTGAAACTGAAAATTTTGCCAAATTTCTTCAGAAACGAGGGAGAGGTGAGCTCTTGTCAGATTCTGCCCTCCTAATACCTCGTAAGGGTTTGAAACTGAAAATAATGCCCAACTTCCTCAGAAATGTCCTCAGAAATGGGTTTGGAAAATTCTGCCAAATTTCAGGTGAGCTCTTGTCAGATTCTGCCCTCCTAATACCTCGTAAGGGTTTGAAACTGAAAATAATGCCCAACTTCCTCAGAAATGTGGGCCAGGTGAGCTCTTGTCAGATTCTGCCCTCCTAATACCTCGTAAGGGTTTGAAACTGAAAATAATGCCCAACTTCCTCAGAAATGAGGGCCAGGTGAGCTCTTGTCAGATTCTGCCCTCCTAATACCTCGTAAGGGTTTGAAACGAAAAATTATGCCCATTTTCCTCAGAAATGAGGTTTCAGGCGAGCTCTTGTCACATTCTGCCCTCCTAATACCTCGTAAGGGTTTGAAACGAAAAATTATGCCCATTTTTCTCAGAAATGAGGTTCCAGGCGAGCTCTTGTCAGATTCTGCCCTCCTAATACCTCGTAAGGGTTTGAAACTGAAAATAATGCCCATTTTCCTCAGAAATGAGGGCCAGGTGAGCTCTTGTCAGATTCTGCCCTCCTAATACCTCGTAAGGGTTTGAAACTGAAAATAATGCCCATTTTCCTCAGAAATGAGGGCCAGGTGAGCTCTTGTCAGATTCTGCCCTCCTAATACCTCGTAAGGGTTTGAAACTGAAAATAATGCCCATTTTCCTCAGAAATGAGGGCCAGGTGAGCTCTTGTCAGATTCTGCCCTCCTAATACCTCGTAAGGGTTTGAAACTGAAAATAATGCCCATTTTCCTCAGAAATGAGGGCCAGGTGAGCTCTTGTCAGATTCTGCCCTCCTAATACCTCGTAAGGGTTTGAAACTGAAAATAATGCCCATTTTCCTCAGAAATGAGGGCCAGATGAGCTCTTGTCACATTCTGCCCTCCTAATACCTCGTAAGGATTTGAAATTGAAAATGCAGTAGAACCTCTTTAATCCGAACTAATTGGACTGGAGGTAGTTCGGATCATGGAATTGTTCGGATTACAGAACATATTGTTTTTTTCTTTTTTTTTTACATAACAATACCTAAAACGTGGCTGTATCGTAATTGTTACAGGAAAAGTGAAAAATGCTTTATAAATTAAAATACAGTGTTTATTTAATACAGTGGTAAACATAGTGAATAAACAGTATTGTGCATTACAGTAGAAACAGTTATGGTGCATATATCGATAAATACAGTATACACAAAGAACTACTGTACTGTGTATAGATTGCAGCAATGAGCTAATCAGACAATGTCCTTTGAACTAATATCGAAGTGCGTTTTTTGGCTGCCAAGTCGCGAATTTTCTTTAAGACCATCCATTGCGGTAAACAGCGTTTGGACTGATTTTTGTAACAGTTCATTGCCGTCTCTAATGCAGTAAACGCATCGGTATGCGACAGTCCAGTAGCAAACTTTTCTTCTTCATCACTGGTGTCATCAGTTTCATTTTCCTCGGTGGCGACGGAGAGAAACTCATCTTCACTATAAATTTGGTATCCTGGATCATTGTTGTCATCTTTGATCCAATCCATTGCATTAGCCACGTCTCACTCCTTCGAAGGACGTCGTCCCAACTCCCTCAGGATTGAGGGCAAGGAGAGCTCTTGTCAGATTCTACCCTCCTAATACCTTCTAAGGGTTTGAAACTGAAAATACTGCCCAACTTCCTTGGAAATGAAGGCGAGGAGAGCTCTTGTCAGATTCTACCCTCCTAATACCTTCTAAGGGTTTGAAACTGAAAATACTGCCCAACTTCCTTGGAAATGAAGGCAAGGAGAGCTCTTGTCAGATTCTACCCTCCTAATACCTTGTAAGGGTTTGAAACTGAAAATACAGCCCAACTTCCTTGGAAATGAAGGCGAGGAGAGCTCTTGTCAGATTCTACCCTCCTAATACCTCCTAAGGTTTTAAACTGAAAGTACTGTCCAACTTCCTTGAAAATGAAGGCGAGGAGAGCTCTTGTCAGGTTCTGCCCTCCTAATACCTTGTAAGGGTTTGAAACTGAAAATACAGACCCAACTTCCTTGGAAATGATGGCGAGGAGAGCTCTTGTCAGATTCTGCCCTCCTAATACCTTCTACGGGTTTGAAACTGAAAATACTCCCTAACTTCCTCAGAAATGAGGGCCAGGTGAGCTCTTGTCAGATTCTGCCCTCCTAATACCTCCTAAGGGTTTGAAACTGAAAATAATGCCCAACTTCCTCAGAAATGTGGGCGAGGTGAGCTCTTGTCAGATTCTGCCCTCCCAAAATGAGGGCCAGGGTACCTTGAAAATAAGCCCATTTCAAACTGAAAATACCTCTGCCCAACTGATACTCCTAATCCCAACTTCAAAAATGAGGGCGAGGAGAGCTCTTGTCAGATTCTACCCTCCTAATACCTTTCAAGGGTTTGAAATTGAAAATGCTGCCCAACTTAATGAGAAATGAGAACCAGGGGAGGTCTTGTCAGTTTCTAGCCTCATAATACCTCCTAAGGGTTTGATATTGTTAATACCGCCCAACTTCCTTGGAAATTAGCATTTTTTATTGACATTTCAATTTTTCTTTTTAGTTGTACTCTCTTAACTTTTGGGCAATTCATTGACGAAAAGTGGGTGTGTACTATGTAGGGTGTGCTATGTGTACTATGTATATATCGATAGTTTCACACTATCAATAGTCAGCTGACTATCGATGTTTGGGAATACGAAATAACTCTCCCAGCTTCCCTTGAAATTTAAAGCTTCACTTGAAGGAAAGTTAATTCATTCTAAGAATTGAAAGGCATCTACAATAGATCTATGGTTCCTCCTATTCACAACTCAAATTCATTGATTGGTCAAGAGTCTTGGCTACTGTGTAAAATAATTTGTTCTGCATTTCCGTGAACTGATCTACCTTGGTAGGGTTGCTTTAGTTAGTTTTCTATGACAATTTGTCCCTCGTTTAAAAAGATATCGCGGTTTTCTGTGGAGTTCTTCTCCCCCTTTCCTACCCGTCATACTCCGAGAATTCCTAATAAGTAAATCTTATTCAAACCCCTTGAAGGCTTTCTAATGAATTTCCACGTGCACCTGCGCACCACTTTTTCACCCTATGCCAGTCTCTAGCTGGAGTTCATACTGTGAATGTTAGATCCGGGGCGCTAACTCAAATTCCCCAAGCAAGACAAAGAAGATAAGTGGGGAAATTACTGACCAATTATCGGGATTCTATTCTGGGATAAGTGGTAGGAATTGCTAAAGCTCTCGAAGGACCACTCCCGAGTTATCTGTGAGAAACTGACAAATGGGTTGATACACCATATTGAGACACCATTTTGAATTCGTGAACTTCTCACGCAGATATTTAATAAGTAAAGGAGTTGCATAAGATGTAGTGCAATATACCTACCTAAGAAGAGGTTGGAAGAGGCTGATCTATTTGCCGACAATGGGGATAGGGTCCAGGCATTCCTTTTAATATTCCGAACCATCGATGCTTTACGAACATCATTTGCGACTTTCACAAGGTGATGACACCGTCCCATCTTGACAAACGAACATCTTGTACACAGCACTGAGAGTGGAAGCAATTTAATGAAGCTGGGTAGAGAGTACATGGCAGAACTGCCAGGTCATGGACGAGCCTTGCCTCTACCAGAGCTCTATTCTTGGCATATTTTAAAACAAAAAGTTTTTCTTCCGGAACGAAAATCGTTTATTCTAAATGAGCAACGTACTTTTTGTCGAACTTGTCGACGTAAAATGGGTATTCAGACAAATTCGGTTGTGGTGGCTGGGGGATTATTTTATTCAGAGGCATCCTAGCTCCCTCGTTGTAGGCCATTAAATGAAATGCCTGAAAGGAATAAGTGATGTAGTAATCATTTTCTTATACGTCATTTCCTAGATAACCACCTAATGTAGTTACTTCCAATTTATCAAGGCGTGTAGTACTTCATCCTTGTGGGAGTTTGTAATTGAATATGTGTGTAGCAATCAGCATCCGATGTCTACAAAGGTGGTGCAATGTGCAAATTGTGTGGAAAGGAAGGAGTAACAATCTTCGATCTGCTCGTTGAATGCTTAGCGTTCTAAGGGTGCGTACAGAACGCGGAGGGAGGAGGCACGCTTGAGGGTCAATGTTGCTATCAATGCCTATCGCACTAAAACAAATACTCGTACAAAGAAATGAATGCGGGCGTTCAGAGCAGAGAGGTCGCGGTCGCTGGAGAGGCAATGCTTTTGATTTTCAAAAAAGCGGGACAGTAGACCTCTATGGTTCTACAGCCTGATCATTTAAATGATTAATTTTACAGATTCAAGTACCGAAGATGAAAAATTGCCTATGCAACCTACAAATATGGGATTCTATAGCTCAGAGGAGGGGAGCTAGGAAACACAGATGAAAGCTACGGCTGGGGGGGGGCTAACAAGGGTTAACGTGAGTGCATTCTGTGTTCATAAACGGTACTTACTAAGCCTAACCAACTCCCTGGAAAAATCTGTAGCACCAGAAAGGCTAGTGCTTACCAAGGTGGCAGGTACACGAATGACCCCCTCGGGCGGACGGAAAAGTGGTGATGCCGGGATAACAAAGGGCGGAAGGAGCCCACCCAAAGGTTAGTTGAAGGAGTGTTGAGCGGGGGGGGGGGAACTGTCGGGTCGGTACGGTCGCTAAGAACTGGACTGTACTCCTGTTGATCATTTAAATGATAAAATGTGGAAGATATTCTTGAAAGATTCATAAAATACTATAGTACATGCTTAGCAAGGTGACTAGAAAAACGCTGCAAATTATTAACAGAGGTTTGTTACTTCTGTGTTAGCTTCCAGCTTCCATATCTTATCTTTTTCACTCTGAATGCCATAAAAAGAACCCCATTTATTGGGGTAGTTCAGAAATCTCAAATAGTTCAGTGATCTCAAATACATCCTTTTTATTCTTATCTAATCTAAGACAATCAACTGATCTGGAATCTTGAAGCAGGTAAATCTAAGAGGCTCCGTTACAATTTTCAGCATCATAGATTCTGAAATGACTTTGCTTAAGGGCTGCATTAACATCAGCCCTAACACACTAACAGGAATGAAGACATCCTGCCTCCTACCTTCCCTCCTCCCTCTGCGTTCTGTATGCACCCTAAGTCATACGGTTCTGTATCCAGAGGATATCTTGTTAGAAGACGACCTTGTACGAGGAATCATCAGTAGTGGAGGATGAGAATTGGCTCCAAAACTGATAGGTTAGCAAACTAGGACAAGAAACCAGGCACCGCAGTGTCAATTGCGAATTGATTGTGATACTAGATTAAGGATCTAGTACCTGTGATACTAGATTAAGGACCAATGATACGGAACGATGTTACGAAACGGTAGTTTGTTACAAGTTTACAATTTATATTAAATTACTGATCAGAAGGTATCATAGAACAACCGCTACAATACTCACTGTCCAATCGATGACATCTTGAGGATTTTCTTCGCCTGCTTTTATGGCAGCTTTTATGACTGACTTGCTCACAAACTTGTTGAGGTAGTGGATAAACCCAAGAACTCTATCCGGTAGGACCAGAATCTCTTTGATCATTTTCGCGCCCATCTTTTTAGCCTAATAAAAAAAGAAGATATCCGTGAGTTAAAAATGAAATTTGAAGAATAACGTACACACGATCTTTGAAAAATGAATCTCATATCGTGGTCAGTTAAAAATATGAATTGTCCTTAAGAAATGTACAAATTTATAATTCAACCAGAGAATTCTGTTGATAACTGGATAACTGGGGTTGGGATAACTGGACTTTGTCATCACCTCCTTGTAACAACATAGCTCTGAATTCAAGATTCATTAGCTGTTTTAGCTTTTCAAGATCGTATTAGCTTAAAATCTCAAGGGTTTCCTCTCCTGCCTACCATTGGAAACACTACTTGCACTCATTCAGAAATGTTTTGTTTTGACAGCCAGTACAGTTGAACCTGTAATGTAACAATATTGTACCTACAAGTAAGAAAGTTACAAACTCAATTCGTTTTGTTTGAATGATGAATTTTTGAATGAGTTGTTCCTTAACTTGACAAATGGCTTGGTACCCAAAAAGTGGGTAAAAACAAGAGGAGTGTGGAACTTGTGAACCTTATCTGCTATGACCTACTTTCCTAGAAAAATTGGTTTACCTCCTCGATTTCCTCTTCAGTGAAAACCCTTTCGCTCAGCGGCACCTCTGGTAGGACTGTGGGCAGAGATTTTTCAACCTTGGGAAATTCAATTTCCCAAGGCTCCACCAGCTGTTCGATTCTCTCCGTGGCGTTCGCTCTTGGCCCGTCATCCTCCGAGTAGACTCGAAGCTGTTTCTTTATGTTGCTCGCTTCCAGTTTGACTATTTCGTCAACGGGCGGTTCACTTGGAGGGTAATACAGCGGATCTGGAATCGCCACGAATTTTAATTTAAGTAAGGCAAGCTTGATATAATGTCCAAGTGGCATGTTTCTCACGACTGTATACTCCATAATATGTACTTGCTTTAACTGGATTATTTTGATAGCTCATACAGTAGTACCTCGTCCCAACCAACATCGTTTCTTAGAAGTACAATTAAGATATTTAAGAAATACAATTTTAAATAACCAAATTAGAGGTTTCACAATAGAGGATTAAGGGCGGCAGCGTTCAAAAGACACGATTTTCATCATTCAACCAATATTTTTCTTCCCTTCAATATTTCGATGTAATTTCGCCTGCAACACTAGGTGAAGAAGTTCCACTTGCAAAGGGTTTTTTTTGTTGGAGAGCATTTTTTGTCTTTGCTGTACCTTATACAGATTGATTATGCTACTTTTTTACTTCAGGGATTTTTATCAAAGGATTTTTTTAGAAACATTCTCAAATTTATGTTTTTTTTAAAGAGCCTCACTACATTCCCAAAACTTCACAATGTCTGTTGTTGTAACCCAAGAAAATTCAAGTGGAATCATCGCATATCAGGAGGAAAATCCAAAAAGCCATGAAAACATGTTAGGGAACTACGAATCTCCTACTTTAAGTAGATAGTGAACTTGAAGTGTTTGTCTTGACCATACGAATTCTATACACAAAATCTTGACTTTCGTGAAACATACAGCTTTTAAAAGGTGCAACTCCCTTCAGATAGACATACATTTATCTGATGTTTACTACAATGTATGATCAATAAAGCTAAACACTTTTTTTTTGTAAGCCGGCTGCTTTTTTTCGTCCGGCCTGTTAACCCGAATCAACCCAGCGTTACCATATGGTAACGGCAAACATGTTAGCTCCTGTTGCCTCCTGGAGGCCGTGGGGGTATGGAACGGGGGAAGCTGGTAATCAGAGAAGGTTCTTAGGACCTTGAAGTTCAGTTTTATTGTGTCAGAAAGTGGGTTTGCTCAGTTCCTTTAATCTACACAAAATGGCTGACTTTTTTGATGCGTTTGCTTTAGAGAGTTTGTTGAGGTACGTGCATGATTATAATTTATCTCCTATTTCCGGCATGTTTTATGGTTCTCAAGGTCTACCACAACATAATGTGATAGAGTATTATCGGGGAAAATATTTTTGGTGCTTTGTAGAGAGGGATAAATTCATCCGTTACCGTACGGTTACGCTGGGCAATAGAAGTTCTTCCTTTTGTTACCGGCCTGGTTTCTCTCTTCAAGAGGCGGTTGATTTGTTATTGGGGAATGATGAAATTCCCACGCCTAGTGATATTTTCATAGAGCCTCCACAGGCTTCTGTCCTCACTGATGAAGAATCTGGGGATGAGGGCGAAGAAGGGATGTTCATTCATCTCCCAGGAAATGCGCTGTTAGCACCAGCAGAAATAATTTTTGGTTCCGGTAGGATCGGAGGAGCAGTAGATCATGGAGACCACACTCAATTTCACGAAAGTCAATATAGTACGGGTAGTATTTCTTCATCTTCAAAGGATTTGAATGCAACTGTACTCACTGACGTTGTAAATTTAATTGAAGAGAGATTTTCAATGGTCAATTTTTCAGTGCTATTTGACAGGATACGCCTCCAGCAATCCCTGGACCATCACCAAGCCTACGAATGTATCTTAAAGATGTTCAGGAAAGTGTTAGATGTGACCGAATTAATCAACCAAAGAAGGTAATAAACGTAGAAAGTGTTCCGGCGAAAACTGCTGTGGTCATGTTCGGGCTAGTTGCTCCAAATGTAAAGTTGGGTTGTGTGTTCCATGCTTTGGAACATTTCACATCAAGTAATAGTTTCATAATACGTGTCATAAGACTGATTTATCATGGATAAGAGTGATTTTGAAGTCTGGAAAAGTTACTCATATTGACATATTTTTCCTGTTCATTTTGTATTGCCCTGATATTTTATCAATTTCAATTTTCGTTCAATTTTTCGTTAAAATGTTCAGTAAAACATCGTTCGAACTAAAAACTAAGCAGTTATTGTCCTTCATCATAATAGTGTATTTGATGCACATAGGTACTCCGTGTGCCCAGCGTAACTATTTGGTAACGAGTCAAATTTGGTGTTAGGAAGTCAAGATGATTTTTTAAATTATTTTTCCCACGTTCCAAATCTTTTCTAGAGGAACATATCGAAATTTTATTGAATTTCAAGATGAAAAATAGTTCTGGGCTGATCCGGGTTAAGGTGTTGAAAGGGGAGTCCAATCAGGGCCATTGAATGCCTGCAGAAACTGCTGTCGTGATAGTGACTAGTACGTCATGTGGAAAGCATTCCAATCTATCATAAGCCAGTATCGGACAGTCTGCCACAAAATCTATCAGGTTTCTATCGATTATATAAATTTCTTGTACATAAATTTGGGAAGATAATTCCTTTCCAAACAATAACTCATCAAACCTTTATCGAAATTCTCTCCAATCAATTCGATGATATTCTTCACGATTTGGTCCGTTGGCGAGGCCCCAGAGTCGAAACAGTAGGTGATCATGTTGAACTTGTCTTCGAAAAAATCCAGAGCCGTTCGTGTTCTGTTCATTATCAACCTGGAATCACACCATTGTGCTGTCGGTGGGGAAAAACCATAATATCAACGCAATCAAATAGACGATTACGCTTCACCCGTCCAAGTAAACAACATAAGTTAAAGAAATCTCGATGAGAAACTGTATATTCGTTTAGTTTCTGCATTTTGCTCCAGGTACGAGTATATTCAGATTTTTTTTACACCATCCGCTCTCGTGTTGAAAGACAGCCCTTCAATTTGTGAGTGGTCTCATTCGATTCGAAGAACTAAAAACTACCCTCCCTTTTCGATAGTTTGAAAGATTTAACTTTTTAAATATTTTTTACAGTTGGTGGATAGAGCTAGATGCCAAAATTACTAGCACATCCTTGATTAATTTTGAATTTTTGAGAAACATTTCGTAGAATTTGGTCCAGTAGTTTCGGAAAAAAGCTTTGGACGGATTCATTTTTGGTTCATTATTCAATAATAAACCATTGTAATCGCTCTTGAAAAAAAAAAAAAAAAAAATTTAACTGAAAATTTCATGGTGTACGTTTCAAAGGGTGTACAATCCGAATCTGCAATAAAACTTATTCCATCCGTCCGCCGTACGCACGATTTCTCCCAAACGGCTGAAGCAAAAAAGCTGAACTTTTCAGGAAAAATCCATGTTGATCCGGCGACGCCCCAATCCTTGAACCAGCTCTCTCTCTTAATTTCAAGTGCCCTTTAAGGGTTGTCAAAGTTTTGTAAAATCCCTAAAAACCTCAAAAAAGTCAAGGCGGCCTAAATTTGGACTTTTTTTGAAGAACTTTCCATGAGGAATCGAATGAGCCTTTCCCCAGGTCCGTGGCTCAAACCATTCCCGATGTATGGCCCGATTTATGGTGCGAACATTTGCATCCACATTCACTACATCACTAGGTTACTGCGATCAAAACAAACACAAGAGTTTTTTTTTTTTTTTTTTTTTTTTTTTTATCGCAGTAACCCAGTGATGTGACGTGAATGTGATGTAGTAATCCTGGGTTTATAGCCGAGGGTGAACATTCTAAAATGCATTTCCGTCCGACGATTAAAAATTTTCAAATAGAATATTTTTCCATTGTAACATAAAAAAATGCTGCAAATTCTTTCACTGGGGTTTATTATTCAATTGATTCATGATTTGAATTTCTACTAAGCTTTGGAGTGTGCGTGTTTCACAGGTGATAGAGCGATTATTGAATTTCAGGAGATATGCATAGAGCACGTAAATCTCGACCAAAATAAGTATTTGGATTGATCAGTTGATCATATTTGTGTGCCTCTCCTGAAATTCAATAATCGCTCTATCACCTGTGAAACACGCACACTCCAAAGCTTAGTAGAAATTCAAATCATGAACGCAAGCCAATTGAATAATAAATCCCAGTGAAAGAATTGGCAGCGTTTTATTTCGTACTAAAAGTACGTTGAAACATAAACCAACAACTTTTGAGGGTGTTCGAAAAACAATTTTTCTAAAACTTGATTACAGAGGTTCTCTATTTAAAACGATAAACCAAAATTTTCAGTTGTAGTAATTCGTTTTAATTTTGTCAACAGTACCTCTATGAATTGATACGAGTGCGTACCCATTTTAATGAATCAATTAGGTAAGGTGAGTGATTATCAGGACCTACCTGTGGGTTTGCATTCTTCTGAAATGGGCCATGAATTCCTTCTGAAATGAAGAGGCGTTCGCACCCTTGATTAAGTCTCTGAAAGCTTCTCGTTCACTTTTCTTTATGTGAAAAACGTGGCCTAAATGTGACAGAAAGAAATATGATTCAAAGGAAATGTATCAATATTATTACTGATTTTACTACTTTGAGAAAGAAGAAAATTTCCACATTTCCAGGATGGTCAATATCAAACGGGTGATTCTTAAAAACCGCGTAAATGGTATGTTATTTTTAGGATTCCTTCAGATAAATAAGATCTTGTGTTGCATTCCTTCCTTTATTTTAATTACCAACGTGCACAATAATCGTGGACAATCTGGTATATTTCGATTCGTAACCCATTTTTTATTTGATGTTAAAAGCCCACTTTAACATAACTACCGCCTGTAACGATCACATTTCCATTCATTACATCCTCTCTTAGAATGTTGGGCGTGTATGTTTTGTTGAAAAATCTTTTAGAACTTGAAAAACGTAGTTCAATTTTTTTTTTTTTTTTTAAATAGTCTCTCCTGAAAGAGCCATTAGATAAAAACGAAAAAACTAAATGAAATAAAAGTGGGGAGGACGCCCAGGTTTACCCGACGCCGGCCCTTGGGATATGGGAAGTTGTGGATGAAGGAGGAGGAAGGGAAGGATGAAAGGAAGTGCCCCTATAAAATGACCACCAATTCAAGTACGAGCCCCAGATGACGCGGGTGGTGATACCACGAAGTACTCACGACGAGATGCCCAGCTCAAGTAACTCCGTTGCACTTTTCCCGCACCACACTCCGCGCCATGACACGGTTGCAGCCATAACGTTGATGTTGTTAGGCGCCACTCCTTTTAGCTCAGATACCGCTTGCCGCAGGTCGTTCCTATCATATTTGCTTATCTTAGCCCTCCAGGTCTGCTCCATGTCCACGTGTATACAGAAATGAAATCACTAGTCTTCTAACGTGAATGTAATGCCTAGAAACTCTTTTGAAAGTTTGTTACTACGAAAATCATCATTACCGCCTACCAATGGTTTTTGCGCCCCTAAGAGAAGCAAACAAGGAAATTTTGCAAGACTGACGGTTTCAGAAGTGGGTGGCGACACTGCCAAAGAGTAAGAAAGGCTTCCCAACCTCTCTCCAGTAATTTTCCAGCAAGTATGACAGGAGTCTATCATTCAGTTGCGTACAGTTGTAGGTTCACGATTTGAAGCCGAGAAAGCAGACAAGATTGACTAATTTACACAGAAATTATTTGGCTGGGGTTGTCCCTTACATTCTTGGTTCACCCCCAGGGTTTCAGGGCAGGAGCCACCTCTGCATCTGAGTTTATTCATCGCTTTTAAACAGTATTTTAGTGTTAAAGGGATTTCTATTATAATAATATAATTCTTACTCGGAAGATATTGGTAGTCTGGCGAAGGAGTTGCGGTGGATGTAGCCTGTGGGGTTTGGCCAGCCGGGCTCTTAAAGTTCCCAGGTGAAGTAGAAGTCCCTTCTTTAGAGAATATGATCTCTGCCTCCTCCTCTGTCGTTGGGAGTCCGTCTAGAACGTAACCGTTGTTTTTGCAAGTGGAGAACTTGAGAAGTTCATGGACGATCCTGTAAAGGTGATGGAATGAGACCAGGCATGGATGGAAAATAGAAATAAAGCCGATAGCTCAATAGGTGGTGATGACAGAATGACGTTGACAGAAAGAGAATAGGGTAATCGATTCCAGTAAACTAAGAGAGGGCAGTTCAACACAGTAGGTACTTAGGAGCTAAAGAAAATACTTTTGAACACGTGGACTCCAAAATCTATACCTGTGGTTCTATTATAATGACAAACGTGAAGTACAATTCCAATTATGAACAATAGTAAACACTTTCCATTTCCCCATTGCTGAATTCGAATAAAATGTTGGATTTTGAATTTTACTCTACAATTCTACAATATGGCTAAGAAGTAACTTGCAAAGATTCCAATACAAACAAAAACGTAGCTAATTATAACAAATGGGTTGTTGGATACCAGAAGCGGGGCTTAAAAGCTGAAGACCAATTACTTCTGGCACAAACTTTTATTAGTGAAAAGAAAAAGATAGAATGAAATGAAGAAATTCTTAATGAAAAGAAAAGGAAAGTTCTGACCGTATGAGCTGGCAGTATGCGCAAATGCTGATTTTGAAGCTGAAG
The DNA here is from genome assembly GCA_031894815.1 of Creontiades dilutus. NCBI lineage: Eukaryota > Metazoa > Arthropoda > Insecta > Hemiptera > Miridae > Creontiades > Creontiades dilutus. The sequence continues at coordinate 308,355 of JAVIWC010006977.1, read as the reverse complement.
AGTGGTGAGGAATGAAGAAGAGCGTGTGAGCGACGAAAATCCAAGAAAGGCGTGGCAGACGCGTTGCTGCTGAAGAAAAGGAGATGTTCCTGTGGGCTGCTCAGGCAGAAATGGGATGCTGACGACCCAGAGGGATGCTGATGACCCAAAGCTAAGCACTTCAAATGTCTATTTGAAGGAGAGCATGTGGCAAGAGAAAAATGGTGGAGGCACACATGCTGCAGAGAATTTAGGATACAAGGTGAGGAGAAAGTCGTGATCACTGCACAGAGGGGGCAATCCAGAGGGGAAACTTCACGGAGGGGGCACTACACAGAGGGGAAACTTCAAAGTGCACAGTGCACAGCTCATAATAATTGGATTAAGATAATATCCTACCAACAAATAAGAAACGAAACAGAAAGAAGAATAAAATAAATGAAAACAAACTGGCGTGAACATGGGTTTATTATTTTCAGATAGCCCTTTAAAATTTTCAACGCGGAACTCGAAACCCGACCCAACGCCCCTGACGGGAGTGCTCAACTTCGGAAATTTGACATAGGCTCTTTTTTTTGGGTCTTTGGGGTATATATCATGTACTGGAGGTGTAATAATGAGATAATACAAATTTTCAAGGCACGATGGCCTAAGACGTCACCTGTGAGCCACGAAAGTCTGAGTTATGCAAACCCACAATGACAACGATTTTCCTTACTATATTTGCTTGTGTTAAACGCTCTAAAACTCCTCCGAAATCATGGAATCACGGACAAAAAATTGCGGACAAAAAATAATCGTCTAGTTTGCTCAAACAAAAAAAAATCCTATATCAATCCTTTTAGTAGAGATCAGTAGGAAAAATAGATGCGTTACCTATTCTGTGATTCAGCCCTAGTTTTCCGAAGTTGGGGATTTTTTGTCCGGGGATTTTTTGTCTGATTACCAAAATCATGCTGTTCGGTTGTGAAGAGTTTTTAACCACAATGTGGGGGCAGGAATAGGTAAATTGTACAAAATAAAGCCTGTTATGGACGAGCCAATTACTCAGGCGGGATTTTTAAAGTTTGAAACAGCTAGAAGAGCCAATGATGTCATGACATCACCTGTCAGTGGCGAAAATCGTCATAATGTCAAATGACATCATCCACGTTGAAAGTGTTAAAGAAGATCACTGGCTGTAGATAATTATAAAACGGAGATTATATTCATATTTACCACCTAAATGTACGAGGGTGAACCAAATACAAATTAGACTTTTAGGCCTGCAAGCTTATCAGAGATGGAAAAACGTTTCCGCGTTGTGGGGTGTTGGGTTGGTTTGTCAGGAGTGGGAAAAGCACGTGAGCTAGCCTCCTTGCCCCTCTTAGTATCCACTGTGACGATGACTGAGCAGGAGGTATCCTCGTCAATTGCACAACGTGTTGTACTCAAGTTTCTAGCTTCAACAGAAGTTGAACCAGCCGAAGTCTTGAGGAGATTAACTGTACAGTTAGGGTAAGAGACATCCAGAGCTAGAGTGTTTGCATGGCACAAACAGTTTGTGGGGTTGTGAACGTGTTGAAAATGAAAGCCATGACTGCAGACCCCATATCAGCATTACTGTGGGCAACATTAACGGTCTTAATTTCTTACACAAGAGCAAAACAATGGATGCTGCTTATTACTGCGACATTTTGAGTGAAGTCAGGAATACATATTACCGCAAAAGACGAGACCTTCCAATGAGAGAAATGATTCTTCTCCATGACACCCCCCATGCAGCAACCCTGACTCAAGAATGATTGGTGCAACCGGGTTGGGAGACACTGGAACTCACTCCTTACAGTCCATACCTGTCTCCCAGTGACTTTCACGAGTTTGATCCCCTCAAGGAAGCTTTGGAAGGGCACAAGTTCCACAGCGATGATGAGTTTGAAGCCTATGTGCACAATTGGCTACAGACACAACCTGGCTCTTTCTTCGCAGAGGGTATTAAAAAATTACCTACACACTGGGAAAAGTGTGTCTCCAAATCAGGAGATTGTTAAAAAATGAAAAAATAATGGTTTTTTGTTCAAAATTTAAGTAAATTAAAAAAAGAAATCTCATTTATATTTGATTCACTCTCTTAACTTGATAAGTACCTGCCAATCTTTTGGAGAAAGGGTACAAGTGTTAAATGCGAACAAAACTAATTTTAAAAATTGATTAACTAAAGAAAAACTGTCAAAGGAATTAAGTAACAGGCCTAGACCTACCTATTTCCACATGTAACTAATACTATCCAGCTCAAGAGTAAAAGAATCAGAATGCCGATATATAATTTTTACCTTACTAACTGGAAATTAATGAGGCAGTTTTGACTTACTGATACATGTTAGCAGAACCAGCTTTTAAACTTTATGAAAACTAGTATGTTGTGCTTTAGGAAGAGATTCCACTGGAATAACATGAATTTCTAACCAAACTAATATACCGCATAGAGTTCAATTGTACTCACAAAGCTTGGACATCGACCCGTATCAATGCTCCCAGTATGTCAGCTCCATTTTGCTTCAATTTGTCAAACTGCAGCAGATGCTGTGCAGCTTCTTGGAATTTAGCGTCCTTCGGTTCTGCCTTGTACAATGTATCTACTTCGAAGAAGTCTGGTCTAGGGAGATCGGCCACTCGACAGTTCGTTGGATCTTTCCTCTTGATGTCTTCCTGATACCAATCGCGCATTTCTTCTAGTTTAGGATCACGGCAGAACAACAAACGGTTTTCCCTTTGCTTGAAAACAAGACGATTAAGGTATTATTGCATACAAATGAACTATTTCAAAGGGGTTTACAGGTAAATACTAAAGTAACATTTCCTTTTTTCATTTAAATAACAGTTAAGCTACTCCTTGTCTAATCCATGAATAACTTTTTATAGGAGAAACTATAATTTTTTAAAAATAAACGCCTTTCAAAGGGGGAGAGGTTCACCAATAAATAAACAAAAACTAAAACAAAAATGGGGAGGAGATAGAGGAGTGAGAGAGAGATGAAAGGAAGTGCTCCTATGAGATTACCACCGGTTACCCTGAAGGACGAGGGTGGCGGTACCACAAAGCATTCCTGACGAGATTCCCAACTCGAGAACTCCAGGCACCAAAACATTTTTACAAACGTCTTTCTGTTTGAAATGTCTCTTCCAAAATTATTAAGAAAACGTCATTGTGGTGCCTTGTTGTGTCGGGAAAATGAATATATCATCTAATTGCTTGCGTGTTTTATGGTTTTTTTTTTTAAATAGAGACAGAAGTACTAGACTGATGGAAGTACTTGGATTGAACTAACAAAATGTGAAATAGAACGGAGACTAACTGTCTTCTTCTTCTTTCTTTCTTTCTTTAGCACTACAGACTTTGGTCGAGCCATGGTCTTTGGCTTGAATAACTGCCCATTTTCTAACTGCTCTTTCCTCACTCCATCTTAAGTTTGTGCGCCTCATATCATTCTCTACCTCGTTCCTCCGTCTTGCCCTGGGGCGCCCTCTTGGTCGTGTACCCTCATTTTTGAGGTCAAACACTCTTTTCCCATGCCTATCGCTGTGCATTCTCCTCACATGACCTTACCAATTCAGCCGCAGGGTTTGGATATGGACAGTGATGGAAGGCTAATTGTACATTTCGGCAAGCTCGCTGGTTTTTCTCCTTCTCCATGCACCATTTTCGCAAACTGGGCCGAATATCCTCCTCAAGATTCTCCTCTCAAGACAGTCCATCTTCTTGGAATTAGACTTCGTTAAAACCCAGGTCTCACACCCATAAGTTGCCACTGGTCTTATAAGGGTCTTGTACATACCAATTTTAGTCGCTCTTGACAAATTCCTGTCTCCTGAAAGCTTGGTGAATGCGAAGTAGCTTCGGTTAGCACCAGCAATTCTTCTTTTTACTTCAGCATCTTCTTCGCACTTATTCGTCACCAGCGATCCCACATACACAAAATCATCTACTATCTGGAACTCACGGCTCTGAATATCACAAACTTCAGGGTGGTTCCCTCTTCTAGACACTACCATCGCCTTAGTTTTGTCCCCACTAACTTGCAGACCATGCTGACCAGCCTGTTCTTTAGAAGCTTGGAAGGCTTGACCCAGTTCCCGTTTTGAACGGCACACTAAGTCAAGGTCATCAGCAAAGCCTAATAGGACCTTAGACTTGTTAAAAATGGTTCCCCTATTAGTGTCTAGAGTGGCATTGGAAATAATCTTCTGGAGGAGGATATTGAAGAGCACGGGGGAAATCGGGTCCCCCTGTTTAAGCCCATTGTAGACTACAAACTCATTAGACAGGGATCTACCCACTTTAACTTGGAGGGACGTGGCTCTCATCGTCATTTCAGTCAGTCTTGGAATGCTGTTGTCTTTCATTGCTTCATAGACAGATTTTCTGAACACCGTATCATATGCTTTGCAGAAATCAACAAACATGTGCCACGTTGGGATGCCAAACTCCCACGTTTTGTCAAGGGTCCTTCTCAGTGTGAATATTTGATCTACCGTGGATCGATTAGGACAGAAACCACACTTGTAGTCACCAAGGCCTTTTTCAGTGAATGGAACGATACGGTCGCATATTAAAATGGATACAATTTTATAAGCCGCACTTAGGAGACAGATTCCTCGGTAATTATTTTGAGAAGTGGTATCAACACACCTTTCTTCCATTCGTGTGGCATAGGCTCTTCACTCCAAATTTGGACAATGAGCAAATGCAAGTCCTGGATCACCTGATCACCACCCGCTTTAAACATTTCGGAGGTTAAGGAGTCTATTCCTGCGGCTTTATTATTCTTTAAGGATTGGACAACTTTCTGGACCTCAACGAGGGAAGGTGGCCTTACGGATTCACAGCTGGACACATCCACATTCGCTATCATAGATGAGGTGGGCACATTCGCTCTCAATATAAATATATATTATATCAATCACACTATATAAAGACGAGCTTATCAGAGTATATCGACGTTTCAGGGGCTGGTAACGCTGGGCGGGTGGAATTCTCAGCCCCGTCTCCCAGGGCAACCGACCTGCTCCCCCCTCCCCACGACCCCGCCAGTGAAGGGGAGGGGGCCGCAGCGGGGGGAAGCGTCTCCCAGGGCAAGCGACGTGGTCCTCTCCTCGGGGATTTGGGATATACGATTTTTTGACTTTGCATATTGTTATTATACTCCCTCATTGTGTTATTCACCTATTTCTTTTTAACCTGCGTAGCAGGGCCATTAAACTAGTAATTCAATAAAAGAGATGGGAAGAAATTTGAGTGGAATCACTTTAGAGAGGTACCATATATTACAATGTAAACTCACCCACTGCAATGGAGCTGCCATTTTGAACTGTTGGAAATCCATCTTCCCCTCACCAAGTTTCCAAGTTTTCGGCGGCGGTTTAGGCAAAGCGGAGTCTAAAACTTGGTTTTGCAGATCCAACTGAAATTTTCAGGCAATTGAATTAGTTGAAAAACATTCACCGTACAATTTTTGAATGTTCTCCAAAGGCTTTACTGTAATTAAAGTACGGATATTCTTGAGAAAACGTGAAATTAAACTCCTTTTTTAGTTCTAAAATGAAGGTTGCCGGAGCGGCTGAATGTTTAAAAACGCTGCAAATTCTTTCACTGGGGTTTATTATTCAATTGGCATGCGTTCATGATTTGAATTTCTACTAAGCTTTAGAGTGTCCGTGTTTCGCAAGTGATAGAGCGATTATTGAATTTCAGGAGGTACACAAATATGATCAACTGATCAATCCAAATAGGTATTTTGGTTGAGAACCGATTAATGTGCTCTATGCATATCTCCTGAAATTCGATAATCGCCCTATCACCTGTGAAACACGCACACTCTAAAGCTTAGTAGAAATTCAAATCATGAATGCCAAATGATTAAAATTGAATAATAAGCCAAATGAATAAAATTGAATAATAAAGCCCAGTGAAAGAAATTGCAGCATTTCATGCATATCAGAATGCTTCAACCCGTGTATCGGCTACAAAGCCTCTTAAGAGTTCACTCCAGTATCCACGTTCACTATATCACTAGGTTACTGCTATCAAAACAAAAACAATAATAAACCAAAATAACGCAAATGTTGGCACCATAAATCGGGCCATACATCGGGAATGGTTTGACCTACGGACCTGGGGTTTATAACTCATTCGATTCCTCATGGTATGTTCTTCAAATAGGTAAATATTTAAGCCGCTTCGACTTGTTTTGAGGTTTTTAGGGATTTTACAAAACTTCGACAGCCCTTAAAGGGCACTTTAAATTAAGTAAGAGAGCTGGCTTAAGAATTGGGGCGTCGTCGGACAAACATGGATTTTTTCTGAAAATTTCAGATTTTTTGCTCCAGCCGTTTGGGAGAAATCGTGCGTAGGGCCAACGTCGTACGGACGGAAACATGTTTATTGCAGATTTGGATTCTACACCCTTTGAAACGTAAACCATGAAATTTTCAGGGGGGGTTAGAATTTTTTTCCAGAGCGATTGCAATGGTTTATTATAGAAAAATAAACCTAAAGGTTATTTGGATGTTTATTTGACGATGTAATGACGGATCGTGGGTTAGGTATTGCAACTATTTTCCTTCCAAAACAATATTTTGTGCAAGTATAATCAAGTTATTTGACTTAGAAACACAAATATAGATTAAACTAGACCGAAAACATATTGGTGGAGTAATGAAAATTTGAAAAGTAGGCGCTCGATTTCCCTACGATGTTCCTTCGATCCCACTACACCAAATTGATACAGTCACGGAGAGCATTGCCACTGAACGTAAAAAAGTAATTCGACATTTCAGCAAAGCTCACCTTTATTAGCCTACCTACCTATAAGCTTATATTATGAGTATTATTTTAGTAATCTTACGAGAATTCTGAGGAAGATTTTGACAGCTCGAAATGGATTTAAATAAGGAACTTTGTAGTGAGCCGCTAGGGCTTCTCCGATCGCCCTTTGGTCTGCATCACTAGGGCCGAAAAGTACGATCCGAGTTTGCTGAAAAACATTTAGGATCAAAATTATTTGTAAAAAAATACATTGTAATCTGTAATACTTGTGTAATACGGTATTAATTCGCCTCTAGCTTACAATACAATAAATCGCCTACGCAACCCATTTTCAGCACTATTTGATTCTCCACAAGAAATCATTTGGGATTCAATAGATTCTAATGTCGAGTCGTGATTTATACCATTCTACTTAGGTGTTTTATGTAGGTTTTAATTACATATATACACTTTGTACATACGTTTTAAGTCACTCGGGATGAAGTTATGGAAACCCATAAAAATGGAGCAGAATAGAACGTTGTATATATCTCCACGAAAATAACGAGCACTCAGGGTAATCGAGTTCCCAGGACTACTACCCTGACCTTTGCAAGGAGTATCAGTGGTTAGAATCAGATTCATAACGAGTTTGTTCCAAAAAGAGGACCCTATTAAACAGCTGTCAACTACAGTGCGCTACCTCCTAGATTACTGTTCACAACTGTTGACAGCGGATTTGTTGGAACACTTGACCCATCCAACATGCACTTGCCCTTTAAAAACCACTGAAGAGGTTTCAATAGCCATAGGTTAATAAAAAAAAATACGTACCACAAGTGTCATATTGGACTAGTACTTAACCAGGGGCAAAATGGCCAAACACTGTTCAGCTGCTGTGCGATTGATGTTCAGTATTGGTGCGTGAATACCGGTAGAGGTTGTGTAACTATTTCTTGTTAAATATTTATACCTTTCACCTTTTATTCAACACCTATAATATTTACTTCAAATTGAAAACTCGATAAATGTCTTAATAATTGTATATACAAATATTTAGATCCATAAGGAGGCGATTATGCATTTTTTTGGACCATGGCACCAGTGTGGTGCCTCCCAAAAGCAGGGATGACCCCCCCCCCCCCCCACAACTAACAACTTTGATTGCTCTGTATGATGAAAAATTCATTTAGAATACACTTTTGCTTCCGAGTCTACCAAGGTAGCGGAAGCATTGTTTTTACTTTCGGAATGTGAAAATTTTTTTGTCTCCAAAATCAAAAATTCCACTCGCATTTTGCGTTTCAGACCTTTCTGAACAATTTTGGTTCCGTGTCTGTCTGTCTGTCTGTCAGTAAATCCTTGTTACGGGCAAAACTACACGAAGTTATAGTCCGATTTTGATGAAATTTTCAGGGATTGTGCGGGTTGGTGTGTAGATGGTCCCCTATAAGTTTCATGACCCCGGATCAATAGTAGTCTCTGCGCATGCGCAAACGTGAAATCCTTGTTATGAGCATAACTCCGGGAGTTCTTGACTAATTTCGATGAAATTTTCAGGGATTGTTCGGTTTGATGTGTAGATGGTCCCCTATAAGTTTCGTGATCCCCGGATCGATAGTAGTCTCTGCGCATGCGCAAACGTGAAATCCTTGCCACAAGCATAACTCTGGGAGTTCATGTCTGATTTCGATGTAATTTTCAGGGATTGTTCGGACTGATGTAGCTTTAGTCAATAATAATTTTCAATGATCTATACAGTCATGTTATGGATACGAGGAAGCTATGTGCCACACCCACTTGTTTTAGTTTGTAAATATATTTTTAGGCTATTTGGGATGCTTGACTACCCTCTCCCACACACATACACACACACAAATAAATTTTCAACCTGCTATTCCACATTTTGAACAAACGAGAATAAATATAGGTATTTACAATATTGGGCAAGAAAAAGCTTCATTTTCCATTTTTTCAGGTACCTATTTACCAGTTTCATCATATAAAATATGTGTGAAAAATATAAGTGCAAAACAATAGGTAAGTAACATCATAGGAACTAGGAAAATAGAAACTGAACTTTCGAAGTGAACAGAGAGCAAATGGGCTTGTTGACGTGGCATTGACCTTCAAAAGTGTGAATTCCCTCCAAAAAGCCCAAGAGGAAAACAATAACTAGAATATAATAGAAATGAACACTATAAATGGGAAACCTTTCGGAAAAATAAAAAACTAGGAGAAAGAGCGAAAAACTCATCACTACTGCCTTCCTCATTTTAATTCAAACTAGACGCCTTCTACACGAAAACGGCTGGGCTCGGCGTGATCGACAGGATTTACCGAACCATTGGCAACACTGAAATCCCTCCAAGTTTAAAACCAGCGGGAAGGATCATTGTTCCAAAGTGAAAAGGCATTTTACGTAGCAGGGCACCGCCCCGGTGCCGGAAAAACCCACTTGGCACCAGTGTGGTGCCTTCGTCAATTTTTTCGACAAATTAATGGTTTGATAGATTCAAAGAAAGAATTCGGACTCTTACCCTGTATCCTTGTTCTTTTTCATATTGAGTGAAGGTTTTCCTTATATCCGCTCCAAAATCATGCCTGAATTTATGTTTCTTGATATCGTGCAAATAAGTACAGTTGAATTTGAACTCGTTGTAAATCAGATTATGCACATCTTCACCCTACAAAGAGGAAGCAACATTGTAAATGTCTTTAAAAAGAAAAATCTTAAGAGTGAAATAACTTGGAAACAAAGCCTCTAAAAAAACAAGTCTGAGGCATTTTCTGTTGGAAATTCCGTTGTTCATTACCAAAATTGAGTATCAAATTCAAACTTACTATAATGTCAAATGCTTTTCCGAAACAGAAGGGAACGTTGCTGACATAGCCTTCTGCGATCTCCTTAGCAATTATCTGGAATACAATAAACGCCTACTACATTATCACTTTTATTAGCCGTACCACTTACATGAAACTATTGAACACTCTTATATTGTGCTACATGACAGGAGCAAATATGATTAATCTTGGTAGTAACCATAGAAAAACTACTATATTCCTCCATCCTTATTTGAAGAGTAAATTGGTTAGAGACAGAAGATTGGATTACACTATTTGAAACAACTTCAACCACGGAGGATTTTCAGTTTGAATTAAGGCCTGTCTATCTTAAGATATATTTACGTACGTTCATGATTTCGGTGCAAGTCCGGAATTGAGGCTCAGCTGCAATGATGTATCGAGTGAAAGTCGGCCATTCTCGAGTCAGTTGTAAAATCAACCTGCACACATGAAGAGAAAAAATTTGATTAGGTATATTTTGTTCGTGATCTTGCTAATCAGTGATAACAGATCAATCAATCCTTATTTTAGTTACGAACAAGATATTCGCACTGATAACATTCTCTAATGCGAAATAAAAACGGAGTAAGATAGAACGTTGTCTATATTTCCACGAAAGTAAAGAGTTACACTGTTAAATCGATTTCGACGGTTAGGTCATCATCAGTAACAAACATGAACTGAAAGTACATCACAGAAAGCATATCTTATATAGCATCGAGTGAGAGGAGATTGAATCCTATTGGCTCAAGGAAGTGAAAGGGGCGGGAGGACCAACCAATGCCACTCAAGGCTTACAAAGTGAAAGGGGCACAAACAGTATCATTATGGAGAGGCGGAGCCAAACTTATTGCAAGAAAGAACCTAATAATGGTGAAATATTTTGAGGAATGACATCATTTAAACATTTTCCTGACCTATCACCTATCACTCTTAACAATTTCGAATTTTTCTTGCACATCCAACATACCTCCCTTTGGGCAAAAGTGAGGAAATTCTACATATTGCCTGTTTGTCAGATCAAAACTGAAGCTATGATTGGACTCATTCAGATGACTTGCAAAGGCAGAATCACCTTTGTTGTCCCTGAAATCCTTTTCATGCTCTTTTATTCGTTCCCTAAATTTCCTACCAGTTTGACCACAGTACTCAAGTCCACATGAACATTTTAGCTTATAAACCCCACTTTTATCCTGAACGTTAATTTTATCCTTAACCGTACCCAAAGAAGATTTGAGATTATTTTTATTCTTAAACCCAACGTTGAAACCCCTGGACGACAGAATTTTACCGAGTTTATCCGAAATTTTCCCATAATAAGGTATACTCGTACTAATCCACTTTTTCTCTTCCAACTCAATTTCTCTCACTAAATTACACACCCCATCCCTACTCTTGAAATCTTTTAACTTCGGTTTCATGTGGTTTGTAGATACGACGGTTTTGTTTAGCAGGGAAGTATACCAGTACACTGTTTATTAGGACGTCAGCGTTCTGTTGAGCTTAGTGGTCTGGATTCTCACTAAGCTTGCATATCCACCATAAAAAATATCCTAAATCAATCTTTCTAGAAACGTGTAGATGCGTTGAAGAAATGAATTGGAGTCTGTAATTAACTAGCACAGTTACAACTAGCTTTCGACTGGGGACCTTTTTTCGCATCCATGAAAGTGGGCACCCGTTATCAAGAACCTTTTTCCTCGTTACCCTTGCCCTCTGGGGGGACTGAAGGGACGAGTTCCTTGTTCTCTTTACCCATCAATCTTTTTACCTTGCGAGATCTTCGATGTGAATGAGGGGGACGATGTTGAAGCCTCGCCCCAAATGCAGAACAGGAGTGATGTTCCTCCGCGCCAGCTCGTAGTAGGGTTTCAGATCGTGGTCACCGTTTCCATAGACGCACCCAATCCCAATAATCATTATCTTCAAAAAATCCCTATACTGAAAAAATAAAACACACCTAGTGCTGCTTGAAATGGTAAAAAATGTCGCAACGAAACACTTAGGAGTAGGTACTTATCATAATTGCTTAAATTTCTACACAAATCTTGTTATTTTAAAGCTGATTCTTTTCTGGACAGGAGTTTGAAGCTGCCAAGAATTACTCTGAATCAATCCTGGTATAAGGAACCTACCTAGCAGTTTCTTGTGAATTCTGCTGAATGGAAACTGCAGCGGTTTTCATAGTCTAATGATAAGATAGCAGACCTACTTTGAAAAAGCTGTATGTTTTTGTCTCTCTTACAAAAAACCAAATTTATCCTTAAACAGAATACACAAAAAAAGGGACAATTACAAAAATTATTTATAAGCTTGAACAGAGGCTGAATGATATTCTTGGGCTAATTACATTGATAATGATATCCACAACCTTAGTAGCAATGGTGATACTTATCACGTTGTCACTGTATTGGATCAAAGGCCTTTGACAAGGTATGGCACGATGGCTTGTTAGCAAAACTAAAACCCCATCTGAAACGATACCTACTATTGTATCGTCCACTCCTTCCTGTCACACAGAGCATTTCGTGTGAGCATCAATAATACCTTGTCTGAAGAAAAACCTATTTACGCCTCAGTACCCCAAGGTAGCGTAATCGGCCCATTATTATACATCTTCTATGGACACGACCTCCCATCAGCTGATGGCCAACTCGTAGCACAATTTGCAGACGATGTTGCCATACTTGCCAAACACACTCACTATGAAACTTCCCACCTGGGTCTCCAAAATACAGCTAACTCAATAGCTGAATGAGCAAACAAGTTGCGAATGAAGATCAGCGCTCCTAAATCTGCCATAGTTGCATTTACATATCGACGAAACTTCACCCCCCAGCCAGTCTCCATTGCCAACTCTTCAATCCACGAGCAATCCTCAGTCAAGTACCTGGGACTTGAACTGGACCACCGATTGACATGGAGTGATCACATAACAGCCATATCTGGCAGGATAAGGCAGCGAATCAGGCAACTGTACCCACTCTTGAAAAGCCATAAAATATCCATTGACCTAAAGCTGGTGGTGTACAAAGTGCTCATCCATCCTATATGGCTGTATGGTGAACTGTGGTGCTCAGCGTCGGACACTCAAGTTAAACGCATTCAGGTCCTACAGAATCGCATCCTGCGTATTACCACCAATGCAGACTGGTATGTTTGTAACAACGAGCTACACAAAGACCTCGAAATTCCCACAGTTAAAGACAAGCTCATCAGTAGTTACCACAGCATGATTATCGAGGCTCACGCACATCCCAACCAGCTAGTTAGAAACATACCAGAACAACGCCCATTGCCACGACATCTCCGCCGCCTCAAGCGGAAACACCACAGTGACCACGCGAATGGCTTCAACTGAATACGTGAATGAATAATTAAATCATTTTCAGCCCATGTCCCTACCTCAAGCAGTACTGAAAAATCAATAATATTGTCAATATTCCTATTTAATTTATCCTTTACTAAATAATACATTGTTGATAATATTAATGGAACAACCAGTTGTTCTCGTAATTGGCACTTAGGTTTCGATTACTGTATCGATTCCTCTTGTTATTATAATTGTTATACCACATGAATCATGTCAAACATGCTATACTCTATATTTGTCATACTAAATAGTGCTAAGCACAAAAATGTTAATCAAGTTTTAAAAAAAAGAGGATTCGACGAACTTGGCATAGAGGTGGAGAGTATCTACAAGGAAGCAAAATACTAAAGAAGGAAACATCTAAATGTCTTTGGGACAACTAAAAGTCAATTACAAGGCATAGAGAGTCAGTGGTCAGCTGAAGTCCCTTGTGGCTAATTTGGTTCTTTGTGGTGCTTTTATCCCGAAATATGAATGAAGCTCCGTTTTAGGCATCTGGAATACAATTTAAGGATACAGAAGCTTTGATAAAGTATCTCTGACTTCGTCAAATAAACATATATGGGTGATTTTCGTTGAAAGTGCTATGGAATACAAAGAGTAATCAGGGTTAGAGAATCGATTAGTTGTAAGGGTTATACGAAACCTTCGAGTTATAATTCACAGCATTTCATATTAGATCTACAAGCCTCTCTACCAATGGTCAATGATCTTGTGTTGTTGAAACCAATTAACGAACAAAAATACAGCTAACAGTTCATATCTACCTCGTAGGCTTTTTCGTACACGTAATTCTCGAACTCCCAGTGCTTTCTGTATCTGGGATGAGGGATCCTTTTTCGAAAATATTCTTCGCGAAGAACGTCTTGAGGTTGCTTAAACAGAAACAAGATACCTTAGTACAGACCACACCACAGGACAATGAACACATGAAATTATTGTGTTTCGACAAACTTCAACAAGTTGGTTTAGGGCGTTCCTTGGGTCACCAATAATAAATTATGAGTACATGATTGAGTAGCCACCTAAACGATTAGTTTGAAACAAAAACCTAGAGTTGGAGAACTTTTCTTTTGACGGTAATGTGTCTTTTACATGTGGTGAATTTGTGTAGAAAAAATGCCTATCAAACTATTGGAAGTAAAGTGAATACCTAGGTACTGACCTTTTAAGCCTGATCATGAATTTTACACGACACATGAAATGAAGCTCAGAGGAGAGGAGCTAGTAAACAGAGATGAAAGTTACGGCTGGGGGGGGGGGGAAGATGGCGGCTGGGGGGAGCTAGTAAACAGAGATGAAAGCGGGGTTTACGTGAGCGCATTCTGTTTTCACACGAATGACCCCCACCAGAGAGGCTCAGGCGGACGGAAAAGTGGTGATGCCGGGATAACAAAGGGCGGAAGGAGCCCACCCGAAGGTTAGTTGAAGGAGTGTTAAGCGGGGAGCGGGGAGGAACTGTCGGGTCGGTACGGTCACTAAGAACTGGATTGTACTCCTGTTAATCATTTGAATGATAAAAAGGGCGGCTAAAGCATGTTCCATGTTTTTTCAATTTCAACCGCAGGCTCTAAGCAGTAAGCACATGGGGGTCCAGGGGGCTTGCCCCCTGGCGAGGCAAGCAGCGCCGAGTTTTTTTAAAGACTTGGACGAATAATTTCGATGTTTGATCTCTGAAATCAAATTTTATTAGACTGTGCCCCACCCAGGCAGCTCACCATTGTCTCCTGGGAAATAATCCAAAGAAATGGAACTTCAAAATCCTCCCATTCTCACTTGAAAAGTAAATTGGCTAGTGACAGAAGTCTGGATTACACTATTTAAACCAATGCGTGAAGTAGGCATGGGCTCTGCGAGGAATGCAGTTTAGAGAAGTACATCTGACCAATGCTATAGCAATCAGAAGCAGGGTAGACCACACTAAAGGCAGAATTTCAGAGGATTTTCAGTTTTAATAGAGTGGAGCCTACTAAATTAACCAATCAGAACTCAAAAAGCAAGGCAATGAGCACACTCATTTTAATGCTCACTGCTAAAGGTGTAGGTACACTGGTTATAATGTTTAATATCACTGGTTTGCTGAAATATTACTTCTATTTCTGTTAAGGTTTTATCCTGCTTCTGTATTTTTGAAATTATTTGCAATTGTTGGGTAATTATTACGATTTAATAGAATTTATCGAACTAAACTGCCTGGGCCGCAGCAAATGTTGAAAATGAAAAATCTTGTCGATTTTTGTTGTAAGTCCTGATTATTGTACTACATGAGGATTGGAAATGAGAAATTTACCCCATTCGAATTTGTTTGAAATTAGTATTTGACTAAGAAAAGCACCTCTTCTGCCTCCACTGCAATAGCTTTCTGCGAATCTTGCACCCTTTGATTTTCAGGTAAGGAGCCATCTCTGTGGCGCACAGCGTGCGAAAAAACCTAATTTATTTTCGAACACTTTTTCCATAAGTGACATACAACTTTTGATTGACTTACTTTTGCTAAAGTTCTAGTTTCAGCCCAGGTGAGTAGTGGTGAAAGAAGAATGAAAGTGTGGATGCCGAAGAGAGCTTGATTTCTCAGTCTGACTTCTTCACTGTACATTTTGAGCTCATCGATTAGCACTACAGATAACACCAAAAATCAATTTATGAAGGTGCCACACACATTGAAACAGTGATGACTCCATTAGCAATCAATCCATACACGAGATGTTCAGATTCTTCCTATATTATTCGTATAACTTACTGTCCAATGCCATTTTGGCTTCTTCGATGCAATCGGGAGTTTTGGTGATATCGTAGACTTGTATCATGCATGGGAACACGTCTCGGACGAATTCTTCCCGAGTCTTGAAGTTCGGTATAGTTTCAAAGACGTAGTAAGGCGCCAGTTCTCCCTAGGAAGCGATGGGAGAGTTGGTATTAATGTGACGGGAATGTTCGTACCAAGACATTTTTATACAAACTCAGTCATTTCTGGCCCAAATGACCAAATTGAAATACTTCATTCAATTTGTTTAAAGTTGTAATGTGCGTTAGTAGAAGGTACTACATGTGGTGTGTCCGTACATAACAAAAAGAGGGTTAATAACTAGTTAAAACCAACTAATTGGGCCAAACTGCGTAAGATATGTAGTGTGAGGCTTCAAAGACCTCTGAATCCAAGGGTGAGATTGAATATTCTGAATTTCAGGAATGCAATCCAGAATATTTCATACTCGATGGTCTGGCACATAGTTGGGATTATTATACTTTACAGCGGCTGCCAAATCAAAGATACCAATCAGGCATTAGGTATCTAAACTTTAGCGTAGTGAATGTCATATTCAAATAAGCTGCATTGTTATCAGCTAGTTCTGTTGAAATTTAGAAGACCAGTTCCGTTGAAGACTTTATCTGTGCAAACTTTGTCTTACATGCTTGATTCATGCTTTGGTACATGTTAAGGCAATAGAAGATAGTGAGAAAAAATCAGTAATTTCTTGAGTCCTAGATGGACCTTATATTGTATTATAACAACTTGTGCCACCGTGATGTTGTGATGTGCGCGAGTGATGATCGCTGATGATGTTTGAACCCTCGTGTCAACCAAAGAAACTTCAGCACCCCCTCTTCTTCATCCGCACCCAAGATTCGTCTGCCTTTCCCAGCAATCAGTTGGCTCTGAACCCCTCCGCAAATAATATTCCTCAAATTCGTTTCATTTCGTTGGCTGGAACCTTTCGCCATCTTGGTTGGTGCGCTCCTACTTGGATCATCTGTACTCCCTGTTCTCCAGGATTCCTCTTCATTTGAAGATTTCTTCTTATCGAACCGTCATCGATCGACGTAAGTTAATATTGAGAGCCGCCAAATATATATGCCAACTGCTTTGCCCCCAAAGAGAGAGTTCTGGACATCATGACCATGAATTACAAACTCCTCTTCTTTTATCTGCAGCTTTTCGTCCAGAAAGCAGAACCACATCACACCACAGCGAAGATCTCTCACGCATTCTCGCTTCCCGTCGTCATCACGTCTTTCTTGGTGCGCTTGGGTCCAGGGCTTCCTTGGCTTACCACGGCGAAAATCGGGAGCTTCCCGTTTGCAGATTTACCTCGACGCCACGTGGTATCGTTGGATAGTGAGTTCCTGCACTGAACATTGTGGGGTCGAACATCTAAACGGTCAGACTTTACATTTCTTCTTGATAATCATTTGTCATCAATTTGAGGCTTGATAATAATTTAATTGTCATCAATTTGATTAATTTGGAAAAAATTAGGTATTTCATTTCGCAAAAGCATTTTTAATATTTGTTTATGTCCGTTCATTATTTAATACGGCATTCGAATAAATTTATTTGATTAATTTGAACTTATTGTTACTCAGTCTAAACAGTACACAAGAGAATAGTTCCGATGTCATGACTATTATGACGTGATCATTTTCATTCAGCATCGTGGGTAAATAGTTGATAATTAATGCTCCTGTTTTTGCCTTAACAGGTACTCTTTGAAATAGGTTAGGTTAGATATTGATACAAACAGTTCTTTTTGAATCATTCAGCTCATGAAACCTTAATCTTTAGTAGTACAACCTCCTAAGCAGTACCAAGTCAAGTACCTTAGTACCAGGGCTGTGAGTTGTGTAAAATAAGCCACATTTCTGTAATTAGCTGTTGTTCGTATTAGAGCTAGAGAGAATTGTGATCCCAAGTGTGGCCTTACCATCGAGTATATTTTCATTGGGGCTTTACCCAAAAGAAGTATTCACATTGCCTCTAGAGAAAGCAGATTTCTGGCTGCTTGCAGACAGCGACTGTTGCTCATTCATTACACATTTTCGCTTGATGGGTGATTGTGATGATACTCACAGTTACAAATATAGGTTGATACGAGAAAACAGACTGGTAAAACGAAAAGTACACACTAAACGAGCACAAAATAGACAAAATCGTGCAATGGCTACCAACTTGAAAGAGTACAATTCCCAACATCCTTTTCTAAAACAGCTTCTTCTAGTTGGGTCAGAGAGCAATATTCGAGGGATCCCATTATGGCGTAGTAGCACTATTCTTCTTCAATGAACCAAATTTCTACCAAAATAAACATTTCTTCTTTTCCTTCTGGTTATAGTTATTAATGTTTGGTTAAAAGCTCAACTAAACTCAGTGGTGCATAATAATTAGTCATGAATAAGACCAATTGGTAGAAATAAAACAAAACATCATGCATTAGTTGTACACTAAAACTGATTTGTATGAATGATTGCTCATGAAGAAATTACTATTATATTTGCAAATTAATTGGGCTTTACTGCAGCCATCACCGAGGTACATACCAATTTTTCTACATTTTAATGCAACTGAAATGTGAACACCAAGTCTGAGTTATGACAGTGTTTCCAGATGGTGACGATCTTTGTTTATTTAATTTCCTGTAAAATTTGGTTGACATGGACTAAGGCGTGCGTGTCGGGGAAAGTTGAGTGATTACATTGCTTTAATTGAAACAAAAATTATTGAAATGAATCTAGATTGCCAAGTAAATGGTATTCACATCAGGCAATGGCAAGACTCTCGTTGCTACCACTTGGTGAGTCGGGTATCCCCAGAATAAATCTTCATTGTAGTAACTCAAACTCTTCTCCCCTCGGTCTTCTCTCCACAGCTGGTCCCTGAACTCCTTCACCAAGGTCACCACATTTGGCTTCAATTTAGAGTTCAGTTGTGGATCTATCGGCTTTCCAACTAGAAACATGAATAGACATTTGTTATGGACTAAATCACTGGCGACGAAGTTATGGAAAACCCATTTCAATAAAAACGGAGTAAGATAGAACGTTGTCTATATTTTCACTGGAGTCCTGCACGGCAGCATGTTGGGCCCACTACTGTTACCCAAAACTGGTTACCCTCGCTACGTTTGCGGATGATAGTGCAATTATAGCGACTGGGGAAACTAACAGTGAATCAGTTACAAAGTTGAATCGTTCTATCTCCCATATACATGACTGGACAGTGTGATGGATAGTCACAATGAATGAGACAAAGTCACTGCATGTCGATTTCACTATGTGTCAGCCTTTCTCCATAACAAGCCATACCATATGCCAATGAAGCAAAATAACTTCGAATGACACTGGATGCCAAACTAAGGTGGAAGTCCCACGTCAAGAAAACAAAATCTGAGCTTATGATCAAATACAGAAAAATGTACTGGCTGATAGGCCAGCGGTCAAAACTGTCAGTCCACAATAAGTTGTTACTGTACAAGCAAGTCCTAAAGCCTGTCTGGACTTATGGTGCGCAACTGTGAGGTACACAGGCCCAGAGCAACCGTGACATTATTCAGAGCTTTCAGAATAATGTCCCAAGAAGCTGCGTAGATGCATACACATATTTTAGAAATGACAGACTTCACTACGAGCTGCAGATTGAATCTGTCAATGAGGTCATTCGAAGCCAAGCCATGCATCACCTCTTGAGGCTACAAGATCATGTAAATGAGGATGTCGTCCAACTTCTCAATATATAGGATCAACTCACTAATTCACTTAGTGTGAGCATCATAAAGTACAAATATCAGGACAATAAGGGCTAAGTGATGTATCTTAGATTTCTTAATGTACGCCAACTATATACCTATTAGAATAATGTTGCTTATAAGTTTATAACTTGGTGCAATAAAACAAATTAAAAAAAATAATTTAAAAAATCGCTCTCTGGCTACTCCGTTTTTATTAGACATTTCTTGATGTTGAGAAGTGTTTTCATATAATAAGCATCTGTTTAACAACGTCCACCAAACATATTGACTCAACAGGAGCATTCGTTTTAACAAATGTGCACTGATAATACGAATCTTAATAACTGCAAGGACTATGCATATGAGTAGGGGCTTAAATTGATTGTTGTCGGGAAATGTATCATTACTCATGTGTCATTGTTAACTGATTTTCCTCACAAGTGGCAGCTTGCTAGTCGTGAACGCTTTAGAATCTTGCTGATGTTAAAAAAGGGAGGTACTCTAACCCCTACCTTACCTGTTTGACAAGATGATGTCAGAGAGATACAGAGAGGTCAGTGGATTGTCAACCATGACCTCTGAGGAGAAAAGTGTGGCAGATCTCTCTGTATCTCTGGCCAGAGTTTGGCACGTAAATTGTACTTGCAAGTTTCGTTGATGCTGATAAAACAGTTGGCATCCATGAAAGCCTTAACGAATTTCTGGAGTAACATAACCAGGATGGTTACTCCAAAGTTTTTTGTTGCAGACTCTGAAGGTTTATTGCATTGTCAAGTGCAATACATAAATATCTGGTTCTGATTAAAACTGGGTGTACCCAACCTGCTGATGGATTCACTAACCTGCTGGGGCATCACCTCCTGGACCTGTTACCGGAGGTGATGGTGGACTTTCAGCCATGAAGGCTGCAAAGAAAACATCAGTATCCTCGTCTTTAGCGCTGGTCAGACCTCCGCAGGGGGGAATGCAACGGGTGTACATCCAAGCCCTCTCCTTCATTTTTCTCCTCAGATCCTCGTCCCATTCGACAGACTCTCCATGGAACTCTCTGGCCCTCTGAAAATCTGATGCAGTGAAGAAAATAGCGTGTGTAAAAGTAAGTATAATAAGTCGTTCAACAGAATGCAAAGTGAACAAACAATCAAAAATCATCTTCAACATAAATGGGATGGGATGGGGGATGATTTTTGTAACTCACGTCTGAGAAACCAATGTCCCTTCAGGGCACCAAGACTCTAAATACCTCCAACCATTGACGATACCAACAGTTTGGTTGACCACCTGAGATGAGGACAGTTTCGAGGGATACTCAGATTATCTATAAGATTAAGTGAAAAACTTGTGGTACAGTTAAAAATTTTGGAGAGCACCCACATGAAACTCTATGGTTATCACAGAAACATTAGCCTTTCTTGAATTCGTCTATCTGACATGGACCTTTCCACTGATGTTACAGCAGTCAATCCCACCCAAGATCTTGAGGAGCAGCTAAGCTAACAGAATAAAACACCCGAGGGAACTGACCAGATGAGGGTTAGTTGTGCAGCCTCATTTGTGAATGATTTTAGAAGGGCGGTTGATGTATGATGCGATCCATGATCATTTGTACACCTACGTCATGCCTTGTGAATTAGCTATAAGAAGGCAGGTTATAAAGACAAATCGTTGTATTGTACATGCTTCTTTCAAATAAATAACTATCAGTTTGTGTTAGAACTATTTCAATAGTTGAGCGAAACCCATGTACTGCAACAACTTTAGTGCGCTTATTTTCCAAAAAAAAAAAATTCGGTTCAACTTTAAGTCATGTTGTGATTTTTTCTTGCTCTTTTCATCGATATGCTAATTATATCAGTTTCTAATTCTAAACTGTTTTAGTTTCTTTTTTGTATAGGAGTTTCCAGTGGGCTCAGTGAACTAAAACCTTAACGACTATTAAAACAGTTGAACCACGATTAAAATTTGCAAGGCACTAACTGATACGTGACAATGCTGTTCATTATTCATTAAAGGGATATCATGTTTTATACATTTTAAGCAGCTGAAGTTCGTTTCAAGGTTGTTAGGAGACTAAACGGTAATCTAGACATTGAAAGACAATTACCTACGAGGGTCATCCAGAAAGTAAGGTTACAACTGCTGGTGAAAATCGAAAAATGCATATATTTTATTCAAGTTTTGAGGAAATGCACAAAATATGTCCTTATTTTTCTACATAACTGCCACCAACTTAAACACATTTCTTTAGCCTGGGCAGCAGTTTTTTTATGCCCTCGTCATACACACTTCGCTCCAACTCCAAAAACCACTTCTCGACAGTTTCCTTCACCTCCTCGTCGTTGGAAAAACGTTTTCCACCCAAGAACTGCTTCAATTTGGTGAAAAGGTGGGAGTCCGAAGGCGCCAAGTCCGGTGAATATGGTGGATGGGTTACAACATCCCATCCAAACGACACAAGCAGGTCCTGGGTCTGGCGTTGTCGTGAAGAAGGGACACACCACGAGTGAGCATTCCCCTCCTTTTGTCTTTGATTTTTTTCCTCAATTTTTTAAGGGTCTCACAATACGCATCAGCATTAATGGTGGTTCCCCTGACCATGAAATCCACCAACAACACCCCTTTTCTATCCCAAAACACTGATGCCATGATCTTCCGCTCCGAGGGCTGAACCTTGAACTTTTTTTGCTGACGGGGAGTGATTATGGGACCATTGCAGGGACTGCCTTTTTGACTCTGGGTATAATGACAAACCCACGTTTCGTCCCCGGTCACAATTGAGTCAAGGAATGCTTCACCCCTCAACGCTCATAGCGCTCAAGAAATTCGCGTGTTGCGGAAACGCAATTTTGGTGATGTTCTGGAGTCAACATTTTTGGCACCCATCTTGCACACAACTTCCTGTAATTCAGTTTTTCCGACACAATTGCACCCATAATGCTTTGCGAAATGTGTGGGAACATTTCATGAAGGGTGTCAAGGGTCAGCCGCCTATTACGGCAAATTTGATTGTTAATTTCCTGCAGATGCTCTTTTGAAATGAGAGTCGGCTCCCACTCCTTTCTTCGTCAAGTGTGTCGGTGCGACCTTCCTTAAAAAGCCTAACCCACTTGAAAACATGCTGACGGGACATTACATCGGGTCCATAAGTTTCCACAAGCTGACGATGGATTTCAGAGGCAGATTCGCGATGCAAAGTGAGGAACTTGATGACCGCCCAAATTTTGCATTGGCTATAGGTGGAGCGAACGGTCCCTGCAGAGGTTGACGGAGTAGGCTGGTGTGACGACATTAAATGGACGACCAAATTTTGGTAATGTACTGATGCGGGCGGGTGCTTATTGTAACTACTAGGAACCCCCCTACGCGCAGTAATACCAACCCCGAAAAACAATTCTCTGCACCTTTCAGAGAGTCTGTAACCTTACTTTCTGGATGACGCTCGAACCATCTAGTCAGACCAAATAGAAAACAAATTCCTTCATTAACAATTCGTTCATCTCGTGCATCATTGTAATTCTATAAGTAGAGGGGTGACAATTAAAAAGCAAAACTATATTCTAAGATGTCTAATCCAATTTTGTTTAGTTTAATATACGAGTGTTTTGCTATCTATTCATTCCCAGGATTCTGGGCTGACAAAAATGTTACCGAATCCAATTTGTTCTTTGGTGAGAAGTCTGAGATCTTCCAGAAACGGAAAGTCCTTATCCCAATCGTACAGTTTGACGAACGTGGCTTCGTCCCTCCGGTATTTGGGCCACAGATCTTCCAACGTTTGTTCCAACATTTCCGGGTCGGCAGGTACCATCGGAACTTTAGTACCAGCTTTCGACTGGAAATAGAACATAAGACATAAGACATTTAGCAAATGTGAAACGGAAGGGTGTATTATTTACTATGGGGGTCTTCCAGTTGACCCCCGCCCGCAACAAAAGAGGACGTTGGATCCCCAGGCATGTCACGATTGATCCCCGGCCTGATTCAATTGTGGCATGTCACGATTGACCCCCAAATTCCGATTGACTCGGATTGATAATGAGTGGACATTTGCGCCTGCCACCGAAATAGGACGAATGCCCCAGTGAAATGAAAGAAATATCACTGTACGTTTGCGCCAAGAATCAGGATGGTGAAGGGGAAATCTCAACTCAAGACCAGTTACAAATTAAGTAAATATATTTACAGAAACAGACTGAACGATGAACATTTGGACGGGCGCTTTGAGTTTTATTCTGATCTATTTGCCCAACTGATCTATACTTTACTAGAAGGATTGATATAGGATATTTTGTTTGTTTTTGAGATGCGAGCGAAGCGAGCATCCAGACCAGCTAACTAGACAGAACACATTCGAACACACAATTTAGTTAATGCAGGTGTGTCAGCAACAACACGTACTCTCGTAACGGTTCCTATGCGCAAACGTCCAATATTCACAACGGATGTACAAAATGAACAACATGAAGAGGGACAGGCTGTCCGAGCGAGATGGGGCGTCAGTCCTCTTGCTGTTTACATTCAGTGGGAGTAGGTACTGATTGCCCCGGTTCGAATCCGGCTGGCACCAATGATTAGGGTCAAAATCCTATCAAGTGTTGTATACCTGTACTGTCGTTAGACAGTGCACCTCTGATCTCGATATCACATGAATCCAAAACGCTCCCAACCCAGGGGCGTGAGGCAATGGGAAGCCACGAGCGAAATCGTCAGACCTAGTTCCGATCCTCTCTGGAGGACGGCTGGCGACGTCCGCAACACCTCCGGGTAGTCGGACGAAAATCCAAGGTGAAATTCCTTGTCTACTTTACTTACTTACTTTACTTACAAAATGAACAAGCCGCCAGGATCAACAGTGAATAGCGGGAGGAGGAACCTCCTACTTTTACCTCTGCCCATTTTCATTTTGATCCGGCGGGGGTCAACCGGCATAACTAAAATCACTATTAGGTACTCATGAGGTTTAATAACATTTATGAACAAAATTTTTGAAAAAAGTGTTGATAAAGATATTATAATTAGCCTAATAAAATAAACCTACCTTGCCGGTGCCATCTTTTTTATGAGTAGTTCGTCTTCCTCCAGATTTCTGTGACTGCCTCCGACTTCCTCCAGCTTTGCTTTTCCTCTTCCCACCCGTGGACGCTCGACTTTTCCTTTTCCCGGCAGATGACTTGCTCGCCCTGCTTGCCCTGCTCTGTCTCTTTGAAGACCTCCTTTTGCTGCCGGGAGACTTGCTTTTCCTTGAGCCCGACCTGCTCTGTCTTGAGCTCTTGCTCTGCCTTTTGCTTTGCCTCCTGCCCTATGACAAGACGTTTATCATACAAAAAATTGTACGAAACCTGCTCTCTCCTTTTCCCACTAACAATATGAAAGAAAGTTACGTAGGTATTTGGATATAAAAACAACAGTGGGTCTGCCTGAACTGACATTTACTTATTTTCACAAATCCGGATAAGTAACGTTTATATGAGCGTCCATAAGTCATACCTGATAGAGAAAAAACATTTATTGATTACATTATATGGGGTGGAATGTTGGATTAGTTGGGATTTGTGAAAAGTATAAATTGACGTGCCAAAAGCTCGAAGTGGTATGCCAGAAGTTTAAATTGAGATGCCAAAAATATTAAAATTGATTTGTGCCAAAGGTTCAAATTAATTTGCCAAAATTTTCAATTTGATAATATACCAAAAATTCAAATTGATTTTGCCAAACTAATCTTATTTTCCTAACTATATATGTATGTAAGTACGTACGTACGTGTGTGTGTGTGTGTGTATGTGTGATATTATTCTTCCGGTAGCCTAATTGCTGCTCCTAGTCCTAGTCCTCGTACGTGTTTCCTCGGGCCCCTTAGCCTCATGGAAACTGCTCGATGAACTGAGAATTGAGTTGTCACTCGTGCCCACATCATCACCTGGGAGTAGGATTTCGACCACTTGTTGGCGAGGCGTAAGGAAACGTTCTTGAGGAAGGCTTCGTATTCTTCATGTAATGCGCCATCGCATGAAACGACGAGTGGCGTGAAAGACCCTCTCAGGTCTTCAGCGACTCTTTCGTATTTTGCGTGTTTGGCTTGGGCTGCATGCCGGGAGATGGTAGGCCAATCCATGGAGGAGTAAGAGACTGCGTCAGCGTTTATAACGAGGGTATCGAAAAACGCAGGTCTCTCACGTTCCCACACGCCATGGACCTTCATGTCCGCTACCAAGCCGGGGCTGTCATCAGCACTGTCACGTAAAACTGGTTCTGTGACCACGCGGTTCCATGCAAGCCTCGCTATTTTTGCTTACTTATTTCACAGTTCATACGTTGAGATAGTTGGTTGCATTCAAGTAGTGATGGCTTTCAGACAGGTGTCTGACAAAATTATGCACCTACCTGCACAGGCATACATGTAACCTTCAAACGATGACAAGTTCTACCTTCCCTGAATCCCAACAATAAACCATTTACATCGTAATTGATAAATGAAAGCAACAAAACCTTTTTCTTTTTTTTATCTTTTCCACTGTCTTCGTCTGGGTCTTCAGCTGGGGCCTGTTTCTTCGTGTCTTTCATGCTGTTAATCAACTCAGTGGTGAGAAAGTATTCTCCATTAAAAAACTGCAAAAAGTAATACAAATTCAGGCACCGTAGACTCTTACAAAAAAGTTTAGATGTGCTATGTGAATAAAATCATCTTACTTGTCTAGTACAACTACAAGGATTACGTACTGTGAGGTTACTTTCTGCTTTGTCCAGGCTATTCAAAGCTCTGCTTCTATAGACCAGTGCACACAATGACGTTAACTTAAGACTTGCCTGATTTATGTGTGTCTTAATAACCCCCCATGTATGCCCCATTAGGGCAGACAAGTAGGATTGCCCTAAATGGAGTGTGCTTCGAGTCACTCCACGTTTCATTCAGATGACATTGGCAGGCACGCCGAGCCAGTCTCTCTCTCCCCCTTGAACGCACCAAGCCAGTCACTCTATCACTGCATAGTAGCGTAACAAAGCAGCCCCTCCTTTCGAAAAAAAGAGTGACAGATGACAACAAGGATGTGAAGTCGGAAAGGAGAGCGTGGTCGAAATTCAAACTAGCCAGTCAGTCTCAAAGTAGGTGGTAAATCTCAAAGCAGGCGACATAAATCATATCAGAGAGACCAAACGTCCAAATCCAACACTTATGTGAAAATACAGTTTATTGCTCCACTCTAGTGCACCTCATTCACGGCCATTTGGAGCAGAGTGGAAGGATTTTAGGCAGGTGGAATATTCGACTCTGACGACCAGGCCACTCCACTCCATCTCAGTTTCCCCATTCACAATCTGGTTTGGAGTGATGGCGGTTCATTTGGCGTGTTGGATTAACCATGAATAAGCTGGCCATTCACTAGCGCTCCAAATGGCATGGCGCGTCATTCATCAGGCCAAATGGCGCGGGGCGAAAACGTCGGAAATTTGCTACCCCATTCACTATTACGCCATGCCATCGTTCTAATGTTGATCTGACCTCCGAAGGGAAAGTGTTGTTCCAAGTTTCTACAATCCGTTGTCATGGAAGAAAATTCGCGTTTATACTACGCAGCTATTTGCCTCTGCAGCAAGAAGATAAAACCGGAACGTAAATGGGTGAAAACAATGATTGCTCAAGAGAGTCCAGTTTACTCATTTGAACTTATTGAACGAACTGGGACTTGAACCTACTGATTGGAGGACTTATTTGAGGATGGATGAGGAGTCGTACCTCCTCCTACTTTGTTAATAGGTATCTCTCCTGATTGTAAAAAAAGATGCTTGCATGAGGAAATGTATCAACCTTCATGAAAGGCTCGTGGATACCCTCGGATTTTTAGCCAAGGGGATGGACGACGAACATTTTTGACGGATTTGGAGCGTTGGCGCGGTAATGAATGGCGGGCCGTAGCGGTTGGCTGCGAGGATTCCCCATTCCCATTCACATGAGTTTGGCGGGCCCGCCAAACGGCGTGGCGCTGTGGATTTTGGAATGGTAGGATATCCGACCGCTCCATCGAAATTGCGGTGGTATTTCCCACTCACATAACTATTTTGGCTGGATGGAGTGCTAGTGAATGGCCAGCTTTGGATGTTCTATGTTCCTAATGATGCTCGTGCTACTGACTTATAGTTACACTGATGCTTTGTGTTGTACTAGACCGAATGCTTATTCTTGGATAAAGCAGATATTAGCAGCAAATTAATGGTTTGAGCATTGGACTGTATGTGTTTAGCCTCTGAAAAAGAAACTAAATTTATAGCTCAGTAAAAGAGAAGTAAAGAAGAGGTGAAGAACTGAAAAATGAAAGTTGCCTTTTCAAATACTACCCATCGAGATTTTAGTGGGTGGATTCAATGAATAGATGAGGCAGAACAGCACGTTGTTCATTCCCCACCTTCTGCAAGCGCCATCCACGATGCAAATAGAATCATTTCTAGTGTCTAATTGGATTCCACATCCCTCCCAATCTATCTATATATCTATGGCACATGGAAATCTAGGCAAATTTTAATTTTCTATTGTGTGGGCAAAAACTGGGGAAAAGCGGAGAAAAGCAGCTGGGGATGAAATGCTCCAGAGAGTGGATTGTTCATGCAATCAGTATCCTTGCAAATACAAGTGCCCACTTGTACTTACCAACAGGTTGGCGTACTGCACACTTTTAAACATGCAGGTCTAACGAACAAGTTTTCATGTCAGGGTCCATATGCAGCCCTCCTCCCCCTGCTGGCCGATGTCTATGGCAATGAAACAGATGAGTGCACTATTAAGGTTGTAAACCATTTTCCCCACAAATCCAACCTAAATTAGGGTGGTTTGAAAAAATATATGCTCATGTAGCATGGGGCGGTGCTATATTAGTAGGCATGCGCCCCACAGTCGCGTTTTTCTATTAGTAAGTACGCGTCCCACACATCCCAAAGCACCCCACACCCACATACTCGCAATGTGCCCCTCAGCGGTGTTTGTTTCGTACATAATCGCGAAATTGTGTTTCATCTTAGACAACTGTTGCAAGACAAGCGGCTTATCGCTAGAACAAAGTCGAATGTTCCATTATGATCAACCTATCTCATCTTGTCCTTCAGTCGACCGAAACTTCTCAAACGAACTAGGTACCTACCTACACGGAAATGCTCTGGGTTTATGTTTGTTCTTGACCTATCGCTACCACCACCGCTGATTTGACCGGAAAATCAACTAAGACTATCACGGACTGGTCCAATATGTGTCTTGAAGTTTGTTCCTCAATCGTCCACAAACGTCCGCAAATAATAGGCACTTGCGACCACCCTATTCAAATTGACAAATCCCGGTTTGCTGGTAAGCGTAATCGGGGTAGAATGCTGCAGACCTTTTCGTCGATTTCCTGAAGGACGTGAAAGAAGTATAGCGACCCTGAACTGTGAAATGCCTCGACGAAGCACCTTTCAAAGAGGATTTCTTCTAAATACCTTCCACAAAGCTTCCTATGTACGAGTACCTTTTTCTCGACATATTCTGCAAAAATTCTGCGTAGCACTGTGGGGCGCATACTTCCATAGAAACCAAGGGCTGTGGGGCGCATACTAATATTGCACCGCATGGGGCTCTCTCTCCCCTCCGTACCAGTTTTGGAAGCTATATCGGCCAGTTATCACCTGACGTCCATCCCAGAGGCCTGGACCTCTCACTGGCTCAGGGAGACTCAAAAGCTCTGTTGAGTAAGTTTATCACTCCTACTGCTTTTC
This sequence comes from Creontiades dilutus, assembly GCA_031894815.1. NCBI lineage: Eukaryota > Metazoa > Arthropoda > Insecta > Hemiptera > Miridae > Creontiades > Creontiades dilutus. The sequence continues at coordinate 279,134 of JAVIWC010006977.1, read as the reverse complement.
TTCCACTGTGACTCCCCAGGGTCTGAGCATACCAGCAGTGTAAAAGAGGGAATCAGTGCCCTGGACAAAGAATTAGAGCACCAAAATGTTTGCTATTTGGCGAGCATGTAGAGCTCAAGACTACCACACTATGGTGGATTTGTCAGCACTCGGCCAGGTTTTGCTAAATATTGCTAGCGTTATATCTGCCACCTTTATCCAAGCGATATTACGATAGAGTACTAAGAGCTTCTCATCCTTGTTGATTCTACACAAAATTAAATACACACACGCTAAGTCATCTTCTGTACATTGTACGAGCATCTGGGCTTGAAACTTGAACCAATAAAAGTGGTACTCTACCTTGGCGATCTCTCGTGAAACGTAATGATCAACGTTGTTCACAAAAATTCTGTAACAGTAATACGGTCTTTTCTTCATACTCTCTTTGACTTCGGCGATACTTTCCGGCATATTCTGCGGGTATTTGTAATCGTCGCTGGGCGGTATCAACTCCCATCGTGTCGCCATTTTTTTCTGATTCACGAATCAAACAAGAAAGCTCACAAAATTGATGATGTGTGATAAGGCAGATTTATATTGAGAGATTGGCAATTCATACACGGTTAGTCGTGGAGGTGTTTGAAACAGACAGTTTCCTTGACATCTGCACAAATTTACTATTAGGATGGAGAAGCGTAAGTAGTATCGATGTGGATATGTAATCAGGTACCGATACCGTTTTAGAATTTTACCTATGCCTAATTCAGAATAATGCTTATTATAATCTCGTTACTTTTTTGCAAGCTAAATTCAGGACATCTGATCGGCATGGGCAAGCAAGAACGATGTTATTGAAGAAGATTTAGACGAAACCAAAGGCCTTCAGCTTAGCCCCAAATCTGTCAAGCCTCCTGAACGAAGGTTTACGAGAATATGTCTACTCCAGAGAGTTACCAGAAAGCCTCAATCCTGTAAAAACTCGATTGCCATTTCATCAAGTGAATGTGAAAGAGGATTCTCTCAGAAGAACTTAATAATTAAACCGCTGCGACTCAACAGAACAACGGTTTCTGTCCTGATGTTTTTGAAAATTAATGGACCTCCTCTTCGACTGTTTGATCCAGAGAAGTATGTTAACTCTTGGCTTGTTTCTGGAAACCACTCGGCGCTAGCTGTCAAGGGTAAGGAAAGATCAAGTAAAGACAAATATGAAGAAAACATGATGAAGTTATGGAGTATATTTTAAGAACAATTTTTAGAACAGTTATGTTGTATTGTTTTACCGCTTTTCATTACGTTTATTAAAAAGTTTGAGTTCAATAAAATATTTCTTTCTTTTTAACCTAATACTTGGTAAAGGCAAATAGTTAATTTTGTGCTCAGAGAATTATAATTTCTGACATGAATGAATGTATATGAAATGGCCTAATAGTTTCTAAAAATTATGAAGTTGGCGCCGATGTAAGAGCCTCATTTCTAATCTGGGGGCTAAAAAAAAAAAAAAAAAAAAAAAAAAAACTCTTCAGTTCCGGGGGAGGTACCCTGGAAACCCCGTTCCCCTAGGGGGTATTCCGGATGGTCCTAGGTGTGTATATATACACTGGTATATTGGCATATACATATATAGAGTTCCGGTACCTCAATTTATAGAAATCGAGCACTGGTGATAGGTAAATATATTATCAGATAATGTTGTATTTCTAAACTTTTAATGCTGTGCTAGATGTCTTAAAAAGAGAATAATTTATATTTCAGTATGGTAGATCGATTAAGAAAGAAATTAGCCCCAAGGGCCTTCAGCTGATTAGTGTGTCACAATACCTGACCTTGGTATCCAGAGTAAGAGATTGCTTGCTCAGGTTCGGCTGTCTGGAGTCATATTTTCTAAGTTAAGCATACCTCGCTTTAAAGTAAAATTTGATAGCCTAGTGGACTGCTTGTTATGCAACCTTCCTGAACCAGACACGTGGTGAGCGTTTTTCGTTTTTTCTATATAATGAATTGTCTCATAATGAACTCTCTGCTCTGTTGTGTTTTAAAGATATATTCACGTGTCAAAAAGTGTCTTGCTTTATCAATAATTGTATAAGAACAAGAGTTTTATTTTTGAACGAATTTAATTTTTGTACATTGATTGCCAACCTTGTAACGCCGGAAGGCTTTTACAAATAAACAATTCATTTCCTTTCGACGTATAATGTTTACCTAATCTGATTTTATTAAAAATGTAGCGGTAGGTACTTTTGTGTCACGTATAACGATGGTCTCGGTCATATAGGTACTACATGAATTTTTCAACTCAACAATCATATAACATACGTTAGTAACTTTCACGAGCTCATAATTCAAATTTCAAAGCAAATCAACGCGGACAATGTAAAGATTATACATTTTGGAGGAAAAAACAGTCTAAATTTCACAAAACACGAGCACGACCAAACATTTTGACTCAAGTTTTGGATTAGGACTGTCGATGAATTTGAGTTTTCCGCTGTTCCGCACCTCGCTGAAGAGAAATTGAGGGAATCCGCCATGAAAGCTATCAAAGGAATTATTCCAGGGGCGATGACGAGAGCGTTCAGAAAGCCTCAAGTCCCATTGTTACAAGTTGGTATCATTTTTACCATAAACATTTGGTAAATTGGCTATGCGTAGGGAGGAATTCATAGTCGTGGCTTGAGTAAAGAATTCTCCTTATTTGAGAAAGTCTTGGTCTAGTTTGGTGTACATAGTCTGAGTCTTCACTTTCCAAAGTTAGCAAACATCTTGACTTGAACCTATTATTTATCTTCACTTTGGAAGTTGAGAAAAAAATTCGACTCGTCGCTGCACTTTTTAACCAACCACGGACTTGCTATCGAGTCAAGGGGAGGGGGAATGTTGAACAGCATAAGCTGAGGGAGTTACAGTCAGGTATGTTGTCTGGTTATCATAATTCGCTTGATCTTTATAATAATTTCCCTGCATTTTTGGTAATGAATGATCGAGTCGTCATAATCTAGTATCTATCATCCCCCCTTGACAATACCAAGTATCTGCATCTCGACGATGCATTACATCGTCTACAACTGAAGCAAACGTAGGTAAGTAGATGGTGTACATAGAATCCAATATCTCCTTCCAATTTGGAAGTCGTGTTTAGGAGAACTGAGCCAAGCTGGCATTGTGTTCTCCCCCTCAGTTGCAAGCAACAAGAGGCTCCCTAGAGAGGGACTGTTCAACAGTCAAAGTCCTTGGGAGTTACCCCAAGAGCCTGTTTGTGATCTACAGGTAGAGACGTGCCTTCTAGCGAGCACTACCGACTACCGGGTCGGTTCCCCAGTTATTGGACAAGCCACATAACTCACATGCCGGGAGGAGTGCACTCGGGCCCCCGCGAGCCCAGTGCCACAACTTCCTCCCCCTCAGACATGGAAGGGGTCCCTGTCTAGGAGTGTTGAAACCACTGCCCCCGCGAAAGTAGATGGTGTACAACTGGTAAACGTAATGAAATGTGCTGATGCTCATTGTAGCTGAGGTCCTAAATTCATTTTTCCATTTCCCTGTGCTCTATCACTCGCCCGAGCATTTCTGTAGTTAGTGAATATGATAAGGTCAAGTAGCCTCCATCGTCGAAAACCTTTACTTGAGCATTTACTTCCAACAAAGTAAGGACTACGAATTCCTCCCCCCAACACGTCTTAGTGTAGTCCAGGAGTGAAAGTGTTTGATTGTTTTTGGAGGTTCGTCCTTTAGCATGGATTCATTAGTAAAAAAAAAAACGCCTATTACCCAGCCCTACAAAAAAAGAGATCTGTAATGTAGACTAGGGTATCTCTATGTATATTTCAATGCTGAATTCGAATCCCAGGTCCGAAAAATCCCCTGACTCCCAAAATTTTGAGCTATGGCCAAAAAACTACCCTTAAATTGATGTGAGAACCTTCTTTTTTGAGTCTTGTTATTGGGATGAACTACGACATCTTTTTAAGTGAATTTCTACATTTTTTTTTAACTTCGGACAAGGAGTGTACTTGAGGAAACTACCCTCCCCTCAATCACCCCCCGCCACCCTTCCTGGGGGTTGAAATTTGAGTTCTCACGCCAAGTCGAGTGGGGTGTGGATTTCTATGTTTTTGGGGTTCCTGAGATAAAATTTGAACTTCCAGGAGTCAATAGACACCTCTTCTTCCCTTAATCGCCCCCTCCTATTGGTTGGAATTTGATTTTTCGCGCCAAGTCGAATAAGGTAAGGGTTTATGTGTTTCTAGGTTCGCTGAAACAGAATATGGTTTTGGAAAGGCTTTCACACTTTGTTGGGGTCTCCTCCAATGACTTTTAATTCTTTTGGATTTTATTCTCTTTTCTTGTGATATTCGAAAGAATTATCCTTATGTTTGTCTAATACCAAACTACAACAAACATTGCAGTTCACGAGGACACAAGTATGCGTTGGCCATTCCCAAGAGAAGGGGCTCGTCCTCGGTGTTTACTCCGACCCGGATGACGCCAAAGGAGCCTCGTTCACGCAAACTGCTATAGATTTCGACAAAGAGAGCGGCGGGAAGATGTCTCACGCTCTTCGAGTTGCTGGGACGATCCCTAAGTTAGGGGAGTACAGGTAAAGGCGTAGGTGAATGTAATCTTAGTGTGTATGTAGGTTTAGACACTGAATCCACTACTTAATTACAAGGTATGATGTGGGCTTAAAGTATAACTCATTCGAGCCATTATGTTTCGTTAACCATTTGCAAATAGGATTATAAGCAGCCCTGAATAGAAGGGGTGGCAGTGGACCCAATGCCCCCTAGCCCTGGCTTTGTAAGGAGACCCGAATTTTCTAGGGATTTTTTTCCACCAGAATACCTTCCTGAAGGAAATCGCCAAAATCACAGACATTGTACATTGTCAATGAGACAATTACAGCATAAGCCTCAAGCTTTGAATGAGGGCTATTGAAGCTTACAAACCCACAGGCTCTACAACTGCCAGATAGGTAAAAAACGTAAACAAGATAGATTTGGCACATGGCTTTCTCGTCTAGGTAACAGGAACGTATAGTTATTTTTGTTGGAATATTTGAAACTTACTCATTTCCGAAACTTGGATGTTAGCCACAAATAGCTCGCCCTATGCGGTTGTGCGGGTCTGGCCTACCTATATTGGATTGTAACCTTCTGTTCTTGCTACCTTGTACTTCCTCTTTCAATGCAATTAAACCATGCTCCAAATATTCGTTTATTTATTTAAATTCCAACTCTTTTGAAATGTTCAAGATCTTGAAAGAAGTAGAATTTAAGCTAGTTATAACGAGTTATAGAACAGAAATTTCTGTGGGACCAAAATTCTTCAACTCCTTCAAAACACTAGTTGACATGTATTGCAGGACTCTCGCTCTAATTATATTAGACGGTTCTAAAATTTAAATGCGATTGAGCTAGTAGAACTGGAGAGAATGATGCTATGTGGATTTCACGTTTGTGCATGGGCAATAGTTAATATTGATACCATTCTGTTGGAATTGGTAAGAGATTATCAGAGCCATTTCCCCCGGCTATCTTGCAAATTTGAGCATGGTCAGACCTCTAGAACTAGAGAAGATGATGCGTATGGGATTAGGCTGCTTTATTTCTGGACAATAAAATTCATAGGGGACCATCTGCATCCTAAGCTGTACAAATCCCAAAAATGTCAAGAGCCTGATGAGGTGAAAACTGTGGGAATTAGGCTTGTTTTGCGTTTGCACATGCATGATGTTATTGCATTGAAATCCATATGAGATTACCAAATTGTTTGTCTCCAACAGCTCAATCAAACTACTAGAACCTTGGAAAATAATGTTGTAGGCCACCCCCCAGGCCCCCAAGGAGGCCTCATTCAAATCCAGGCAGGAACGGCAGCCCCTGGAACCCCCCCCAAGCATAACATAGGGGAGAAGGGGATCATCCCAGTCCCAGGATTGGCCAGATTATTCCCTCTATCCGGCTGTGCCCCATCAGGTGGTGGGAGGCAGGAGTTCCCAGGGTGGGGGAGAGAGGCCAGCTGGCTCCCCCAGCCCCTGTCTCTCCAGCCAGTAGTATTTCTGCCAAAAGCGAAGCAAGACCTCTTTTTACTTACCCTCCTACTACCTGAAGTCCCCTGTGTGACTGTGATTGTTAGTACTCAGACAGGACGTTGATTGAGATCGTTGTGATCTTGTGAAGTTGCTAGTACCCTTATTCGAGCAATCAGACCCCAAAACAGTGACTCTATTTTCTCCCCTTGTGATCATGATTGCGACTCCTCATCACCCCACTGTTTGATGCTCTACTCTTACGGTAACGTGGTCTTCTGTTGTAATATACCTCTGCTGCTCTTTGATTTAACTGGGTGGGATCGCAGAATTAAGCTAACCTGCCTTGCAACTTGAGATATCTTACCGCTTCCCAGTACTCATAATATACGTCCTCCTGGAGGATCTATTGTGATTTTGCTCTTGAATTCGTTAAAGCCAGTAAGATCAGAGGTAAAGTCCTAGCATTAAGCTACATAGTCTAAGATTTACCATTTTTCAATTGTGCTCTCTATGCTCGTGTTTACTATTAGCTCATGATTTCATATGCTCTCACTTATTAATGCTCATGCTCGTATATATTGTACCATTTTATTGATTTTTCCTTTTATCTTTTTTGGATTACTTGTGATCTTATGTTCCTTTAATTATATTGCTCACTTAGGATAGTAAGTTCTCATTTGCTGACCTTAACTCCCCTGCTGCAAATCTTGAGTATATTATTGTCAGTCCCCTTCAGGGAAACCCAACCCATCAGGTCAGCTACCATTTAGTAGGATCTTGAAGTGATCTGGGGAATATTCCATTAGAAAGGAGGCTTACAATGTTTGGTGGACTTCACGTTTGCACGTGCACAGACTGGTGTTTTGATTTCCAGGCATTGAAATTGAGGAGACCATCAATAGCCTAACCCACACATTCCCTGAAATTTTCATCAAAATCAGGTAAAAACAGTAGGATTCAAGGGTCTGCGGACACAAGGACAGAAAGACACACACAGAACAGACGGAAGTAGTTCAGAATGGTCTACAACGTTATTGTGGATGGAAATTTTAATTTTGGAGACATTGTCGGGAACTTGATATCTTGGTTCCTCTTCTATTTTACTTTCTCTTCTGAAGGGGAATAGTGATTTTTGTAAAGTTTTGGTTAGAGCATCAGCTGGAGTTGGCAAGGAGTATTCAGGCACTTCCTGTAGTGTAAACCGATGATTCTAGACGGTGGTACATCTGCAGAATCAGGCTCAAACCAACAGAGTGGATGGAAGATATGTTATGGGTGATGGTGTTTCTGCGACATATATAGTCCTCATACACCAGTCACTCTAACTTGGAATAGGATGGATATTTGGTGTAGGAAGTCAATGATTCCAAACCTATGTCTGCAGCATCAGACTTTGTATCTCTGAGGTGAAGAGAGTAGGTTGAGCAGGTGACTCAATGTTTCCAGAATGCAACTTCTGCATACATCAGAGTTCTTACTCAAGGAAAAGGCTAAAATGTGGACTTACTATCACGTACTCACAAGAAGGGTCATTTTGGGAATTTCAGCAGTAATAAGGCAGGGGTTTTGGCATAAGAGAGAGCTCACTGACCAAGTGAAGTCCTGGCTCGGGGTCTGGGTTTTTATACCTGGTCGTATCCCTTCTTCCATTTTCCATTCCCGAGGATGAAGCCCTCGTGCCTTGGTCACTGACCCTTACAGACACAAATTTTTGTTAATTTCCTGATAGCGAAAACCATGTTTTAACTGTCTACAGGTAGACTCGGAAGCAATATGTTGATTTGTGTGCTTAAATAACAATCCTTACTGATCTTATCCAACCTCAGGTTACTGTTGGAGACGCATCCGGGCTTCTCCGTCGTGGCGATGGCCGGCCTCGGGCCTGAGTGCGTCGGCTACAACGAAGTCGAGGACATGGATGAAGAGAAAGAAAACATTCGGATTGCCACTGCTGTCGGAGCAAAGGCCCTCCAGAGCATTGGGGTAGGCAAACGTTCCCACCTGACTTGTGTTATTCCTTGTTTACACTGCGGGAAAAGTTATCATTTATTTTCAAACTCTCAAGAGTTCGAAGGAAAGTAATAAGAAACTTCCTGGGAAGCCTAGGCTCACATGGAAAGGTTTTTGTTTTTAAGGCTCAAGTAAAATGTAGGAAGATACTTACGGATTGATTCCACCATAACCATTAACTTGTTGTTAGCTAGTGAGAGGTAAATGATTCCAGCTGCGACAACATTCATAAGCTGTTTCATTCATGTACATGTTAAAATTTAACTTTAATTTAGTTAAGAGAAGGTAAGCGACTCCTCTTTTCAGTTTCATTACTAACGTTGAAAGATGATAGAATAATTTTACCTGAGATGTATTGATATTTGATAGGAATTCAATGGATTATATTCATTATATTCAATGGATAAGTAAGTCGTCAAAATAATCAGACCGTGACTTTGATAAAATATGCTTAGCAAGTTGTACTGTGGCTTTAATGACGTGGATATAAAAATTAAATTCCTTGAAGGTCGATCAAGATTTCATTCATTTGCTAAGCTACACATTTTTTTTTTTAACCACTGTCTCCATATAGTAACACTGGGTTAACACAGCTACAATTAATTACCATGTGGCTGCCCTATAATCAAATAAGTAAATAGTTTAATTTATTTAAGAGTGCCATTCGATCCCAAATAAAATGGACCCATCACATTCAAAATTTGTATCAAAATCTGAGAAACTGTGCTTATGTCTTGTACAGAATCAAATTTCAATCAGAAGAACTCAATATCTAGATATTTATCAGGATTATTTGACTCAATTTTACTATGTGCATTTTTAATACGGGGTAGAACTTTCAAGTACCTAATCGATGACATTTTTAAGATACAAAAAAATTACATTTATGACATTACTGAACAAACTCAGGTGTTTCTGTTAACCCACCCACACTGACCACAAAATGTACATCATGAATATGCTCAAAGTAATTCGTAAATGAAAGATAATTTATTTTGCTGATGTGAAACAGCGGCAATCAAAATTGTGTATCGTAAAATTACTGAGAATTAAAAGTATATTGCTCAAATGACGACCAAAAACAGAGGAATGCAAATAATATATGACGATTTTGACAAAATTAGAAATCTGATAAAGATAAATAGTGAACAACTATTTAAAAAAGACGTTTGTGAACTAGTGAAAGATAACTAATATGAAAACTTTTTAACAAATAAAATAACAATACACATAAACTCTGTTGGAAGGAAAGAGGAATTCAAAAGTTAATAAATACCGGCCTAATTGTTGAAACTTGATCAGTAAATAATTGAGATCATCATCTTAATGATATTGTTTAACTAGTTGGGATAAATAATTATACCTAGTATCTTGTTTTACTTTATAAAAATTGGATCTAATAACCAATTCAAGGCTGGGTCATCTTGCCACACCATCCAGTTATGTCATTGACAATTATTCAATTGAAGGTCATGAATGTAACTTGGAATGCATAAGATACAAATAAAACGAATTATCTGTTCCACAGCTGAAGAGCATCATGACAGAATCTATGGGCTCTGCTGAATCAGCAGCCGAAGGGATAGCGCTCGGGGTTTGGGTTTTCCAAGAGATGAAGGACGTCAAGCGACAAATCCCCATACCCGGCATCGGTCTGTACGACTCCTGCGACTACACGGGCTGGCAGATCGGGCTGCAGAAGGCATCGGCTCAAAATCTCGCCAGACAATTGTCGGAAATCCCTTCTAACATCCTCACGCCAATAGGGTATGTACAGATATCCTGATACAGGCAAGAATCCAAAAGCAGGATTCTCAGAATTGGAGCTTGAATTGAATCCCAACCTTAATTAGGAAACAAGGTGTAGGTTCCAAAGTGTAGTGTGGTGTAGTGTGTGTTGGGGGTGTTTTTGGCCCCGAAAACCCGACCGATTCAGCAAATCCAAATTGTAGGTAGGTGGCCTGGTTACGTAGATATGAGCCACCTACTGCCCCAATAGGGATTTCAACAAATTAACGACGGATAATCGTTGAATAATCATCAATCGAACCTTTGCATCTTAATATAAATTATCAGATACTTACCCACTTATTTCATTTTCATTGCTGTTTATTCTACCTGAGGAGGATGAAATAATCAACTACCTACATAAAGGATATTGTCATTATCACCGTCTCCAAAAATAAACAATTACAATTCTCAAGCATCCTCGGCAATGAAAATTTATTTCAATTTCTGTTACCAGTTTTGCTCAAAGTGCCGTCGACATTCTGGCCAAAGCTGGAGTTAGCGTGGAAGTGAAGGTCAAGGCCTGGGCCAAAATTATGGATCTGAACGCTTTTCTGGCAGCGGGAAGCGGTTCTTGCGAGCCACCTGTGTTCGTGGAGTTGAGTTACTACGGCTGCGAACCTGACACGAATCCGCTGGTATTAATTGGAAAAGGTAAAACTGGTATTATTAGCATAATAATCAAAATTGAATAAACAAGAGAAATAATTTCTGGTTTATCAAAATGAAATAGTGCAATGTGCTCTCGTCTGGGATTTAACCTGTATAAGTCTTTAATTTTGTGGAAATATACCACTTTTTCTACAAACTCTGTGTTTTTTCTTGCCCTTCTCCTTTGTTTAGTTGACCTAGGAATGTACTTGTCCGTATTTCGTTCAGAGCATGCAGATAATTAAACACAGTTTTTGATTCGCAGGAGTGACCTTCAACAGCGGTGGCCTCTGTCTCAAAACCTGCACCGAACAAAAAGACATGCGAGGGGACAAATCAGGGGCAGCTGTCGTGGTCGGAGCTATGAGAGCAGCTTCAGCTCTTAACCTTCCTATGAACATACGAGGTGAGTAAGAATGAATTTACGTCAATAATCTTCCTAGAAGAAGAAAACGAGAAATGCACTCCAAACCATCCAGGTAAATTGTTTACCATTTGGAGTTTCTTCAAAAAGTATTGGAACGTAAGTAATGCACGGTAAAGTTTACAGTAGGAGAGATAGAATTTGACATACCTATTGGAAGAGACTCATTGTAATAAATTAAACCTTGATGAACTGTAATTTTGCTTTTGATTGACCAGTAACGGCGAACTGCATCATTCATTGTTTGCAAGATGGGTTTTGGCACACCTTTACAATTCACACATAAATACAAAAATCAGTTCGCTTCTTTTAGGCTGCTTATTTTGAGGATTTGGCGTTCAATTTACCCAGTTTGGGATTTTTGGACTTATTTGGTTCTTGGAGGAAACCCCTCAATTGTTTGGGTTTTGGCACACCTCTACAATTCACAATCAGTTCGCTTCTGGCTGTCGCAGCTACGGAATTACTCAAAATAATCCACAATTATTTTCCCAATTCACGTTCATGTATTCATTTCAGGTATAATCCCATTGACGGAGAACATGCCGGGACCGTGTGCGGTCAAACCTGGTGACATCATCAGATCCAAGAGCGGAAAAACTATCATCGTCGAAGACACGGACTTTGACGGCCGACTCACGCTCGCCGACGCCATAACTTATTCTGGAATCTACAATCCGAAGGCAATCATCAGCATTGGTACGTATAAAACAATATAACCCTTGAGCTATTTCTGCATATTTGTAGAGCCTAAGAAATAGTATAGAAGCATTAAACGCCGTAAAGGTTGCTACAAGGTTTATTGTTGCCATAACTATTGGAGAAACCATCCATGCAGATCACTGGTACCACGTGGAGTGCTGTAGGTTATAGCTGCTATCTACTGGGGTCCCGTGAATCCGTGGAAAATAAAACATCGAACAGAAATTATTGGCCCCATCCACTGCATTTGAGTCGTCTTGCGTACAGGAATTTATATTTATTATCGTATCCCAGCGCTGCCACCAGTATGATATGTATGGCCCTGATTCTATACAAACCCCTTAGTTTAGAGCACAATATGAAGTACCCAGAATTTAAATGACTTTGTTTAGATTAGTTTCATCATCCTTATATTGGAGTCACCATCAACCAGCTGCTGGAAAAAATCTTCGAACGTCTCCTTCTACCACACCTTCTTGAAACCCTTGCACCTGTAACCTTGAAATACAATTTGGGTTCAGAGTGTGGCTGGTCTCCTATCAGGCGCCTCCCCAGGTGGCGGATCGGGAATGCTCACCAGATATGATGAGTACTAGGACTTCCCCCGGCGGACCAAAACCAGCCATAACATGGAAAAAGCCAATGGCTCTGAAGGCGGAAGAGGTCTTGAGGAGATCCAACGGCGGAAGAGGCGGAGGAGCCCAGTACCCCTGCTGCCTTGTGGGGAAGGTTTTGACCTAAAGGCTAAGGGGTAGGATCCCTGAAAGAACACATTCTGGCGAGTACGCAGGCCTGCTGGGTAATCGGGTGCATTGGTCCAACAACTCCCTCACCTTAAATCAACTATGTTATGGAAACCTCACAAAGAAATAGCTGGACTGATAAACTGTTGAAGATCTTTGGCACAAAATTGACTACCTGCATCGGAGTTTGGAATGTTAGAATGCTTTGCGAGACAGGGAGACTGCGGCAAGTTGAGGCCGAGATGATCAGGTATAAGCTTGACATCCTGGGCCTGAGTGAGGTCAGGTGGAACGAATTTGGTGAAACCAAGACGTTCGAAGGACACACAACGATATATTCTGACAAACCAAATGAAGATGACCCTCATGTGGAAGGAGCAGGTCTCCTTATTAACAGGAGGGCAAGAAGTAGCATGCTAGAATGAAAACCTATCTCAGAACGCCTACTTTACGCCAGATTTCAAGCTAAGGTACGGAATGTTTCCATTATCTTGTGTTATGCGCCTACAAAGGCCACAGATGAAGACGTGAAGCAGAGCTTCTGCTGCAACCTCCAGGATACTGTGAAGAGTGTGAGAAAGAAAGACCTACTGATCGTTATGAGGGACCTAAACGCCAAAGTAGGATCTGACAACGAATCTTACCACATCTTCTTGAAACCCTTGAACCTGTAATACCTACTTGGAATACCTACAGAGTGTAGTGTCACAAATACTTTGAGCCTATGGAAGCAAATCCGTCTGTTATGCACTTTTCTCAAATACTGAAAAGGCATTTGACAAGGTTTGGATCCCTGGATTACTCCTAAAGCTAAAAGAGCTCCTCACAGACAGCATAGCATATACAGGCTGCTGAAATATTATTCAACCGATAGAACCTACAGTGTTAGAGTTAACCAATTCACAAAGCCGGCCAATCAGAGCAGAGGGACCCCAAGGCACCGTTTTTGGACCATCCTCTACTAACTCTCTACTCCCGATCTTCCGAGATTCAATGTGGTAGTAACAGCTCAATTTGCAGATGACGTAGCACTACTGTCAACTTTCAGCCACAATAGGCCCAGGGCCTTAGTGGTAAAAAAACTACCTGTATCAACAGGAGACTTCGACGAGTCAATCAGTGAACTACACAATCTAGCAGATGATATCGTCCCTTGTTATCAACGTTGGAGGTAAAAAATTAATCCAACAAAATCCACTCACGTACAGTTCACCTACGAAAGGAATCTTCCTCTCCCAGTTATTAACATGAATCAGGTTCCTGTCCCATAAAAGCAAGTGAGCCGATATCTTAGCCTCTACGACTCCAGGCTTACCATATCGGCAAATATCCATCTAGGCGGAATACTGCAAACAGCCAGACATAGACTGAGACAAGTCTATTTCCTAATGAACACAAATGCATCACTACTCTTATAGTAAAGAGACCTATTTATTTGACAGTAATACGCCCCATTTGTTTATATGGATGTCAAATATGGGAAATATCCGATTCTAAGGTCAAAAGAATCCAAACCTTCCAGAACAAAGTGCTTAAAGTCATAACGGGAGCCCCATGGTACATTGTTCAACTGTTTGTTTTCATGATTGTTGACCATTTTCTTGTGGTCTTGGTATGTTTATCTTGACCTTATTTAGGCATTCATGGCCTACATTTAAAAATCTATATACATATGCTCATTCAAACACTTACATGCACGAGGACTCAATGCTCGCAACATGTGGTATGTTTATACTTCAGGTACTGTAGCCAAGAACACAATAGATGGTCTTGGAGGAGGAGCCACGGCAGGCTTTTCCAACAACGAGAGCATGATTGACCAATTCCGTATTGCCGGGATACACACTGGTGATCGTGTTTGGAGGTATGTTACTGTTATGTTCAAGGATGTAATACATACATAATATTTACCTATGGATATAATATAAACATAAATTAAATCGGCCTCATAGCTCAACCCATTATAGTGTTACAATTAAAGGGAAATTTCCACACAGTTTGAACTCAGTCAGCGGTGTCAATATTTTTGGACTGTAACAATTGGCGCAGTCAGTAAGACCCAAAATAATACTAAACAATAATTAATTAAATCCCTTCCATTCAAAAAACTGTAAACATCACATTCCCTGGTGTAGCATCCTTCAGTTCCCCAATCACTTGAGTCAAAACACATACTGTGACAATGATGTGTTAGCAGCGTGTATCTTCACTTCGTCATCTCGTCCGACCCCGATAAAGGGAAATTTTTCTTCAGTAGCAATTACACGAGTTTGAACTCAATCTGAGGCATCAATATTTCTGAGCCATAACATTAACGTAGAATGTAGTAAGGAAGATGACTTCACTTTACGAAACCTGATATGAATTCTCCACAGCTGCTAATGAATTCTTTCCACAGATTCCCGTTATGGAAGCACTTCAATTACAAAGTCTTGGGATCGCCGATGGCAGATTCAGGTGACAATCAAATTGCCCGATGCTACGGTGACCCCTGCGCGTCGGCGGCTTTCCTTCGAGAGTTCCTGCCTGTAGGAGTTGATTGGGTCCATTTGGACAACTACGGCACATACCATACTGACGGTAGGGGAAACAGTCTGTGGGAATCGTTTCCCAACTTATTTTAATATGGACGCGTTTAATGTGGACCTATGACATAAAATAGTTGAATGCAAAGGAGAACCTTGAAATAACATAATAGGAGTATGAGCATATTTTACTGTTGAAGTGTGAAACCAGTTAATTCTTGTATTACCATACATAGGTAATGATGAATCGTCTCAACTTGTACTAAAAACGAAATATTCATTTTACCTCGTTATTATACGAAGTAACGACTGATCCACCGGTGAAATGTGATGAGCATTTCGGATTAATGGAGCTATTTAGGCCCTTAAACTATTTATTTAGGCCTATTATGTTAAATCCCGAATACACGTCCTTTGATGTACAACAATCAGGATTACCTACCTAACCAGTTATTACATGAAATACCTAAGATAGTTTCCTCAAAATCTAATCTTTCAAGCATACATTTCTCAACTGTTGTTATTTTACATCTATCGCCAGGGTCTTTGCGGAAGCAATGTGCTTAAATTACTCAAAATCATGGGGAAGCTGTGGAAGCTAATTTATGGTACATTCGTTAAAGTAATATTTATTATTTGTCATTATGTTAGCCTTATTTAAACTTCATAGATTATCCACCAGGAAACGGGGTGTTGTTGTATGCAGGCTGGAATTTTGTTATTTATTTATTCATTAACATTCCGACGTTTCGGAGTGGTAGGACACTCCATCATCATCTGGTATATCTAATTTATCTTTAATAATAACAAAACCCTTTCTTTTTTTGTTGTTGTTATTTTTGGTTTTGTTATTATTAAAGATAAATTAGATATACCAGAACTTAATTAAATTCCTGGCTGTCTGTGATCCTCAAATTCTAGTCAAAGAGTGATATGTAAATGGTTAAGTGTTATTGTTCAAAGTTATTGTTGTTATTAATACAGAGTCTTTATCAGATGTTTTATTACTAGAATATATTGTTGATCACTGGAGTATATCAGGTAGGATTATGAAGAATTGCTGGATAAATTAAAAAGAAGGATTTATTGTTGACCAATTTGACTGCAGTGAGCAGACAGCTGCTAGTAATATGACGAGGATATATGTCCAAAAGAAGTTATCCCCTGATGATGGAGTGTCCTACCACTCCGAAACGTCGGAATGTTAATGAATAAATAAATAACAAAATTCCAGCCTGCATACAACAACACCCCGTTTCCTGGTGGATAATCTTTAAAGTAATATATTCCTATCTGGGAAAAGACCTAAGTACTTGAGCCCCCAAGTCATACAAGACCTTAACATTTGTCCGAGACATCCATGTTCCTTATTTGAATCACATAAATACTACCGATTGTCAAAAAAGTATGCAAAACCTAACCGTTTAAACAATTTTTTCCACTTCTTGACAGAGCTACCACAGGATAGTTACTGATTCATGGTCCGACACGTAATCCCTCAAGAGCATAAATGTGTCTGTGCAAAGAGTGCCAAGGGGGGTGACCAGTATAAAAGGGACCGTACAGTCGCGGTGAAAAAGATATACTTCCTTGTAAGGTGGTTGTGGTAAAGCATGTTCCATGTTTCTTGATTTCTGGACATGAGCTCTAACCACAGCATCCGGGGGTCCAGGAGGCCCAAGTTTTGTTTCCTGGTAGGTACAACCTCAGATGACGATTCATTACCACAATGAGTCTACTCCAATTCCCTTTTACAGGTCATGACATCCCGTACATCAGAGGACCCGGCATGACCGGACGGCCCACGAGGACGGTGATAGAGTTCTTGGCTCAAGCTGCCTGCAAGTACGACGAAGCATCCGAAGACATCGTGATTCCAGATAAAAAAGTCTGCCCGGATAATAATTTCGTGACAGGAGTCGGTGCTTAATAAGATCCCATAAAAGTGTGCCAAAGAAAAAAAAAACACAAAACGTCCTAGTCATAAATACAGTCCTAGTCCTTTAAATATGTCTTTTTCATACTCTTTATGTAAGAAGAAAGTAAAATAAGTGAATACAATCTTACATGAGAAATAAAAGAAATAAATAACATAACTGTTATGGTATGTATCAAAATTGGTTGAAATCCTTTCCTGTGCCTCCCATAGTGCATTGGCTTCCTCAGAACAATTCCATGAATCATTGGCTTTTTCGAAGTCAGCATGCCGATATGCTTACGAAATTAGGGCATGAAATGGTGCCACCTGAAGAATATCAATGAGGAGAAAGTGCCAGTGTTTTTGTGTGCTACTGATAGCTACTTTTTTCAGAGAATCAAAAAAGCCCACTCTGTCCACAAGAACTATGACAAAAAGAAAGAACTTCAACACGGATGTCAATGCATCTACACTCAGTAAAACTCTGCAAATTTTCAACCGCGGTTATTATTTCTATGTTGGGCAACAAAAGCTAAATCCATCAAAGTTGTCATTGATTTTCGGCTCAAAATCTCATTGAGGCAAAGATAATATATTACTTGTCTAGTAGGTACATGGATCTGAGATCTAAATATATAGATGAGCACTCCAGATTGAAATAGTTTGATTCCCAAACGTTGAGTTCGTCAAGATTGGTATGAATCCATGGATGCAATAATCCAACTAACTGAGTTTAGTTTTGGGTTGAACAAATATCCACATTAACTCCTCCTCTTCTCCAACCATTCCCTTGACTCAAATTTGACTCTGTTGTTTCCTGGAGGAGATCATGTTCATCTCCTCATGGTCAACCCTTTTAATTTTATCAAAGGACTGCCAGAGCTGTACTTTATAGCCAGATGCAACACCTAGATGAAACCAACGAATAGAACTGGAATGTAACAAGATGAAATATAAAACATAAGCAAGAAGTCTTTACTTGTTCTCCTTTGAATATTACTGAACTGAATCGAAGTTTCGGAGACAGTTATGCCTAGTACATTCATGAAGAATTCACCTTGTTCAGGGGCTGGTCCCCTAGTCACGACTCTTTGGAATTCAGCATACGAATGCGATCTTCCAGGAACTTCAACTCACTCTGACTTCCACTCTGCTGACCCGCGATTTGCAGAATTTGGATGGAACACCGTTACACAGACTTCCACGAGTTCAACCTTCAGAAGTGCAGCAGTTTCGATTGCATAGCTTACAGCTGTATTTCCTGAAGAATCCTGAGTAGCCTACAAGCAGGTGAAAAATGTTGGGGAGAGATCTTGCATCGCCAACCACAGTTGCAGCCACCTTAACAAAAAGGCGTAAGCTATGCAATGTGGTGAACTTCTCGTTTTTTAACAGCAATCACAAAAGTAAGTGTCAAGGTACCTATAGGGAGTACCAGTCCAAATTGTACGTTTACCAATTAGTTTGCAAAAAGTGCATAGAGGCATTCTACATTGGTAAAGCAATGTACCACAACTTGCCCATCAATAAACGCGTTATAATCTCTTACTCCTCCATGGATTGGCCTTCCATCTCCCGGCATGCAGCCCAAGCCAAACACGCAAAATACGATAGAGTCGCTGAAGACCTGAGAGGGTCTTTCACGCCACTCGTCGTTTCATGCGATGGCGCATTACATAAAGAATACGAAGCCTTCCTCAAGAACGTTTCCTTATGCCTCGCCAACAAGTGGTCGAAATCCTACTCCCAGGTGATGATGTGGGCACGAGTGAAAACTCAATTCTCGGTTCACCGAGCAGTCTCCATGAGGCTAAGGGGCCCTAGGAAACACGTACGAGGACTAGGACTAGAGGACGGAGCAGCAATTTGGCTACCGGAAGACTAAAATCACACACACACACACACACACACACACACACACACACACACACACACACACACACACACACACACACAACGTACTTACATACCTACATACATATATATAGTTAGGAAAAAAAAATGAAATCAGATTAGTTTGGCAAAATCAATTTGAATTTTTGGCATACTATCAAATTGAAGATTTTGGCAAATTAATTTGAACCTTTAGCACGAATCAATTCTAATATTTTTGGCATCTCAATTTAAACTTTCGGCGACTCAATTTCTACTTCTGGCTTCCATACCACCTCGAGCTTTTGGCATATCAATTTATACTTTTCACAGATCCCAACTAACCCAACATTCCACCCCATATAATGATCAATAAATGTTTTTTCTCTCATCTTTCAGCAGAATAAAATTACAATCAGTGTTGAAGAGGAACAAATAAAGCTCGTCTATTGAAATATACTCGTACTTTATTTTCACTTCCGATTCACAGATTTATGATTAATATTGATTTGAGGTTCAACCGCGCATGACAATAGTTTTTGCTTTCACTTATTTTTTCGTTTTAAACAATCCGACTAGACATGAATATTTATCATAAATACCTAACAATAAAACAATACACAGGGCATGTAAAACAATACATTACATACTCATGTAATATTATGAATCTGATCAAGAGAGTCAATTGTCACCACTATTCTGTTTACACTCTCCGGAATGAGCAACCGTAGCTGCCACCTTCTGCGGTAGGTGTTTACAACGTGAGAGTGTCTTTCGCAATATTGAGCAGAAAATACAACTAGTTATACACCTATAGGATATTATTAAGATGGACTGAAGTTTCTTACAAGTATAATGCAAAATACAAACAAAAATGATAACAAACCTACTCTTTGGACACCGTACGACTTAGAAAAAATAATTAACTGAAATAATGTTATGGACATTACAATTGAGGGGTTGCTTCCAAAAACCAAATAAGCCCAAAATCGCCCGTTTGAAAATGCCAAATCTGCACAGAAAGCTGCCTCTCTGCTAAAATGTGGCTTGTTGGGTTTTTGCAGAATTTCAGCAGTTCAACTTAGTTAAGATTTGTTCAACATATTATTTTTGCATTTATGTGTATTATGTGGATTGTTGGTCACAGCGCATGATGGTTTTGAAGGGAGGGGAAACTAATATTTAGATCTACGGAAACAATCTTTCCACTAGATTGTGCGTCGAGGAACAAAATGGCACCTCTATCTAGTTTTTTTAATTTTTGGACTTTTTGGTTCTTGGAAGAAACCCCTAAATTTAAATACGATTTCAAATATATCTTTATTATTAATATAGAGAGAACGTCCCAATAACGTTAATCAATTGACTTTGTAGTTTAACTTCAAAAAATAATTTCAATGTTTAATGATTGGTACTAGTTGTAGAAAAATATAATTGTATTTGTGTCTACTCGCACTGAGCTCTTCTCAGACGATGCACTAACATTATTTATAAAGGCAATGGACGTACAAATATTGTCCTATAAAAATATTACCCTTTCCTAAATATCAACATTCTGTTAACAAGAATTGAACTGTCAACGAATACATCAAGAGAATCTGAGCGTTCAAATCTCTTAACAACCTCTTAGGACTTCCTTAATTCTAACAGGCGGAAAGGAAAATTGAAAGTCATGGTTTAAAATTTAGCTATCGTATCATCGACAAATGAATTATTAATCCATTGTTAATCGAATAAATCCGAAACATTTTGGATAAAAACCTGAATCACATTAGAATTGAGTAAATACGTAAAACTCCAAATCGATGATTTGTTGGTGCGTTTCGTTTAACCTTCAAGAAATAGTTTTACAAATTTAGAAACGAAATACCTAATAGTAAAAATTAGGGTTGAAATGACCCAAGAAAGTATATAGAAATGGAAATTTGTTACAACAATGCAGAAACATATCATACTCTGAGAATATAATCATATATTAACCCATTATGTCCCGGTGATGTCATACGGCACTAAGAGAGCAGATCCGTTCATGAAGACGTGGGCTGCTGTAAGCGCGGCTAATCAAATTCTTGTAGGTCGTATGTTCTTTCTTGGATGGGTATAGTTGTCTAGTTTTCAGCTGTGACATGAGTTTTCAAAAACTTTGCGACAATGAATCGCAGCCTGAAGTGGTGCATGTGGAACCACCTGCTCCTCGAATATTAACTGATGAGGAACTTGCTCTTTTGCAGTGGCCATTTATAATGAAGGAATGGAGGGTACAGACCAAATGCTAACATTGGAGCCTACCGAATCACCATGAGAGGAAAGGAGTTGTACTGGCCCATTTTCACGTGGATCGTGGTCACAGAATGCCAAGCTTGTTTATCGAAGAACCCACGCGATCAGACAGCTGTGCTTCTGCCACGCCCTGGACCGACAGCACCCCTGATTTCCCGTGGCAGTCTTGGAGTACGTTATGACGGCATCGTTCATTATGCCACGAGAACTCCAGAAAACAGGAGGACGATATGCTTTTTTGAGTTTTGCGTATCTCAAACCTGCGTGATGTGCGATAAATGCAGCGTTGGTTCGTGTCTTGACTGTTTCAAGGTTTAACACACTGAGTAAAATCACGTGCACATATATTTTTTTGGAGCAATCCCACCATGAAGTTGTATTTTGTTCTTTGAATGTTACGAACATTTACAACAACATTTCAATGGTGATGCCACATATATTGCAATTAATTATCGAATCCTGAGCTTTCTAACGGCTTAATTCTTCGTCGAGCATCTTGACTATACTTCCAGCATTACATTTAACCATTTTAAAGAGTTTTATGAAGAAAATCTGACAACAATAATTAGGGGACATAATGGGTTAAGTAGGCAAACAGTATATCTTATGTACGCCTCAAAAACTGTTTTCACACTTACAGCAAAGTACTGAATCATTGTATAATAATTGCGCACATGATGAGAGGGGAATGACGTCGCTTTAGATGTTTGAGTTGACAACACTTGATAACGAATACGAAGAAACAAGTTACAAAATTCATAATATTCATACTCTACATAAGAGCGAATAATCAAATTCTTACACTATAACCACTAGTTTGTCCCATTCGCAAATTCAGAACGAAAAATAAATTGAACACCGACATACCAGTAAAAATAACCATGCTTACGTAACACACAATGAACAAAAATGTGTTACTGTATTTTCAATCTAAATTATAAGACAAGTATCCAACTACGTTCCAACGTAGACTCCCTTTTTAATCCAGTTCTAAAACCTATTTACCGTTATAGGAAGGCATAAAGTTTCCGAAATGAATAATTAAGATAGTATTAAAATTACTGAATAGAAGAAATAAAATTCGATCGTTCTTGGAACTTTGAATTTTCGTAATTATAACTTACCGATTAACTGTCTAAGTGGAGGTACTACATGTTTTGGTTTGATCACTAAAGATAAAAAATATAAAACAAATTTTCTAAAACTTACCTACTTAATCAGTAGGTATTTTATAAATGATGCGCAATAGAAACATGCGTTTTTTTGTAAGTTACTCTTTCTGATTCCACCCAAAGAGGAACAGTGAAGAATGAAGGATTTTTAAGTGAATATTGAAGAGTCTACTGTTTATTGAAGAAATATGATTCATTCCGATAAATTGGTCAAATTATGAATAAAATTGTTTACTTTTCCGGTATACTGTTCCTCAGGAATCACGATGGGGTTCATATAATTTTTGTGTGTTTAGAAATAGTGGAGCACAAGCACACAAGATTAGTGACACACAACAGTTCCCTAGCCTGTCATCACTGAGGAGACGAGAGGGCGAATTCTGTCAGTGCATTTATCAAGATGCTGTATGTTATCTAAGAATTCTTTAAAATCAACAGACAAAACCGTTCATTTCCAGTTTCAATCCATGGGCACAATTACATGCTCTCTGGTTTATCAAGATTACTTACAGAGGAACGCTTCAACAATGTAGGTGTCAACTGAACGCAATTTTTGCATCTAAACCAAATTAAACTAAATTTGGCTAATTGTTAATGAATTCAGAGTTGATCACCTCTGAGCAGGATAAAGTTGTACTTTCAGGGACCCGTCGAGGTGGGTGGACCCGGGCCTGGAGGAGCTTCCAGCCCTACCAACCAAATTCCTTCACAACAACCCACATCATTGCATTTAAATTTCAACAATGGATCAGCCACCTCCCAGCTCCGTGTCAGCTGTGAAAATGAATACGGAATCTAATTTGAAAGATCATTTTTCTTGATGTTCACTTGTGCTACCAACTACTTGCATCCAACCTCATAAGACAGCACGTAATGTACTTCAGTATCGAATTACTGCATCTGAGTCAATTTTGGTTCGAAATTTCAGATGGTTCTGTCATGGTACATAGAATCCTAACCCATGATTACTGGAAGATTCTTTCAAACGGAACGATACCTGCTCGCCTATTCAGAAGAAACATCCTTTCATTGAAACGCACAGTTCCTACTTGCTCAATCTTATTCGTTTGTTGATAGCAATTATAAAGTAGGTCGCCAGAATGAAAAACAAGCTCCAGCCGAGGGACGATATGAATCCGGAGTACACGGTGCGGTGGGTCATGTCCCATCCCCGCTGGGCTATAGCTCTGTAAGACTCGGTCGTCATTGTGAGTGGGAGCAGCCAGCCAACAGATCTGAGGGTCCAGTGCATCCCTTCAAAAGGCCACACCATCCCTGGAAATCCACGGTACGAGTTACATTTAGAATATTATGGGAGTAGGTACACTATGGGGAGGTGAATACTAGAATTTCAAACATCATAAAAATGAACCAAAGGTTCGTCCACATGCCATACACCGGTTTTCCTCAGAAACTACTAGACCTAGGGTAACGGTATTTGGTCGATTTTTAGTATTTATTTTAGTAGTTGTACAGGGTGTAACGTGATTCGCGTTGAGCCTCTCTGTCATGCGTACCACAATTCATTTCCGAACAAAAGCGCATTTTTTTCAACAATTACATGCAGATACAGTTGGAAAGAGCGTTTAATTTCCTATCTCTCTAACGCCTAACAAACATTTATAAGGCAGAATTGAGGAGTGGAACTGGATTCCAAGAAGTGAATTTTGTCCAAATTTATATTCGTCAAACGCTTTGTAATCCTATACGTTTTTATAGCAGGATTGTGCAAACGTACAAGAGTGCAAGACTGCGCCAATAAGTCAGCTTTCTAACGGACTAATCAATTTTTTTGTTGCGATTGAATTTTGTTAAGAAAATTAGGTTTCTTGTGCTGAAAAAGTTGGTTTTTACGGCCAAAATGATGGTTTTCACCCAAAATCTTCTTCCTTTCAAAAAATAAATAAAGGATTTATATTCCCTTCCCCTGCCAATGGATGGGCTGAATCACAGGGCACTCGAGTTCCGAGCAAAGGAATCATAAGACAATATTATAATTCATAAAAATTTTTGCAACTTTTAATTCAGCCCCTAAAACCCCTAATTAGTTGAGCCAGCCCGAGACGGTATTTTTTATTTTTAGTAAAAATTAAGGTGTTATGGCACTTTGGTGAGGTAAGGTCAAAAACGCGAAAAAAGTTTTAAATGTCAAAAAAGTGGCATTACAAACGGAGTGAAAGAAATCCTAGAAGACACTTTTTATTGGGAAATCAGATCACGTTGGAGAGCGTTCGGACAAGAACCACGTTTCAGCCTGTAATTGGATGATGGACCCAATAATTAGTTTGGTGAAATTCCCGAAGATATTTGATCCATTTAGAATACCTAATATGAGCAACTTCATAGTTTAAAAAACGAATTGCCACATGGTTAATTGGACTGGGACCCAATGACACAGAAAATCTATTGAAGAGTTTGTTCAAGACCTAGTTACCATTTGTAATTTAGTTAACTGTATATAGATTTAAGGTTCATGAGAGAAAGCTATCTATGAAGAAGAATATCATAATAAATTGAAGCAACTCTAGCCCGTCGCCACAGGCTAGCCTACAGACAGGCTATAATGTTCTTGAAATTCAAATATTATTGTATCTTTTATTGTTTTTTTTTTTCTTCTTTTGTATGTGAATAAATCTTTCTCTCTCTTTCTCTTCACGAAGTTGGTAGTTAACATCGTGAGCAGATGCAATTCGTTTCATCATCAATGACATTTAATTATAGGTTTCTGACAAGATCAAGATGAATTTAACGCTTGAATACATTTAGTGGTGCGTGGCACTAAACAGAGTTCTATCTCATTGAACGTAAACTGACGAAGAATCCAAGATAAGAAGACTGGGTTCACATTGAACTGCTTACATATATCTAGAGCAATACATGAAAGTGACTCGTAAATGTGTTTTCAAAACTTACCGCTGAGCATGGCAAGAGGGAAGAAACTTCCGAGGCCCATGTAGGTAGCTGCCTGATCCGAGTCACATATCGCCGACACGAAAATCCCTGAAATTATATAATAACATTAGTCTTTCTCTACGTTTTATGATATCATGACTATAATGCAGTAAGGCCAACTCCGCATTCTTTTGAAGGTTAAATTTGTAAACCCTGCATTTAGTTTGTTTAGGATCAAGATGACAATATGTGTAACACATACTAATGTTGCCGTTGAAGTGTGAAAGAATTTGCAGCGTTTTTTTATTGAACCTAAATACCCCCCCCCCCCCACAATAAAAACATCTATAATTTATCAAGTCCTTTGGCACAAGTATTTCGTTAAAACGTCCCCAAATCCAAATTTAAACGATGTAGCCAAAGGTAGACAGATGTAGAGGAGGCACACAAATATCATCAACTGATCAATCCAAATAGGTGTTTTGGATGAGAACAGATTTACGTGGTCTATGCATATCTCCTGAAATTCAATAATCGCTCTATCACCTGTAAAACACGCACACTCCGAAGCTTAGTAAGATTCAAATCATGAACGCAAGCCAATTGAATAATAAACCCCAGTGAAAGAATACTTATTTACCCCAGTAATAATATTGAATAATAAACCCCAGTAATAATATTGAATAATATTTACCTATATATTATCAGAATGCTTCAACCCGTGTATCGGCTACTAACTACACTACAAGTATACAAGTATTCAGATCGGCTATCACTCCAGTATCCACATTCACTACAACTCGACGCTATCGGCCGGGCATCACTAGGTTACAAACAAACAATAATAAACGAAAAAACGCAAATGTTGGCACCATAAATCGGGGCCATCCATCGGGAACGGTTTGACCAACGGACGTGGGGAAGGGCTCATTCGATTCCTAATGGTATGTTCTTCAAATAGGAAAATATTTAGGCCGATTCGACTAGTTTTGAGGTTTTCAGGGATTTTACAAACCTTTACAGCCGTTAAAGGGCACTTTAAATTGATGGCTCAAGAATTGGGGGCTCGTCGGACCAAGATGGATTTTTTTTATAATTTCAGATTTTTTGCTCCAGCCGTTTCGGAGATATCGTGCGTTGTTTTTTGATTGCAATTCGGATTCTATACCCTTTAATTAAACCATGAAATTTTCAGGGGGGTTAGAATTTTTTTTTCATTATTACAATGATTTATTATTGAATAATAAACCAAAAATCCTTGTTGGCACATTCCGTTCGGTTCAGCATGCTATCATGTTAGCATTCTAGGGTTAAGAGATTCATGAACATAATAAACTTACCGTAGCACATGCCGCAGAGGCCAACAAACCCCAAAAGAGTCAGAGCCAGGACGTAACTCCCTTTGATGACGTTGTCGAAGGCAACGTAGAGGACGACCATCATGAACAGCGTTTGGATCGCCAGAACTGCGAACTGGACGATCGCGTGGCCTATCAAAATCTCCGGCATCGTCATCCCTGAGATGGATCAGAATGACATAATTGTAATACATTACTGATGTAAATACAAGGTGTCAAAACGTGAATTCAAAAACCTCTTTGACTTATGATGCTGAACTTTTGAAAGGTGTAGTTGAGCAACTTGGACCTTATTAGAAAGTAATGCTTGCATTACAGGAAAGTGTGTTTGGTTTGGAGTTGTAAGTAGCTGCTTAGCTTTTAGGAAATTAGTTGATCTAATTTATGTAGTGACTTGAAGAAATAACATACCTAGAATTAAAAATGAAAATAAATTACTTAATTGATCACAAAACACCTGTTGCCTCAAAATAATTTGTTAGAATATTTTATGAAAGTAGTCAAGGTTCCTGATATTCTCCATTATTACCCCCTTAATTCACCCTCTTCCATAATTAATTTTGAATTTTCTGAAATATGTTTCACAACTAGACGAAAATTCTGAATCGATCGAAAAAATAAATAAGAAAATCGACAGGATAAATGAAGTTTTATGCTAAACCTAATTAATCCACTCCGTCATTCCCTTTCATAACGAAAATCTGAAATCTGTTTACATACCAAACCAAAAATGTGAAAAAAAGAATTATAAGTTTTGGTGGAGAAATCCCACGTGAGCAGCGGTTCGAGGAATTGGCTTTTACCTCCTTTATCCCGTGGTCAAAAGGGAAGTTCTCTAGATTTGTTGCAAAACTTGAGTAAAATGGAAATCGAACAATAAATGCTCATGAACATTGGTTAAGTATTAAGCGTTGACAACAGTTGCCACACACTGACATATATACATTTTAGAAAAAATTATAAATAAACTCCTCTCAAAGGCCGTTAAATAAAAAGTAAAGAGGGGAGGACTCCAGCTTTTCCATCCGTTGAAAATTGGATGAAGAGGAAGATGGAGGAGGGATGTAAGGAAATGCCCCTATGAAGAGACCACCAGTTTAGGTAACCCGAAGGACGCTGTTGGTGATACCACGAAGTAATCCTGCCGAAAAGCTAAAATCGAGAAGCTCTTCGGCAATTGTCCCTCACCACACTCCGTGACTTGACACGATCACGGACATGACCTTGATGTTATTACGTGCCACTCTTTTTAGCACGGATATCGCTTGCTGTAGGTCGTTCCTGTCATATTTACACACGCATTCTCACACACAGACATATTCATCCATCGTTTTTTCACGAATTCGGTTACTTTGCTTTGGATCAATTCGAGTAGGCGTCCTAGGATTGACGAACCCTAGCTTCGGAAGGACGTCCTAAAATACTCGTTTTTATCGGGATAACCCCCTCCAATTCCTCTCTACCGTAATGAACATTCGCTGCACATTAGAGTAAAATTGGGACGGGAAAAAATTTGTCACACTCTTACATACCTATAGTTTTTTTCACAGATTTGGTCATAGAATGGTCTGAAGTGGATTTGTATTCAGTTATTTTTTTCCCTCGTTTAGGTTCTACCACACCCCCCTGGATTAATTCTAATAGACATCCCCCCACTGATGAACCCTTACTTTAGAGAGTCGTCCTAAAACCACTCACAAGAAACCACCGCATCTCACGGAAGAGCTTTGGAGATATTTTGGTTCCTATTCAACTCAGCTGTCTTAGCTTTACTGACAAAGTCCCGTTTCTATCCGACTTCAGAAGCTAAAATGTGGACGTGGTGGGGCATATTTGTATTTTTTTCTTTTCAAGCACCACTTACGTAATTGATTAGTAGCGTAGTTTGTACGTACCCTCTAACGTACAAATAAAAGTGAACCGAGCAATCACAGACACTTGGGACACAGACACGTCCTAGGAAGTTGGAATTGGCCAAAGCAGAACATACCTGATATCAAACTTCTCTCAAGGAGTCCTTCTCTCTTCTCCATCAGGATAGCACCGACTGTAAACATCATGGGAAGGTAGAACTCGAATCTGAAAATCCATTGCAACTCTATGTCAACTATAAATCCATTAAAACTACAATCCAATCTTACCATATTCACTTCACTAGAACAGTTATTAATGAAAGACGATAATTATCATAAATATTGCATAAATTAGAATAAGTATTGTCTCTTAATCAGCAAAAATATTCCTTACAGCTGTAAAATCGCTGGAACTGCAAACTCCGAAAACGTTGGAGTATTCGATCCATATATGGCGTCTTCCCACTAAAATATAGATGCAATTGCAGAAAAACATTATTATTAAAATTTTAAAAATTAAAACATATTGAGTAAATAGTGGTGTGCAGTAGGTACCTCTTTTTTGAGGTCGTTACTAAAATTTACTTTTTTCGTAAGGGATCAGTTTATGGCATTGTATGTATTTATTAAAAAAATGTCAATTTTTTATTTTGCCTCCAAAAACATTTTGAATATTATTGCAGAATTATCGTTAGAGCAAATGTTCGTAGTTTTTTTTAATTATTGAAATTTTAATTCATACATAATTGAAGCGATTTTTAGGAGAAAACGGATCTTCAAAAAAGATATAAACGGGAAAATTTGTGTTAACAATTTTGGAGCCCTTTTCTAAGTGACAGTAAGATAAAAATCAGAGAAACGATTTCTCCATTCATGAAGGTGGAGATAATCACTCGAATTAACCATGAACTTGAATAACAACATATGAAATAATATCAATTATTATTTGATTAGGTCTGAAATATTGAAAGTCTTAACAATAAAGATGGAGTTTTCATTGTGTGAGTTGTTATATCAAGAAGGTGAGTAAAAGAAATGTATTTGTATACTTGCATTACTTGCATTCAACTAAGGGAGACTTAATGTGATATTTTCGCACCTTTATGGGTATCTTCGCCACGTCTGGGTTGATATCACAGGAGATGTGAAGCTCTCGGTAGAAATCCTGGTAAGCGAAGTACAGGTTTCGCTGTAGGAGGTATCCGATGTACTGATCTACCAATCAAAAACGTTGAAACATTAACTCAATTATTTCAAAAAATATCCTCTGCTTTGAATGAAAGTAAGATGGATTTATGAAAAGTCAAAAAGTACGGTCATTTGTCAAAAGTAATGGAAATTATCGAGTCACATTTGTTTTATCGAAATCTGCGTTGGCTGTTTATGGTAACTATTTATGTTAACAAGGATACATCAAGATCTAGATCATTAGTTAAACTAAGAATTTTACAAATATCGCTCAGACTTAGTCTTGTTTTCAACACATAATGCCACATTTAGTAACGTTGCTCATAAACTTTCTGATCTTCCATTTGGTAGATACAATCAATACTTAACATATGTCATGAAAAATTCGATTTTAAAAGGAACTCTAAAAACTAAATTCAATTAGAATTATGGCAGATTCTTCTGTCACAATTTACTAGCCGGTTTTTACCATGAGCAAGAACGTTAACATTTTTTGGGTCTTCTTTACATAGGATACAGTAAAAATATCCCCGGGTGCCTATGTATTTATTTTAATATTTATTATTCCTATTGTTCTATTTCAAAATCAATGAGGAGCGATCAATACCTGGTGAATAGGAGCTTCCATGTTACTTTTAGGTCAAAGAGTGATGAGTTTGCATAACAGCGAAAAAGCTCTGCTCTACGAATTAGGAGATACGTTTTCCCCTATTCGCCAATTCAACTTTCTAAATATCCACCTTAAACGCCTGCCAAGTGGGTATGGCACATAGCTTCCTCGTATCCATAACATGACTGTATAGATCATTGAAAATTATTATTGACTAAAGAACTTCGTTCAATTAGGCGAAGTAAATATTGAATTAGGGTAAATTTATTGTTATGCAGGAGCATAACTTGAGAAAATAAAGTGATAAATTGACATTATAGCATTTCGAAAAATAAAATATATGCATCGTTCAATGATGGTTCAATATGGTTCGATCCAAGCTCGAGGCTAAAACTTTATTTTCTCTTTATTACTCACGAGGACCATCTTTACATCAGCCCGAACAATCCCTGAACAATCCCTGACATCAGAGGCTACTATTGATCCGGGGGTCATGAAACTTATAGGGGATCATCTACACATCAAACCGAACAATCCCTGAAAATTTCATTGAAATCGGTCAAGAACTCCCAGAGTTATGCGCGTAACAAGGATTTCGTTTGCGCATGCGCAGAGACTACTATTGATCCGGGGGTCATGAAATTTATAGGGGACCATTTACACATCAAACCGAACAATCCCTGAAAATTTCATCGAAATTAGTCAAGAACTCCCGAGTTATGCGCGTAACAAGGATTTCACGTTTGCGCATGGGCAGAGGCTACTATTGATGCGGGGGTCATGAAACCTATAGGGGACCATCTACACCCCAACCCGCACAATCCCTGAAAATTTCATCAAAATCGGACTATAACTTCGTGTAGTTTTGTCCGTAACAAGGATTTGCTGACGGACAGACAGACAGACACGGAACCAAAATTTTTCAAAGAGGTCTAAAAAGCAAAATGCGAGTGGAATTTTTGATTTTGGAGACTAAAAAATTTTCACATTCCGAAAGTGAAAACAATACTTCTGCTACCTTGGTAGACTCGGAAGCAACAACGGCGGAGCGGTAACTCCTCAACGAGTACTTCCTGCTTTGTGACTCATCTATGCCGAATGGGATGGCCTACACAAGGCCTACATAGAACTGACGTTCAATCGTACGACCTAGATACCCAACCCCGAACTGCTGCCCGTCACAACGCTGCTCTGAGTTTCTTAGACGCTGGACAGAAAGGATGGCCAACTTGGTTAGAAGCCCACTTTAACCTAGAAAAGCGTGGATACTGTCCTGACCTGGTAGTGACACCATCAGGAGCATAAATTATTGATGTTTCAGTGGTCTCAGGTTCAGAAAGGAGACCACTTGCGGATACAAACTCTGTCAAATTCAGGAAGAACCAAGTTGATGCTCTACTCCATGCTGCAGCATAGCCAGCAGGCCAGCAGATATAAAATCTGTCCAGATTCAAGTAATTGGTACAACCATTACCTTGCGAGTTGTATGGTACAACACGTCAGTAATGGAGCTCACACGGGCAGGCTTCCATCTTATGATACTGGAATGGGTGACCATAGGGTTTCACCAGGAGGAGCATTCATATGGTCAGTGTTTGGGTAACTGAGTTGGCGTTGTGAGGCCTGGAGTTGGACTCCCAAAATACAATAAGGAGGAGAAATGCCTTCTGATGGCACAGGCAGAGATTGGATTACCCTCTCTCCACCAACACAGACGTAGACTGACTCAGGCCTGTAACCACACAAGATGCCCAGGGTCAGATCCCAGACCCATGTTCAAATACTTCTGGATGGACTCAGCAGCATAATCCTTAAAGTGACTGGAGAATTTGTATAATGTCGCTATCATCAATATTTCAAACCCATCTTTGTGTTCGTATTATTGTCTAAATGGAAATGTTAATACAGAGGCGGCATAAAGATGAGCCTAGGTTATGTACAAGTTAACATGTAGTTACACAGTATAATACGAGAACTACTAGGTTCAAATCACTCACTGGACATGTCAAGCCAGACTTTGACGTCACTAACGTTCAAGTCGGGCGCATCTCCTTCAGAGAGCTCCAAGACTTCTATGCGGTTGTTGAAAACCCTCTCCCTCAGGGCCGCCGTGTAATTGCTGCTTATTCCGACGAATCCCCAGACAACGTTCTGTTTGACTGCGGCCCTCGCTGATTTTTCATCAGGATACTCCACCTAAACAGTCAAGTTGTCATAGACTTACAAATTGTGATATCGAATTTTTATTTTTCTAAACATACAACTACATATTTGCCAATTCGGTCTATATCTAACCAATATCTTAACCATACTATATAAAACATTGAATGTATGTAATGCTAAGATTAAGAATACTTTTTGATAAAGCAGCAGCCATGTAGAAGCATAGGCACCCTTAAATATCTATTGTTCTCCATCTGTTCCGCTTTTAGAGCCAGTGAATGTTTGAATGAGGATCTTCCTAGATACGTTCCCCTCTCAATAGGTTCATTTCTAAAGCAGTTTTGCCTTTTAATTTTCTATTTTCACTATTTGGTTGTCTTACCTTTATTAGCATTCCTCACCCACCATTCCCTACCAACAATATTGTTCGATTCCCCCCATTCAATAGAACTGTTTCTCCTTTCCCAGACCAATGATTGGATGTTCCCCCACCCAACTGATCAATTTGAAGAGCTCTTCTCATCAGTCACTTTATAATCACTGTTTTCTGGAATGTACATTCAGTTATTGTTCTGTTACTGATGACGACCTAACCGTAGAAATCGATTTAACTCTAAATTTTATGGAAATGGACTACGTTTTTTCTAAAAAACTCGGTTTTTTCTCTGTAACTCGGAGGTACTGGCTCACCTCTTCTTAGAGAATGGCGTGTGCTTGACTATGGCGAGTACTTCAACATTCATCTCCCCTACTTGAATTAGTTAGAGCTACACTATAACTAATACAACAGACAGAACCATAACTGCACTCCTCAACAGTAAATAGTCTCCACTCGTTCTGTAAGTTACATTCACCCATCATTGCAGCAACAATCATACTAATCAGTAGGATATGGAGACACTCCTTATTTGCCTCCTCAACCTGACGAGACCAGAGATATCACACTTAACTGGGTTTTCCACCAAACCTCTCCTGCTTAGTCGCTCAGCAAATGTCTTAAGAGGGGCTTGCAAGCTCTTATGGGCTTCCGCAAGTAACATGACATCATCAGCAAATGCCAATGCACCTACCCACACCCCAGATGTGAGACTGAACCCTAATTCAACTAGAAGCTTACCCAAGGACCTATCCACGATCAGATTAATGAGAAGGGGCTACAGAGGATTCACCTGGTGCACACCGCCACGTATGAAATATCCCCTCGTGCCTCAAGGACAGACAAAATGGCTAACTGTGTCCAAGGCCTTAGCAACGTCTACAATGGCAAGATGGAGCTGCCGTTTCTAGATAAAGGCCAGCAATAAGACAGTTTGCTGAACAGTTAGATTCTGCTTGCCAAAATGCTGTCTGGATGCCACCTATCACACCAGGACTTGGAGACGAGTAGTCAGAACGGTTTTGGAAGAGGCAAACGACCACTGACAAAATAGAAATTGGACAGTTGCCTCTAGGGCCACTTCACCCTTTCTTTGAAATGGCAATTGCCTGGTCAATGCAACAGCTTGAGGATAAGTAGCCCAACATTCTTGGGAGCATTGTTCCAGCGATGGGTGACAATTTCGTCAGGTCTAACAGAAGTGCAGATTTGACACGCCCATTATGCTTATAATAAAGCACCGATGTGTACGTACATGATGCTGCGTAAGGAATCCCTGGTGGAAACTGGGTACCTAGCTTCCTCGTATCCGTAACATGACAGTAAAGATCATAGACGTTTAAAAAATTGGGTAATTATAAATTAAGACTTACAAGAATACTTAGTATGGTTAGGGAAAACTATCCTGTTGGCATTGTTATGAGTGAATCCGAGGAAAATTACGCACAGAATACCCCACATAGTAAAAATATCCAAAATACAATAAGATTGACACGGAACAATGATTCAGTTTCTTAGCAAATTTTTAGTAGAAAACATCGTAAATTTGAGTAATTCAAATCTTTTTCCTCAATTTGCATCATTCCACACAAGACTTACCTACTCACTATTGTGTCGAAAAATTTAGCATCCTGAATAAATACTGGAGAGGGTATGAATTCATTCTACAGGACTCAAATTCATTATAAAGGTGTATCAGGACTCACCAATTTGATTTTCCGGAGACTTAGTTTATCCAAGAATTTACAAGATGCCAATCCGTAGTCGAGGAAACAGGTTTCGTTGGCGAAATCGAAGCAGTTCTCCCTCCAGTTGTTGACTTCTCCGTTGATGAAGCCCATCATCAACTCGTCTGGATCCCGTCCAACCGTCAATTGGAAGAGGAAACATTGGACGATGGGAAGTAACATTAGAAATCCTACGATCCTGTCGAAAAGAGAAAATATAGAATGGTAGTCCGTTTTACGTACGAATTACATTGGGCAAGAAAAAGAAGCTGTTTGGTGGCGAGGAGATGGGGGTTGGGGTTTTTCAGTGTGCTGAATCCAAACCTGAAACCCATTGGTCGTTAAAAGGTCTACTGTTTGAGAAATAGGTCATGTGTTTATAGCACACACATTTTCTAGCTCTAAGTATTAAAAATATCACTTCAAAAATCCAAATCAGTTGTTCACTTTCAACCACTGTTTCCACGTCTTATGAGATGCAGGAACCGAATTCGAAACCCGATTTTAACTATTTCATCCATTACTCAGGAAACAGCTGTCAAGTTGACAAAGTACACACAAACCCCAAAATACTGTTTTATACCAGTGTCGATGCAGTTTAAAAAAAAACAACGGCAAATAGAAAACATCTTATTTTAAAGTCGGATTCAGTATCTTGGTCTATCTGCTTCATCTGGTATGTACAATTTGACCATTTGTGTGAGGGACACAAACTTGGGTATTGGTTCAAACAGTAGATTTAATAAAAATGATTAGAAGATATTGAAAATGTATTTTCAGCATGATATTGATCAATATCAGGTTGAATGTATAGGAACAAACTATTAGGAGATACTTAATGATATAAATTTATGTACTGAATGATAATGAAATCTCTGAGAAGAAACTTTGATGTGGATATACGAGTATCTACAATCTATTCTACTAAACTCACAAAAACTGACACTTTTTGAAGATTTGACAAAGCAATTCTTTTAGCATTTTCCATGGTGAATCCGATTTTGGAATCATATTTTTCAAAAACTACATTTGCACTCTATGAAACAGTTTTTTTTTGTAATTTGTGCGTTCTTTATCAATTTAACTGCTGTTTCCTGTGGAATGAAAGGAGATGGCCAAAATCGGGTTTCTAATTCGGATTCAGATAAACATAAAACATATGAAGAGTAGTTAAAACCAAAAATTAGTTGGGATATTTGAATTACACTCAAATTTAGCTAGAAAATGGGTCTAAAATTATACCTGATTTATAGAGAAAGGGGTTTCAGATTTGGAGTTAGTACACTGTCAACCCCATCACCAACCCTTATCTTCTCGACACCTTAAATACATTTTGGCAGCTTTTCCAACCAATTCTCGAGCTCAAAACCTTCTCAATCAGGCTGCAGTGTACACTACCTACCAACCACACTTGGTATTAAGTAAATATGAATTCCACTTTAATCCATTATGATTTGATCAGAATTTATGACGGGTATAAAACTTCTCTTAGTAAGGACAATGCCGCGGTTTGAACAGACAGCTCTACGTTTATTAACAAACATCTAAGATTAAATAAAAGTGTTTTAAACAAGAAAAACAATCTTTCAGCATTTGAAATTGATTTTCCTATAAAATTCGGGGAGTAAACATGAGCTAAGGAGTATCCCGGTTGGCTGTATGAATAGTGTGGCTAACTTCTTTCTGCTACACTAAATATATTCACATTCAGACATTGTATTCGGTGATTTTTCTTGTTTTTATTAATCGTCTTTCTTTTATTTTTGTAGTTTTATTAGTTGAATTCATACAGGCAGAAAACGGAATAAGTAGAAGTTATCTTGACATAAGAGTTTGTTTTTGCGAATGTGTAGTGATACAATTTACAGTTCTAAGGTATTTTGGGTACCTTGGGAACCTTGTAGTTAATTTCTTTCCGGTATACTAAATATATTCACAGTCAGACATTTTATTCGGTGCCTTTTCTTGTTGGTTTATTATACAATAATAAACCATTGTAATCGCTCTTGAAAAAAAAATTGTAACCCCCCTCTGAAAATTTCATGGTTTACGTTTCAAAGGGTGTAGAATCCAAATCTGCAATAAAAATTTTTCCGTCCATCCGCCGTACGCCGTACGCACGATTTCTCCCAAACGGCTGGAGCAAAACATCTGAAATTTTCAGGAAAAATCCATGTTGGTCCGACAACGCCCCAATTCTTTAGCCAGCTCTCTCACTTAATTTAAAGTGCCCTTTAAGGGTTGTCAAAGTTTTGTAAAATCCCTAAAAACCTCAAAAAAAGTCAAGGCGGCATAAATTTGGACTCATATTGAAGAATTTTCCACGAGGAATCGAATGAGCCCTTCCCCAAAACCAACTCCATGAGGAATCGAATGAGCCCTTCCCCAGGTCCGTTGCTCAAACCATTCCCGATGTATGTACTCCTAAGCTTAGTAGAAATTCAAATCATGAACGCAAGCCAATTGAATAATAAACCCTAATGAAAGAATTTGCAGTGTTTTTTTCTTTTATTATTGTCATTTTATTGGCTGAATTTATACATTGAGAAATCGGAATAAAACTGTAGAAGTTATGCTTGGCAAACGGGGTTGGGTTCCTACGGATTCCCAACTCATTCCTACTCATGGCCGGCTGCGTGAGTACAATGGATAATTTATTTCTGGTTCACTAAGATACTGACATTTTATACGGAGTCTGAGGCTCTTTTATTGTTTGCATTCATAAGAGCAAGTACCAATTGAGGAAATATTGGAGGAAAAACGAGAAAATTAGTAACAAAGACCTAAACTTCTCTTTTTGTTATGATAACCAACCTGCCTGGGAAACCAGCTACTATAGAATACTTACGGCTTATTTGCTCTGAGGAAATAGTAGCTTTTAACTATGTGCGAATAAACGTGACTCCAAGAAACCGCTTTCTGAGGTTTGATCGGCGGCAAAGGTTTCGATTTCGGCTTAGGGTACTCCTTCACATTCTGTGAAATAAACGGAGAGAATATTAGTCTCGAAAATTGCGTATCAACATAGAAAGAACATTATACCTATTTCAAAATGCTAACCATATGGTTACCTATTATTTCGGTATGCATAGTTGTAATTAGGTTAACCATCCAATTATACCAATTTTGAAAGCCTTGAATAGAGCATCAGAATTGATTCCCACATGATTTTGTCCGTTAAAAAAAAAAAAATAATGCTGATCTAGGTCGCGCATAGTTGTGTTCAATACAATTTTGTCTTTTCTGAGGTCCTTAAAAAACCAGGCTAAGTTTTCTCAACCGCTGAATCGAATCTAAAAGGTTTGGGTGTCCTGAAGATGGGTCAAATGACAGGTCAATCTTCTAGACTGACGTTTCGAAATATTAATATTCCTTCAACAGCGCTGATAACAGAGGATATGTACATGGCAATCAGAAAAAAATTTTTCTAATGCGGATGGGTCAGTTGATATGGACAGACAGATAACTA
The DNA here is from genome assembly GCA_031894815.1 of Creontiades dilutus. NCBI lineage: Eukaryota > Metazoa > Arthropoda > Insecta > Hemiptera > Miridae > Creontiades > Creontiades dilutus. The sequence continues at coordinate 241,397 of JAVIWC010006977.1, read as the reverse complement.
TGATTTTTATATTAATTTATAACTAAATTACTATATGTATGGTTCATTTAGGTTGGAAATATGTATCTTCAAGCTCATTTAAAAACCATAGTTATCTGTCTGTCCAAATGTTTTCTAATTGGTATGTACCGATCCTCTGTCATCATCCCGAAGAAGAATATTCCGAAACGTCGGCCTAGAAGATAGATTAATCATTTGAACAACCCTCAAGAGCTCCAAACATTTTAGGTCTTCAGAAAACCATCAAGTGTGAGAAGAAAAACTTTATTTTTTGCCCGAAAACAACGAGCGAAGAGGTGGAAGGCGAGAAACAGAGACACCCGCTATTTGCATCGGCAGGGATTTTAAATTTCCCACTCTCATTACCGCTGAGAAACTTGATGAATCTAGAGAAGTGATTTCAGCAAGAGTTCCAGACCATATAAGACAAATAACATTGTATTTCAAAGAACCGTTTGATGCTTTAGTTATAGATATCATTTTAAGGAACAGTAAGCAGATGCCAAAATTAGTTTTATGGAAGGATTTGATGGAAGGAAGAGGTGGAAAGGTCTAGCTGCCCCTTCCAAGGGTTGAGGCGATATGCCTGCAACACCCAGAGGATATCTCCGAAGCTAAAAGGTGTCAGGTTTATGCACAGCAGTTCAAGAATCATGAAGGGTCCATATCCATCACAAGTTTCAATCAATACGTACTTACCACTTTCGTCAACTGATTCCCGTTCAGACTACATGAAATCCGATCTAAAATGTTTGAGAAAACTGATTTTTGCAAATAACATTATCTGACTTACTTTCGAACGGTCGAAGGTGCAGGCTTGCATCTGACTAAGTAGGAGGAAAACTTTTTCCAAATTATCACAGCCGCTTGAGACCATCAATTGTCCCGGAGAGCTCTCGGCTAATATCTCGCCTCCTCTCATCAATCCGATCTGTTAAAAAGAATAATCGTAATAATAAGAATAATAAGGAATAATTAAAAATTAATCATGCTGCATAGTTCTACAGTAAGTTAGTAACAGCATGGACATAAAAGTTAACTAGGTTTGAAAATCGCACTGCCATATCTTGAATTTGAATTTGTACAAAGTGCACTAGTAAATTCGATATGCAAATGCCAATAAAAAACAAGAAGACGATATGAAATTCTCTAGTAATGAAAATCTACGATCCAAGTACAAAAAGAATCCATGCATTTAAATTGTCAATCTAGATAAGTATGTGTATTATTCCAATTTATTTTCTAAGAGAGCGGATTTTTTGATACCTTCATCTAATTTACATTAAGATATTAATGGTGAGAATACTTTAATTGTTTCCTCTTACGCATATTGTGTGAATTGGATTATACAAAAAAAATTGACTCGAGAACGCATTAAAGAAAAAACAGATATGAATAATGGATTGCAATACAGCAACAAACCGTTGGATTTATAATGGTTTTCACACGTTTCCGATTTTATTACTCATGAAAAACACGCTTTAGTCATTGACCCGGATATGATCATTTTCCTTTGTTCACGTTTGTTGCTAGCCGTTATGGGAAGGAATTACACTCACAAAGCTCATATTTCACACTAGTTTAATGGCCCTGCTACGCAGGTTAAAAAGAAATATGTGAATAACACAATGAGGGAGTATAATAACAATATGCAAAGTCAAAAAATCGTATATGGGTGATTCTCAGGAAAAGTGCGCCATTCGTGAAACGGGAGCTTTACAAGCGACTAAAGTGAGCTGCGCAGATTTTTTTTCTCCTGGCAATTAATATTCCCTACCTTTTTCTTGATGCAAAGATTATAGGCCCTCCCGAGTAAACGTAAACCGCTCAAATTGAGTGATGAACGTGAAAAATGTCAGTAACGTGGGTGTAACCAAGTCAATTTTCGTGTATTCGACCATTCAGTACGGCCAAACCGTGGGGACTGAGAAAAACATGTATTTCAAACTCCAGTTGGATATGTATATCCATAATTTCTATGGTTTTCTAATCGAAAAATGGGGTTCAGGTTTAGGTGCGAGGCTTCAAACTTTGTAATAGAATAATTTGTCAGTAGAGTGGGTAAATCGGAAAATGCATGCCAATTTCTCTCAGAGGGAAATTAGGGATTTTTTTATGGCTCATTCTTTAAAGAAAATCCTGGCTGACGAGATTCCCTTCCGCGCGCGGGCCCCTATGATGCCAGTCGGCAGCCAAATGGTAAAGAGGGCAGATCAGCACGGTGGAATTTTTATTCAGGTCAGTAAAATGTCTCAATGGTATACCTCTAAAAATATAATTAGGCAGTTTCTTTTTGCGAACGTTGGAATTCTACTAAGTCGAGCTTGAATATTTCATGACCAACTTTTTTCCCCTCCTATCAAATTTAAGGAGTACAAAGAGTTTGAAATGTCATTTGTCAGTCGCGGGGCGAATAGTCTCGCCATGGAAGCATCATTAATCCACGATACTGACAAAGAATAATCAAGGTAGTGAATTTGCCCCTTAATTAGAATTCAATCATGCACCCACATCTGCTTTGTTTTGCACAGAAAGTTTAGGCACAATGTTGTCCCTATGACAGTTAACTAGGTTGAAAATCGCATCCGTCTTGTTCAATTTGAATTTGATGAAGAGGATTGGATAGCTGCCGTGTATGAAAAACAAGAAGTGGTACTCTGGAATCTAGTGTTGAAAAAGTCCAAGACGAAGGGACTCGTCATTTATTGGCCAGATCGAGAATCCATGCATAAATTTTTTAAGTATGTATTATTCCGAACCATCATGACAGGTGTTTTTTACCATTTGACATTAAGATATTAATTGTGAGAATCAAAAATTGTTTATCCGTCACGTCATATTGTCGTGAATACAAACATCGAATTTTACAAAAAACAATTAGACTAGAGAAATCGTTATTCTGAAGATGTTCAAAAACAGAAATATTGTCAATGGCTGTGGAAAATTCACAGGCAACAAACCGTTGGATTTATAATGGTTTTAATACGTTTCAACAAGTATTTTCAATAAAAAACACGCTTTAAGTCATTGACCGAGTTTTGATTGTTTTCTCTGAGATTTGTAATTGATCACGTTTGGAGCGATTGTCCATATGGGGAATTATCAAAATTTAAATTCGTTTATTGGCTTGAAAATTGGATCTTGATCTCGGAAAACTCGTTTAAACAAACCCTCTCTACCGTAGAAACGAAAAGATTAAAAGAAAATACCGAATAACACAATGAGGGAGTATAATAACAATATGCAAAGTCAAAAAATCGTATATCCCAAATCCCCGAGGAGGGGACCACGTCGCTTGCCCTGGGAGACGGGGGCGAGAATTCCACCCGCCCAGCGTTACCCACCCCCTGAAAAGTGGATATACTCTGATAAGCTCGTCTTTATATAGTGTGATAGAAGCTATCTGATTGAAGATGGTACCTACACTATTGCCCAAATAGGAGCGACCCCGGACCGCAGGGACGAAAACCCCTTCCCCATCATCAGGTGGCAACACCGAAGCTGACCCTTCAACTCCGCCAACTATCCCTCATTAGAAGCAGTAAAGCGCCTTTCAATCTCCCCCTCTTAACGCAAGACGTTTTAGTTGTTCTTGTTGAAAAATGTAATTTTTTGTGAGATACAAAATGTTCTAGTCGTTCTGAGGAAAACCAGCCTAAAATTCATATCAATCGGATCAGGAACACCTTATCAAACAAGTGTGTGGGCGTATTGCAAAAATGTAATAAATTGCAAAAAAACGCTGCAAATTTGATTACACATGGGCTTATTATTATTGTGTAGTCTTGTGTACTTTGTTACACTTGAACTCATGTTTGTTTGATCCAACCCTGTCAGATGGGATGGGGCTCGAAAAAGTACGAAACTAATGTCATTTTGCACGATTTTACCCCATGAAGATGGATTTCCTCGCTCTGGGTCAATCGCACAGGTTTGGGACCCACTCCAATCGCTTCAGCGTCCAATATTACATGGAACACGATATCCCACGTGCCCACATGGGAAAAAATCCATTTTTGTTTGAGTTCAACGAAAACTGCCATTGGGTATTTTTACATAACGAAAGCATTACTGTTATCCTATAGTTACTCCACCTCTGGTTGGCTGGATGGGTACAGCCAGCACACTACAGGGCACTGATGGGCTCCCACAAGGGAGCGTCCCTCCTCCGTAACCCCATAATGTTCGGTCTGAGCTTGAGAAGGAACTTTAAGCCACTAAAAGGTAGGTACAAAGTCTTTTTCCTCTGGCCTGCTTCCCATTCAGCCATCTGGGGACAGCAGAGAGCCCAGTAACATGGTAATCTCCCATTTCAAAACGAGTATTGCGAATAGGACACGAAGCTATTGGCGACTACACAAGCGACGTCTAACTCTACAGTGCCACCTGCATGGCCCTTCGTGGATGTTGGATTTGTGCTGGCAGTGGTTGACCATACTCCAGCCCATGGGTTTTACCAAAGGAACTTAGGGGGATTTTCACCTGAGTAATATTGTCCTGTCATATAAGTTTTGATAAAAACTCAGGCAACAACTTATTTGTTAGACTTAACCTGCAGCACCTAGACGAGAAGGTATCTCGTAAGGAAATTTTCGAGCAAGGTCTCTTGAATGGTGAGCCATACCATACCTCCTGGCCACTCTGGGCCTAAGTAGTTGTCCTGTCTGCTCGCACAGAAGTCTTAAGCAAATCAACCTTCATTGGAGAAGAGGGATAATTGACAAATGTGAGGAAGTAATGAACAGCGAGTGTCATTTAATTAGGCGCTGTCGTATGTGAGCGGGAGGCTTGCGATTTCGGCGGTACAAGCGATACTGGCGATTTACGCGAGTACAAGCGTTTACAGAGGGAAACGCCACTGGTTTCCTATGTGCGGAGAGATTGAAGGAGAGAACGTTTTAGTTCAGAATCACAGAATAGGAAACGCACACCTCTCATCACGATCTTATCAGGATGTACCGATGTGAACTTACTTCGATATATAGGTATCAATTTGTCGATACCAGTGCCATCTTGAAACGATCATCACGACCATTGTACCTTCGCCCGACATCAGTACGCGCCATTTTCCCCGTCACTTTCTTCCGCGTCGGATTTCACGTGTTATAATATAAGTAATATTATTACCTCCACTTTTCATTTCGTTTTCCAACTGATCTATACTTTACTAGAAGGATTGACATAGGATTATCCTATATATAAATATCCTATTAGGATATTTTTTTGTTCCAGACCAGCAAACTAGACGATAGGAGATATTTGCTTTCAAACCCAAAAGTGTTGCTTTCATTCGTATTTATGTTTCTTTTAATCCCGAACCAAACCCCGATATTGTCGCCCAGCTGAGATTTTTTTTTTTCGGACAAAACCCCCATATTGTTGCACAGCTGAGGTATTAATCAGCTGTTCAATCACACGTTTCTTCGATTTATATATCGCTACCATGGACCTATATCGATATGGCGGGCGAAGGTGTGATAACTTATCACTGATAAGAGGTGCGTTACCTATTCTGTGATTATACCCAATGAGTTTTTTCTGTACTTATTACACAGACACGATTATGGTTCGCCTCTAGTAGTCCAGCTCTGGGCTAAATTTATTAATCGGGGAATTCATGACTCGTCAGCCTATTCTTGAAGGGCAGACTTTTATAATCCCGTAAAGTCGAACATTTTCTTATTTTGTTAATATGTAGCGACAATATCGTTCTGACCAACCTTGTAAACACTAGAGAAACGACTTTGGACAACTCCAATAACCAATGTAAACAATCACGCGTTTGTAGCAGGAGTAGCGAGAAAAAATCAAACCGATTTGATTTCCAACCGCGTGTAGCGTGTGCGCGTCCGCGATTTGCGATAAAGCCCGGCCACGTAGGACACGGCGTTAGGTTACACACAAAAACTAAACTCATTTGAGAAAGAAATTGGGATATGGTAACAATTATAACGATAAATCGTTGGATTTAAATTAACATTCACACGATTCAGATTCTATTAATTACTTATGAAAAATATCCCAAACATGTTAATTTTTTGTCCACAATATCCGTTAATGTCCATTATCGAAAGGACAAATCACACCACAGAAAATAGAATACAAATAGTTTAGAAAATAGTTTACTCTATGTTCTGTGAATCACACTCAAGGCCAAAATTTCACCTAGAAACCATCTTATCTGAGAGACTAAACAGTTCTTATCATAGGCATCCCATAGGGAAGGTATGCATTACTGTTGTCCTTCACGAGGAAGTAATGAACAACGGATCTTACCCGGTCCGCTTGCCTCGCCTCCTCGATGTAATGCGTAGTAATTATTATAGTCTTCTTGTGGTTTCTCGACAACGCTATTAGATGCTGCCATATCCTGAAAAAAACGTTTAAAGACAATCATCGTATTAGTTGCTTCCTTTCTTGGCCGGCATTGAGGTTTCCATAAAATTCTAAGTTACACTCCTGGTGGTTTACATATGCTAATTAGTAAGCGTCATGAGTAGAGACATTGAAATTACCATATCTGTGCCTCTAGGCTTGAGCCATCTTCACTACTTTTCGTATGTTTCGTTAATAAATTTGTTTGGCATCGCCACTTTTCCGTCCGCCCGAGGGGGTCATTCGTGTACCGGCCAGCTTGGTAAGCACTAGCCTCTCTGGTGCTCTGGTTGAACCTACAGATTCAATTTTCATTTGTTTTTGAGGTAGAGCAGACCTTAACAAGGCTGACTCAACTTTATGAAGAAAATTGAAATTTTCCTCTTCTAAATCAGTTTCTTCAACGGCCCGTCAATTTTTAACTCCTCACTAGAGGCTTTATTTCCACGGACCCATTCATGTTGCATGTAAGAGCCACTGTTATTCTCTCCTTGATTTTTTTACCAGCCGATTTGGGATCATTTTTGAACGTCATGCAGTAGTCTGGTGTGGCTCTACAGCAAGAAGTGTTAAAATAAACCAGCTGATTAACAAATCGTGGGGTTCCGAGTAAAAGTGACCAAGTAACATTTGCAAAATTTTACAGGGGAGCGATCTGAAGTTTCACCCATTTTCTTCTTACGAACACTGGTTGTGTGATGTCTCATCCGACTATGTTTCGATTTTTCTTTATCCTGTAGGTAGTTAGCTAGTGCCCTCCTCTCATATCGTGCTTCAAAATTCACTTCAGATTAAATAAGAGCTGTTTATTCGGAAAACTCTATTTGATCATTTTTACCTGCCTGGAGTTTCAAGCTTTACTCATTTGGTCAATTCAATTCTTCGAAAATCAGTCGCATAGTTACATGAAATTGAGGGATTGAATAGTTTTTTCGTTAATTTATCGTGTTGCCAAGCATCTAATAACAATCATATACCTATTTCTGTTAGAAAAGGTTATCCATTACCTATCACTGTAATTGGTCATTTTCACCTGCCCACTATGCAATCTTACACAGTAAAAGTGATCAAATGGCAATTGATAACATTTACATGCACCAGCGAGAGTACATTTATAATCCATCTCGTGTTTTGTGGTTGAGTTCAAATGCCATTTGGTCACATAAAACTCTTTGGGTCAGGCAGGTAAAATTTATTTTCAAGTATTTCTTGCACATCAGTTTGAAGATAACGTTCTTAGCAACAACACACAGTAGACAACGTTCCTTAGTACCGGAATGACAAAAAAAGCTCATTTTGAAAAAAATGTTACTTGGTCACTTTTACCCGGAACCCCACGAAATATTGTGTGTTGTACGGCCATAGGCCAATGTTTACGAGCTACTATTGGTAAGAGAAATGATCATGTAAAGCGGTGGCCGTCAATAATTACACACAAAGGGATACGTTCGTTCTGTCCTAAGCGTTTTTGATCGGATTAGGCAGCTGATCGGATTAACCACAGAACGGATTAAGCGGCAACCACTGTACAAAAAAAGCATGGGACAAGAAAACTTTATGAATACAAAATACCCTTTTTTCTCAAGTGGAATGTAAAGATTTTCAATTGCAAATTAGAGGTAATCTTTAGCTATAGTGTATGCTTTGTTATAAAACAACATTTAAAAGGATATGTAAAATGTTCATAATAATTTATTGAGAATATTAACCGATTTTTCAATAATCAGCCTTAACACCAAGTTGCTTATTGCTTGTGGTCCAGCTAATTTCAGGATCATTGAATCAATGACCTTCAATATATCTGTATTAAACTTTCAGTTCTACGTAGTTACTTATTACTAAGGGAAAAAGCGGGACAGTAGACCTCTATGGTTCTACAGCTAGATCATTTAAATGATTAATTTTACACATTTAAGTACCGAAGATGAAAAATTGCCTATACAACCTACAAATTATGGGATTCTAGCTCAGAGGAGGGGAGCTAGTAAACAGAGATGAAAGCTACGGCTGGGGGGGGGGGGGGGGCTAACAAGATTTTACATGAGCGCATTCTGTGTTCATAAACGGTACTTACTAAGCCTGAACAACTTTCTGGAAAAATTTGTAGATTCAATCAGAGCACCAGAGAGGCTAGTGCTTACCAAGGTGGCAGGTACACGAATGACCCCCTCGGGCGGACGGAGAAGTGGTGATGCCGGGATAACAAAGGGCGGAAGGAGCCCATCCGAAGGTTAGTTGAAGGAGTGTTGAGCGGGGGGGGGGGGGGTCGGGTCTGTCGGAACTGTCGCTAAGAACTGGATTGTGCTCCTGTTAATCATTTAAATGATGAAAATGATTGCCTGTAATCAAAATTGGCTATTTCGTGTCCTTTGGTAGATATACGTAAGGTTGCAGTTTGACGAAAGAAAGTGGAAAACTCACGAGTGGCTAAGGAGAGGGTCGACGCCGCAGGTGGGCTCGTCCAGGATGAGAAGCTCAGGGTCGTGGAGCAAGGCCACGCACAAAGAAGTTCTCCTCTGCTGACCTCCGCTGCCGTAAACACAACAATAAACAGATTAGCGATGCTATTGAATAGGGATCCCCCTTTTTGTAGGATTCACAAGGTGGTTATGAAACATCTTTTGATGACAAAGTCTCCACGAGTCCATAATATTTTCAAGACGATTAAACGCGGTGTTGAGAGGGATTTCCTGGACCATAAATACTTGGCGTTTACGAATGTTGACTACTAGTTCTCGAATCGGATGTTTTTTTTTCTCGAGACAAGGCGTGTGACTCGGTAATTATCAAGATAGTTTAATGTGGAGAAAAACATGCATATCGTGTCCTAAGACTATCAATCTATTCGTAACTTGAGACTCCCCCTTTTTAATTAAGATACAATTTTACAGGAAACAGAATGTGACCGATCTGTTAGACAGGTGTTTAACTATCGTTGTGTCAGTCCGCAGATATTTGAAACAGGTTTAATTCCTGTAGATTTCATCCTATTTTGATGAGTAGTTTTCGGTTTTAAGCGAAGGGTTGGAATACCGGATTCGCTCCAGAATTGCTTTATTTAAAGGTGAGAGAATCTCCCTTCCCTACGCTGGAGTGGTGCGGTCTGAAGTATTAGTTGTTCGATCGAGCTCAAATTTCCAAGTTTGTCGGGGAAGAACGATCTAAAGATCTCATATCAATTCCAGGAAGATAAAATCATTATTAGCAACTGCGCATGAGCGAAAAGTGTACCAAACGACGAGTAAATTTGGGGCTGGACTAAACATTGTTCATTTGTATTGAAGCTCCTTAGAGTTATCTGAGAATCAAAGGCAAAACCTTCGAAAATAACGAAGTTTGCACAAACAATTTTCAAACCTGAGTTTGTCGATGATTTTCTCTTCGCTTGGGAGATCAAGTAGGGCGTACAACTCCTCTTTCCGTTTTTTCAACACAGCCTTGTCCATATTGTGGAGGCAACTATAGTAGCTCATTATTTCTGCTATCGCGAATTCTTTGGACAGTGCAAGCTCCTAGAACAAAGAAACATGAACAGTTGGCATCAGTTATTCAACGCAGATGATCACAAGTTCGAGCCTGTTCTATTAGAAACAGTCCGAATTATTACACGCATTTCTTCAGTGTTCTGTAATCCTCCTAGGCAGGTGAGGTCGTTACTAAACAAATTCCAAAGCAACATCTTAGTAAGACTGTGTAGGAGTAACCACTAATATTTTCCTGGATGGTTCATCCTCATTAGAAGGGCAGATTTCATGAAACTGGTAGGATACCGCTATGATTTGGGTGTTGGAATGAATATGTTTTTCAAGAGTCAACCAATTCCTACAGGCTTAAGTAAACACATCATAATTCTGTATAGAAGTATGTGGTCAAGCGGTTAAATCCACAACTGATATACAACAGTGACCTTCCAGAACATGGCCAAAAAACTTAAACGAAGACGAACATTCTTTGAATCCCCTTTTTGGATTCTTCAGTTGGATCTGCAAACATTATCAAGTCACTACAACACGTTATGAATTTTGTAACCAGAAAACCATTTAGCACCAATGACTATTTCGACCAATTGGTATACGCTTCAACGTGAGTGGATTTCAAAAATCGAATTACAAAAGAAATCCGTCCGTCCAACGTGTGACGTCCGAAGATTTTCTCTAAAACTACTGCACTAAAGTTCACAACATTTGGCTCGAAAATCATACTTCGACCCGGGATATGCCAGTAATCACGACATCTAGGATAATCAACAATAAGGGATGGTAGTTTGGAATTAAAGTGCCAAAACGCTGCCAATTCTTTCACAGGGGTTTATTATACATATTCATTCATTTGGCTTGCATTCATGATTTGAATTTCTACTAAGCTTTGGAGTGTGCTTGTTTCACAGGTGATAGAGCGATTATTGAATTTCAGAAGATTTGCATAGATCACTTAAATCGGTTCTCAGCCAAAATACCTATTTGGATTGATCAGTTGATCATATTTGTGTGCCTCCTGAAATTCAATAATCGCTCTATCACCTGTAAAACACACACACACACCAAATCTTAGTAGAAATTCAAATCATGAATGCAAGCCAAACGAATTTTTGAAATTGAATAATAAACCCCAGTGAAAGAATTTGCAGCGTTTCATCATGCATATCAGAATGCTTCAACCCGTGTATCGGCTATAAACCCTTTTAGGAGTTCACACCAGTATCCACATTCATTACATCACTAGGTTACTGCAATTAAAAAAAAAAGTTGTTTTTGTTTTGATTGCAGTAACCTAGTGATGTAGTGAATGTGAATGCAAATGTTGGCAGCATAAGATCATGCCATACACCGGGAATGGTTTGAGGTACAGACCTGGGGAGGGGCTCATTCATTCCTAATGGAAAAAAATTCTTTAAAAAAAAAAAAAAAGTCCATATTTAAGCCGCCTTGATTTTTTTTGAGGTTTTTAGGGATTTTACAAAACTTTGACAACCCTTAAAGGGCACTTTAAATTAAGTGAGAGAGCTGGCTAAAGAATTGGGGCGTTAACGGACCAATATGGATTTTTCCTGAAAATTTCAGATTTTTTGCTCCAGCCGTTTGGGAGAAAACGTGCGTACGGCGTACGGCGGACGGACGGAAAAATTTGTATTGCAGATTTGGATTCTACACCGTTTGAAACGTAAACCATGAAATTTTCAGGGGGGGGTTAGAATTTTTTTTAGAATGTCTCACCATTTTTTTTTCAAGATCGATTACATTGGTTATTATTGAATAACCATTAAACCAAAATCGAACTCACAAACACGTGTAATTGATGTAAGAGGTTAGTTTATTGTTTAATCAGATTTGATTTAGTTGTTGTTTGATTCAAATAGAAATTAGTTTCATGATTCCAATGAGTTAAAATCCCCCTTCTACTAACAACCATCCATGTACTATCTCCACTTACTGATCTACGAATGGAGGATTTAATACATGTTATTTATTAAAGTAATTGAAGTAAGTTGAATTCATTGCAAAAAATTATCCATTTATTTCAAGAGTTTTGACATATTTTCAATTCCATGTTTGAAAAACAACTCTCCGGTTTATTAACGAATTTCGTGCCAAATTTCGTCAAGTTTTGATTTTGATTTTGTGAAAAAAACGTTTCGCCTTGAAGCGCAAATCAATCAATTTTGAGGCGAGTGGGTCCGACCACGAATATTTATTGTTGATAATAACAAACTATAATAGAAGGACTGAGCTCCATAATTGGATATAAACATTTAATCTTTTCGAAGTGGGAATTAGCAAATCGTTCCAGCCGCGTGAATCAAAAACTAGAATAACTTGACCAGTCTGCGATCACGAACTAGATGGCCTCCGCCCTCTAATAGCCATTAATGGTTCCTGTTCAAGAGAATATCTAACCTGGGAAAAGAATTAACACGATATTTAATATGAGGAACAATCTAGGTACATTTAAAACTGGCAAATTTGGCAATCAAAACTCCGAAATATGAATCTAATTATCACCTAATTAAAACGCTGCAAATTCTTTCACTGGGGTTTATTATTCAATTTCATTCATTCGGTGTTTATTCAGCATTCATGATTTGAATTTCTACTAAGCTTTGGAGTGTGCGTGTTTCACAGGTGATAGGGCGATTATTGAATTTCAGGAGGCACACAAAAGTATGATCAACTGATCAATCCAAATAGGTATTTTGGTTGAGAACCGATTTACGTGCTCTATGCATATTTCCTGAAATTCAATAATCGCTCTATCACCTGTGAAACACGGACGCTCCAAAGCTTAGTAGAAATTCAAATCATGAATGCTGAATAAATACCGAATGAATGAAATTGAACAATAAACCCCAGTGAAAGAATTTGCAGCGTTTTTATGGTTTTATGATTTGATGGCACTTGTTCGTCGTGGAAAGTCCTTCAAAAAAAGTCCATATTTAGGCCGCCTGGATTTTTTTTGCGATTTTTAGGGATTTTACAAAACTTTGACAACCGTTAAGTGGCACTTTAAATTAAGTGAGAGAGCTGGCTAAAGAATTGAGGCGTTGTCGGACCAATATGGATTTTTCCTGAAAATTTCAGATTTTTTGCTCCAGCCGTTTGGGAGAAAACGTGCGTACGGCGTACGGACGGAAAAATTTGTATTGCAGATTTTGATTCTACACCCTTTGAAACGTGAGCCATGAAATTTTCAGGGTGGTTAGAAATTTTTTTTTTTTTTTTCAATAGTGACTACAATGGGTTATTATTTAATAATAGACTAATAATTGTAGCCGAGGTGTGGATTTGCATTAAATTTCCCATGCCACCACCAGCCATTGCGCAAGCTAAAAAAGATTGGCTCGGGAGTTTTTCTGATCTTTCTGGCGTCACTGACTGCACCCACATTAATATAAAAAAACTGGCTCTTGATTCCGATGCATCAACAGAAAGAAACGAACGTCATTGAAAATGTAAACACTGAGCGAGAGAGGAAAGAACCGGCGACTTCCTTTATTTTATGTGGGTGTAACCATCCACTCGTTGACCATAATAATCCAAAATTAACCCTTTTATTTTTCAATTTGTTGAGTCTAAACTTTTTAATTTTTTTTTCCAAAATATTATTTTGCCAAAATAATTATTTTTGTCACGGGGTTAACGGCAAACCACCATTTAAAGATTAAAGGCGAATCGCCCGGCCGATAAGAAAATGTCCCAATGTGTTGCAGACTCGTATGTTTGTTAACATATGGAAGAAAAAGCTCCATTCATTTGTCTATGATTTGACATCAACAGACGAAGAAATTTTTGAGCTTTCAAGAAGTTTAATTTCGTAATTGTTTGTTTGTAACCTAGTGGTCTATCAGGAAGTGGATCGGACCAGTGACATTGTATTCAATTTTTAGAGTCTAAGTACCTTGAAACGTAAACCATCAAATTTTGATTAGAGGTAAAAATTGTGATCCTATAGGTTGATTACAAAGGTGCATTATTGAAAATGATCCCTACACAAAAATGCACGAAAGAAAACACAATCCTTCACCTCGCTTTGAAGGAGGAAGCTCAAGCTCCGTAACTTCATTTACCAATACTTATTTGTCAACCAAGAAGCTTGGATCGTTTATGCCTTCAATAACATAATTGCCCACTGGCCGTTCTTACATGTTGATATATTGAACCAGGATTTAGTCCAGAAGAAATAGTACCTACAGGAGATAGTCAAAATACAGGCATCGGTAAACATAAGGGCTATGGTTCCAGGAGTTGTTGAACGAGGCTCGCACGGTCACTGGAGTAGCACTACACTGTGCACCAACAAGTGGGATGATGGCATGTGATGATGACCAGTGTTGAGATGGTGTCAGACTTTGTTGTTGTTTCTGGATGGAATCAACCCTCATAAGAGACCCAAAATATACAAAGTATGCAAATTGATGTTCCTACTTCCATTATTTCTCAAGTAATGCAGGTGGCTTTGATGTAGTCTCACAGTAGAGATCCTCAGCTTGATGTGCAACACTAATTTGATCGATTCCTGCGCACAGTCATGACCACCATTAACGTCAAGTTGGGGTTCGGTAAGGTCTAAGTACGGGCTACCAATGGCAGTCTAAATATGGTCTACCAGGGATTAGAGCACCAAAGGAGAGACCTAATCTCTGGACCATTCAGCTACGAACGCGATTCGGAAGAAGGGGCCGGTGGGACCATGGCACAAAAGAAAGAAAAAGAAACCACAACCTAAGAATCCTTAAACCCCCCAAAACAGGTAAGCAAGACAACTCTGATTCAGAAGACGAATACAGATATCCTCATACAGTAACGATCAGGTCCCCAGTACCTCCAGGTGAACCCAATGACAGCAATGTTAATGAATTTTTGTGGATTATGGAGTGGACTTTTCCGAGGATTATGGAGGAGGAATTTTGATTCGGTGCCACGTTTTTTACTTTAAAAAAACTTATTTTCAGATTGACTGCGAGTGGCTATCTGTGGTTTCAACACCCATGCGCCCTAGAGAACCTTCGGGATACAAAATTTTGATTTTGGTGAGCCAAGAATTTTTCTGGTAGAAAAAAACCCTACCTATTCAGACCCAGAAATTTCTTAGTTTTCGCGTGCAAAATGTTTATAAATGCGTATTAGCTAATACTATGCTTTTCATATTAACATCAACTAGAGGACTAAATTCACGAGCAAGGGACACAAAAATCCGGAATTTCTGGTCACTTAAGAACTTGGTGTGGGGAAATTGAAAATGGTAGCCCGTATTTGGACCATCTTATTACAACATGTGATAATCATTTTAATCTCCTGTGCGTTTCGGTCAATACTTAAATTTGAAGTTCAGAAGTGCTGTGTATTTTAATTGATCAATATCCCGATTGTGGTACGTCATGAAGTTCTTACCTGAGGCATGTAGCCGATGTTGGATCTCGACTTGACTATCAGGGAAATGCTGCCGGCATCTAACGAGGTCCGTCCGACGATGCAGCTCAGAAGGGTCGTTTTCCCGCATCCGCTCGGACCGAGGAAACCGTAACTGAAAATAGAAACATCATAATAAGTTGATGGGAAGGTAGGTATAATCATTACAACTATTAACTTAGCAAACTTACAGGGAGGGGTTCGTGTTTAGAGCTCACAATTTTTTTTGGGGGCTCTGTTTACCTAAATATTGAATACCTGTCCAAAAGTTGTTCAAAATGGGCATTAGGGAACCCTGAACATTACTTAAAACTCGTGAAATTTGGAATTTGTTGTCGAATTTCCACTGTATTTCCAACTCAACCTTTTTTAATTTTGGATAGTAACATTTTATTTCTATTGCGTAGATTACGAATAAAATACTCAAAACCCTCGCAAGGACACCTCATTTCAATAATAATAATAATTTAAAAAACACTTATTGGAGCAAAATACATTTTTTCAAGTTATAACTCGGAAAAAATCACAATTTTTCAATAGCACTCCCCGGCATGAATTCATAGTTCTTTTGAGTTGAAGGATTACCTGAGTGCGACAGAGGACTCTAGAGATGCTTAACATGATGTGTTAGCATTCTCATAATTTTCCAATTCCAATTTTTCATGCATTGAGGGAATTGGAACGGTGAAATTTCTTTCATCTGCAGCTCAGTTCTGAAATTTGAACCCCCCTGAAAATATTATGGTTTACGTTTCAAAGGGTGTAGAATCCAAATCTGCAATACAAATTTTTCCGTCCGTCCGCCGTACGCCGTACGCACTATTTCTCCCAAACGGATGGAGCAAAAAATCTGAAATTTTCAGGAAAAATCAATATTGGTCCGACAACGCCCCAATTCTTTAGCTTTCCAACCCTCACTTATTTTGAAGTGCCCGTTAAGGGTTGTCAAAGTTTGTAAAATCCCTAAAATTCTCAAAAAAAGTCGAGGTGGCCTAAGTTTAAAATTTTTTTAAGAACTTTCCATGAGGAATCGAATGAGCCCCTCCCCAGGTCCGTAGCTTAAACCATTCCCGATGTATGGTCCGATTTGTGGTGCCAACATTTGCGTTGTTTTGGTGTATTATTGTGCTTGTTTTGATTGCAGTAACCTAGTGATGTAGCGATGTGGTAATGTGGATACTGGAGTGAACTCCTAAAACGCTTTGTAGCCGACACACGGGTTGAAGCATTCTGATAACGCATGAAACGCTGCAAATTCTTTCACAGGGGTTTATTATTCAATTGCTTGCGTTGATGATTTGAATTTCTACTAAGCTTTGGAGTGTGCGTGTTTCACAGGTGATAGAGCGATTGTTGAATTTCAGGAGAGATGCATGGAGCACGTAAATCGGTTCCCAACCAAAATACCTATTTGGATTGATCAGTTGATCATATTTGTGTGCCTCCTGAAATTCAATAATTGCTCTATCACCTGTGAAACACGCACACTCCAAAGCTTGGTAGAAATTCAAATCATGAACGCAAGCCAATTGAATAATAAACCCTGTAAGGGTTTTTTGTGATGTTATCACTGCTATGCTGAGGAATTTTTTGTAGGGTTGTTAAGAATAGGGGAATGCAATAGATTAAAAATAAGAAGAGAATTATAATGACTATAGATTTTGAAAAAAAAAAAAAAATGAAGTTTCGCTCAAGAACAAGGTCATCATGTTTTTGCTTCAAGGGCCTGTTTTCTAGGCAATTACGATGGGCGTCCATTTCTTGACTACCGTTGTACGATAATGACGAGGCTAAGAACACTATCAGCTGACTCTCGGAGCCGACGGGGCTGGCCAAAAACCTGGATCGGTAAGAGCTAGGTTATCCATCATATACTCGTACAGCGCCCTAGGCCTGGAATGCCGCCGTCTTTTAATTATAATTCTTTGTTTCATTAGTCCATATCAAAATCATTTGATTAATTAAAAAGCAATATAAACAACTCATGCTCAGCTGTATTCCCAGTATCTATATAAATGATAATAAAAGTCATCATGAATCACTCAAGTGACTTTCTGCCATCATGCAGGTTCAAGCATGAACCTCAACTCCATTCAAAGCTATTTTTCGTTTATGAAGAATATGTGTGCATTTGGTAGAGGTTTGACGTTCTAACTGGACATCTAGAGGTGTAGCGTGCAGAAATATTACATTTCGCCCGCGAAACTAGTTCTATTTGGAAGGGTTAACTTCAAATACAATGTTACTCTGTGCTGAATTTCGATTTCTTGGAACTGGAATCTTTTCGAAGCCACCTGACCGATACCTGACTGAAAGTAAAAGTTGAATGTCTAACGAAATAAGCAATAAGCATAAACAAAAGGGACTACGAATGCATCCGTTACGATAAAAGATAAGAGTTAGTAACAACAAACGATGAGTGTGAAATAGATCCTGAGTGGAGCTGGAAGATGTTGTTCGGTAGGGAACTTACAAGAAGTATACCTTAATAAGTACTCAGTTACATTTAACGAATGCATCTTGAGGACTGAAGGGGACTGGAGCAATTTCACTGCTTTCGCGACTTTTAATTTTTCCGAGATTTTATAAATTAGTGTATTGGAAATGAGGATTTCGGTTGTCTCAATGTATACGACGAAAGTCGGATTATGGTGGCCAAAACAGTTCGGAACGGTGGAACGGCTAACTGTCACACCCCCCTGGAACTGTCAAACCGCATTCGGAAATATCACTCAAGAAGAGCTGTGGAATTGGAATGCCCAATGCGGGCAGTAGTTCGAGTGCATTGGTACATAAATGTTGACTGGTGACGAGGTAGTTGAGGACGTTCTTGTCTATGCATTGGCTAAGCCGTGGATGGAGAAAAGATTCGCTAACGAACGTCTTCCGAGGAATCTAAGAGGGATGACAGGTGAACAGCTGGGCAAGAGACTTGAGAGACCTGCAGCATCCAGCGATTGTAGGACAAAAAAGGGGTTTATTATTCAATTGGCCACCGGTCAATAGGTCACTGGGGTTTATTATTCAATTGGCTTGCGTTCATGATTTGAATTTCTACTAAGCTTTGTAATGTGCGTGTTTCACATGTGATAGAGCGATTATTGAATTTCAGGAGGTATGCATAGAGCACGTAAATCTGTTCTCAACCAAAATACCTATTTGGATTGATAAGTTGATCATATTTGTGTGCCTCCCGAAATTCAATAACCGCTCTATCACTTGTGAAACACGCACACTCCAAAGCTTAGTAGAAATTCAAATCATGAACGCAAGCCAATTGAAAAAATAAACCCCAGTGAAAGAATTTGCAGCGTTTTGTGTTACCAAACGACGATTACGATTGCTTGGCCCGAAAGACACACATCCAAGTGAATTTGGACAGGAATGCCCAGAATATACATGAAGTTCCTTAGAAGAAGAAGCAAAGGTAATCATTTCAGTGTGCTATCTGAATTTCGAGCTAATTTCCACTGCTTTTTATTCATTTATTTTTAATGGTTATCAGAATGCTTCAACCCGTGTATCGGCTACAAAAAATTTTAGGAGTTCACTCCAGTATCCACATTACTACATCACTAGATCACTAGGTTACTGATATCAACACAGAAACAATAATAAACCAAAATAACGGGAATGTTGGGACCATAAATCGGGCCATAGATCGGGAATGGTTTGACCTACGGACCTGGGGAGGGGCTCATTCGATTCCTCCTGGAGTGTTCTTCAAAAAGAGTACAAATTTAGGCCGCCTTGATTTTGTTTGAGGTTTTAAGGGATTTTACAAAACTTTGACAACCCTTAAAGGGCACTTTAAATTAAGTGAGAGAGCTGGCTCAAGAATTGGGGCGTCGCCGGACCAAAATGGATTATTCCTGAAACTTTCAGATTTTTTGCTCCAGCCGTTTCGGAGATATCGTGCGTACGGCGTACGGCGGACGGACGGAAAATTTTTTATTGCAGATTCGGATTCGATGCGAGGAGACGATGCGACTTTTGCGTCATCGACAGAAAAGGGAACTCATATTGTACTTACTGTGATGGATCAATGTGTGGGGAACAAAGTTTTGATTTGCCCTGAGTGTTCCTCGACCAAAGACGAAGAAAGTTTGTGGTACTTTACAAAATATGTGATTATTTTCTCGTCAATTTGTGAGGTTGGTGGTTGACTAAATTCACCTCAACTCGTTTCATTTTATATTTTTAATTTTTATGAAGTTTAAATTATGTTTGTTTTTTTAACAGAACTACGATATTTTTTGAGTCTGAAACTATGACTGAATTAGCAGAACTGAGTTAAACACAAGAGCTTATAAGCTATGAAATATATATAAATAATACATTTTATTGAAAAGCTTGTTTGTATTTTTCTATCTTCTTCATTTGGAGAGTCATTAATATACGTTTCCTAGAGGTTTCAAGCGTTTTTTGGGAACAGTGTTTGATAAAGAGGAGGTTGGTCGGCTCCGACCCAATAGTAGGGCATGTGTGACCTTGAACCACCGTAGTAGAGAAGGGATATTATCACACCTTAAAACATAGTTATAAACATTCATGAGTATCTGTGTGAACTAAAACGAATTCTTAACAGAACAAAAAACAAAGAAAAACACGAAAATCGGCTGGGAATTCTACAAGGTATGCGTGGGGCTTGAATGGATCCTTGTCTACAAATTGCGCCACCAGTTCTAAATCCGACCCCAGGGAAGTTGAAACATTTATCGCTTCACTGCTTCAACATTGAAAACTCATTAAACCGCATTTTGACCTACAAAATCATTCGCGAGGGTTTTTACCGCGACCGCAGACGAAGAGAAACACGGAGAGTAAGTCATTGAGCAAAACGCTGTCGTTGATGGGGTTAAATGATTGCAGGTGCCGCGAGTTTTGATAATTAGCTCGTCGTTGATTTAGCTTGAGGTCGACTTCTCCACGGTCGCCCTCACGCTGCGAGCGATTGCATACAAATGGACATCGAAGGCTCAAGAGGTGTTCGACTGCGGCTAATGTTGATAATGACATTATTTTGACAACAACTCGAATAGTAGAAGGAGATAATGCTGACGAAAACAAACGTTTCTCACACAACGCGGCAGGGTATTGCACTTTGACCACTAAGGGGTATTTTTTTTTCTTCAATTGGCATTGGCTATTAGCCATAGCCATGAAGTTGGTTATTCCAGAAGCTCTAATGTCCGGTCCACACGCTAAGTTTTGCACAACGTTCTAAGTCTTCGTATACTGGGATTAATCTTCGAGTTCTAGTTGAAAAACGTAATAATAGGCGATCTTCAATGATCAAGTGGAAAATCATCTTAATCTGAGAGCAGCAACCTGAAAAACAGACGCCTAAAATAAAAAACGGAGGCGAAATGAACAAATTTCGGTCTTTATTCCGTAAAAATTGAGTCGAATCAAAAAACGGATAGCATCAAGTGAATTAGCGTTAAAAAAACAATGAAAATTCATGTGCCACACTTTAGAGTTCACAATCATCCACTATTTGACAATTCTGGGGTTGCGCAACTCGCTAAATCGGTTGTGTGCAATAAAAAAAAAATTGTTTGAGCGATCAAATTTACACTGGGGTTTATTATTCAATTTCATTCATTTGGCTTGCATTCATGATTTGAATTTCTACAAAGCTTTGGAGTGTGAGTGTTTCACAGGTGATAGAGCGATTATTGAATTTCAGGAGATATGCATAGCGCACGTAAATCTGTTCTCAACTAAAATACCTATTTGCATTGTTTAGTTGATCATATTTGTGTGCCTCCTGAAATTCAATAATCGCTCTATCACCTGTGAAACACGCACACTCCAAAGATTAGTAGAAATTCAAATCATGACCGCAAGCCAATTGAATAATAAACTCCAGTGAAAGAATTTGCAGCGTTTCATGCGTTTCAGAATGCTTCAACCCGTGTATCGGCTACAAAGCCATTTAGGAGTTCACTCCAGTATCCACATTACTACATCACTAGGTGATTGATATCAAAACAAAAACAATAAAACGTCGTACGCACGATTTCTCCCAAACGGCTGAAGCAAAAAAGCTGAAATTTTCAGGAAAAATCCATGTTGGTCCGACAAAGCCATTCCCGATCTATGGGCCGATTTATGGTGCTAACATTCGCGTTATTTTGGTTTATTATTGTTTTTGTGTAGATATCAGTAACAGTGTGCGTGTTCCACAGGTGATAGAGCGATTATTCAATTTCAGGAGACATGCATAATACCAAACTATCTATTTGGATTGTTCAGTTGATCATATTCGTGTTCCTCCTGAAATTCAATAATCACTCTATCACCTGTGAAACACGCACACTCCAAAGCTTTGTAGAAATTCAAATCATGAATCATTGAATAATAAACCCCAGTGAAAAAATTGGCAGCGCATTTTTCAAGAACGATTACAATGGAAAAATATTCTATTTGAAAATTTTAAATTTCGTAAGATGGAGCATGCATACCAGAATGCTTCAACCCGTGTATCGGCTATAAATCCTTTTAGGAGTTCACTCCAGTATCCACATTACTATTATACATCACTAGGTTACTGCGATTAAAAAAAAAAAAAAAAAAAACGCTGTTGTTTTTGTTTTGATCGCAGTAACCTAGTAATGTAGTGAATGTGGATGCAAATGTTGGCATCATAAATCGGGCCATAGATCGGGAATGGTTTGAGCTACGGACCTGGGGAGGGGCTCATTCGATTTCTCATGGAAAGTTTAAAAAAAAAGTCCAAATTTAGGCCGCCTTGACTTTTTTTTGAGGTTTTTAGGGATGTTACAAAACTTTGACAACCCTTAAAGGGCATTTTAAATTAAGTGAGAGAGCTGGCTCTGGGGGGTTAGAATTTTTTTTTTTCAGAGCGATTACAATGGTTTATTATTGAATAATAAACCAAAATTGGGGTTCTCATATAAAATAAGAACGCTAGTGTCATTGGCGCATGGTTGTGCAGTTGCGCGGGGTGCGCAAATGTGGTATTTGAGATCCTTGCAAAAAAATATGAAAATTCAATAACAATTTTTTTTCACTCCCATTTGAAAGATTTTAGAAGGAGGGTTGTAGACCCGACCAACTCCTCAAATGTTATTTTATTTATGTTTTTTTTAAACGCTATTTGTCTTTTTTTTTTATTTTAGCGAATCAAATAATCGTCTAAATTATGAACAAAACTGTTTTTTTCTCGATTACCTTAATTTTCCTTCTTAATTAGACTTGCGAATGTGATAAAGTGTAGGTTTCTGGCTTCAATAATACGGTGAATATTGAGTTTTAAGCGTTTTTCGACGATCGACCACAATTATCTAGTTATCTGTGTAAATTATATTTCTACAGGCGGATTATTGGGCTCAACGGAAGGCAGCACTATCTGGGAAGCCACAAAAACACCCAAGTTGAGCGACTTTTGGCCCAGATTCGGCTTTCTTCGAGGGACGAGATTCGTGTTTATCACAGAAAGGTGGCATACATGATAAATTGCACGCAAATATGTATGCACTGCAATATGCGAAAAGAAACCATGGCCCACTTAATTTTGATATGCCCGAAATTGATTTCGTATTTTGCTCGTCGTTTGGGAGACACCATATACGGACGGAAAAATTTGGTCAAATGAGATTCTACACCCTTTGAAACGTAACTGTCCCATGAAATTCCCAGGGGGGTTAGACATTTTTTTTTCAAGAGCGATTACAATGGTTTATTATTGAATAATTTGTCACCGAAATTGCTGTTCTCATATAAAATAAGAACGCTAGTGTCATTTGCGCATGGTTGTGCAGTTGCGCGGGGTGCGCAGATATGATATTTGAGATCCTTGCAAAAAAATATGAAAATTCACTAACAATTTTTTTTTCACTCCCATTTGAACGATTTTAGAAGGGAGGGTTGTAGACCCGACCAACTCCTCAAATGTTATTTTATTTATGTTTTTTTTAAACGCTATTTGTCTTTTTTTTATTTTAGCGAATGAAATAATCGTCTAAATTATGAACAAAACTGTTTTTTTCTCGAACCTTAATTTTCCTTCTTAATTAGACTTGCGAATGTGATAAAGTGTAGGTTTCTGGCTTCAATAATACGGTGAATATTGAGTTTTAAGCGTTTTTCGACGATCGACCACAATTATCTAGTTATCTGTGTAAATTATAGGTGTGTCACTTACACGGATCCTTTCTCCACGGTCATGTTGAGGCCGTTGAGTATCACAGCGTTGGTCGTGTACCTCTTGTAGGCGCCTCGCACCACCACAGCCCCCGCCGACTCGGGCGGGGGCTCGCACTCTCCCATCATCTCACCGCCTTCTTCATTTCTGTAACAAACCATAGAGAACAGTATTAATAACAAGGAAATTCCAATAGTTAAACATTTATACATTTGTACATGAAGAAATCAAGTCATAGTAGATGAACCCTCTCTGAACGAGACTCTTCAGTATCGTCTTTGGGATCAGGCTACTATATACACTGCAGAAGCTTACGCAATCTATGAAGCACTGAAACTTGTTGCTCGCTCCCAGATACCAAATTTCGCCGTGCTTATCACTGACTCCCAGTCAGTTCTATCCAAACTGTGGTCAGCCGATCCAAGAAGGAAAATGGGGAAATTGGAGATGGAAATAAAGAAGCTATTGCTCCAGCTTGAGTCTGATGGTACCAGGGTCAGATTTATATGGGTAAGAAGCCATAGAGGAATTGAAGGCAACAACATCGCTGACCTCAACGCCAAGATAGCTGCAATAGGAATCCCAATCTCTGAAGCTACTCCATGGTTCCCACCAACAGATTTAAAAAGGAAAATAGCTGCCAGATTAACGCAACAGTGGAAGGTGCAACATGAAAACTACCCTGCAGGCCAGCGGTATGTGAGAATCTTCCCTCCACCGCGTTTGTATGCCTGGTTCAACGATATGCCGCTCAGATCCAAAATTTTCTTTAAAATAATTTCTCGGCTACGTACAGGTCACTGCTGCACTAAAAAATACTTATTTCGAATTAGAAAATCCGACAGTGAACTGTGCGAACTATGTTCAGTTATCGAAGATGAACAGCATGTGTTGATGGAATGTCCACGGTACGATTTAGCCAGAAAAAAGCTGTTCGAAGAGTTCTCCAAATCGGTCGATCAACCATTCAATCTCGAGCTAATTCTCTGCCTCCAAGACGTCCAGCACTACGACGCCATTGTTCGGTTCTGCAAAGATACTAATGTGACCCTGTGACTAAAAGTGAAATGTTTGTTACAGATTGTTATAGATTTAACTACCCTCATAAGTAACATTCTTCGTATACCACATTATATTTATGTAAGCGTAATGTAATACCACTTGAATTAATATTTTAAAGATGTATTATGAGAGGCTGAATAGTACTCTGAAACCAATTTAAAAAAAAAAAAAAAAACATAATCAGATGTAGAACACAAAACGAAAGCTCAATGCTCACAGGGTCAAAGATAGGTATCTGTTGCACTACTGGGACCTCCACTATCGAATAATCTAAAAGTTGGAGTAATCCATTGGTAAACGCGTTAGTAAATTCACTATACGATTCGCAGTATAATAGATTATCAAGTACATAATAAACACCGCTGGACACTCGAGAAAATCACTCAGGTTCGAAGCTTATATTTGGGTATGACCCTGGACGCCAAGTTGAAATGGAAGAAACACATAAAGAAAAAAAGCAAGTGCTGCAAATCAAATTTCGCAAGCTTTATTGGATTATGGGGCGATACTCGCAACTCAACGTCTACAACAAAATTCTTCTGTATAAGACATTGATAATGCCTATTTGACTTATGGCATCCAACTATGGAGCTGCTCAGCAAAATTCAACATGCAAAATGATTCAATCCTTCCAAAATAAAGTACTGAGGTGTGCATTAAACGCTCCCTGGTACATCAGAAATGACGACCTCCATAAAGATCTCAGAGTGGAAACCGTAATAGATTCTGCGAAAAAATTAGCTCGAAGATTTGAACAGCGGCTTCACGCTCATACTAATTTGGAAGCCATTCAGCTTCTTGACAACTGCAGTACTATTCGGCACCTGAAGAGGACCAAACCCTTGAACTTGGGATGCTGATACCGATGTGATAGTGTAGTGTGGTGCTAGTTAGTGAACTCTCACCATAAAAATGCTCAATTATGTTAAAGCTAAATAACTTGATAGTTACTTACTGTATACATGTATGATTTAACTAGTTGTTATGTTCAATACATATAATATATGCATGCAATGTCCCATAATGCATCTTTCGATGATTGTTTCGGCATAAAAATTCTGCGAAAAATGAAACCCCAAGAAAACAAAAGGATGCTACATCAATCGGAAAAAGCTCATTGCAACGTTTTGGGTGCATTCGACTCAACAGGGCTTAACATTAGAAAATAACAAGCAACGCCCCATGGTAACCCGAGCATCTCTTTCGACGTCGTCAACTCCCAAAAATCATTCTTTCTTAGTTTTGACAAAGGCAGTAGCCGAAATATAAAAAATAGTTATGTGGTGTTAATTTCAGTGTTATCTTTTGTTTCATTTTTGATTGTATAATTGCTCCAGTAGAGCCATCCTATTCCAGTGAATAATATATAATAAATATATATAAATATACGCTTAAAAAAGGTTCGAAGCAAGACCTCCTGCACCGGCGCGTGCGGCGCCTAACACCATCGTCATTATTGGCCTCTTCTTGCAGTTAACAACTTCCGTAGCTAATGGCGCATTACGATAACTTGCTCTCCCGAGCATCTCCGCCCAGCTAAATTAAATTTACAATATCTCCGTTCAATTGTCAATTCATCGACATGTATAACAACAACTAAATTGCACAAGCTCGCAAAAAACTGAGTTTAGGCCTACTACTCAGTCCATGTTTTCAACAATCAATCGAGAAAGCGGTTCATATTGCTAATTAGATTACTATTCAAATTAGATAGGACTGTCCTGCTGCAAAAACTATTAGGATTACAGAGCTTACAAAAAAATAACGGGAATTTTGACAAAATTTACTTTGAGGACTCCATTCCTCAACTTTGACTGAAAGGTTTTTTTTTGTAAGGAATTATAAACGTGCGTGTTTCACAGGTGATAGAGCGATTATTGAATTTTAGGAAGCACACAAATATGATCAAATGATCAATCCAAATAGGTATTTTGGTTGAGAACAGATTTACGTGCTCTATGTATATCTCCTGAAATTCAATAATCGCTCTATTACCTGTGAAACACGCACACTCCAAAGCTTAGTAGAAATTCAAATTATGAATGCAAGCCATATGAATGAAATTAAATATAAAACCACAGTGAAAGGATTTGCAGCGTTTTTTTTTTGTTTTTTGGTTTTATGATTTTATGGCTCTTTTGACACGTACATGCAGCGTTTTGTTTTGTCTTGGGCCTAGGTGTGTCTGCGGGACAAAACGTTTCTCTTGTGTCCAAGTGTGTATACCATATTCATATGGGGCAAAAATTTTCCTGCCGAACGCTCGAATCGAACCGGAGAATCTGTGATTTTGAGTCCGGCACGAAACCCTTGCACTACGGGTTTGTTATACTCATTTTATACTTAGTACATTTATAAAATTGAATAATAAACCCCAGTGAAAGAATTTGCAGCATAAGATCATGCCATACATCGGGGGTTTGAGCTACAGACGTGGGGAGGGGCTCATTCGATTCCTCATGGAAAGTTCTTCAAAAAAGTCCATATTTAGGACGCCTTGGTTTTTTTGAGGTTTTTGGGATTTTACAAAACTTTGACAACCCTCAAGTGGCACTTTAAATTAAGTGAGAGAGCTGGCTAAAGAATTGAGGCGTTGTCGGACCAATATGGATTTTTCCTGAAAATTTCAGATTTTTTGCTCCAGCCGTTTGGGAGAAAACGTGCGTACGGACGGAAAAATTTGTATTGCAGATTTGGATTCTACACCCTTTGAAAAGTAAACCATGAAATTTTCAGGGGGGTTAGACATTTTTTTTTTTTTTTTTTCAAGAGCGATTACAATGGTTTATTTTTGAATAATAAACCAAAAGACAGGAAATTTAATGTTTTTCCGACGGTATCCTCAAATTTGAATCTTCAGTGTAAATTTAGTAATGGCAATTTTAGTAAATTATTGTAGAAAATGCAAACAAATTTGTTAATACGAGGAAACGTGGCATTTCAAGAGAGAAATTGTGGAACACACAGGTGAGGGACGTCTCTCGTTGCTCCCTGTGTAATCATCGACTCGAATGAAGTTTTTTGAGTTTGTGAGGTTCGAAGTGGGTGTGAACATACCCGAGGAACTTAGTGGTAGATAACGCCTCCATTACAGAGAAATCCCCTTGTACCGGTTTGTATTATCACACTTATTATCAAAATAATTATAATTACTCATAAATATAATTAAAAACCAGTACAAATGCTTAGTCGAATAACAATGAACGAAAATTTGCTTAGAACCGTAGCAGTTACGAGCAGCGCTTGAATGGATTCAATTTAGATCAGGTCTTAGGTCTTAGAATAGTTTATCTGGTTCATTCAACAAAGATTCCGTTGTTCACATTCCCATCCTCCCAGAAAATTAGTTTGAACGTTATTTTGTATTGTTCTTCAATGTTTCAACAAAGCCGTTGAATTCTGACATCTTTACAAAACGTTTCGCTTTTTAATCAACTGCTCAGAAGTAAAGTATGCAACCCTATTCCTGATGCACATAGAATTCATGAGCTGATCGTCACTGTTCAGTTCATTTCTGGAATAGCAAATAATAACAACTTTCTACAGAGAGGTACAAACTTAAATTGGAACTTAGTCAATTTGCTGCAAGGACATCACGCGTTGGAACGAACACTACATTCCTGCCACATCATCTTACTCATTTACCTGCCAGCTTTTATTAGTTGAAATACGTCAGTCACTCTGCGCGTGCAATTCAGGAAATGAAATTAGTGGTCCATCACGGTTAATCTTAGCTAATCGATTCCGAAATGACAAGAGTGACGTGATTCAGGACCTACCTACAAACTTGCAGTTTCATGTCCTTGGATGTTCCTACCGCGATGTTATTTCCTCTTTGAAAGACCGAATATTGTTAACACTTCGGATGGGACATATGCGTTTCAGGCATGGTTAGTTCACTTTTCTGGAGCTTGGGGCAGTTCAACTGAAACGGTTCCCCTATGAAATTGTCAGTTGGGCATCTGGTGTGGAGGATCATCCTTCATCAAAGTATCATTCCCCCAGCCTTTCTGACATACATCCCACCATGGATTTCCTGCTTCTCAGGCATGTGTCTTTCATCAGTGTAGTACAAATAGTATGATTTTTAGGCGTACATCCCTTTCAAGGGGGTTCAATGCTGAAAAGGCATATATCTCTCTAAGAGTGAGCGCATCTCTCATGCCCAAAAAGCAGACGTCCCGTCGAGTAAAATTATTCTATTAGCGAATTTTAGGGAAAATACCTCCGGCCAAGCTATTTGTTGTTTAGGCCATTCAACATCATTGATTTTTTAACCTTGAAAAGGTTTTTGCGATGGGACCCCCCGCCGAAAAGCGACACGAAAAAGTGAGACAAAAGTAGCGCGTATTTTTATAATGATTTTCACTTACAACCGATCGTTGCTTTCCACTTAGGATCATAGTTAGTTGTTACAATCATAAGCAAATTTTTCGAGTGTTCTTCTTAAAGCATGGCTCGATTGTTCGCTAACATACGTTGAACCAATAATTGTTATAATTTGTCTGGGAAAACTCTTGATTCCCTTGAAATCATCACGTTCTGAAGGTAGCCTAACTTTTTCCATCCGTACGGGCGGCGGGCCGGACAAAATTCTTCCGCAGGCCGTAGTTTGGAGACCCCTGATCTAAGAGATAAGGCAGTGCCAAGAGAATTACATTGTGCTCTTTTAGTGTCAACGAACCATAAGTCCCTTTATAGAATTCTCACAAACGAAGTTTAAACTAGAAAGATTTCAATCAGCAGTCTTGTTTTGGGGTCACCACTCTTGATTTCCCTGATCTAAACTGTGGAGTGTTGTCATATTTTAGCATTGTCCTGGATATACCTTTCCAAACAAGAAGCCCATTCTCTGAGAATATACAAAAAGGTTGTTGAGTGAAAAAAAGGGCAAAGAAATATAGATAAAGGAAGAAGCTCCTGAGAAGCGTGACAATAACTTAGTTAGGTCATTGGACTGGCGTTGTGGGATTTGGGACTTGCCTTCCTCCTCCTGGAAAAACCGTTGATTCCTGGAGTCGCTCGTGCTGCCTACGTGATGCAGTTCACGGTGTCCTTCAGTTCACAAAGAAGAATAAAATCATTCTTTTTTTAATCAACAAATATGTGAGAACATGTCCCTCGGCATTTTTGTTCCACTAATCGTTGTAACAAGTTTATATTTTCCATCTTTCGAGAGTAGGTATCTAAAACATTTCAAAACATCTATAAGTTCACGTAACCCAAATGAGGAAACTCTCCCAAACTCTACTAGGCTCCTTTTTTTCTGAATTATCCCATTATTGGTATCCACCTGAAGGTTACGATCAAGCTCGTAATTTCTCACGTACTGCCGCCCATTAACTATTGACCTTAGTTCTTCATTTTGGATGGTTAGGTATAATCTTCAAAAAAAGGGAATTGAAGCCTAGTCTGCTTTATTGTACGTTGGTGAGTGTTCAAGACATTGATCTGATACTTATCGGAGTACTAATGATATTCGGAAGGGAAAACGCTGCTAATTCTTTCACTGGGGTTTATTATTCAATTTGCTTGCGTTCATGATTTGAATTTCTACTAAGCTTTGGAGTGTGCGTGTTTCACAGGATGGAGCGATTATTGAATTTCAGGAGGCACACAAATATGATCAACTGATCAATCCAAATAGGTATTTTGGTTACGAACAGATTTACGTGCTCCATTCATATCTCCTGAATTTCAATAATCGCTCCATCCTGTTAAACACGCACACTCCAAAGCTTAGTAGAAATTCAAATCATGAATGCAAGCCAATTGAATAATAAACCCCAGTGAAATAATTTGCAGCGTTTTTTTTATTGAACCTCAATACCCTACCACAATAAAAACACCTATAATTTATCAAGTCATTTAGCACTCGTATTGCGTTAAAACTTCCCCAAATACAAATTTAAACGATATAGCCAAAGGTAGACTGATGTAGAGGAGGCACACAAATATCATCAACTGATCAATCCAAATAGGTATTTTGGTTGAGAACAGATTTGCGTGCTCTATGCATATCTCCTGAAATTCAATAATCGCTCTATCACCTGTGAAACAAGCACACTCCGAAGCTTAGTACAGATTCAAATCATGAACGCAAGCCAATTGAATAATAAACCCCAGTGAAAGAATACTTATTTACCCCAGTAATAATATTGAATAATATTTACCTATATATTATCAGCGTTTCATGCATATCAGAATGCTTCAACCCGTGTATCGGCTATAAACTACAAGTATCCACATTCACTACTACTCGACGCTTTCGGCATCTAGGTTACAAACAAACAATAATAAACCAAAATGACGCAAATGCTGGCACCATAAATCGGGCCGTACAACGAGAATGGTTTGACCTACGGACGTGGGGAAGGGCTCATTCAATTCCTCATGGTATGTTCTCCAAATAGGTTTAAATTTAGTCCGCTTCGACTTGTTTTGAGGTTTTTAGGGATTTTACAAAACTTTGACAGCCCTTAAAGGGCACTTTAAATTGAGTGAGAGAGCTGGCTCAAGAATTGGGGCGTCGTCGGACCAAGATGGATTTTTCCTGAAAATTTCAGATCTTTTGCTCCAGCCGTTTGGGAGAAATCGTGCGTACGGCGTAAAAAATTTTTATTGCAGATTCGGATTCTACACCCTTTGACACGTAAACCATGAAATTTTCAGGGGGAGTTAGAATTTTTTTTCCGAGCGATTACAATGGTTTATTATTGAATAATAAACCAAATATTGTAGATTTTCGGAATTTACGTATCTGGAAAAGTTACCCACCATTTTTTGATGAGAACCACTAAAAAACCACCCACCATTTTTTTTTTTTTTTTTTTTTTTTTTTTTTTTTTTTAATAATTCTCAATCATTTCTTTCCAATTGTTATTCGGTACAAATTTGGCTTTTGAGGGAGCCGATGTGCCTCACCATCATTTCATTCCCAGTCAAGGCACGATCGTGTTTGTCCTACACGAAGCCTTACGACTCGAGGCGAGTGAGCCTGGACGCCAAGCTCCGTGTGTTGATTGAGCGACTGATTCAGCTTTTACGAAGATTTACGGGTGCGGTGATGAGAAAGTCGACGTTTGTCGGCTGTCGCAACCCGGGCCCCGCCTTTTCGGAGTCATCGTCCTTCGGAAACGGCGAGCGTCCGCTAACAACCCCGAAAGGATGAGGAAAAAGGTCAATTCGGCCGCAATAGGCCTCGGCCTCCTCAGGGTTTTGCTGTATGAATCACTCAATTCTAGCGGGAAACCTGAAGGTTCTAGGAACAACACGCGGTCACTCAACGAACCATACAATCTCATCCATGTAAGCGAAAACGAAGATCCGAAATTCCAGCTGATACAGCCGCGCCAATCGGCCCAACTCCTCAGGTCCAGAAACATGAAGATACCTTCCACTTCCAACCAAAACGCTGCCAATTCTAACAGTTTTTTCCCGAAATTAACAGAAATGTGATTCGAAAAATGTAATTGTTACAACTAAACAGATTAATCTGAGTAATCAAATGAGATTTAATGCAAATATCCAGGAAATAATTATCTTAATGAGCACCAACCAGTGTAGGAGGATGAGTGTCATTAAAAATAAATGATTGGTATAAGGCCATGTAACGGTCCTGGTTGAAATATTAAGTACACAAATATGATCAGAAATCCAAATAGGTATAGAACCGATATTGCTATATCTATTCAATAATCGCATCACCTGTGAAACACGCACAAATTTTAAAGCTTAGTAGAAATTCAAATCATGAATCATTGAATAAAAAACCCCATGGAAAGAATTTGTAGCGTTTTTCAAGAGCGATTACAATGGAAAAATATTCTATTAAAAAAATTTAAATTTCATAAGAAGAAGCATGCATATCAGAATGCTTCATCCCGTGTATCGGCTATACTTTTAGGAGTTCACGAGGATGCAACAATATACTGCATTTCTTTGTAGACATAGCGGTGCCATTTTGAACATTTTTTTATACATAAAGAGAGTGTGAACATAATTTTAAGCTCTAAATTTGATTACCTTATACTGTAAATAATTGGCAACATGGTTATTTTTTTACACTTTTAACCATCTTGAAAGAAAAAAGTGACGAAAGAATTGGGGCGTTGTCGGACCAACATAGATTTTTCCTGAAAATTTCAGATTTTTTGCTCCAGCCATTTGGGGGAAATAGTGCGGACGAAACGGACGGAAAAAAATGCAGAATTTGGATTCTACACCCTTTGAAACGTAAACCATGAAATTTTCAAATCTGTTAACATTTTTTTTCAAGAAGCGGCATTACAATGGTTTATTATTGAATAATAAACCAATAAATAATTGGTAAACTTTCCTGGGTTGTAACCAACATATAGAAATCATTATCAGATGAACTCAACATTCTTGGAAAATGCAACAAATTTTAAATGGGAACCCGAAAATATTTTCCTTCATTAAATTCAGTGGAGAAGGGACCCCTCAATCAATTTTTTGATTTCGCGCAAAATTTAGTTAACATTTCTTGGAAGACATAGCGGTGCCATTTTGATCACAGAAGTTATTACATTGATTTTTATACATAAATAGAGTGTGAACATAAATTTTAAGCTATAAATTTGATTACCTTATACTGTAAATAATTGGCAACATGGTTACTTTTTGTTCCACTTATTACCATCAATAAAAGAAAAGATATAAAGAAGATATAAAAATTATGCACATGCCTTTAGAATCACAAGACAGCGTTAAGAGTCACCCAGAAGTGTGCAAATATGTACCTATGGTGCAGTTAATGGTACTGTTCGTGCAGAAAGTTTCAAATCTCATTAGGCTCTTTCCTATTTTCAAGAAGTGGCATTCTGATAGCTTTCGGAAACTATTGAACTCCTAAATGGGTTTATATGGGGAGAAATTGGTGGCAAATTTCGATTTTAAATGTTAGTATTTGCAAATATTTTCCTTCATTAAATTGAGTGGAGAAGGGACAGACATTAGCCAAAAGTGCATCGAGTAGTTGAGAGACAGCGCTCATCTAATAAAGCTGCTTCAGTTTCAGCAATTTCAATTTTTCAAATAATGGAGTCGTGTCAGCTCTGAATTGCATTTCAAGCATTGCACGTGTGATATAGTTTTTTAGAATTTCAATCCCGAACAAGGTAGTTTAACCCTAGCCCAGCTTTAACTCTCGTTGAAACCCCAGCACATGAGTATGCCGAAATACCAAGAAAATTGTCTGTTTTTAACGATTTCAATGCCACTTGACCCCACTCAACCTCTCTTTCTGGTAGTAAAGTTTTCCATAATGAGTTTTTGTAATCTTAAACCAATACGATAAGACCTTATGGGCCATGCGAGGCTTCATTCATGTAAAAAATCCATTCTTTCGCACATGGACTCCACTTGGGGTCTAGTTGGCGCTAACCTCTAGCCAGCCCGATCTCCTCACATGCAAAGATGCTATGTGCCAAAACTGCAAAAGCAAGTGGAATGTCATTTCCTAATAATTACAGAAGCTAAATCGACTAGGATAGGCAGAAATTCAACCATTGCGCATAATTGGACTTTTCTGAATCTAAACCTCACAATAACACGACAATACATGTACTATCAAAAAGTAGTAAACCATGAGTTGGAATAAGCAGCGTTATTGAATCGTGGCCCGTTTGCTGCGAGGATGCGATATATCCGAGGTGGTACGGTAGATAAACATGTAGGAATCTAAACACAGCTAATATCCTTCACGATAACTAGCAAGGAGAGGGACTTTGAAGAAAAGACAGATGAGCAACTCAAACAATGAAAAGAGCCAAGTTGGTTTTGTCAATATGATTACGGAAGGAGGGGCTCCGAGATGTTTAACCTGGTTCGGTACACAGGAGGAATAGGTTGGTCCGACTCTAATGACTCGGGCTGAGGTCAGGGCTGACGGAGATGCAACACACCGTGGTTCCTCTACTACGAAATCGGACTGACTCATAATGAACGTTGGGCCAGACCGAGATACGACCTAGGGGTTTTTTATAATCTCTTCCAGATCGTGGTTCCTGCCCCTGGACTAGTGAGGTTGGAGTTAGAAGGTTTTTTTGTCTATTCTTTGTTCGACAGAATCTGACAATTTGCAGGGACTCACTACGAAAAGAGCAATGGCAATGGGAATGTACCCAAATACGCTTAACCCTAGAATGGAAATAATGAGTAAATCTTACTACTAACCACCTTGAAATGGTAACACTGTCACAAGAAAGGTAGGTGGCGGGCGTAGCTCTCGCTATACTTCCATCAAGGTTTCTAGTCTGTTGTGAAAATGCACCCAGGTAGGTAAGATGTTTCCTCTTTGTGTGGCTCAACCCTTTGCAATGGTAAGTGAGTAAAAATTACTCAACATTTCTAATACTGTAGGTCTAGAGGAGTAAATATTACTCCTCATTTCCATTAAAAGGCCCACCAAGTGAGTCATTTTTATTTGTTTTCCAATGATAGCAGATAGGAAATGTTACATATTTTACTTTCGTCAATGCTTTTGTGATTCACAAGCATAATTTCTACCGGGAACAACCACAAGGACCAACAACTGCCTCGTCCACTCGAAAAAAAGTGAAGCTTCTCAATCGGTTGGATTTCATGTTCAAGTTCTTTTACAGAAAATTGGAAGAGGCCCAAAAGAGCTTAGGTCACTCGAGATCCATTGCATTCAACTTCAGGAATGAAACAAAGCAAATATTGATATTTTTGCCCATCTTCATTGAGATGATAAACAACTACGTTTTGCATGGATTGCAAAAAACCTATTTGTGGTCACCATCAAGTAAAATTTTGCAAAGACTGTTCGAAATTTTAAATTGTTCACATATCATATGCGACTTTTTTTTTAACTTGGCTATGTTTACTTTTTGGTTTATTATTCAATAATAAACCATTGTAATCGCTCTGGAAAAAAAAATCTAACAGTGAAAATTTCATGGTTTACGTTTCAAAGGGTGTAGAATCCGAATCTGCAATAAAAAAAATTATTTCCGTCCGTCCGCCGTACGCCGTACCACGATATCTCCGAAACGGCTGGAGCTAAAATCTTAAATTTTCAGGAAAAATCCATCTTGGTCCGACGACGCCCCAATTCTTGAGCCAGCTCTCTCACTCAATTTAAAGTGCCCTTTAAGGGCTGTAAAAGTTTTGTAAAATCCCTTCAAAGAAAACCTCAAAACTAGTCAAATCGGCCTAAATATTTTCCTATTTGAAGAACATACCATTAGGAATCGAATGAGCCCTTGGAAATGTGTTCCCTGACGTCCGTAGGTCAAACCATTCCCGATGTATGGCCCGATTTATGGTGCCAACATATGCGTTTTTTCGTTTATTATTGTTTGTTTGTAACCTAGTGGTGTCCGGCCGATAGCGTCGAGTTGTGTGAATGTGGATACTGGAGTGATAGCCGATGTGAATACTTGTAGTGTAGTTAGTAGCCGATACACGGGTTGAAGCATTCTGATAATATATAGGTAAATATTATTCAATACTGTTACTGGGATTATTATTCAATATTATTACTGGGGTAAATAAGTATTCTTTCACTCGGGTTTTTTATTCAATTGGCTTGCGTTCGTGATTTGAATCTGTACTAAGCTTCGGAGTGTGCGTGTTTTACAGGTGATAGAGCGATTATCAAATTTCAGGAGATATGCATAGACCACGTAAATCGGTTCTCATCCAAAACACCTATTTGGATTGATCAGTTGATGGTATTTGTGTGGCCCCTCTACATCTATCTACCTTTGGCTACATCGTTTAAATTTGGATTTGGGGAAGTTTTAACGCAATACGAGTGCCAAAGGACCTGATAAATTATAGATGTTTTTATTGTGGGGGGGATCAATAAAAAACATCACACATCTGAAAGCCAAATACTTTCAGCATATTGAATGGTTTTAATTTCTATAATGTTGTAAGGTGCGTGTTTCAATAAAAAAAAATCCGTTAACAATCCAAATAGGTTTTCACTACAACAGATTCCCAAACGGCGAATCCATATATCATCAATTCACAATAAAATAATACATCTCAAAAGGACTGTGGTAAAGATTATTAATGTTTGCGTGTACAATCGGGTAGAAAATCTCGAACGTATCGTAAAATTCGGGGTTATAATTCAAAACAAAAACAATAATAAACCAAAATAACGCAAATTTTTTTTGCACCATAAATCGGGCCATACATCGGATTGAATGGTTTGACCTGAAAATATAAGCCATGGAGAAATATATGTTTTGAAGTGCTCCAAAGTCGAAATGACGAAACTGCTTCTTATGATCACTACAAATAAAAAAACTAGGGATGTTTTGGAAATAGGTATTTTATAAAACTGTCGAACTGAACAGACTTTAAAATTCACGTAAGCTCCATGCATATCAATCACTTTCAGAAAGCCTTTTGAATAACATAACGGATGTATTTTTGTGAAACAAACCAGCAGACTTTTTCTGAACAAGTGTTTTAGTAGATTAAAATTTCATAATCAATGAACGCTAAGGTACCATTGAATAATAAATTTTCGGAGTTCTTACAATTTTACGAAATCTCAAAAACTTTCGATGTAAGAGTCTAGTTTTTTGTTTGATTTAGATAGAAATAAGTTCCGTGAATCGAACGAGACCACTCGTGTTGCTGTTCGACCACCCGTTCGCTCATAATTTGAAAAATAGTCTGAAAAGGGTGCAAGTGAATGAGTAATAAATTCCAATTGTGAGGGGATCCTTAGCAAAGTAACGATGTCCAGTCATCAAACGCAATTCTATATAGCCGGAATATAACAAATCTGAATCACATATCTTCGTTGTAACATGATTCGTTGGCTGGCGGTGAGATAAACTCAAAAACATCTTCTTGGAAGGCGAGTAAGGTCGGAGTCGAGCCGTAAACCGTATCTAACAACCGTTTCCTTCGCAGTTAGTTCTCAACGGTCAACGGGGTTTTTCCGATGAGCCCACATCATTTTTGTTAACCCAAGCGCTAATACGCAATTTTCCTCGGCACCGATTTCCCGAACGTTGTATAGAGCCATTAGGATAATAGAGGACACCGCGGCCATATCACTAAACAATCATTCCGGAGTTGAAAACATTTTGTTATACAATCCATTTAAGTAGATAAACCAACCTAAACATGCCAGCCTAGTTGGAAATCCGAGTAATAATAATTATTATGAAAATTATTTTCAGATACACGCTCAAAGGTGCTTAACTGCATGCTATGCCATAATCCTTGTTTACAGGCTACAAATTTGTTTAAACCTTCACGTTTTTTGCCAAGTAACTTAGTATGACAACACCAACGCATACCAACTTCGTTTTTTCTTTTTAAACAGGAACCTTCATTTTCAGGCAAATTCGGATTGTACCCGGATTTCATGAATTTTTGGAGCATTCATATGACTTTTTCGGCCAAAATCGTTCAGCGAGCCTGCAAGCTTACCAATTCATCATAATTGAGCAAACTTAGATCACCAAATCTTAAGTGTGACGCACGAATTTTCATATTTTTTCAACGGCAATTCAGATGTAAAAAAAAGCGTCCAAATTTAGTCCAATGAAAAAAAGGATAGCACCATGCGAACCAGAGTTGAAAAACTAGAACACTTTTGTGTTACAATTCGGATTTGCTGGGAATTTATGTAGGATCTATTTTGATGAATTTGCAACTTTGAGCGCTGGCTGAACGAGTTACAAGCAGCCAAAAAAGTTAAATGAGGGGGCATATCTTCATGGAATCGAACGTAGAAGCCGAATCAGCAATTGTTATCTTCCACAATCAACGATTCAAACGAATTCTGTAATGTTTCGTGAAACACAATGTACAATATATCTTCCTTTTGGATGAAAAAAAATTCGTCCTCGCCCTCCTATAATCTCACTGGCGGCACTTAACCGCTCTCGGACATCGTGGAAACTTCGGAAATCGAAGACCAGCAACACAAACACTCCACAAACACAAATCCAAGGAAATCACGCCAGCGTACTGTGCAGTGGATTGAATCCTTCTCGAGCAGTCGAGCCAGCTACGTCAAAGGTTCTGCGGTGACATGATGAGCAACCTGGGAAAACATCCTAAACTAAATTCAAGGGAATCAGTGGTCCACGTAAAACGCTCGGGTTATCATTGACAACGGCGCATAAAATCTGTTCCTGGTGGCATTGTGAAAAACCACACTCACTATCTGAAAAGAAATCAGAATGGTTGTCGCAAGGAGGACTGAGCAAGACCTCGAGGCCGACAAGACGCGTGGCTGGCGACCATCCTCTGAGTACGGAGGTCACTATACGATTATACTACCCATAACGCTGTCTCCCAAGCTTCAATTCAATTAAGTATTAGTTAGAGGAGATCAAGAGGACCTGTAGGTAGGAGAAGTTTTTTTTTTTTTTTTTTAATTTCGGAAGATCGAAAATTCATAAAAATCCATTGTCCGCCATCTGTATATTTTCTCCAAAAAACTGGACCGAAGTGTACAAAATTTGGCTCAAAAATCCAACGTCGATCTCGGATATGCCAGTAATGTCGGATTTTCGATCAAATTGCAGGTCGTTCATTAAACGCGTGGATGCTGAAAGTGGCTGGAGACAGATCTGTTGCCAGAAGGATGCTATACGAATGTGCTAGTCATATAGCATCCTCAGATTGGGGTTTTCACAGCTCATATGTATGTTTGTATATTTGTAGACTAATGAAGCTTCGGTAGGGTGTTTTATTCCATCTACTTCAATTACAGTTGTTATATTCGTGGATTTCCAAGTATCGCCGATACACAGTGTATTACACCCAGGTAGGTGTTCTGATATCAGCTTTTGTTTCGTTCATAAGGAGTAGTGAAGTTTGGTGTTAGCGGAGTTATGGCTATGACGAAGTCATTACGAGGTATGGTGACACAACGTTCAGCTGAAGGAACCTTGAGGCTGATTGCTTCCCCAATCGATCTACTAATCAATTTACACCGTTGTAAAATATCAGCTTTTGTTGGATATATTTTACTTCAGTTGGATTCCTGCGCGTACCGAGTGTACGTAGGGAGTATTGCCTCTAGTTTTATTTTATCTTGTTAAATTGCAGTCGGATTTCTACGGGTTTTCGAGTGTACCAAGGAAGCATTGTCTCTGGTTGTACAGTTCTGGTAGGTCCGATCAAGATGTTTATCTAATACAGAAGAAGAAGAATACCGTTGTGAGATAATTTGCTGCATTTCAAATTGTAATCAGTGCGTTTACAAAGCAGAAAGTCGCATCTACAATTCTATTTCATTGGAGATGTCGCTGAGAATCTCACTTTCGATTAACTTGGGAACGTGTTTCACGAAGTGATCCCTTCTCAGGGGTCGCGCTCTGATAATCAAATCCGCGTTGTGTCAGTTATGGTAATAGCGGGTCAGGTCGTGGCACGGGAGAGGGAGTTCGAAGGAAAGGCCACCCAGAGGAACGAGAATTTCACAAGCCTTGACTGCAAGTTCTTAATTGTACAGGAGCATATAACAAGGAGACGGTGGAATGTAGAGTTACCCCTTCCAAGGATTGAAACGGTTAACCGGCAAAATCTAGAGGATACATTTGAATGTAAAAACTTCTTATTTATGCTCATGAGTGGCAATGGAGAGGAGGGGAATTATATATAGGGTGGCTCTTAATGAACGAACCACCCTTTCTATTCCCGTTGATTGTGGAGAAATAAAAAAACTTGTCGGAGTAACCTCCCCTTCTTTTTCTGCAAAGAATTTAACCATTGCATTTTTACGCATCGCGAATGCTCGCACCAAGTTTGTGTTTTCAAATGGAACCCCTCAAGTTTTATTGCAGAATCGGATTCTACACCCAATTTTATGAACATTTTACTTCGACGACTTTTTTTTTGGACGCACCCAGGAGCGCCCAAAGTTTGCCTACGCCTGAAACGTGGTGGTTTAAAAAAAAAAAAAAAAAATAATGAAAAATCATCGTATCCTGGCAGTTTTTAGGCAGGTGGGTTAGTATCTAAATTGTCTTGTCGAGACGATGTGATTTATTTTCAAACGTATTTGGCACCATAACATTAATGTTTTTTCCGGATATCCTTCTGGGCCCAGGAACCGAATAGCTTGCCTAAAAACTCATCTAACTAAAACAAAAATGATCAAGAGCCAGGATAAGGTGATTTTTCATTTTTTTTAAACCACCACGTTTCAGGCGTAGGCAAACTTTGGGCGCTTCTGGATCGCGATGCGCAAAAATGCAATGGTTAAATTCCTTGCAAAAAAAAATAAGGGGAGGTTACTTCGACAAGTTTTTTGATTTCTCCACAATCAACGGAAATAGAAAGGGTGGTTCGTTCATTAAGAGCCACCCTGTTTGTCCTTATAACTCCCAGAACATTTCATAATGAAAAGAAGGGGGGGGGGGACCTTGCAGTAGTGAGGACAGGGATTTATCCCTGTAAATAGATTAAATATTCATAAATATTAATTTTTGAGAGGTTAGAAATAATTATTGATTGCCCCCATTTGCCCTATAGGAAGGAATGGTTGGAAACCTCGCTACCATGTTACAAGTAGGTGAAGGGATGATACAGTGACCCTCTAAGACCTGAGGCAATTAGCCAGTAGACTACCTACTACTACTAGATAGTTAACTCACCTAATGGAAGAGATTGGACATCGCTAGGTATGGAAGAATGTTAATCGAGAAGTTCAACTGGTGAAACATGATTATTTGATTGACTGAATCATAATTAGTTAGAAAAAGAAAATAAAGTTTGATGCGTTCATTCAGATGGTTGTCAGACAGCGGCAAATTATTGATAATGAAGATTTTAGAATTGACGTTTTGCAAATTTGTTTGTGATTTTTAGTTATGTAGTACTATAGGAAGCTACAACTAGTGAAGAGAGTGTTTTCTTTATATTTTAGGAATATTATAAGTCATTTGGATGATGTCAAAATAGTTTATATTGATCAGGGAGACCATGTGTTGTCAGTTTTGTATATTTTTATTTATTGGCTGGTGTAAGCACCTTTTTAATTTATTAAGAAGTGTTTCATGCAACTCCTTGTAATGCCTTTTTCCTTATACAAATAAAAATTCATTGCATTTCATTAATGATTGATTACCCCATGGGATGTTACAACGAGAGTGAAAGGCACGTCAGCACAGCCAATAATTTATGGGAGGGGTGATTGGAAACCACGCTCCTCTACCATGTAACAAGTACCCAACAGGATATGAGGCGAAAGGCCAGCAATATCGAGAGGATATACTTGAAACTGAACAGCTTCCATGTTCATGCTCAGGAATAGCAATTTAAAGTACAGAGAAGGGGAAGGGAGATGTTTCTTGGAGCACCCTTGTTTGACCTTAAACATCCTGAATTCAAGTAAATAAATATTGTGGAAGCAATTGAGGAAGTTTTTCATATGTTCCCTACAGGTGAGTATTTGCACACTTACACGTGATACCCTAAACACAATTCAACGGCAACTGAACAGCTGGATCACAGAGTTAGTAAAACACTTTTACACAGTATAATAAAGTTTGCGTTGAAAACGAATAAAGTCTGACGTTTTTCAGGATAATTAGGTTCATATTACAGAAAAATCTGTAGCCCAAAAAAACAGGGCTCTGGACTGATCGAGAGTGGTGCCAAACTGGGAGGATCACCAGCCGTCCTAGTTTGATTTTTGACCCAAATTCCATCACGTTTGGTCCATCAGTTTCAAAGAAAAGCTTGTAGAAAACTCTACTCATCGGAGGCAACGCGTGTTGATGCCATAAGGAGTCGAGTCGTACGGGTTACTTCAGATTCAGCGGCGTGTGAGATCCATCTGTTGAGAACGGAGCTCAATCAGCCACTTTCACTAAGCGTGCGACCTTCCGGGGGCTGTCTTATACAATATTCCTTTGCACAACCTTCATCCTGACCCAATAACCCTCGCGGTCTCTTTTAAAGACACCTCCGTTAACCTCCGGCGGTTGGATCGACGAAAAACACCTATTACTGCTGACTTTGAGTGTTCAGATTGCGGTTTAGACACCACAGTTGAATCCGATCTATGGGTCTCCGGCATATCCTACTAAATGAGGAATTTCCACAGATCATATACACAATATCTGGCAAAATCGGGCGGCAAAACCATGCGAAATCAACCTCAATTTTACTACCTCTAACAGGAACCCATCACTTCTTATTCCAACTTCGGATTTTATACGAACTTCTGAGAAAATTCGTAGGCTCACAACCACAAACTACCTACCACCAGACCACCCAAACTAGTCTGGTCATAATATAGGTGATTGCGCAAACCAATCCTGTGAACATTAATTTTCATAATTTTTTAACGCTGATTCACGTGGAGCTATCCGTTTATGATTATCATTTTCAATAATGTAACTTTGTAATAGTATATCAAACATTTTTTTATAGCCTTAAAAATTTGTCATTTTACGTTTCAAAGTGCGTGGATTTTAAAATCAGCAATGTTCTTCCGTCGTACTGGCCACAAAATACCTTATTTGATGAAAAAATCCGTTCTTTCTCAAATGGACTCCCAACTTATAACAGCTCCATCGCTTCACACGCATTGATGCTTTGCTAACTTGATTGCTTGAGATGGGTGCCGGACTAAGGTTTCTGAGCTCACCTGACTTGGAAAAATTTCATTTTAATTGTCAAAACGTTGGAAACAGGTCTAAATTAGTAGGTCTATAATAGTTTAATTCGCAATTTTCTTGCATTTCCCCTATTTTGACGACTTGCCAGTCAAAAAACGCTGCAAATTCTTTCACTGAATTTATTATTCAATTGGCTTGCGTTCATGATTGGAATTTGTACTAAGCTTTGGAGTATGCGTGTTTCACAGGGGATAGAGCGATTATTGAATTTCAGGAGATATGCATAGAGCATGTAAATCTGTTCTCAACCAAAATACCTATTTGGATTGTTCAGTTGATCATATTTGTGTGCCTCCTGAAATTCAATAATCACTCTATCACCTGTGAAACACACATCCTCCAAAGCTTGGTAGAAATTCAAATCATGAACGCAAGCCAATTGAATAATAAACCCCAGTGAAAGAATTTGCAGCGTTTCATGCGTATAAGAATGCTTCAACCCGTGTATCGGCTACAAAGCCTTTTAAGAGTTCACTCCATCATCCACATTACTACATCACTACATCAATAGGTTATTGATCAAAACAAAAACAATAATAAACCAAAATAACGCAAATGTTGGCACCATAAATCGGGCCATACATCGGGAATGGTTTGAGCTACGGACCTGGGGAGGGGCTCATTCGAATACTCGTGGAAAGTTCTTTAAAAAAGTCCAAATTTAGGCCGCCTTGACTTTTTTGAGGTTTTTAGGGATTTTATAAAATTTTGACAACCCTTGAAGGGCACTTTAAATTAAGTGAGAGAGCTGGCTCAAGAATTGGGGCGTCGTCGGACCAACATGGATTTTTCCCGAAAATTGCAGCTTTTTTGCTTCAGCCGTTTGGGAGAAATTGTGCGTACGGCGTACGACGTTCGGCGTACGGACGGAAAATTTTTTATTGTAGATTCATATTCTACACCCTTTGAAACGTAAACCATGCAATTTTCAGGGGGGGGGGGGTTAGAATTTTTTTGTTATTATATTTTGTTATATTTATTGTTGAATAATAAACCAAGAGAAGTTGAGTTGGGGGAGAGGGTTATCAAAAATGATGAATCTTAGTGAAATAATTTGCAGCGTTATTTACGTCGTATCTGACTACATTTTTCTAGCCATGTTTTTTTC
Organism: Creontiades dilutus; assembly: GCA_031894815.1. Classification (NCBI taxonomy): domain Eukaryota; kingdom Metazoa; phylum Arthropoda; class Insecta; order Hemiptera; family Miridae; genus Creontiades; species Creontiades dilutus. The sequence goes on along the minus strand of JAVIWC010006977.1, from coordinate 197,114 downwards.
CCGAGTTTACACGGTTTTGTTGCCAAACAGCCGCTTGGCTGTCTCAAGGAAAGCATAAATCATTCCTATAAGTGAGTGGAGCGTGAGGCAGTCCGAGAGATGAGCAAGGATCAATAAAACAAGATGCACTTACGCGAATCAGCGTTGAAAAGCAATGAAAATGTATGAGTGGCACGCACACACGTCACAAATGCAATTCGTCACTTGAAATTACAATTTTTTCGTGTTCTAGTAGCGTACAATTTAAAAAGTTAAACAACCACAATTGTACCAAACTTGTGGTTTGGAGGTGGAAATATTTCTGGTTGGTATGCGTATGTTCTACTTTCAGCCAGTTAATTTTTGTTTTATGTCCGCTCTGTATAATTTCAACCGTACAGTATCATTTTTATATTAAAAACACCACGACGTACTAATGTTATGGGTTGTAGAAGGAGATATCCAGTTGTTGAACAAGTGACACTATTCAGCGTTCCTAAAGTTATATTGTCACTAACCACTGTAAGAAAACTATGGAAAAAAGGCAGGTCAGAGTGTGTGACCTACGCTTCATTGTTAAGTAAATTTAGCAGGTACCGACCGCCAACTAGTTTAGCAACTGCGAACCTACCAGTCTGCTCTCCGTCCACGAGTAGAGATTTAAAATTAAAAAACGTAAGCCCACAAATTAGAGAGTATTAGAGAGGGTAAAATTAGAGAGTGTATTGGAGAGGGTAAAATAGAGAGCGAACTAGTTTAACCCTTAATCTATTGAATAATTCGTAAAAACACCCCAATCTTCTATTAAGAAGGTCGAAAACTGTCTCCATTCGATCCAACGAGAAAAATTATGTTGGAATAGACCCTGAAATGCTGAGGTCTTGAGGAGTCATTCTTTCATGAAATGTATCACTTTTCGTCTACGAATACCAAGTTTTTCTTAATTCAAACGTCATTTTCTCCTGTAATAAAATGAAATGAAATATTATTATACTGTTGGAAAAGTGAGATCTTGGCATGGTATTTGCCGTTCTTGCATTGTCATTTGCACCTGAGGAAACCAGAATTTTGAGCTGAAATTTGATACGTAGGGGTTTTGAAGGGTGCTGACTCCGAATATGAAGTATGAAAAATTGAAATGGCGACATATTCAAGTGTTTTATTAGCAGGCAATCCCTTGTTTCAATTGTATGTATGGAATGGTGCTTCAGAATCATAGCTGATAATGAGGTTACTGGGATTACAGGTAAATCATTACTACTAATATACTTCTGGTTTTATTGTGAACTGGCACCATTTAATCCTCACGAAAGGTTACCTGTTTTGCAGAAACCATGTGAAAAACCTCTCCCCTCGTTTGAAATGTCAGAAATGCAGGTCCTTGATAGCCTCCTTTCGCTGTTGTGTGATCGAAGATGGAGAACTCCGTTATCACACCCTTATCTCTTGGAACTCCATGTTTGATAGGTAAAATCGATTGGTATATCTTGAGAAACCCTTCAATAGACTTAGATGGGTTTCTATGAGCCCTAGGTTTCTGGCATGGTGTCCACAAGGGCAACTAAGTTTTGATGTGTGAACTATTCGCTGGGTAGTTTGAATCAAGTTAAGGATTATTACAATTGTTAATATCCTTGATCGTGATTTGGTTAGCTCTTATCAGCATCAATTGTCCTCCAATATCCAACATATTTGAGCTCAACATTCCTAAGGAGTCGTAGTAGCTGCCTGACAAGCTATCTGTGATGGTACTTCAGTGATTTTATATTGGTATGTAAGCCTCACATCCAACTAAGAGGTCGAGGGTCGCCCTGACCATTGTGGAGGTCCTCCGCTAAACAGTTGCGCAAGTCAGCGTCCAGCTCTTCGAAGAACCTGCTGACCTACAATACGCTCAGAGATTTCTATTCCTTCAGCCTCAATAACTAACAGCCAATAATTCTCTGCACTACCAGTAAGATAGTTCCCATTCTAACATAATCCAGGTGCATACCAACTGAACGTGGACATTTCAAGGTGGGAAACAAGAGATTAACGATGCTGGTCGGTTGATTCAAGGAGCCGTGCATGAGGGCATTTCAAGTTAACAATAACAAAAATATAAATTACGCCGCTTGTATATTATTTTACCCACAGAGAAACATCTACGAGCCCCCATAGCTTTTAATATCTCGAACGACAATAAGAAGATACCCACCTACTTACTCATCCATCCGTTTCTAACCACAGAACGAAGTTTACATACCTCGTGCACACGTCAAACGTAATTCTTATTTACTAAGCACTCTTGAAAACGACAAAGGTGCAACGTTAGGTGATAATTGTATTATCCCTACAATAAAAAGTACGTGACAATTCAGTTTGAAACTTCTGCAATTTTCAATGTTTCGGCAAGCAAGAGAATTGAAGCTTTAGGTTTATTGTTTTCAATAATGAATATTCGGAACCGACCGAGAACAAACAAGTTTCCCCTCCAAAGAACCCAGTCAAAATTTGTTGTTTAACGTAAATTGAAACGTCAGTTGTTGATCGATCGTTTTTTTACGATCACGATGCTTAGAAACCGAAAATCGAAATATTCATCCGTCATTCGCACATTGTCCAAAGATTTCAACAATTAATTAGTCTTACTTCATTTCCGTCTACCTTTTGGTTTATTATTCAATAATGAACCATTGTAATCGCTCTGGAAAAAAAAAAAAAAATTCTAACCCCCGCCTGAAAATTTCATGGTTTACGTTTCAAAGGGTGTAGAATCCGAATCTGCAATGAAAATTTTTCGCAGAACGCACGATTTCTCTCAAACGGCTGGAGCAAAAAATCTGAAATTTTCAGGAAAAATCAATATTGGTCTGACAACGCCCCAATTCTTTAGCCAGCACTCTCACTTAATTTAAAGTGCCCTTCAAGGGTTGTCAACGTTTTGTAAAATCCCTAAAAACCTCAAAAAAAGTCAAGGCCTCCTAAATTTGGACTTTTATTGAAGAACTTTCAATGAGGAATCGAATGAGCCCCTCCCCAGGTCCGTAGCTCAAACCATTCGTGATTTATGGTGCCAGAATTTGCATCCACATTCACTACATCACTAGGTTACTGCAATAAAAACAAATACAAGAGTTTTTTTTTATTGCAGTAACCTAGTGATGTAGTGAATGTGGATACTGGAGTGAACTCCTAAAAGGGTTTATAGCCGATACACGGGTTGAATACACTGATATACATGCTCCGTCTTATGAAATTTAAAATTTTCAAATAGAATATTTTTCCATTGTAATCGCTCTTGAAAATGAATTGATTCTGCAAATCTTTCAATGGGGTTTTTTACTCAATGATTCATGATATGAATTTCTACTAAGCTTTGGAGTGTGCGTGTTTCACAGATGATAGAGCGATTATTGAATTTCAGGAGATATGCATAGAGCACTTAAATCGGTTCTCAACCAAAATACCTATTTGGATTGATCAGTTGATCATATTTGTGTGCCTCCTGAAATTCAATAATCGCTCTATCACCTGTGAAACACGCTCACTCCAAAGCTTTGTTAGAGATTCAAATTATGAATGCAAGCCAAATGAATGAAATTGAATAATAAACCCCAGTGAAAGAATTTGCAGCGGTTTAATAGACTATTTGCTTATAATTGAACACTTTATTCTGTTTAAGCTGTACTGCTACCAACACATTCTTTTGATGCGGCAGATTTTTGTTTTGTTTTGATAAGAGCGGTTCTTCCCATTCCCATGGATAACATTCTCAACCTATTCTATAATGTGATAAATTCTCTCAATTGCATCTATCATGTAGGCAATTAAAAGCACATATTCAGAAGAAGACTAATGGGAAGTTCGTAACTGGAAGTCAAGTTCTGACAGTTTGTTATTCTGAGGAGGCGGCGAGACGTCCTCCCTTGACCTCTCAAGTGCCTTGGAGCATGACCGCTCGACGCACGGTCAATCACATCCTTCAACCGAGTTCGACTGCACCTGCATCAGCATTTTGTCAGGAGCAACGACCGCTGATCGACGAAGAAAATATTTGTTTTCGGGGAATTTGTTTGTTATTTCAACGACGGTCTTTCGTAATCAATCGGGTTTTGGTTTCCAAGCTGAATAAGACCACACCAGAAGTGTCCACCATCCATATCATATCAATTGATTTAACGTTTGCCGATTATTCGGTCTAATTTGATGTAGATCTTCCTGTTTCAGTAGGAATTTCTATCTGTCCCAGCCCCAGAAAGATTGACGAAGCGATGGAAAGGTTTTGGTTTATTATTCAATAATAAACCATTGTAATCGCTCTGGAAAAAAAAAAAAAAAATGCTGACCCCCCCCGAAAATTTCATGGTTTACGTTTCAAAGGGTGTAGAATCCGAATCTGCAATAAAAATTTTTCCGTCCGTGCGTCGTACACCGTACGCACGATTTCTCCCAAACGGCTGGAGCAAAAGATCTGAAATTTTCAGGAAAAATCCATCTTGGTCCGACGACGCCCCAATTCTTGAGCCAGCTCTCTCACTCAATTTAAAATGCCCTTTAAGGGCTGTCAAAGTTTTGTAAAATCCATAAAAACCTCAAAACAAGTCGAAGCGGCCTAAGTTTATACCTATTTGAAGAACATACCATGAGGAATCGAATGAGCCTCTCCCCAGGTCCGTAGCTCAAACCATTCTCGATGTATGGCCCGATTTATGGTGCCAACATTTGCGTTTTTGGTTTATTATTGTTTGTTTGTAACCTAGTGATGCCGATAGCGTCGAGTTGTAGTGAATGTGGATACTGGAGTGATAGCCGATGTGGATACTTGTAGTTAATAGCCGATACAAGGGTTGAAGCATTCTGATATTTATGAAACGCTGATAATATATAGGTAAATATTATTCAATATTATTACTGGGGTAAATAAGTATTCTTTCACTGGGGTTTATTATTCAATTGGCTTGCGTTCATGATTTGAATTTCTACTAAGCTTTGGAGTGTGCGTGTTTCACAGGATAGAGCGATTATTGAATTTCAGGAGATATGCACGGAGCACGTAGATCTGTTCTCAACCAAAATACCTATTTGGATTGATCAGTTGATCATATTTGTGTGCCTCCTGAAATTCAATAATCTCTCTATCCTGTGAAACACGCACACTCCAAAGCTTAGTAGAAATTCAAATCATGAACGCAAGCCAATTGAATAATAAACCCCAGTGAAAGAATTTGCAGCGTTTTGTGTTCAGGTAGTTCTTAAGATAGCTTTGAATTAGCAACATTTACGTTGAAACTAGTGGTTAAATTCGAAAAATATGCCATCTCCATTGGTTCTTACTGTATGTTATAGTGTTATGAAGTGCAAAAGCCGCATACTTATTAGAACTGGATAATCTTTTGATGTGACACCTACCTTTCAACCTGTATGAAACTGAGATTTAAACAAGCTGGTACATAATATTACCATCTAACGTAGGATGTAGTGAAACAAGATCGTCCACATAGATAGTGCCAGGATTCAGAATAAATCCAAACGTTTGATTTCTTCAAATTTGAAATCTCTTTGGCTTGTGGAATTTCAAAGTTGAGGACGGCATCAAATGGCAGTCATGAAACTGTTTGGAGGTCGTTCCGAACTAACCAGAAAACGGACACCTTCAGGATCATCCGGCCGTCTCGTACGGAGGCGGGAAGGACTCGCCAACTACTAGGAGGGGAAGTGCGGCCTCGACTTGCGTTACTAGACAGTTACAAAAGCCTCAGGGATCTAAATCTAAATGTCTTCCGAAACCTCAGGGTCGCTCTCGACCCGGTAAAAGGGTCCTTTTCAGACAAAACACCGTCTAAACGCGGATAACAGTTTGAAACCTACACCCGTGAAATGAAATGCACCGACAACAAAGAGCACTTACTGTCGCGAGGCAATTGAATATTAGGTACTGTTTAGGAAGTTGGCAAGCTCCTCGAACCTCCTACTTGACATTCAAATGTTGCCTTCAGGAAGATTCGACTGGGGGTATCGCGTGTCTCACGTTTACTGCGGATCTCCGGATTCGTATGTGTTACTGCTCTTTGTTCCACAAGACTTGAATCCTGGTGGCAACTGTCACATCCGTCAACTGACTTCTGGGATGACACAAGTACCTAGGTCAGGGCCGATATCCCAGTTTGTGAACTAAAGTGTGAATACCACGACAAGTGTTATGTACAAAATAAAACTGATTTTAGGCAACAAATGTGCTGTTTGGTGCTGAGAAGATAAGGAATGATATTGCATTTTTCAGTGAGCTGAAGCCGAATCTGAAATCTTTTTTTTTCTAGGTCTAGTTTTTGAGATGGAGCCTAAACACCTATTTTCTAACCACGTTTGAGTGTTGGAAGTAGCACTTAAAAAATCTCCAATTCGTTGTTCGTATTCTAACACTCTTTCCATGTTATATGAAGTGCAGAATCAAAATTTGAAACTCGGCTTTAACTATCTCCTTCCATTCCACTGTTAACAGCCGTAAGGCTGACAAAGTACATAAAAATTACCCCAAATAACACCGATTTATTTATTCTGTGTTTTCCAATGCAGTTTTGGAAAAGACAACGACAGATAGAAAAAATCTGATTCCAAAATCGGGCTCGGCACAAAAATTCGTGCAAGAACTTCTCTCAATCACTTGCCAAATCTCAAAAAACTGTCGGTTGCACCTATTTCGTTAGATAAGTTAAATTTTTCATTTGGGGCGGTTATTGGTTCAAAATGTTGATTTAATGAAATTAATTAGACTATATTAAAAATGTATGTTCAGCTTGATACTTTGATACAATTGATTGATCAATATCAGGATGAATTTGTTGTGATGAACTAGTAGGAGGTTACTAATGATCTAAATGTATATACTGAATGGTAATTAAATATCTGAGAAGGAACTTCAAACATGCGTAAATTTACAAACTGGTGCACTAGACTCGCAAACAAGAAATACTTTTGTGAGATTTGCCAAATAAATGAGTGCTCTCACACAATTGTTCATGCTGAATAGGATATAACATTAGATTTTTTTCAATCTGCCAAGTTTTTTTTTTGAAAACTGGATTTGCAAAACATCTAAAGTAAGTGTTTTTTGAGTTCTTTGTTTGTACTTTGTCAAATTGACAGCTGTTTCCCGTAAAATGGAAAAATATAGCTAAAATTAGGTTTCAAATTTGGATTCTGCACCTCATAAAACATAAAAAGATTGGTTGAAATTGAACAATTGATTAATTAGTCCCACTTCCCCTGCGATAATACGTGAACTGTAAGTACGTATTGTTAGCTTTTTAGGTCATCAACAGACTTATAATAAATTATGACGAAAATTGAATATGGGCGAAACGATTTACTGAAGATAAAACGTGGGACATCATTCTCTGGGACACCTAAGCAGACGCCATCTTACCAAAGCCATTTGTATTTGAGATTCAGCAGAGTTTATTCAATATACAACAAAAAACTATCTAACCAAAAACCTTGTCTTTAGATCATTTTAACAACTTCATTACATTTTGATTGAATCATTTCAACCAGCCGTGTGCCATGTTATTCACCTTCTGATTTGATTCAAGGTTGATAATGGTGGTTTCTGCGAATGCGGTCGCCAACAATACTTTTCCACTATCATAACTTGAAAACCATTCATCCGATTTTGGAGGAATTCTCACGAATCTTGCGCAAATTTACCCAGATAGTGCCCAATGCATTTAATTAAGTAAACAACATATCAGGATAAAATAAAATTAAGCTCCAACTCAGACCGGCTACTTGTGAACGTTGTCGAAATAAAGTGCTCTAATTTCTGTCGAAAAATGTTGAAGAATTACATCAAGAAAAAGAACGACGAAACTACTTCCACAATAACACTAAACCACACACATACCCTTAAGCTTTACACTCAATAAAATTAATCACAAAACAAACTCTATCTGCTTTCGTGATACATAATCATTATTGAATCATGTTTTCCACCGTTCCTCAACTTCAAGTTTATGAACTTGACAATTAATTTAAGTCGGTTGAATGTTACAAATCTTTCGTATCGAACTTCAATGATCGAAATAACCGTACGAGCTATTTGCCACACCCATCACGACAGTATTGTCCAGGTTGTGAAGCTCGGCTGCTGACATTTAAGAGCAGAGTGGTGCTCGTCAATCACAGAAGCAGCCACACAATGGGTTTTTCGTCTTCATCAGTGACAATATTGACATCGCAGCAATGCCAGAGTGACTATTAAGTCAACCACAGCTGGAAAATATTAACCCTAGTTAGCTGGATTACACTAGTTTTATTCGTGGTGGGGATGATTGTGCTTCTCTTCTTCCTCCCCTCTTGCACTACAGCCTCAGGGGACTAGTTGTGCAGTGAAAAAGTACCTATTTTAGCTTCATATTGTTCCTGAGGCTGTACTTAGAGAATTAGTAAGAAACGAATATCTGTCAACAGCGAAAAGTTCACTAGAAACTACATACTGTGCTTGTGCTAAATCAATTTTGTGGCACCGAAAACATTTATTTTAACGATTGCTCTTGAATGCTGCCAAATTCTTCACTTCGTTCATGAGGGGTATTTAATGAGGCTGCACAATGTTAATTAAAAGACTGCTTAAATAATCGTTAATTAAAAGTTCAAGGACTGTGATGGAAAAGTGATCAATAATTTTTTTATAGGGTTCGAAATTGTTCATAAGAATGAATAAATTCCTTAAAGTGTCAAGTATTTCAGTTTGTATGCTTCTCTCCCTCTTCAAAACTCAAAAGATGGCCATGAAACTGGAACTTTTAGTAAACAACGTCATTTTTACGTGGTTCACCTGCAATAGGCGATTCTGGAAGTCCACTTTACAGGATTAAAGTAAACTAAATGAACCACATACAAAAAGTTCACATGATTATACGATTATATATCAAAATTTTATATATACGTGAAATTGAGATTGTAAACAATTAATTTTATCAAAAAAACATATTCTAAACAATATTACTCTATCCGAGCAATACTTTTTGATTCTTGAAATCATTAGCATTTCTGCCGATTTTTCAACATATTCTAAAGAAATCTATATTTAATTTTCAGTATAACTTCAAGCTTTCATTTTTAAATTATCTAATTCATGTCCGAAAACTTTTTTGACTAACATTCTGCTTAAAAATATAAATTTACTACTTTTTCTTTACTTAAAAAAAAATTTTATAGTATATTTTTTAAAATTAGTAGAATTTACAATTAAATTGAACTTACATTAAAATGAGTTTTCCAACCACCCCACCCTTTCATTTGGGTTGCTTGTGTTTTGGTTTATTATTCAATAATAAACCATTGTAATCGCTCTTGAAAAAAAAATTCTAACCCCCCTGAAAATCATGGGTTTCAAAGGGTGTAGAATCCGAATCTGCAATACAAATTTTTCCGTCCGTCCTCCGTACGCCGTACGCATTTCTCCCAAACGGCTGTAGCAAAAATCTGAAAATTTCAGGAAAAATCCATGTTGGTCCGACGACGCCCTAATTCTTAAGCCAGCTCTCTCACTTAATTTAAAGTGCCCTTTAAGGGTTGTCAAAGTTTTGTAAAATTCCTAAAAACCTCAAAAAAAGTTTAAGCGGCCTAAGTTTGTACTCTTTTTGAAGAACACTCCACGAGGAATCGAATGAGCCCCTCCCCAGGTCCGTAGGTCAAACCATTCCCGTCTATGGCCCGATTTATAGTGCCAACATTCGCGTTATTTTGGTTTATTATTGTTTTTGTGTTGATATCAGTAACCTAGTGACGTAGTGATGTAGTGATGTAGTAATGTGGAAAAACTCCTAAAAGGCTTTGTAGCCGATACACGGGTTGAAGCATTCTGATATGCATGAAATGCTGCAAATTCTTTCACTGGGGTTTATTATTCAATTGGCTTGCGTTCATGATTTGAATTTATACTAAGCTTTGGGATGTGCGTGTTTCACAAATGATACAGCAATCATTGAATTTCAGGAGGCACACAAATATGATCAACTGATCAATCCAAATAGGTATTTTGGTTGAGAACAGATTTATGTGCTCTATGCATATCTCCTGAAATTCAATAATCGCTCTATCACCTGTGAAACATGCACACTCCAAAGCTTAGTAGAATTCAAATCATGAACTTGTAATAAACCCCAGTTTTGCAGCTTTTTGCACCATGTTTTCATCCCAATCATATCGCGAGTAATTCTGGTATAAATGAGTTATTGAATTTAATGAGTTATAATCTTTACGTAGACACTCATACATGTTGATAAAATCTAGCTAAGAATGCCTCAAAACGGATTTCGATTAAGAAAATTTTCTGAAATTAGTGTTCAAACATTTTCGGAACCATTGATGTATATTTATTTTCTGGAAATTTTCGCTAAAACGTTAATAATTGCTAATTAATTTTTAATAATATAACGCTCGTTATATCTGTGCGCACCCAGTAATTTTATGGTGATGTAAAATTGGTGAATAAATTCGTGCCTATCATTGTCAATTGGGAGCCCTTGAATGAGTGAGTCATTCATGACATTGCATTAAGGGGCGTTCTGACAATCTAGATATTTGATGAATGATTGATGACGCATTGAAAAAAAAATTGTTCGCAAAATCGGGTTGTCACGCTGGATTGATTAAGCAATACTCATTTGTGGGCCGATAATTGGCAGCCTTCATTCTGATTAGTCCATAACGGATTTGGTGGGATGAATTCACGGGACAACAGCTAATTCTGCTTACATTATAAAACCGGGACATTATTGTTCGTGTTCCTATCAGAAACGCACGGTTGAATGTCATCAACTAAGTTGGGATATTCCAACTTGGAGAGTGGCTAACAGCTTGATTGCGTCTACAACAAGATTATTAGCACAATCCATAGAGATGGTTCGGTAAAGGGGATTTAGAATATCACATCAATGCGCTACATTTATGCAGAATCGTAACTGGAAGAAGTTTCAGAAAAGACGATGTTTTAATGGTAGGTTGATGAGGGGAGGACATTTTTAATGGCAGTTCCTAGGTAGACCATAAACAGAAATCCAAGCATTTTCGCCATATGGCCTCTTCAGGGATTCGAGATCATTTGTTCCTTATATGTGAGATCACATTATTTATAACATATCAGGAGGCACCAAGTGTAATTTACGCTATCAGGTGACGAGGCCATCTTACTTTCAGCTTGCTAAGTTTGAGCGTGAGATCCAGATTATTGCTGGGCTTATTTCTGGTGGAGATTTTAAATAATATTTAGTCATTTTATAGAACAGTTATGTGCTTTATGCTGTATGTATGATTCTGTATGCTGGCCTGCCATATTCTCTTGTAATATTCACTGATTTATGGCTTAAACTGGGACTTGAAGCATCGAGTGGTTTATCAAACGATTAAACATGCAGATTTTGAGATATTCAGTAATTTCTTTAATCGCAGAAAGTTGAAATTTAGATCTAAAATGTATTAGAATTCGAAGCTGGAGAAACAGAAAAGACAATATTCGTTAAGGGATATGCCCTTAAATAATAATGGGCAGTATACCTGCTCGTCAATTATGAATTTTGAAATAATTTTGATATCTTCTTGAAATGCAAAGAACACCATTTGAGGAACCTCAAGCTTAGGCATGTGCAGAGGCAACTGTTAGTAATCCGAAAACAATGAAATTCATAAGAGATCAAATTCACTAAATCCGCTTAATCCCAGGGAATCTCATTGAAATCAGATGTTGATTAGACCAGGTAGTTATGTTGGTTGAAAGAATTGAAGCAGTCGCGCGTGCGCAGAAACGTTCAGCCAAGAACTTTCAAGATGAGAGCCATGCAAACACCTCCTGTGATATTGCTTCAAATTATTCGAGCTGGCACATGTATGAACCCATTTTCATGCAGGTCATTTGGTTAGCACACAAGCATCAAGCCTATTCGGTAAGCAGATTAATATGTCCATATTTGTATCCAACCGTGTAAGTAAACTACGATTTTTCCTGTATATGAAAACTCACAGCAATTTCATGCCACCGAACCATTTTGAGGAGAAGTTATGTGGTGTAATAGAGTTTAGAATTGGATATCGTGTGAAGCATCAAGTTCTATAAATCCTGCACAACTAGAATGTACTGCACACAAGTATTTGATTTACAAAGTATATTGAGATGAGTTTTCCAACTAATTTCTCATAAAAAAACTTGGATTCTATCAAACTATGTCAGGTTCGCAGCTTTTCAAGTATACAGAAGTAGGGGGAGACCGGAGCAAGTTGGCACAGTTTTTGGTTTTGAATTTTCCAAGTTTTTCAAAGCTGATTTCAATGATTGAGCAGTATGGTGCTATTAGTTTCACTCCTTGGCTACAAAATCTGGCAAGGCACTTAATTTAAAAAAAGATTTTAATACCCATAAAAAACATTTTTCCAGAGTTCCTCAACCATGCCAATATGCCCCGCACACGGGGCACGTTGGCATACCCCTTGGGGTGAGTTGGCATGGACTTTTCAAGGAAGGGGCAAGATAGGCAAGCAATCGTTTTTCACTGGACAAAAATGAACAAACTTAACAGGAACTTCTTCCAAAACTTATGTCCAAGACTAATGTCGCTTTCAAGCTTAGCTTTCTTTTTTGTCTTCTTTCCGTCTTTTTTGGGCATCTTCCTATCAGCTCTTTCCTCTGCGAGAGCGTTTCTGTTCGGAGTGTCATTCAGGACTTGTTTCCGCGGTCCGGTCGCTACTTCTTCAGGGGTTACGTGTCGGGAGGATTTGGTGTGCTGACAATGAGAATGCCAACTTGCCTCATACGAATTTTTCAACAAAAATGGCTTCCCCTGAGCTCCTAGAGTAGGAAACCCTGAACTTTTACACACCATTCCGTTCACAGGACGCTACTCTACCACAAATGACTATTGGAATTGGCTCATTTTGGTTTTATAGCTGTGCTAAAACGCTGCAAATTCTTTCACTGGGGTTTATTATTCAATTGGCTTGCTTTCATGATTTGAATTTCTACTGAGCTGTGGAGTGTGCGTGTTTCACAGGTGATAGAGCGATTATTGAATTTCAGGAGATATGCATAGAGCACGTAAATCGGTTCTCAACCAAAATACCTATTTGGATTGATCAGTTGATCATATTTGTATGCCTCCTGAAATTCAATAATCGCTCTATCACCTGTGAAACACGCACACTCCAAAGCTTAGTATAAATTAAAATCATGAACGCAAGCCAATTGAGTAATGAACCCCAGTGAAAGAATTTGCAGCGTTTCATGCATATTAGAATGCTTCAACCCGTGTATCGACTACAAAGCCTATCAGGAGTTCACTCCAGTATCCACATTACTACATCACTACGTTACTGCTATCAAAACAAAAACAATAATAAACGAAAATAACGCAAATGTTGGCACCATAAATCGGGCCATACATCGGGAACGGTTTGACCTACGGACCTGGGGAAGGTCTCATTCGATTCCTCATGGAAAGTCCTTCGAAAAAAGTTCATATTCAGGCCTCCTTGATTTTTTTTCAGATTTTTAGGGATTTTACAAAACTTTGACAACTCTTAAGTGGCACTCCAAATTAAGTGAGAGAGCTGGCTAAAGAATTTTGGCGTTGTCGGACCAATATGGATTTTTCCTGAAAATTTCAGATTTTTTGCTCCAGCCGTTTGGGAGAAAACGTACTTACGGCGTACGGCGGACAGACGGAAAAATTTTTATTGCAGATTTGGATTCTACACTCTTTGAAATTTAAACCATGAAATTTTCAGGGGGGTTAGAAATTATTTTTTATCAAGGGCAATTACAATGGTTTATTATTGAATAATAAACCAAAAGTTGGACACCCAGACTGACGAAAGAGCTTCTGTAAAAATTTCATCTTCTCACACAGAACTGATGTATCTACTTCATTACGTTAGAAGATTCATAAGCAAAACACTTCTTTTCTGTATTCTTTCGTTTCTAAGGTGCAAAATGAAGCAAGGTGGAATACTGCGGTCAATTTCTTAAGAATCCTCCAACACCAAAACTCTCAACTCCATTTTGCGTTGTTTGGAGGTCTAAACGAATTGTTATCCACGAATCGTCCGAAATCCGAGACCGAAAAGCAGGTATAGTGAATGTGAGATTTCCCACACAGGAAACCCGGATGACGCAATGTGACGGTGTCCAAACCTGTAATTCAACTTCGCCCTGAGAGATGAGAGGCTAATTGGCACTACACGGTAAGCTAACCGCTTATTCATTTCCAACAAATTACTTTTAAATACCCCCCTCCGATTCACGGTCATCGACAGTTCTTACAAAGGAAAAGACGTTCATATCAGAAGCTAGTACTGATGTTTAGATTAGGTGCTACTACTTTTAATTGTAGGACATCCAAATTGAATCAAATCCCTCAGCAATATCGTTATGTGCTACCTTAAGATTTGTTAGTGAGAACGTTTGAGCCATAGTCGGTGTGTTTTGGGCTATCCTTCTTTCTCCTGTTTATTTGCTCTTCTGAATGGATGTTTATCCGCTTGCATAACTGACTACAAACAAGCTGACAAAACATCACGACTAATAGAATTAAGAGAATTGCAGAACTGTTGCCAAGTTTGCATTTGGAGACCTTTGTATCGAGGATTCGTATAACGACATGAAGGACGCTACATTTATTTTACAAAGGTTCATTGTTTCTATAATTTATGTAAATACATGTTATGTAATACTAGATAACTCTCCACTTAGACCACTCATATATGTTTATTAGCCGCAGACTTTCGGTACATTATCTTAACCCGGCGCCTTGCGCTTCCTTACCTTGTAATTGTGTTCTAAAGGATATACAGAAATCTCTGATTATATTTCAGCGAGGTACATCGATTAGGAAAGAAATTACCCCAAGAGTCATCCATCTGATCAGTGTGATACCTCGTAATAAATGTCTAAATGTGGCAAAACAATCACGTATTAGAAGACTTCTGCTCAAATAAAACTCCTGAAATACTGACCTTTACAAGTTCCTCTGTACGGCATAAAAGTTTATATCAGTATACCTACAATACTGCAACACACCGTGTGTCTACGATGTCTGTAAAACTCATTCCTCATTCCTCTAAGTCTCATTCCTTCATGGGATCGATTCTACAACTACTTTGCAACGAAAAATGTCTCCTGAAGTTTTTTTAACGCATGTGTTCATAGTTATTCACGACTTAAGATTTTGGTTTATACACCATTATAATCGCTCTTGAAAAAAAAATGTCTAACCCCACCTGAAAAATTCATGGTTTAATTTTCAAAGGGTATAGAACCCAAATCTGCAATAAAAATTTTTCCGTCCGTCCGCCGTACGCCCGATTTCTCCCAAACGGCTGGAGCAAAAAATCTGAAATTTTCAGGAAAAATCAATATTGGTCCGACAACGCCCCAATACTTTAGCCACCACTCTCACTTAATTTAAAGTGCCCTTTAAGGGTTGTCAAAGTTTTTTAAAATCCCTAAAAACCTCAAAAAACGTCAAGGCCGCCTAAATTTGGACTTTTTTGAAGAACTTTCCATGAGGAATCGAATGAGCCCCTCCCCAGGTCCGTAGCTCAAACCATTCCCGATGTATGACCCGATTTATGGTGCCAACATTTGCATCCACATTCACTACATCACTTGGTAACTGCAATCAAAACAAACACAAGAGTTTTATTTTTTTAATTTTTTTGTTTTGATCGCAGTAACCTAGTGATGTATTGAATGTGGATACTGGAGTGAACTCCTGAAAGGGTTTATAGCCGATACACGAGTTGAAGCATTCTGATATGCATGCTCCGTCTTACGAAATTTACAATTTTCAAATAGAATATTTTTCCATTGTAATTGCTCTTGAAAAAAAAAAAAAAAAAAAAAAAAAATTCAAATTCTTTCACTGGGGTTTATTATTCACAAATTCAAGAGGCACACAAATATGATCAACTCATCAATCCAAACAAGTATTTTGGTTGAGAACCGATTTACGGGCTCTATGCATATCTCCTGAAATCCAATAATCGCTCTATCACCTGTGAAACACGCACACTCCAAAGCTTAGTAAAATTTCAAATCATGAAGCCAAGCCAAATGAATAATAAACCCCAGTGAAAGAATTTGCAGCGCTTTTTTGTCTTATCGACCTTACTTCATTAAAACGGACCTAGTTCCCTAACTCCCGGGGTCATCTCAAATTTGAAGAGACAGTTGGAAAAACTGTAAAATTTCCTATCTTTTTAATACCAAACAACATTTTTGCAACTGAAAAAATCACTAATACTTTCTGAATTTTGTGGTGGCAGATGTCCTGCTCACAATGTGGTCACCGTTTGGGTAAATCGTTGTTTTAAGAACAAGTTCGTTCTCCTGTTTTATTGATATAACGGTTTGAGATACCTATTTTTACCATATTTTTACTTCTTGCGTTGGCCGAATTAGCTGGATTGGCCATCACGGCCTTGGGGATCTGACGCCTCTCGACTATTGGTGATGGGCTGCAATAAAATCGGAGGTGTACAGAACCAAAGTGGACAACCGTGAAGAACTTCCGAGATAGAATCTTCGAATGTAACCGAGGGATTTGACGAGTTATTTTTCGCCCTGTAACGTCGATTTTACCGTGTGAAACTACGTTTTTCTGGTCTCAAACACCACTTTCTCCTCTAATCAGCAGAGTAAAATCAAAATTGATTACACCGTTGGAAAGCTGTGATTTTGGGCACAATTTTTAGGCTTAACGGCAATAGTTCATGATCTCGAATTATTTGAAGATTATGGGCTTCAAAAAACGGAAGTTTTCAAAACGTTACAAGTTGCTTTATTCCCCTTTAAATTCAACTGAAAAAATTATATTTGGTATTAGAATTAATTAGAATTACTTCAAAATTGAGAGACTCTGGAAATGAGAGAACTACGTCCGTTTTAATGAAGTAGGGTCGACAACACGAAAAAAATATTGAATCGTGAAAAACTCTGAATACGAGGTCTCTTTTGTTGCAAATCCGTTGCAGAATCGATCCCCAGAATAAACAAGACCTGTTTTGCACACACCCTGTGTAATATGACGAACAGAATGCAATTTGTAACATGATTTGGAGTGCAAACCCTATGGCTTTCTCCCGTAATTATATAAAGAAACAGTTTTTTTTTTACAATTACAATATAAATGTTATTACAGTTAATGACACTGCAAATTAACAGTAACGTGTTAAGAAATGTCTGTGTTCCTAATTTTGGTCCATAGAGATATTTATAGATGATCTTTGAGCTAACGAAAACTATCCCTAATATTGACATCAAAACCGGATTCAAACTTCGTGTAGTTTAGAAAGTGACAAGTAATTAGCATAGACGGATACCAAAATTAATTAGCAAGTTTTGAAATGCAAAAAGGAACCAAAAACTTTAATTTTTTGAGGAGAAACATTTTTTGACGGTTTAGCACGGATACCACGCCCCAATTCCTCCGGTGGCGAGGAACCTCGTGTTTGGATATTCGTAAACTCAATTAGGAATTGCTGCGGAATACATTCGGTCTCTTGCCCACGATTTAATCAGAAAGGAAATAGTAATGAGCGTGGAAACGAATAAAATTAATAAAATCTTGCGTAGAAACACGGAAAAAAAGGTTCAGTTGGGAAGAACCTTGGCAGAACACCGTTTGGAAATGTGAAGTTTTAACCAGGAATTGCAGCTTGGTGTTGCGTGACCGTTTTGCTGGGCGCGAAAGCGGAAAACGATTGTCAACAAGGGTGCGGCACATATCTGTCTTCCTGATATTCGCAAAATGAACGCATTTACAATTAAAATATCTAAAATAATCTAGGAAAATTTCATAGCATGATGTGAGGGTTGGGGGCAATTGGGAATAAAACGGAGCGTGTAATGTCATATTTGATTAATTAGGCCTTGGAAAAGTGAAGCTTGATAGATTTTAATTCGCGCTAATAATTTTCGAATCATGCAATTGATAGAAGATACAGCCTCAATTATTAATTTAGTATTGGGCCAACCCAATAAAATTAAAATACAAAATACTGATACGTAAACCAATGAGAAAGAGAAAGTAAAATGCCAATTTTAACGTATGGGTTTATTAATTTTGGTTTTTATTACCCCTCAAATTCTGCTCTTTCCCATTTTAAGGTGCGTATTTGATTGCATCCTGATGGCTCGCGTCATTTTGTTATACTACATTCCATCGTCTGGTTAAAGAAATGCGTAGGAGCAATTAATGGATGCCAACATAGAATATTTCAAATTTTAGAATTAAAAACTTACATCAGCTGTTGAATATTAATCTCCGGTTGTATGTCATGAGGTGATCCTCTAATCTGTAAACAAAAAAATAAAATAAAATAAATTTGTGAGCTGTACGAATTTATTATAGAAGAAATGGACACTCAAGGTTGGACAGAACTGAATGTCCAACATTTAGTGACGGAAGGGAAATTCAAATGTCATTTAAAAATCATTGTAAGCAGTTATTGTAGAAGCAAGTTAGTAGTGAACAGCGAACTTCAACATTCAATTTAGCTAACCCCCAAATTGCCACTTTAAAATTAGCCAATTTTAAGGCTTCAATTTGTGTACACAGTTGCTTGAGAAGCTTTATTCTTTAACGTAGACACCGAAAAAGCGGGCTGAGAGTTCAGTTCTTGAATTGGACTAAAAAATTGGACTGATTGGACTAAAAAATAACCAAATGTCACCGTAGAACAACGAAATGTGGTGAATGTGAGTATTTAACAGAAATTTCCAGATTCTCTCCAAATCTTTGAGAACAACGGGTATTTGAAGAAATCGGATATTGCTAAGAGAGTAGTCTATTTCTTTCCACAAGAATAAAGAGTTGTAATGTTATATCGATTTGGACGGTCAGGTTCGAATTTACATCAGTAACCAGTAGTTTTTTAATTTTTTTATCAATGGTTATTAGAATGCTTCAACCCGTGTATCGGCTAAAAAGCCTTTTAGGAGTTCACTCCAGTATCCACATTACAACATCACTACATCACTACGTCACTAGGTTACTGATTTCAACACAAAAACAGTAATAAACCAAAATAACGCGAATGTTGGCACCATAAATCGGGCCATAGATCGAGAATGGTTTGACCTGCGGACCTGGGGAGGGCTCATTCGATTCCTCATGGAAAGTTCTCCAAACAAAAGTCCACATTTAGGCCGCCTTGACTTTTTTGAGGTTTTTGGGGATTTTACAAAACTTCGACAACCCTTAAAGGGCACATTAAATTATGTGAGAGAGGTTCTCTATGGTTGAGAACAGATTTACGTGCTCTATGCCTTTCTCCTGAAATTCAATAATCGCTCTATCACCTGTGAAACACGCAAACTCCAAAGCTTAGTAGAAATTCAAATTATGAACGCAAGCCAATTGAATAATAAACCCCAGTGAAAGAATTTGCAGCGTTTTAATATTCGTAACGATATCAATTACGTATCGACTAAGTGCATCATTCATTCTATGGAAGTGGAATTCCAATTTTAATTATTATTGTGGTGTTAATGTGGTGTTATAGGTACTTGATGAAAATTAGAAGTAAGGACCAACTACGGGCTGGGCCACAGTGTTAAAATATCCAGCTCGGTCATCGGTTATATTCAGTTGGAGAATGTAACGTGTGTAAAGTAAATGATGTAAAATAAACTATCTATCTATCTATCATCCATCTATCTAATAAAATAATAACTTATTGTGTTAATTATTGTTTAGTTACAATAGCTCATTGTGTTGGTAATTGTTTGTCACAATAACTTTTATGCTATTCGGTGTTTTGTTACAATAACTTATCGTGTTATTCGTTGTTTTGTCAAAATAGCTTATTGTGTTGGTTATTATTTTGATATTGATAATTATCGTTACAGTAATAACTCGTATTTTCATGGAAAGAGACAAATTTTCATCAATACCCGTTTTGTTCATTAAAATGGGCTTTCATGATTTTTATCGCGAGTGGTTTAATAGCCTAAATGTAGTCTACCAGACATTTGGAGTCACTACTTCAATTGACACAAATTTGAGTTGAAAAAACATTTAGACACATCTAAATACCTGAAATGTTCACCGTATTGCCTGCTAAGGAATTATTCTTCGGGAAATGACCTTTGCATTGTTTATGATGATCAAAGTAATAATTACTTTATACATAGTTCACAATCATAAGTTTTGTCCCTGATCTTAAAGCCTTCAGTTTGCACTAATTAGTGACTAGGAAGGCTTGAATTATTTCTAAGGCTTAATTTCTGCAAGAAATAAATTCTCAGAGTTTCTGTTAATTAAAGCCATCATTATATATTCCCTCCATCGATCATGAAATGACTATTCATGATCTGAGTAAAGTTTTTTGGATGCGATTTCATTATATTAATATTTTTTCTCCCCATCCGTTCAATTTTTTGTTTTTTCAACGAGATATTTACTTTTTAATTATGGGAAAATGGGCTTATCGTAACATCGAATCCAGTGGCGGCTCCTGGCCTGAAACCCCAGGGGGTAAGGGACAACCACAAAGGGAAGCGTGGTCCAATCTATTCTCTTGTGTGGTGCGGAGGTGTATGCAGACGCTTTGAACATCGCCTATTACCGCAAGAGAATGGTAGCAGTACAACGAAGAGGAGCACTACGGATCGCCTGTGCATACAGGACTGTGTCGGAACCAGCCATTTAGTTTTTCGTTTTTATATTTTAATGGCGTGCCCCCTCCGTCTTTGAGGGGAGATTATTAAAAAAAAAAAAAATAAATAAATAAATAAATAATAATAATAATAATGGCGGGAGTCATCCCAATACAACTCATTGCAGCAGAGCGGAAACGTACGTTCGATAGAAAGGGGGAAACAACTAAAAATACAGTTTTTAGCCAGTTACTGGCTAACTGGCAGGAGATGTGGATAGGAGAACACCGAGGAAGATGGACTGCACGCCTAATACCCTGTATTGACACATGGATGAACAGACCACATGGAAAGGTGAACTTTTTCCTGACACAGTTCCTCTCAGGCCATGGACTCTTCTACGCCTACTTGCATAGGATGGGGAAAGTGGATGACCCAGCATGCCCTTATTGCAAGATGATGTGTTCCATACTTTTTTCAAATGTGAATACTGGACTGTCAACAGAAGTTGGCTTCAGCATAAACTGGAGCTATCACCTCAGGACATGACACCAGAATGTGTCTTAAGTGAAATGCTTGAGCGTGAACAGAACTGGACCGCGGTTGCATCCTTTTCTGAAAAGATCCTGGAAATGAAGGCTGTGAAGGAACGGGAGAGGCAGAGCAGGGAGAACACGGACCGAGAGGAGTACTAAATCCTTCCCTAGAACCAGCCTGAAGTAATGTGTCAAACAGTTCCAGGTTGAGTTTCGTCGTGGGAAATGGAAGGTGAGGTTTTAGTGGGTTTGAATCCCACATAACCCAAAGTGCGGTCCCTTTTGGGTATCTTAGGAGATCCGATTTCTACCTAAGGATCTCAAAGATTTCCTCACCTGCCACCGAAAAAAAACCACAAAGGGAACGTGAGACAAAAAAGTGCTTTTCTCAGCCAAATTCAATTTTCAACTAATAATATGCAAAGGAGATCAATCTTGTCCGCTTTCTCGGCTTCAAATCGTGAAACAAACGACTTAATCCTCCCTTTTAAAGAACTTCAGCACCTAGTAAGCACGTAAATACGGGTGTAGTCCATAAGCGCCAATCCAGTCCAATGATACTTCAGTCTTGTAGCAATAGCGTCAGGTCAGTTGCAGATCGACATTAAGTTGGATTGTCAGAAGCGCCAGCTCATGTCCAGGTACTCGTTTCACCAGGGTATAACTACTTGAAAAGCCTCTAAGAATGAAGAAGTCTAAGAGATCTGGTATTCTATTTGTATCGGTAGGCCAATACGTTGGTTGCCTCGATGACAATTATGTTGAAGCTAAATAACTTGATAGTTACTTACTGTATACATGTATGATATAACTAGTTGTTTTGTTCGATATATAAATATTCACTATAAAAAAATATACTCGTTTGGAGTGATCGAAAAAAGCGCGAGGATTCAAAATCACCGGAGAGGTCGTAGTCTAAATATCACAGAGTTGAGAGACGTATCGGCCGCATCACGGATACAAACAAAGGCGTTCGCTGTCTCGTCTTCGATAATTTTTAGTTTTTGGTCAAACTAAGCCGACTAGTCGTGGACACGCATTAGACCAGTTGCAAGGTATGGACATGGTTACTAACGCCGGAGAACCATTTAATCACGTTCACCGAGAGGGGGAAATACAGTACATAATAGGAAACCACTTTCACGTACCCCACGCATCACTACATTTAGCGGTGGACGTCTTGAAAGGTGTGCAAGCCGAAAATTACAACGTCAAACAAACAACTTACAACTCGTACTTAAGGACGAGAAAATTTTGGCGCTTTGGCTCCAGTACTCCAGCGGAACCATCTCTCAATTACATTACTTGCAGAAGGTAGGCCTACTGAACAAGCCGAAGACCTAAACGAGAAGAAGAAAGCAATAACTGACCGGAATAGTGGCGAATCGTGATGTGCCACGAAGAAAAATCGACGAAGCACCGATCCTGTGAATGATTTAGGTGAGTGCGTAACTGCTTCCTATTTCATCTCTTGTGAATTTGCTGCAATTTTTTCCTGTCAAAAAGTTGGCGCTTTTGACAACGGAGCTTCTCGGCTGATTTTGATCACACCTAGCCTTGGCTCGATGAGAGCTGACGCTTTCGGGTGATTCTGGGGGTCATTAGCGCTTTTGGCTGGTACCGGTAAATACCTTTCAAAAAAATGTTCTTCAAATTATTGTCAAACTTCAGAAAACCGTGTCTTGCAAACTGTTGAAATTCAAATCTGCCCTGCAAGAAGCGGACAAGATTGATCTCCTCTTCATATTGGTAGTTGACATTTTTATTTGACAGAGAAAAGCACATGTTTGTCTGACGTTCCCTTCGTTGTTGTCCATCTCGGTTTCGGTGCATCCCCGGGGTTTCAGGGCAGGAGCCGTCACTTGTAAAGATATATATTGTCAAGACCTAATAGGTACTACATATTTTCATACGCAACATACTTTAAATAACGAAATGAAATGAGCCGTTTAGAATCAAAACTAGATAGATCCATTTTTTTCGAAAATGTTTTTTAATGAATATAACGAGCCCAAGTAGCACCCCACACGTGGCTAAAAGCTCTACGAGACTAAAATTTACGATGACGCTGCCGATTGTTGACGTTTAGTCGTAAAATGCAATTTTCAGTATTTTTTCTCTCCTATAAAATCTGCTAAATTGGATCTATCTGGTTTTGATTCTAAACGGCTCAAATATAGAAACATTCGTTAACTTCAAATTGTCAGTAGGTCCATGAACCTAGGCCTGTCTCCAGTTATATCCGGAAAACTTCACCCAGGTATTCTGCGACTAATTTGCGAAAAGTACCTACCTCCAACATTCTTTCAATCAATTAAAAATCTAATTTTTCTCACTTTCATAATATTTTTTGTGTTTCCGTCCGTAAGAGAGAAAATCCTAGTAGAAAAGCGTTAACTTTCCCATTTTCATAGCTTTTAATGATAATTGTTTAAATTGAACTGGAGGGTGTGAAATAAGCAAGAAAGTTCCGGTGATAACTTATCACCTGTAATTCTAAACATATTGGTAAGTAATGCATGCATTATATACGATTAAACTTATAAACTTAATTATAAAAACGTAATGAGTCTTTTTTAAACTTGACCAAATTCCTCATCGAAAAAAAAGCAAGAACATTGACTGGGAATTTGAATAGGTAGGTACGAGGATAGTTTGAATGAATCGGCCAAATGCATGCAATGAGGGGCAAAAGCCTCAGCTATCCAAACTTAAAACTGTTTTTTATTTTGTGAGCGAACGTTTTTGAGTAAAATGAGTTTGAATGCGTTAACATTGTCCAAAAAAGGCCTATAATATAGTCATTTATTTATAGTCTAAAATTTTGGAGGCGAATGGTGACATATTCAAATGTCCTAGTAGGCAATGAATTGGATAAGTTCTCAGTCGCATAAGCTCAACTTCGTTGTGTAGAGAATGACAAGTGAACGATATTGTCTTTGTAAAGTTGATTTTGAAGAACGTCCTTCACTAAATTCAATAATAATATTGTGTGAACTGTTCAAAATGAGCCCCGTGGCTGAAAAGGGTTGCTTGACTGTGAATGGAGTCAACCGCTGGTCGAAACTCACGGTCGTTCTGGAGAATCTGATCTCAGCACCCGAGAATTATCTCGACTCAAGTCTGACCTAATCTAAAATCTCATCCGATTTCAAATTAGTTACCCCAGAAGAAGAAATCCAAGGGTGTGAGGCCGAGACTGGGTGATGGCCACCGCACTGGTCATTTTCGACCGATCCACCTACAAAAGTGAACCTCGCCATCAGTTCATCCATCTTGATAAAAGAGAGAATCCTGTATAGATCTGACTTTTTGAAGCTGGCATCATTCGGTTTCCATCAAGTTCCTTATCTATATATCAAGCAGTTGCACATTGTTCTAGCGGTGAATGTCCAGAACGGGCCAACAACGTCACGATCTCGTGATTCTTGAGTTCAATCCCAGTTGCACAACGACCGAGGAAAGAGGTAAAACGAAAACAAAGCATCCTCCCATTATGTTACATCGCCGGCAGAAGTCGGTACGGAGAGAAGGTCTACACCCAAATTGCAAAAACAAGCAAAAAGTCTTTGCTGTACGGTTGCAAAGAAGTGTTGTGAAACTGGCTTTTGGTTTATTATTCAATAATAAACCATTGTAATCGCTCTGAAAAAAATTCTAACCCCCCTGAAAATTTCTCGGTTTACGTTTCAAAGGGTGTAGAATCCGAATCTGCAATAAAATTTTTCCGTCCGCCGTACGCACGATTTCTCCCAAACGGCTGGAGCAAAAGATCTGAAATTTTCAGGAAAAATCCATCTTGGTCCGACGACGCCCCAATTCTTGAGCCAGCTCTCTCACTCAATTTAAAGTGCCCTTTAAGGGCTGTCAAAGTTTTGTAAAATCCATAAAAACCTCAAAACAAGTCAAGGCGGCCTAAATGTGTACTTATGTTTAAGAACATACCTCGAGAAATCGAATGAGCCCCTCCCCAGGTCCGTAGGTCAAACCATTCCCGATCTATGGCCCGATTTATGGTGCCAACATTTGCGTTTTTTGGTTTATTATTGTTTGTTTGTAACCTAGTGATGTCCGGCCGATAGCGTCGAGTTGTAGTGAATGTGGATACTGGAGTGATAGCCGATGTGGTTACTTGTAGTTTATAGCCGATACACGGGTTGAAGCATTCTGATATGCATGAAACGCTGATAATATATAGGTAAATATTATTCAATATTATTACTGGGGTTTATTATTCAATATTATTACTGGGGTAAATAAGTATTCTTTCACTGTTGTTTATTATTCAATTGGCTTGCGTTCATGATTTGAATCTTACTAAGCTTCGGAGTGTGCGTGTTTTACAGGTGATAGAGCGATTATTGAATTTCAGGAGATATGCATAGACCACGTAAATCGGTTCTCAACCACAACACCTATTTGGATTGATCAGTTAATGATATTTGTGTGCCTCCTCTACATCAGTTTACCTTTGGCTACATCGTTTAAATTTGGATTTGGGGAAGTTTTAACGCAGTACGAGTGCTAAAGGACTTGATAAATTTTTTTTTATTCGGGGGGGGGGGGGGGGGGGTATTGAGGTTCAATAAAAACGCTGCAAATTCTTTCACTGGGGTTTATTATTCAATTTTGCGTTCATGATTTGAATTTACTAAGCTTTGGAGTGTGCGTGTTTCACAGGTGATAGAGCGATTATTGAATTTCAGGAGGCACACAAATATGATCAACTGATCAATCCAAATAGGTATTTTGGTCGAGAACAGATTTGCGTGCTCTATGCATACCTCCTGAAATTCAATAATCGCTCTATCACCTGTGAAACACGCACACTCCAAAGCTTAGTAGAAATTCAAATCATGAACGCAAGCCAATTGAATAATAAACCCCAGTGAAAGAATTTGCAGCGTTTTTTAAGTATTTTTCTGGTTTTTCAAATTTCAGGTTTACAGTTTGATTAAGACAGAAAATAAAAACCGTTTTCCGGGACGCACGAGCTCAAATTTACCAGTGGGCCAGATGAATAGAATGTCAATACATACAATGGTACAAAACAGTGTGCGAGTATCAGAAAACGACGTAGAAATTCAAGGGTAGAACAACTGAAATTTAGCGAGGTGAAATAAAACACCATCTACGCATCACTTGTCCACAATTATATTACATAAGACTTGGAAAACTTGATTTCAAAAGGAGCGCTACAGCAATTATATCAGCTGATGCGATCCTCATAGGATACTAGGAGATTTTTACTGGAGCGTCTGACGGGAGCACTCACCGATAACTCCCGATGTTATCTACGTTGCTTATCATAATCAGTTCCGATAGTTGAATTCACTTTATGTAAATGTATTTTCCTCTTCTTATTGAGTAGGTGGTTCGTTTCTCGTTCATAAACCTATCAACGTGCATAAGTGGTTTTTTTTTAGCTTAGTTGTTGTTTACAGTATTGTGATTTACTATTTACCCACTAGCATTCTTCGATCTTCTAGTTCAAACCCTATGTTTTGCTGTTCAAAACATCGTAACCTCACCGCTGCCTCTGAATAAGAAGAGAAAAGAAAATCCAATTCCAAGTTACAAAGAGCGTCCGCATCCCCATCTTCGAATCCCAAGGCCAGGAACTTCATCCCCAAGTCTCTGTCAAATATCTTGAACTCATCCTAAACCCCAAATTGACTTGGATCCCGGACATCAGTGAGACAGTCGGCAGAGGACGCCGTAGACCTGGCCAACTGCAGCATCTCCTCAGCTCCTTACCTGCCACTGGCTCTTAAGAGATTCACTTGTCCGCCCTCTGTGGCTTTATGGATGTGCAAGATGGAACTCGGCATCCGCGACACGAATCCGAATGATTCAAACTGTGCAGAACCGAGCCCTTCATCTCATTACAAGCTGCCCCTGCTATGTCAGACATGACTACAGCAGATATGTCCTGCACGATGACCTGGATCTCGCATGGGTTGCTGGTATGATAAAATTTCGTACACACAGCTTGCCAATCGGATGTCAAACCATCCCAGCCCCTTGGTGAGAGGAATTCTCGAGGACCCTTGTCCAACAAGATCATCGCGAGGCCTCAAAAGAAAGTGCCATTCGAACCTCTTATGGAGCACAGCTCACACCCAAAACACAAAACTGAACCTAACTATCAAGTAAACCTTGCTAAGTTTTACTAAGTTATTACTTATCAATTATTTATTATGACTCAGAAGAAAATACCAGTCCGTATTTCTCACTCCCTACAGCTGTCACTAACCAGAGGTATACAACTTCCATCGTCACTACTCAGCGAAATATTTATTGGGGCTGTTATATCCACGTACACTGAAAAAACACTCCATCTACAATGGATATCCGCCTCAGGAAAAAGAATTGGATCAAATCAAGTAGCCTTATCAGCCCATTTTTTCAATGTCACACGATTTTTCCTCACTCCCTACAATGTTTTGAAAAGTAGCCCCCAACTGACAGGAAAGGGTGTTAATGAAGTTGCTTCTGTTTTGTAGGCATCCCTTATTGAAGATAGTCCCAACGCTGATGGTTGGATTTTGCCTAGACCTTCCCAGTCAGTTCTACCAGGAAAACCATCCCAGGAGGCACCAGTGTGTATTTTTGTTTCAGCTATAGTAGAATAGTTTTGATTACTTCATGTCTCATGTCATATTATTTGTATTTATATTACTGTTGAACTCACTTGATGGTGGTACTCCACAAAAAGTAAATAAATTTAACATAAAATCAAAGAAAAGAGGAAATTCAATAGCGACCTTCTATTTGAGAATTCGTTGAAAACAAATGATAAACTAAAAAGGCATAAATATTTAATTAATGGCTTGCAAATCGCTTATGTATGATTAATTTAAATATTTTTGGTTCCAACCCCAATTTCGGTCTAACAAACTTCCCTTCTGCAATAAACCTCGGAAGTTTTGAATTTGATACGGGCAAGGAATATTGAGGAGGTTTTAGCTTATCCATTCACGCGCTACGCATATCTCAAAATTCTCATCTGATTTTCTAAAGTTATCTTGTTCTGTATTTTCCCTACAATACTTCAATTAAATTTGTACGTTGTATTCCGTTACAACTTTTATATTATAATAATATGGAAATAATAATTGCTGCGGAGTTGCGTTCTATTCTTCGAATTGTGAAAAAAAGTCGATCTCATTGCATTCAAAAGGACAACTGGAGGTGAACAACTTCTGACGTGCTTCCTACACAATGCATTGTTTGCGGAAATTTTCCCTGGCGAAAGACACACGAAGCAGTTTGAAGATAATACGCTAAAAGCCCGTTTTGTGTCTCGTCCGAGTGGAATAATTCAGTTTACGTAGATAATTCCAGTCGGTTCGCGTAGATGGTTGGTTGCTCAACTCGGGAGTTCCTGTGACGCGAGAGGGCAAGCACTTCTCACAGTAGAACGTGACGAGCGCTGAACTTCGAGGGCAATTGGGGTCTCGACCCGAAAGAAATAACGCCGGGTTCAATCGTATGAGCTCCTGCTGACAATCTTACGCGTAATGTACGTCCGATAGTTTGATACTGGTTTTATACAGATGAATGGGCTGTCCGATACATGTCATTTGTATAGGCACACCATCTGTCATTTGTATAGGCGAATGCAACAACGTTTTATGATGCAACAAGATGTTGCAAAAACAAAGGAAAATACACTGCTAATGAGATGGTACAGCAGCTTCCTCGTAACATCCTTCATCATATGAGCTAAATTAAATCAAAATAGTGAAAGTTATACCTGTTTCAAGAATTTCACGTTAGCGCATGCGCAGAGCGTACCGCTGATTATATTGAGATGAAATTTCTATGGGACTTCAAGAGACCTTATCCGCCTAATATTTCAAAATTAGAGCTAAATTCATTGAAAAATGTGGAAATTACGGCTGTTTCAAGAATTTCACGTTGGCACATGCGAAGAGCGTACCGCTGATTATATTGAGATGAAATTTCTTCGGGAATTCAAGAGACCTTATCCGCATAATATTTCAAAATTAGAGCTAAATTCATTGAAAAATGTGGAAATTACGGCTGTTTCAAGAATTTCACGTTGGCACATGCGAAGAGCGTACCGCTGATTATATTGAGATGAAATTTCTATGGGACTTCAAGAGACCTTATCCGCTTAATATTTCAAAATTAGAACTAAATTCATTGAGAAATCTAGAAACCATGGCTGTTTCAGAATTCTACGTAGGCGCATGCGCAGAGCGTATCGCAGATTATATTGAGATGAAATTTCTATGGGAATTCAAGAGGCTTTATCCGCATAATACCTCAAAATTAGAGCTAAATGCATTGAAAAATGAGGACCATCCACTATGGGTTCTTCGGTGGATTTTAAGGCTTAGGGGTGCGTTACTCACGCTGAATGATGGCATCCATTCGCGGACGAGTAACACAAGGAGGCTGTGCTCAATGTGCAATTTGGATGCGAATGAGGATGCCCTGCACTTCTTCGGGACCTGCCCTGTGCTTCAGGAATTCGGGATGCGCTTCCTGGGGGAAACTGTGTTGGACATGGGGCGAATGGTTCAGCTACTGAACAAAAAATATGAATGGTTGGCTGTGGCAAATTTTGCATTCCAATCTTGGCGATACCGCTCTTACCTGGTCAAAGAGTTTAATTGGTGAACCCCTGGAATAAATTCAATAAAATAAGTTAAGATTGTTAGGATTGTCTAATTGTTAAGATTGGTGGCTCGGTTGATTCCGCCAGACGGACATGAAGTCCATTGCTGTAGCATATTTTCAACTATTTTGCATGTATTACTTATATCGATAAATAAATATGTTTTCTTCCTTCTTCTTCTTCAATGAAAAATTTGGAAATAGTGGGTGCAACAAGGAAACGCGGACAGACAGACAGATCGACGGACACGGAACCAAACTTGTTCAGTAGGCTATGAAACGCAAAATGCGAGTGGAAATTTCGAATTCTGACAACAAAAATTGTTTCGCTACCGAAAGTGAACACAAGGCTTCCGCTGCTTCGCAGACTCGGAAGTAAAATAAGTACACAAGTACACACCTCCACACGTAAAACAGCCCCACAGAACATAATTTTCAAAAAGAGATTTCTCCACTTCAAATCATCCTTTTTGGTTTCTCATTTTCAATAATGAATCTCTCTAATCGACCAAGAAAAAAAATGTTTAACCCCTCTCAAAACATGTTTGTTCACGTAAATTGCAAAGGACTGTCCATCCGAAGCTTTTCCCCGAAACTACCTGACCAAATTTTAAGATTTTGGCCTCAAGAATCCAACATTGATGTGATACGTGACAGTCATCGCATGTCGATCAATCAATTCAAACAGATTAGATTTAAGGATAAGACTACCAACATTTAGAAATCTCGAAAACTCGATGTAGAAGTTAGTTTTTTGTTTGGTTCAAATAGAAATTAGTTCCATGATTAGCGTTTAACCAGTCGGGTACGACGATTATCCGATCGCAAAATCGAAAAATCGGTTAGGTGGCCAATGAGGTAGACCGCGTGACCGGCGAAAGACCCAATAGAATAGTTGATGCTAATCAATTGTACTCTCCATAACGCTATCTCCCAAGCTTCAATTCAGTTGAGGAGAACAAGCAAAAGCGTTATTTCTGATCGTATTTCCATATTACCTTTTTAAATTTCAGTTGGATTTCAATATGCGCTGAAATAAAAAATGGAGGCATTAGAATCATCTATTATACATTTCAGAAAATAAAAATAGAACTATATACCTATTAACCTGTCGGTTTTTATAGCATCAAAAAATTAAAGTGTTTTTTTGCCAAATGAAATGAGATTTAGTACTACTTCTCACTATCGGTTACAAAATATTTTTGCTGTAATTTTTTGTTTATTATTAAAAATGATAAACTAAAATATAGTACAAACATTTTATTGAGTCTTCATGTCCGATCACGAATCAAATTGTTACCCAACCTAATGATTTTCAGGCAAACTCTAAAATAATGTTTTAGACATATTATGCTACTGCATACAGAGTTAACCAGCTTCCTAAGACCCTTTTGTGGTAAATTGGAGAATTTAAAACAGTTTTTGGACATAATAGTTAGGTCACTGTTGAAACTGATGGGCCAAAATGTTATTATCTTCTTTTCTTTTCTGGTGTACCAACTAAGAAGAGTGGAACTCCTTTGTGGAGCAGTGAAAAACCTCGTTGTGGGCCGTTTGACAAACATTTTCACAAAGTTTTACAAACATTCCGAAACGAATCGAAAGGGGTTTACGGGAGTTGACAAACCAGGTGCTAAAAGATCACAACAGTTGATAGGCCGCCAGGGTCAATGACGGCTCATTTCGTAACCTCCGTTGTGAAACCTTTCAGAATTCGGTAAGCGGAAATAAGGCGGAGGCTCGGCGTCAACAGCGGATAGGAAGGTCCCCTCTGAACAAGGAATAACTGGATCTCCTGCTTCAATGCTCATCAAGATTCATGCTCGTTATTTCCATATTGGTTTATTATTCAATAATAAACCATTGTAATCGCTCTGGAAAAAAAAATTCTAACCCCCCTGAAAATTTCATGGTTTACGTTTCAAAGGGTGTAGAATCCGAATCTGCAATAAAAATTTTTCCGTCCGTCCGCCGTACGCCGTACGCACGATATCTCCGACACGGCTGGAGCAAAAAATCTGAAATTTTCAGGAAAAATCCATCTTGGTCCGACGACGCCCCAATTCTTGAGCCAGCTCTCTCACTCAATTTAAAGTGCCCTTTAAGGGCTGTAAAAGTTTTGTAAAATCCCTGAAAACCTCAAAACTAGTCAAATCGGCCTAAATATTTTCCTATTTGAAAAAATACCAGGAGGAACCGAATGAGCCCTTCCCCACGTCCGTAGGTCAAACCATTCCCGATGTATGGCCCGATTTATGGTGCCAACATTTGCGTTTTTTCGTTTATTATTGTTTGTTTGTAACCTAGTGATGTCCGGCCGATAGCGTCGAGTTGTAGTGAATGTGGATACTGGAGTGATAGCCGATGTGAATTCTTGTAGTGTAGTTAGTAGCCGATACACGGGTTGAAGCATTCTGATAATATATTGGTAAATATTATGCAATATTATTACTGGGGTTTATTATTTTCTCTTTTTTCTCTCTCTCTTGTAATTACTTGGGTAAATAAGTATTCTTTCACTGGAGTTTAATCCAGCCATTTAATTCAATTGGCTTGCGTTCATGATTTGAATCAGTACTAAGCTTCGGAGTGTGCGTGTTTCACAGGTGATAGAGGTGAATTTCAGGAGATATGCCTAGACCACGTAAATCGGTTCTCATCCAAAACACCTATTTGGATTGATCAGTTGATGATATTTGTGTGCCCCCTTTACATCTGTCTACCTTTGGCTACATCGTTTAAATTTGGATTTGGGGAAGTTTTAACGCAATACGAGTGCCAAAGGACTTGATAAATTATAGATGTTTTTATTCTAGGGGGGTATTGAGATTCAATAAAAAAACGCTGCAAATTCTTTCACTGGGGTTTATTATTCAATCGGCTTCCGTTCATGATTTGAATTTCTACTAAGCTTTGGAGTGTGCGTGTTTCACAGGATAGGGCGATTATTGAATTTCAGGAGGCACACAAATATGATCAACTGATCAATCCAAATAGGTATTTTGGTCGAGAACAGATTCACGTGCTGTATATCTCCTGAAATTCAATAATCGCCCTATCCTGTGAAACACGCACACTCCAAAGCTTAGTAGAAATTCAAATCATGAACGCAAGCCGATTGAATAATAAACACCAGTGAAAGAATTTGCAGCGTTTTTTTATAACATACTTTTTGTGTAAGCCATAATCCGGTGCCAATTTGATTGCAATATTATCAGGAAGAACTGCCATACCTGGCGTTACTGTTATTCGATTGTTACCTTCGTTGGTTGTAAAATGGCTAGGTGGCTCAACATCACGTTTAATTTTTAGAATCATAAGCGCGAATCCGAGAAGAAATATTAGGTTCATGAGAGTCACTGCTACATGAGTCGAAAGGGAAACCTGGAGCCGTTGCTTTTATTTACGTTGCTAATGTTACAAAGTACTAACCTGATACATTGACCTAATAAATTTACCTCGCTAGTGTCAGCTCTTGGGAAATGGATGGCCGCGTGGTATTTCAGTACTATACGGAGGCCACAAGTTATCACCAGGTATGACTTACGTTCATACTTACATCTGTATGTATGCATCACCGATCCCGATCTGTTAGTCCAATTAATTTTACGGATTAATTTAGGGTATTTTGTTATTTTTGATAAGCGAGCTTAGTGGGCTTTCAGATCAACAAACTAAACAGACCATTGGCCCAAGAAAGGCGTTATCTACTGTAAGAACTGTTATTTTATTCTGTTATAGTGGACCCAATTTTTGGGAAAACCAAAGATGTCCACCCAGGAGGTCATCAAGATCCTCAATGAAGAAGAATACTACAACTAAATCGTCTTTATAGAGCAGCATGTTTGAAATGCTCAAGAAAATTATTATTACGAAATTATGAATGGAATAATATAAGGGGATTACGAATGATATGAATGTGTGAGGATATAATGTTAAAACGCTGCAAATTCTTTCACTGGGGTTTATTATTCAATTGGCTTGCGTTCATGATTTGCATTTCTACTAAGCTTTGGAGTGTGCGTGTTTCACAGGTGATTGAGTGATTATTGGATTTCAGGAGGCACACAAATATGATCAACTGAACAATCCAAATAGATATTTTGGTTGAGAACAGATTTACGTACCCTATGCATGTCTCCTGAAATTGAATAATCGCTCTATCACCTGTGAAACACGCACACTGTTACTGATATCTACACAAAAACAATAATAAACCAAAATAACGCGAATGTTAGCACCATAAATCGGCCCATAGATCGGGAATGGCTTTGTCGGACCAACATGGATTTTTCCTGAAAATTTTAGCTTTTTTGCTTCAGCCGTTTGGGAGAAATCGTGCGTACGACGTACGGCGGACGGACGGAAAATTTTTTATTGCAGATTTGGAATCTACACCCTTTGAAACGTAAACCATGAAATTTTCAGGGGGGTTGGAATTTTTTTTTTTTTTTTTTTTTTTTTTCAAGAGCGATTGCAATGGTTTACTATTGAATAATAAACCAAAATGTAAGAACTATTGTGATAAAAATACTTATCTTTTCTGATGCTACAACTTCAAGTACTGCTTTTTTATGAATGTTTAATTTAATGATATAAAATGATAAATTAACTGGGATCTAATTTAGCTTTGAGTCTCTGGTGTAACATACTCGTATGTATAATGTACCGCCTAACGGCCATCGAGCCAAGGCGTACGTATAATTTAAAATTTTATTGTTTTCCCCGTTCTCTACATATGTATCTGTTATAGTGGCTTTCGGTTTTCAATGGGATTAGCGGTTGTGACACCAACCTGATATCTTATATATTCAACTGTATGCAATAAGTCTCAACTAAAAATGCTTTTAAAAAATCGTTCCAGGGCGAGAAGCTTCAATAACTTCATGGCACAAATCAATTAGTGACGTATTTTATCTGGCATTTTTCCGTCCAGAACCAATTTCAGCGCCTCGTTTCCTTTGACAGAGTAAAGTCTTGAAAATAGCAAAAATCCGGTGAAAGATTACGAGTGGATTTGGCGATTTCGTTCAGGGGCAACGGCGTTTGGAAGGAGGCAGAAGGGAAACAGCTGGTACTCGGATTGGTGGAATTGAGGCTGGCGAACGAGATCTTGGGGCTGCGTTGCGACATCCAGCCCGCTCTCGGCAGATCCGAAGAAGTTTCCAAGGCGGCTCCAACGAGGATTCCCTCCGGTGATTCAGTCTCACGTCACCAACGATTCAGTCGAATTTCGCGCTCAAACTTTTTGCATGGAATATGCTTTAGCCTTGACCTAACTGACAAAAGTGTTACGTTTTCGGGAACGGTATCGAGTCACGAAATTTAGTCGATGACAAGGAACTAACGATCGTGTAATGTGGTGTAACCTAGGCGGTATCTTGTTATGACGCGGTGATTATCTCTATACAGGGTGTCTACACTTGTGGTAGGCAAAAATCCAGCGGTCGATTCTACAACTAATTTGCAACATTCTTTGTCCCCAAACTTTTTTTTTTGTTTCCGACTCCACTAAAAATCCTACTTTTTTTTTTAATAAACCATTGTAATCGCTCTAGTAACGCCGTACGCACGATTTCTCCCAAACGGCTGGAGCAAAAAAATCTGAAATTTTCAGGAAAAATAAATGTTGGTCCGACAACGCCCCAATTCTTTAGCCAGCACTGTCACTTAATTTAAAGTGCCCTTTAAGTTGTCAAAGTTTTGTAAAATCCCTAAAAACCACAAAAAAAGTCAAGGCGGCCTGAATTTGGACTTTCTTTGAAGAACTTTCCATGAGGAATCGAATGAGCCCCTCCCTAGGTCCGTAGCTCAAACCATTCCCGATGTATGGCCCAATTTATGCTGCCAACATTGCATCCACATTCACTAAATCACAAGTTACTCCGATCAAAACAAATAACAGCGTTTTTTTGTTGTTGTTTTTATTGCAGTAACCTAGTGATGTAGGGAATATGGATTCTGGAGTGTACTTCTAAAAGGGTTTATAGCCGATACACGTGTTGAAGCATTCTGATAACCATAAAAAAATAATTAAAAAACGCTGCAAATTCTTTCACTTTGGTTTATTATTCATTTGTCTTGCATTCATGATTTGAATTTTTGCTAAACTAAGCGTGTTTTACAGGTAATAGAGCGGTTATTGAATTTCAGGAGGCACACAAATATGATCAAATGATCAATCCAAATAGGTATTTTGGCTGAGAACCGATTTACGTGCTCTATGCATATCTCCTGAAATTCAATAATCGCTCTATCACCTGTGAAACACGCACACTCCAAAGCTTAGTAGAAATTCAAATCATGAATGCAAGCCAAATGAATAATAAGCCCCAGTGAAAGAATCTGCAGCGTTTTTTGCCTGTAATTAATAGAGGTATCGTCGGGCACTCTTCAGGAAAAACTTCCTCAAACTGTCAGCTTTCTAACGGTATAATAAAAAAAAATTTTATAGGGAAGTTTTGGGGAAAAACTGCGTTTAATGCAAAAAAAAACGTGGTTCTGTCGGTCCAAATCCACGTTTTTCATCAGCTTCTTACGTTGGAAAAGTGGAAATATAAAACCCATTCGTTGCCTGTCTGCCTATCTGTTCCCTTATAAATCGGGATCCAGACAATGACGTAAGCTTTGGTACACGTACCTACAATTACATGAAGAATAGAAGGTTCTTAAGCAGGTTTTGTTCCATCCAACCTCATGCAGACCTCCTAAAGCAGAAACTAAGTAGTCGAGAACTTTAATGTTGCCATTCTGAAGCAGCTTCCGGGGCAAGAATATGCCTACAAGTCCATAGACTGTATCCTTAATGATGACGAAGCAGTACAATATCCCGTTGAGTTTTTGAATTCCATCCAGACTCCTGATTTGCAAGCCCACAACTTGATTATAAAGGTTGGTGCTCCAACTATGCGAACCCGAAATATTGATGCACCCAGATTGTGCGAAGATGGATTCATTCTAAGCATACCTATTATTCCCACATACAGTACCATACAATTCAAGAGGAGTTCCCTTTGACACTGTGCTTTGCGAAGACAATCAATCACAGGGACAGTCTCTTGAGATTGCTGGTATAGACTTGCAGACACCACGTTTTTCTCATGGACAGTTGTATGTGGCCTGTTCCAGAGTGGGGAAAGATGAAAATCTTTTCGTGCACACTCCAAATGGAACTACGAAAAATGTTGTTCATCACGTTGTTTTATAATAAAACTATCCGTTTATTGCATGAAAATAAACAGTTTTTTACACTTTCACAAAAACCTTTTTTTAAATCCGGGCAAAGCCGAGTATTTGCACCTGGTATAAGATAAGAATATAATTCCATCAAAGGTAGTAGTGAGTCATCATATTATTTGATGAAAGACTCGTCGGCTGTAATTTTATATAATCTGTACAGGGCAGCAAATTTTAAAAGGCTTTCGAAATGGCAGAACAGGTTTGGTGGCATTCCTCCAAATAAAAAAATAAAGTTAAACAGAATAAGCTGAATAAGTGATGTGTCCTGGGCTTGACTGCCCTCCGCCAACGTCTTCAGGTGTATGAATTCGTAATTTCACTAATGCATTTACGCCTAGATTCGGGAAACCGACTCCTGATGAAAGAATCATACCAAATAATCCTATAAGTACTGCAGAACGTCAAAAGAAGTGTAAAATGCGTAAAGCCGCCAAAAATCAGCTTCTAGCGATACTGAAGCATGTTACTCGAATTTCAGCCGTAGGCTCCAAGCGAAAAGCATTCGGAGGGGTCCAGGGGGTTCGCCCCCTGGCGAGGAACGTCAATACTTTTTGGGTTCTACTCACCAAATTGAATACTTGTCTACGACTTGGACGACGAATAGCTGTGAGGCTTTCCACTCCAAATGTAATCAAATGTTTCACGAAAGTCATCCGCACATCTTCAAACTTATTGAAGCACTCTAGGACATCAAGACCATGACTTACGAAAAAAATGCGGTCCAAGCACGGATAATCAGAAGAAATCTGAACATAGAGGATTTCAATGGCAGCAGATGCTTGCATACTCTTTGTGCAAGATCAATCGCATCGATGTCGTCAGAGCTTTGTCCTTCAAAATTCCCGCCATTGTCGGTCGCTAATTTATGTATAATGTTTTGACGATTCGCGATTTTCCATGAGGCTTTTGGGGTTTGAATCAGTTTGCCTCCTCGTGGTGAACCATAGGTAGCGCTAAACGTACGGTATATACAGCATTTCCTAATCAAATTAAACCTATTGAGAAAATAAGTGAAATGAAGTACCTATAAGATAGGTACCCTGCAAATTGCGGATAGATACAATCGTACCTGTCGTGGAAAGAAGTTGACAAAATGCAAATTCTATGAATTTTACGTATAGGATTATCGAAGTGGAGCTCACTTTAGTAGAATAGGGAACAAGTGGGTAAGTTTGAGGAATTTCTAACTGTTGGATGTGAGTGGATACCTAGTTACTCGTCACGCCTGCAGAAACAGGTGCCTGGTACCAATAATTAAGGGGAGTCCATACGGGGGTACATTCGTCGTTTGGAAAAATTTTGTTTTTGAAAAGAATTCATTCGTTTTGGAAAAAGTTTTATTTGGTCTGGGAAAGGTTTAATTTGATATGGAAATGCTATAAGTACAAAGAGTTAGTAAACCCTCAGTTGGCTGTGGCACGGAGTTTGTACATAACCGCACTGAGTGTATCCATTCCTCATAGAACATGAAATGGTAGCAGATTTTGTTCTGGGAAGATCACTCAAATTTGCAGGTGTTAGAATCTAGAATTCCCTCCCATTGCCTACATAATCAGCCACAGGCATGGAGGGAGCAAACCTAGCTAACCTGTGGGCCTTCATCATCCAGAGCATTGTACTCAACAAACATGATTTTTCTTGACCAACACACTGCTAAAACAAGTGCAAAATCCTTAAACAGACTGAAAAAAAATCTTCACTTGTCCTGGTAGGGTTACATAATTCCGAAAAAAGTTCACACAGACGGCGAGTATAAGGGACTTTATCTAACAATCCAGTTCCCTCGAAATAACCCGAGAACCGCGCCTGAGAGCTGGTACCATTTGCTCCGTCCCACTTTCAAAGCGACGCATCTAACTTGCCTCTCAAACCGGATTTTATTTGAATGGATTTTTTTGCGCGGTTCACGGAGGAGCTTCACGTTCGCGAGCGACGATCCTAGGAGTTTGAAATAAAAGAGAAAAAACGAACTTCATCTATAAAAAAGAAGAAAGATGAAGCCCTTGAATTGGGAAAAGAAGTGCCTATCTAAATAAAGAGCGGGACAGAAGACCTCTATGGTTCTACAGCCAGATTATTGGAATGATACATTTTACTCATTTAAGTACCGAAGATGAAAAATTGTCTATGCAACCTACAAATATGGGATTCTAGCTCAGAGGAGGGGAGCTAGTAAACAGAGATGAAAGCTACGGCTGGGGGGGGGCTAACAAGAGTTTACGTGAGCGCATTCTGTGTTCATAAACGGTACTTACTAAGCCTAACCAACTCCCTGGAAAAATCTGTAGATTCAACCAGAGCACCAGAGAGGCTAGTGCTTACCAAGCTGGCAGGTACACGAATGACCCCCTCGGGCGGACGGAAAAGTGGTGATGCCGGGATAACAAAGGGCGGAAGGAGCCCACCCGAAGGTTAGTTGAAGGAGTGTTGAGCGGAAGGGAGGCGGAACTGTCGATTCAGTCGCTAATAACTGGATTGTACTGCTCTTAGTCATTTAAATGATAAAATCTCGATCTGGAGGGAAGGGAGGGAAAACTGCAAATCATTATATTGGATTTAATCATTTCTGTACGGTGCGTGCGTACCAAAAGGAAATAAATTAAAAGAAAAGCACCAAAACCCAGTTGTAACAAAAGAGACCACGCGGTTTAAAGTATTGATATATGGGAGGCCAATGCCGGAATAACGTGTATATTTTAAGTTCGTGATTGGGTACATCCGAATCGCTTTACGTTGTCTAGGGGCTTTCTGTTCTGTCGGTTTTGACTGAACAGATTAACACAACTGTGACAGGAGCGCAGGCGCATCTGCACCCCCTGGTCAAAATGAAAAAGGTATCTGATAATAAAAATATTAAAAGCATAATATTGTCACACAGTTATCCAATTCTTCCCCGTGAATCTCCTTTGAAGAGCAGAAAAGTTTCAAATTCACGCACCAAACACAGCCTCAGGATGGGTGAGAGGATGGTGGAGTCGTGAGTTTGGGGAGAGGGGGTTAGGGATCATTGTCGGAGCACGATTCAGCCATGCTCCTAAATGGGACACAGCGTTTGATTTTATCTGGTTCATAAAAATGAACCAATGAGAGTGCCCGAAGTTTCAGGGAGCACACCTAGTCGCCCACTCACCCATTACAATACGTGCATCTAATCACCAAAACACACTCTTATTCTATTACTAGTTGATTGTCCCCAACCCTTGTAACTGGACTGGGTTAGCTGTGATGATGAATACAGTACGAGTAAGTGCTACAAAACGTGAGTTCACTATGTTATCTGTGGAGTAAAGACTGGTTATTCGCGAAGCAGTTCGCCAAATGCCACTATTGACAGGAACGCAACAAACCTCGAAGGCAACCTGGAATCTTTCCATGATTCGCAAGTTCAATCCTCAGTAGATTGTCTCTGCGGATATGAGGTAAGTAATAAACGTTTCTGCTTCCCCTGCCTTCTTAGCAGCAATATACGAATGAAGCTTGGGTTAAAGATGGAATAGGGCTTTCACATCCTCGGTGGTTCTTGCTGGGTAACTATGAATTTCAAGTGTTACAAAACACGGTTTTCTGAAGTTTGACAATCATTCCAAAGTTTTCAGTTTTTTAGGTAGTTGATCCCCTTTGCATATTGGTCGTTGAAATTTGTATTAGACAGAGAAAAGCACATTTTTGTAACACTTCTTTTGTGACACTTTTGTGACACTTCGTGGTCGTCCCTTACAGGCTCGGTGGACCCCCGAGGTTTCGATCGGCGACAAACCGCCTTGTAAATTGCGTAACTTTTATTCGAAACTAACTGGACCAAAGTTTACGAACTTGGCTAGAAATCATACATCAATCCCGCAGACAAGTAAAGATTGGTGTTCACGGAGTTATATCTATGATGAAATCATTCAACTGTCTTTGGACGGATAGAAGTCCATTACTAGACATGGAGATAAGAGCTCAGCTCAAGGTTTTTGCAGCTAATTTCTTTCGTTTAGATGTAACGTGTTGAAATATACATCAGGATTTTCTATGACATCTAGTAAACAAGAAAGGACTTAAAAGGGTTATTCCAAAACAGAAAAAATAAACCTAAATGAATGTAATAATTTGAACAGATGTTTGATTCGATGCTCCCATTCTAAACACCTTGAAACGTAGAACAAGAAATTTCGAAGGGTTGTTAAAAATCGATTTTTCTTGGTCGATTACAAACGTTCATTAATGAAAACAATAAAAAACAATCGGGGTGGGTCGCTGTTGTGATTTCAAGGGACGTCAAATTTGAACGGATGAAAATTTGGTGTTGAATTGAGAAATTTGGAACATGTGAATTCTGAACGGGTGAACTAATTTGGGAGAGTTGAATTTAGATTTTGGAACGTGATGGTGATTTCAGTATTTCTTTGATTTCTTTTATGACACTTCTAACATTCGAAACCATTAGAGACTTAGTTATGTACCTAAGCTTTACTATAACCAATCCATATTTAAATATCAAAAACGTGTTGCTAATACGTTGTAACTTGGTGCAATAAATCATTTTCAAAAAAAAAAAAAAAAAATTTCTATGAAGGGGCGACAAAGGGACTGCGGAGCAAGATCACCCAAATTAATTTCAGGCGTCAGCTACGACACGTAGCTTACAACTTATTTGTACAGGAGCAGGGGTTCCGAGGAGCCCAGCTGCACTGTAAGTATGATGGAGCAAGAAGAGTAGCTAACTCCTGTGAATTTAGGACTAAATTTTAAAATGCAAAGTGGGTTAGGACAGAGTGGCAGAATCAAGAGAGAGGATACGAATGAGTCCCCTTTGGCTGGTCCGGGCTTATCTATACGGGTGTTCTGGTGCCCGTGTAAAATTGCCCAACCCCTATAATCCTCCACTCTAGGGTCGTCCTTCTTCGGTTTATTGTTAACCACATGTTACATTACGATTGTTAGGGCTTCTCCTAACATTCG
Source organism: Creontiades dilutus (assembly GCA_031894815.1). NCBI lineage: Eukaryota > Metazoa > Arthropoda > Insecta > Hemiptera > Miridae > Creontiades > Creontiades dilutus. Next base: position 155,135 of record JAVIWC010006977.1, on the reverse strand, counting down.
CCTTTAACGCTATGACTGAGTTGATACTAGAACGAGATACTGGCTACAACCCCTAAGATTAGTGGATGCTACATAACTCTAATTATCTGCAGGCAGCTGATTAGCGTACGAGGGCTATCTGATACAGAAATAATAAAACTTTATATAATAGTTTTCATGTCATTCATTTTGCCATCAATTGCGGGTATAGAGGTTGAGTAACATAAGATAGGAGGATTCGCGAATGCTGTTACTATAACGAGGTCGTTGTGCGTGTCTAAATATCACGGTTTGATTCTGTAGCACAGTTAGCACGGGACGACGAATGTTGAAACTGAGAAACCCTGACAATGATCGCATGCCACGGTAGATGTGTGCTTCCTCTGTCACTCCCGTTCTGATATTTCTTAAATTATTTCATTATCCACTATTTCAGTGAAAAACTCGTTCGCAAGTTGTGGACTACAGTGAATCATTCATATGAAAAAACGCTGCAAATTCTTTCACTGCGGTTTATTATTCATTTGGCTTGCATTCACTAATTCAATAATCGCTCTACCACCTGTGAAACACGCACACTCCAAAGCTTGGTAGAAATTCAAATCATGAATGCAACCAAATGAAAATAAACATCTATAATTAAGTCATCACTCGTATAGCGTCAAAACTTCCCCAAATCAAAATTTAAACGATGTACACAGAGGTAGACTGATGCAGAGGAGGCACACAAATATGATCAACTGATAAATCCAAATAGGTATTTTGGTTGAGAACAGATTTACGTGCTCTATGCATATCTTCTGAAATTCAATAATCGCTCTATCACCTGTGAAACACGCACACTCCAAAGCTTAGTAGAAATTCAAACCCTTACATGCATGATTTTTTTTATTCTCATGAAAAAAATCTGAGAGGTACAAATCGGACTCAAGATAACGGGAAAAATATAGAAAAAATTCCATCGACTTTTTTTTTCGAGAAATTCATGAAAAACTGAAAGATGCCTGTAGGCATCTTTGTGCATATGGAGAACTTCACGAAAAACTGAAAGACGCCTGTAGGCATCATCATGCATACCGGGAGGGATGTTTTAGTAAATATAGTAATCACTTACATTGAATTATTCAATACGTATAAGAATTTAAATTTACTTATATACATGAGTTATAGTTATTTTTTGAAACATCTGACATTGATCATTCAATTTATGAGCTTGACAATTTTTTCATCGGATTAGGTATGGTAATTCTTGAAACACGATATGCCTTTCGTTAAACACAACTAAACTTCACATTTCTCACAATAACCACAAGTTTGGCTATTGCAATTTTGCATCCTGCACCTCACAGGGGGGGGGGGGTCATGACGCAGACTGCGTCATTAAAATTCTTGGGGGGTCCCAAAAAATTGGGGGGGGGGGGGGGGCAAAGTTGATTGAAACAGTGTTTAACGTGACAACATTTAAAAATATATTACATCATTAGAACGTAAATAATAATGAACCTAGTAATCTAAATTAATTTAAATATGGTTTGTTTTTCTATCTGAAAATGTATAAATGACAATTACAGTGCTGGAATATTGTCCTTGATTTGGGCGCCGGCACCCGGCATGGTTTTCAATACCTACATAAATCTTCTTTTAGTTTTAAATAAAATTAGGGGTGCTTACGAGTATTTTTTATATTTTTGTTTTGGGGAGGGGATACCAACTGGTACATGGGGGACATTTTCGTCTTCATCTTCATCCTCACTATCTAAAAGTGCTGACAAAATATGGAAAAGCTCTGATTTAGAGAGTTTTTTCCTCTCCTTATTTTTGATGAGGTAGAAATTGTTGCTCCCATCCATACTCGAACCCTCTACGCCAGATGCACGATGGTGCCCACAGGAAACAAAAGTAAAACTACGAAAATCCGCTCGACAAAATCAAAAAATCAAAAACTAACAATCACTGCCTAAAATACACCCCTTGTCCGTAATGAAACAATTTTTTTTAGCCGAAAATATACGATTTTCAGAATGTAAAAGCAATGAGCAACAGGGCCTCTTGAGGTAAAAAATGAGACTGCTGCTTTTGTCAATATAACCTTGTTTATCAACGTTTGGAAGCAAGGCCCAGCGTACAAAACTTTCCAGTCCCTTTGACACATGTTGGTGCCTATAGGAAAGGAGAAATAGTTTGAAAATCCCTTAACAGAATGTTCTGAGAGCGTGAAATATAATAAGATGCCTGCAGGCATCACGATGCAACAAAGGGTTATCTTGAACCGTACTGCTGATACGCCATTTTGAAAAAAAACTTTTGTAGGGAGTGAGGTATACACTACTATTTTTTCCCTTCTTGAGCCTCCAACCTCCATGGGAATCGCCGCTCAAGTCTTTCAATTTAGGTGAGTGGAACAGCACAAAATTAGCGTAACTTTAGCTACAGTGAATACTAAGGTTTCCTTGCCAAAATCTCACTTGCTACAAGCAGATCTCACTCTCCTATAATTGGAGGGGCTATTGGCTGGATATTATAGGGAGTGAGAGATTAAGGAGTGAGGTTATAGGCTTTCATCGCCTTTACAGGTCACAAATCAATTGAAACTGGTTGTCCCAAAATGTTGTCAACTGTTGTCAAATGTTCCAACAACTACCTACAGTAATTGTCAACAAGTGCGATCAAGTTTCACTTGCCACAGTCAGAATGTTGTTGGAGTAGGGAGTGAGAGTTAAAAAACCCACACCTGCTGCCTCCAGGGATGGTTTTCCTTGTAGAACTGACTGGGAAGGTGTAGGCAAAATCCAACCACCAGCGTTTGGACCATCTTGAATAAAGGATGCCAACAAAACAGAAGCAACTTCATAAACACCCTTTCCTGTCAGTTGGGGGCTTCTTTTCAAAACGTTGTAGGGAGTGAGGAAAAATCGTGTGACACTGAAATAATGGGCTGATAAGGCTACTTGATTTGATCCAATTTTTTTCCTGAGGCGGATATCCATTGTAGATGGTATGTTCTTTCATAGTATAAGTGGATATAACAGCCCCAATAAATATGAGTAGTGACGATGGAAGTTGTATACCTTTCGTTAGTGACAGCAGTAGGGAGTGAGAAATACGTACTTGGATATTTTCTCCTGGGAACTGTAGGCACAAATTTAACATGTTTTTCCATGGAACATGTACATCCACATAGGAGAACATTTTAAAACACTTTCAAAACTGTATTTAGTTGAGATTTGACGGCAATGCTGATCAGTGATATAAATGTGACCGAAATTTTGAAATGACACATAATTTAATATATTATTACACATATTATGTGTACATAATACATGCGATCACTGATTGGCCATTCTACAGTACTTTTACGCCGAATCGAATGGTCATACTTTAAAATCGCCCAATCTCTAAGAAAACGGTAGTGGCCCTTGTTTCATCGGGGAGCCTCCTAATTAGAGGTAAGTGAGGAAAAATTGCGATGTCGAATTAATTGTTTTTGGTGCAAGTCAACTTTTGATGAAAACCGTTGATTTCCACTCTAACGTTTTACGACTCAAACGTGATTTCCTCAAGCAAATCACGCTGTTAAAATGTTTTTTCTTATACCATTTGAAACCTGAGATTCTGAGGAAGTTTTTTCCGAGGAGTGTCCGACGATTGACCTCCATTATAACAAAGATTATTACAGAAGAAAAGACGGTGATTTTAACAAAATCGTCAAATTTGAATGTCCCTCCATTTTGGTTTATTATTCAATAATAAACCATTGTAATCGTTCTTGAAAAAAAAATTATTTGTTTTTGGTGCAAGTCGACTTTTGATGAAAACCGTTGATTTCCTCAACCAAATCACATTGTTAAAATGGTTTTTCATATACTTTTTGAACGCTGAAAATTTCATGGTTTACGTTTCAAAGGGTGTAGAATCCAAATCTGCATTAAAAATTTTTCCGTCCGTACGCCGTACGCACGATTTCTCCCAAACGGCTGGAGCAAAAAATCTGAAATTTTCAGGAAAAATCCATGTTGGTCCGACAACGCCCCAATTCTTTAGCCAGCACTCTCACTTAATTTAAAGTGCCCTTTAAGGGTTGTCAAAGTTTTGTAAAATCCCTAAAAACCTCAAAAAAGTCAAGGCGGCCTAAATTTTGACTTTTTTTGAAGAACTTTCCATTAGGAATCAAATGAGCCCCTCCACAGGTCCGTAGCTCAAACCATTCCCGATGTATGGCCCGATTTATGGTGCCAACATTGCATCCACATTCACTACATCACTAGGTTACTGCGACCAAAACAAACAACAGCGTTTTTTTTTATCGCAGTAACCTAGTGATGTAGTGAATGTGGATACTGGAGTGAACTCCTTTTTTCACCGGCTTGATAAGGCTGAAAAAGTTGAATTTTGTATCAAACACATAGCAAATTTGACGCTCTTTCCAACGGCATTTTCGGATTTTATTTTGCATGAAAATTGAGGGAGTTGAGTAGGTACGTTTTACTAGATGAAAAAAATCTTAATAGTGAAAAAAGAAGGATTTTTAGTCGTATTAAGAAAAAATCTCTAGGAGGCCTTTTTTGTTGGAATCGAGTCCCAACTAACAAGTAGTTTGGCCCACAGTTAGTGTAGACACCCTGCATAACTTCTGTTAATTAAACAATAAAAATTTCAAAGATATAAAGATGAAAGAATTTGTTGATATTTCGAAAGAATCTTGGTCAAAAATTAGAAGAAAAGGGATTCACGAGTATTTTGACAGGGCTTGCATCTTGTTGTGATAATCGTCACCATGATGGGGTTACTCAATCATTGATGTTGAATCCAGGTGGACGATTCGATCCCAGTAGCCAAAAATGTCCTCTAACTGTACTAAAAGTCCATCATTTGTAGGCTGTGTGATCTTTTTTAAAACTTTAACGCGAAATATTCATTAAGTGGTTGAGGGTCCGTAAGCCGTATGAGGGCCTGCGGAGCTTTACTGGCCGCGGTTGTGATTGGTTTATTGATGCTATGTGATTATTATTATTATTATGCAAGTTCAGTTGTACGGCTTTTCCGAAATAGCAGCTTGTTGATTGATGTTCTGTGCAATTTTTACAAATCAATTGATATATACAATCTACGTGATTGGCAATCAGAAGCGTCCTGGTATCAGAAGGAATATATGTATATGGGTAACATACAATCTTGGACATGTTCAGAACACCCCAGGACGGCCGATAACCAACAACAGCAATGGCAAACGAACAACGGACGGATATAATATGATTTAGATTCTACTCACCTGAAAGTGACTAACTTTGAGGCGAAATATTTTGGTTTTTGGTATACTCAGACATGAGCGTGTTACTTAAGAAATGGGAAACTTGAATGTGAAACAGCACTTGAAAAATAATACTACAAATAACATTAGGGTTTGTACAATCTTGTACTTTAGGTGATCTTTGACATTCTCAAGTTTGAATATTTCACCCTGGGTTCTTCATTTGACGTAGTTGCCCACGTATTTGCTTCTCCTAAATGTAGAGCGAGCTAAGCCAATTTATCTATAGATGTTTAGCACTGTGTCAATAACAGCCCTGAATGTAAAATTCAACATCTGTATGGACCAATGAGGTTCACATTACAAAATGAATTAATGAAATGAATAAAGTGAAGAAATCGTCAGCCGAATTGGGTGTGACGCCTACAAAACACGAAGGGCATTTTGAAGTGTTTTTTTTTATAATCTTGAAACATGTTGAGAACAAGCTTATTTCAAAGTTTCGCGAGACAGAAATGCCGCGGGACAAGCTCCGGACTGCATGAATTATTAAAGGTCAGTGGACATGTTCTGCTTCGCTCTTTCTGTAGCTGATAGAATTATGATACGATTGTGTTGAAATTGATACGATATTATTAGGTTTTCCGCGACTATCTTTCAAATTTTAGCGCAACAGACCACTAGAATAGATTAGTGTGCAATGAAACTTTCATTGGAAAATCTACGTTCTAAATTCTTTCCTTGAAAAGTATCATCAAATTCTGGTAAAAACTAGAAATTAAGCTGGTTACAAGGATATCACGTTCGCTCATCCGCAGTTACTAGTAAGATACTATAGAGTTGAAATTGGCATGAAATTATCAGACCGTTTTAGCAAGATGAAACTATAGATCCAGAAAAAATTGTGTATTTTACATTTCTTCAAACTAGGATGAGAACTGTGGGAATTAGTCTTTTGGCAGGGATCTGTGGTCACGTGGGCAGACAGACAGACACAATCGACAGCACGCACGAACAGCGAGCAAAACGCTAGTGGAAATTTTGATTTTGGGGGAAAAAATAATTTTCATCAAGTGAAAACAGCATCCACTTGGAAGCAATGAAGTGAAACAAAACCTTGAAGATTTAAAAAAAAAATCATACCTTCAACCCAACGTTGAAGATCCGAACTGTTTATTGTAATTGAGTAAAGAAGTAAGTAATAGTTAGAAATATGCAAATGAAATACATTGAAAATGTACTAAAATAAGTTGAAAATGTTGGAATTTCAATCGACAAATTATAGTGAGAATGGATGTTGATGTAGGGGTCTCTTAGAATTGAGTAATACCATCCAACCAAGATTTAACATAATGCAGATATCTACCACCATTGAGAGGAGAAACTGTCAAACACAAACCTGTTCAGATGAAATCCCAAACGAGGACGCGGTAGGTCGGCACGTGATCCAATTATCGTGTTCGAAGAGGACGAAGGTGAAACTGAAATATTGAAACTTGAAAGAATTCGGGATTCTGGGGAGAAAAGAAATTGGGGAACGACCGACAGCGCGCGAACGGCGAAGGCGGACTGAAGAGAAGCGAAGAGACTTTTTAGTGAGCTGGCGACTTAACGCGGAAGGGGGTTCCGTGGAAGGGATTCGTAGGTGTGGGGAGGAGGGTCGAGCGAACGGCCAGGGTCCGTATGGAAGTCGCGTGGGGCCGAGGAAGGTGGTCCTAGAGCAGAGGCTGAAGATCGGTGGTAATTCCAGGAGGAGGCATGGCATTGGAAAACGAGCCAGGCAACTCAGGGTTCGTAGAGGCGCCATTAATTTCCATGAAGCTGGACACTACATTGGTATACTTGATTTATTTATTTTTTATTAAAAATAGTACGGGCATAAGCCCAATAGTAAAGGGATATATTATATCATAACGATCTTTGAAAGAGAAAGCGAGAGATAGTAAATCACAGTATATAAAGACGAGCTTATCAGAGTATATCGACGTTTCAGGGGGTGGTAACGCTGGGCGGGTGGAATTCTCGCCCCCGTCTCCCAGGGCAACCGACCTGCTCCCCCTCCCCCCGACCCCGCCAGTGAAGGAAGGAGGCCCCAGCGGGGGGAAGCGTCTCCCAGGGCAAGCGACGTGGTCCTCTCCTCGGGGATTTGGGATATACGATTTTTTGACTTTGCATATTGTTATTATACTCCCTCATTGTGTTATTCACCTATTTCTTTTTTCACTTGCGTAGCTGGGCCATTAAACTAGTATAAATATAACAATAAACCAAGCCATGGTTACAATATTCCCAAATGCAAGAAATTTATTTCTCTCCAAATCTGTGATCAAGAATACATTCGAAATATCAGACTTACTTTCTATTCTTCTATTTGTGAAATTTCTCTTCAAAATTAATTGACAATATAACAATAAATATGTATAAAAATAAAATATAACAGATGCAAAAACACTTGAACAAATTACATCTAAAATAACCGAATCCACAACTCAGTTCACCATAACCAGTGCTCCCAACCAGAGCCACTACTCATCTCGCAGACAACGGAGCCTCGCCCTGAACGCCGTGGGCGTCAACACCAACAGACCTGACGAGTCAGAATCAGGGAGTCGGTTGAATGACTCCTGGATCCGAAAGACAGGATGACAGGGGAATGCCGCATATAAAATGTCTGCATCTGTCTCGTGGCGTACGGAGGAGCATACAATTTGAGCTATGACAGGAGGAAGGGGCAATCAGTACGTCCCGATACCAAGCCATGGAGGAACACCACGTCTGCTGGTCGGCGGCGACTATCCAGGGAACCAAGCTTACTCTCCTTCAGCGCCTCTCGATAGCTATAGTCCTCCCAACTCTTCCCGCCCTTGAACGATGAATAACGTAACGCTCCCCTCTGAACCCTCTCCAAAGACTCCTTAGGCTCCCTTGCCCTAATCCATATATCTGAAACCTGTAGGTAAATATAATTGACAACCACAGGCAAACATATCTGTCACCTACACCACACAAGGCGAATGAATGGGAGGAACGTCGAGCGGGCGGGTCCTTATGGAAGTCGTATTTGTTGCTAATAACTCCCAAACGATGCATCTTTAGAAACATTTTATTCTGTTCTAAATTGATGGAGAAGGCCTGAAATCGGATTTGGAAAACTTGAAAATAGGCCAGGAAACATAGGGTTTCCAGCGTCATAAATTCACAGACAGCTGGAAATGGTCTCATATTCTTTTCATATTAAAATAATATTTTAAAGCTGTCAACAATTTCCCACTTGTCCTATGTGAGGGGTGTCCGGACAACCTCGAAATTGTAGGACTTATAAATAATTTTGCTGGTAATAACTCACAAACGATGCATTTTTATAAACATTTTACTTTGTCTCAAATATAACTACATAAAATTTTGCTTCAAATGAGTGCCTTATGTTTGAAATTACGTCTCATCCTGATAAATGAATGTTTATATAACTCAATAACTACAATAACTTGTCCCTACTAACTGGTATCGTCCATGATGTCCCTCTAGCTCCAAAATTTAATAAATGTAGATGTATGGGTAATTCCATACCCTGACAGACTCGAAATGTACCGACCCCTCCGATTTTGTTCGTACTTGGTGTCTTCAACCCACATCAACTTCACCAACCGAAAAGTCCCAATCTTGGATGTTGAGATCAATTCGAATAAAATACCGCATACTGAAGCAGTTAAATACTTGGGTTTGACACTTAACTCCAAATTGAACTGGAATAAACACATAGAAAAGAAGATAGAAGAACTTGAAATCAAGTAGAGAAGGATGTATTGGCTAATGGGAAGGAATTCCCATCTCTCTCTTCACAACAAACTGCTTATATATAAGCAGATCCTTCGCCCTATTTTGGACCTATGGAATACTGATCTGGGGCTGTGCCAAGAAATCAAATATTGAGAAAATCCAAACCTCTCAGAATAAAATACTGAGAAGTATAGTTGGAGCCCATGCGAAACGATGATATTAGATTTGAGGATGGAGACAGTCTATGAAATGATTGCAAAATACGCAAGGAAGCATGAACATCGCCTCCGCAAACATTAGAACCCGGAGATGCTCTACGTTTTGGACAACGAAGGTGAAATCCGACGTCTCAAGCGGAACAAACCACTGGATTTAGTTGTGCTGCGTGAATCGAACTCAGTGCTACTTAATCGAGCTATAAAATGTTATTATGTGAAATTGCTAGATGAAATGTAAGTATTTGATTTTTCAGTTGGAATTAATAAATCACGAAAAAGAACTTGGTGTAGTTGCTTTCTTTAACGATTAAAAAAGGCCTGCCAGGTCAGCTCCTCCAAAAATGAAAAGTTTTGGAAGCTATAGCAGTATGATATTTTGACGATTTTTTCGATTTTTTATTACCTAAACATGGTTTTTTGACTATATCTTCGGTTTTAATCGATTAAATTAAGCGTACGCGGTCTGATTTTCTTTGTAATAAAGTAAAGAACGCAACGGACCCTGCAGAAAGCCGGTATGAGCGTCCGTTTTGTTTGTCGGGCGGTTAACGTCCGCAAATCTTAAAAACGCGATTTCTCCCGAGTCGCTCACTAGAATTAGGCGTTCGAGGTCTTGAAATGTTTTTAATTACTTGTTTTACAATGCCCCCGACAGGTTTTGTGCGTAAATTTCATTTGACGGAGTTATAACGATTTTAAGGGCCATTATTTCACTTTATTTCGCCTTCTTTCGATGTAAAGCTTAATTCTACACTTGCCATTATCGGAGCCAAAACATAGATATGTCGATATTATCGAATGTCTGGCATCGATGGCAAAACATCGTAATATCGGAGCCAAACATCAATATTTCGATAATATCGATGTCGATGTCCCATCCCAAATAGAGACCTCACCGCCAGAACTGCTCAAATACCAAACACCGAAACAAAAAACTTAAGATGTAACTGTGAACAGGTGGGTCATTCAGGTAGGTAACACTTGGGTCAATCACCGAAATTTCGAAATTTGTTCAATGCTAACTGAAATTTTCAAAACCAAAATGCCTTGGTGGAATCTTCGCTCTTCATGAGAGGTGTATACGGTTTTTTTTACCCCCCTTCGATACTCAAAACCTTTGAAAAATAGCAAGTTTTAGAAAGGACAGGACATGTTGTTGTTGATGTTGTAATTTTCGTTGAAATTCACCTTCATTGTTTTTCTGACGGATTCAGAGAGCATGACCGGAATCTTTTATCGTACGGCCTTATAGAACCCGCCCGACCTCAAGATTGATGGCACCCCCGAAAATATACGAGCCGGTGCGACGAACCAAAATGAAATAACTAACGGCAGTGGAGGCTATTAAGAGATTAATTTTCTGTCGTTTGGGATCAGACAAGTCAGCAGTGAGGTCTATTTCAATGCCATCAGCCATCTGTTAGAAGATTGAGGGAAAATCCAGTCGGAAACCGCCATGGTCCTTGCGGTGAGGCACAACTCATTTTGAGTAATTATTTTCAGTAATGAAGCCAAGAAACCACCCGAAAACAAAATGGATAGCCAACTTAGGTATGGCACATAGCTTCCCGTCTGTACGAGCGTGATTAAGTGCTGATTTAAGTGGATTGTACGGTGATAAATCGCAATAATTTTAATACAAATTTGGAGATGCAAGATTTATGGAAATATGATCGTACCGACTTTGAAGAGGGCCCTCTGCCACCGACTCCGCAGCCGAGATGTCTTCTTTGATGATTTTCTCTGGCATTACGCGATAACACCCGCGAGCAAGGGATGGATGCACATACAATATTTATGTAGTACCTAGGTGAAATTTGGTTTGGCGTGAAAGGATGAAAATAATTTGGAAAATACGTGATGAGAGGTGAGGTGACGCGCGTCGGGTCAGGGCCCGGAATGAATATGATGAGCTGTGGGAACGCGTACCTAGGCAAAGAGGGTGATGACGGTTCCGAACGCACTCTAGCGGGATTTCGTCCAACCAAGAACCTTCTTCCAGCCTTCCCCGTTGTCAATTGTTATTTTTTACTTTGTTGTTATTTGTTTACAATCCGATTTGTGAACCAGACCAGACGGTACTCGCACACATTCAGACGCATGTTCATGGATGAAGCAGCTGAGCGCCTTCTTTTTCTTGGTATCGAACTGCTGATTTCATACACCGCAACATAATTAAGTCATTAGCTAAGGAAGCTATGCTTATTATACTACAAAGTGCGTTTAGTTATTATTATTAAATTCAAATAGTGACGCACATTTTACCATTTTCATGTATATGGGTCATTCTTAGCAAAACGTAAATGCGGAGTGCTTTTTTGAAAGCATTACTAAAGTTGTTTTTTTTCCACAAATTTGTCATGATTCTTTCATTTATGGATACACATTGAAAAAAAGGTACCAGCAGCGCATCAGCTGCTTATTTTTTTTAAAAATAATTTAAAAAATGTGTGAGTTCCGATGACATGTTTGGGTGAGTCAATGACCAAAATGAATTAACCAATGACATTAACCGTGACACAATGCCAGTTATCCATCCGTTGTTGTTCAATTGACCAAATTTGGTTACTATCAACCACCTTACGCTCGTGGAGAGCATCCAGGCGCAACTGAAAATTTGCATGCATTTTGCAGAGACAAGTGTCTCTATCTTTCACATTGGAGCCACCACCCAGAAAAAACGGGAGCGACAAAAGGTGGAATACGAAATTTCGAATGAAGAGGACTCGTTCAATTTCCTGTGTAGGTCGACTAAGTCTCCCATGAGCAATCGTTTTTGTTTTTTCTCACCTGATTTAGTAAAGCAATATTTTTTCCCTGGGAGGCACTTGGAATTTTCATCATCCTCCAGAAACTACACATTGCTTTGTTTCCTTCTAACGAACTGAAGATCTGGAAAGCGAAGATTCTCTAGAATTATTATCAGCGTTCATTATCATCCTCAAAGAAATCACATTAGCACACTCAGTGACGAGACCATACTTTTTGAACAGTTTCCCAACCCCTAGAATGATTTTAACTCGAGGTTCTAATTGTGAAATTCTGTGAAAAAACTTGAAATGGGAACAATTTCTTCAGACTTTAATTGAAATAAATATGAAGTTTCGCCAAGATGTCATTGGGCCACTCAGGTTTGTCATTGGTTCACATTGTTAACAGTGACCCAATGACAAGTGAACCAATGACAAAACACGAGTTTTCCTGTAATATCTTCGCAAGATATGGTTTTTTCACAAAACTGATGGTACCATTAAAAAAAGAAGCATCTAATGAGTTCGGACAATATAAAATAAAGGATAATATGATGACTTACGAATGGATTAATCGATGCGGACCGATGACACTAAGAAAAAATACGCAAACGTCTTCGCACTCGCACGACACTCTCAACGCCCCGGATTAGACTGAATTGCGCAACAAATAGTGACGGATTGGTGAGAAGATGTCAGGTTACGAACTACTCCCCTATTCTCACAAAAAGTCTTAAAGAGCTGGATTTTAAGAAACCCCTCAGCGTGAACTAATGACACATTCTTGGTGGGACACTCCTGTGGCACCCTATTTCGAAATCAAGTAATAATTTGAAAATGTTGATACACAAGTTTCTTAAACAGCAGAATTTCCTTGAAAAAGTGGTGGGTCGAAAGACTAGGTAATTACTGAACGGAAGTAGATGTGATCATTCCAAGTAGACAATGTCTGGATGGGGACATGGTGAACCAATGACATTTTCGGTATTATTTTCAAATTTTTATATAGAAATAATGAATTTATATTTCTTTAAATATGCGGAGCAAGTAGAGCGCAGAAAAACCTATCGGAAACACATTAGTTTTTGAAAAAAAGAGACCCCTGAATAGGTAAAATAGCTCTGGACGTCCAGATTTACGTTTTGCTGAGAATGACCCATATGGGAAATTGGCGACATTATTGGACTTTCCCCCAGTGGATTTGATCTCCATTCACAAAACGATCCTATGTACGAGTATGTGGCTGAAGAAAAAGTGTAGGATTAGATTTTCTAATCGGAACCTACCTATGAAATTTTGTATGTTCAGATGTGTCTGAAATGGTTTTGGATCATGAAGAGGTTTTCGGTGTTTGGGTCATTACCTCTTGAAAACCACACTAGACTCGTATTCAACGACCGCAGAAAACGGGACCATCAGGGGCGTAACGTACACCCCCGCAAACCCCGCGATGCGGGGGGGCCCGGCCTACAAGGGGGCCCGGAGACAGGGCCGCTATAGCAAAATTAATTTTTATTATTTTTTTTTTTAAAGAATAAAGCGGAACTAACGATACACAGAAAAATTCCGTTATGAAACATCGAGTTTATAAACATCAACGGTAATGTAGGTTCATTGATCAATCATCTTTTGGTTTTATTTATAACCAGGTGAGGAAGGGTGTAAAGTAGCTAAGGTGTCAGAGTTGCGAAGGCGCGTACTAAGGATGGGACATCGACATCGATTTTATCGAAACATCGATGTTTTGCTTCGATATTACGATGTTTTGCCATCGATGCCACATGTTCGATGATATCAATATATCGATGTGTTGGCTCCGATAACATCGGTTTGGTTTACTCTTTGGTTCACAGAAACAATGCCATCTAGTTTGCTTGCTACCTAACGTGGAAAAAGAGAAATATTAAAAATTCTTTCAACTGCCGTAGTATTAGCGAATTTTCAAAGAAAAAGAAACTACTTATTGTTCTCGGACTAAAATTTTTGCATCAAGATCCGTTTTAAAGCATTTTAAGTCCACTGTCGGACACCAAGAACACATTCCAGACGATAACTCGCGATAAAATTAAGATTAAAACTCAAATTTGCACAAAAATCTACCCAGGCTTTCAAATGAGCAGGTTTAAGGGCATTTCAAATGGGGAAAGTTAGCCGAAAACCCCCAAGCAGGTGACTTTCTTTTATAAAGGTTTTTTTCACGCTGAACACCACGGTGAACTCGGATTGGAAATATTTCAATCCGTTCAAAATAGAGCAGTTTGAAGATTATAAAACAAGGTAAATTGGCAAAATTCGCCAAAGAAAAAATAAATAAATACAAATTCTTCAGCTTTCAAAAATTTTGAAATTAAAATGAAATATGGGTATCACAATTCAGAAAATAAAATTGTCGGTTTTTGCGTAATTCTTCCTCCTGCAAAACTAGTTACTTTGAAAATTTGCCCATTCCGTCATGCTGCACCTGGCAGACTTGGCGTTGGTCTTTTAAAACGCCACCGCTTACTTGGAGACATCTTTATGGAATATTCACACACTCACAAACGCTGAAAGAACGAACGAACAAAATCCTCAGAATACTAGCAAGAAGCGATCGGTAGTAGCGTGTATTGAAGATACTATTAACTAATAAGGACACTGATATCGAAAATATCGATAGTATCGATAGAAGTCTCGAGTTCGTAAACTTTACGACGTTAAGGTAGGTTCAATTGTTATATTATATTATGTATTTTTAGTTAGGTTATCGTAGCGTATTGTAGGATGACCGTTGAAAAAGTGCAAGCTTCGCAAAAAAAAAAACCTCTGCCAAGTGGGTGTGGCACATAGCTTCCTCGTATCCATAACATAACTGTATAGATCATTGAAATTTATTATTGACTAAAGAACTTCGTTCAATTAGGCGAAGTAAATGTTGAATTAGGGTAAATTTATTGTTATGCAGGAGCGTAACTTGAGAAAATAAAGGTAGGCATGTTCAACTATTGAACAAACTATAAAGTATACCTAATAAGTCCGAACAATCCCTGATAATTTCATCGAAATCGGTCAAGAACTCCCGGTGTTATGCTTGTGGCAAGGATTTCACGTTTGTGCATGCGCAGAGGCTGCTATTGATCCGGGTATCATGAAACTCATAGGGGACCATCTATACCCTAACCCGCACAATCCCTGAAAATTTCATCGAAATTGGTCAAAAACTCCCGAAGTTAAGCCCGTAACAAAGATTTCACGTTTGCGCATGCGCAGAGGCTACCATTGATCCGGGGGTCATGAAACCTATAGGGGACCCCTAACCCGCACAATCCCTGAAAATTTCATTGAAATTGGTCAAGAACTCCCGGAGTTATGCGCGTAACAAGGATTTCACGTTTGCGCATGCGCAGAGACTACAATTGATCCGGGGGTCGTGAAACCTATAGGGGACCATCTACACCCCAACCCGAACAATCCCTGAAAATGTCATCAAAATTGGTCAAGAACTCTCGGAGTTATGCGCGTAACAAGGATTTCACGTTTGCGCATGCGCAGAGGCTACTATTAATGCGGAGATCATGAAACTCATAGGGGACCATCTACACATCAAACCAAACAATCCCTGAAAATTTCATCGAAATTGGTCAAGAACTACCGGAGTTATGCGCGTAACAAGGATTTCACGTTTGCGCATGCGCAGAGGCTACTATTGATCCGGGGGTCATGAAACCTATAGGGGACCATCTACACCCCAACCCGCACAATCCCTGAAAATTTCATCAAAATCGGACAATAACTTCGTGTAGTTATGCCCGTAACAAGGATTTGCTGACAGACAGACAGACAGACAGACAGACACACAGACACACAGACACACAGACACACAGACGCGGAACCAAAATTGTTCAGAAAGGTCTAAAACGCAAAATGCGAGTGGAATTTTTGATTTTGGAGACAAAAAAATTTTCACATTCCGAAAGTGAAAACAATGCTTCCGCTACTTTAGTAGACTCGGAAGCAAAATCACTATGGGGAGGGTCCCCGAAAATATTTTGCGGGGGGGCCCCGCTGAAAAACGTTACGCCACTGCATGGGACTTCCTAAACATGCGTCACCTACCCAATCTCGTCCTATAGATTTATTATTAGAGATTTTGTAGGGAAATACGTGGTACTTACCGGTGTATTTGCACGTCCCCGCGTTCCGTCGTATCAATCCTTGAAGATTCACGTTTCCGAATAGACGGAAGATGAAGAAGAAACGCTTTTTTACGCGAACACGGAGCGTAGTAGACTGCCGGAGACGCGCCACGCCCGAACGACCGGAGAAGACTGGTCGAGACGGGCCCGCTCTCTCGGATTCGAGCCGCTCGGCGGAGGGACACAGCGGCCGCCGCCACGCCCAAATAGTTCCTCGTTTTCGAAGCTTTAGGCCCCGAAAACATCGAAAACGCGAACTTTCGTCGCAACTTCACGATACACACTTTTAATTAAACCTGAAAACCGAGTACCATGCCCTAAGCGTTCAAAATAGGCACTTTCGGTGGAATAGGTAATGATTCCCTCGAAAAATGGATTTAAAATAACGTTTTTTTAAAATAAAGGATGGTCCTATTCGGACCACTACAACCTGAAGGAACAGGGGCGTAACGTAGCGATGCGGGGGGGGGGGGGGGGGGGAACGGGCCCGCTCTAGCAAAATTCATTTTTTTTCAATTTTAAAGAATAAAGCAGAACTAACGATACACAGAAAAATTCCATTATGTAACATCAAGTTTATAAACATCAACGGTAATGTAGGTTCGTTGATCAATCATCTTTTGGTTTTAGTTATAACCAGGTGAGGAAGGGTGTAAAGTAGGGTAAAGGGTGTCAGTGTCAGAACTTTAGAGATTTTGAGGTTAGTGCGGATTGCGGGAGTTTAATGTTTTTCATCATGTTGTTGATTCGAATCGTTATAATATATATTGTAGACCATATTGATATTTAAAAATTACTGAAGGAACTGATGTGTGGCTGGGAAAAAGTTGACTTTTATAACACTCGGTCATACAAAAGTTTGCTACGTAGACTAGAAGTCTCGAGTTCGTTAAGGTAGGTTAAATTGTTATATTATATTATGTATTTTTAGTTAGGTTATCGTAGCGTATTGTACAATGACCGTAGAAAAAAACTTCGCAAAAAAAAAAAAAACCATTATTTTGCTTTAAAAACACATTAAAAAACATCGAGAGGGGCCCTAAAAATATTTTGCGGGGGGGGGCCCCACGGAAAAACGTTACGCCACTGGGGACCATACTCGCCATTGTTGATACCTCTTTGTCGGTGAAACCCGTTCCTATGTGAAACTATTTAAAGCCTTTAATGGACTCCTAAATTCCCCAAGCTGCTTTGTGCCGTTGGTTTTTCCCAAGCCGTCCTTTTTTCTGGCAAACGGTCAGTCACCTGTAGTCTTCCCCTAGCAAATTTCTAGAAAGTCCCTGATTGGTTTCTCTATTCCCCTCTGAAATGTATCATTCCCTCCAAACAAAATCAGAAATTATCCGTTCTTCCCGTTTTAGCCGGCTCTTACACCCTTGTCAACTTGACTGACTTCACATCATAGTTATCAAAGTGATTTCATTTTCCTACTAAGTAGTGGCAAAGCAGCATATTTTCTGGTTGGCTACCCGCCTCAACTTTGGCAGAAACAAGGTTTTATTTAACAACACCTTTCATTGATTCACATATCGACGAATACGAATTGAATTATGTATTTCCAAAATTGAATCGTATCCATTTGAAATACAGCCTCCATCAGATTACTGCACAACCGTTTATATCTTCCTTGGGTTCACCTCAACACTCTAGAAAGCAGCTCTTTGGAAATTTATAGTTTTTCTAATAAGTCAAACAAATCGGATAAATTTGATCATTACATTATGGAAGTATGGATTTCCCTTTATGTTGGTCGTTATCTGCTGTCGAGGGAAGTGAAATTATTTTAAAGAAATGATTGAAACTACTTCTTCTTGAAAACTAGTACATATCTACGTCCTTTCAAACATAAGGAAACTAACTGCTGGTGGACTCACCTTGAATCAGGATCTTTACGTAAGACCCATTCAAAATAACGAAAGGACACAAAGGACTTGCTGTTTTTATGCTGTTCATGCTGGTTATCTACAATAGTCATGTAGTTATGTATCTGAGCGCAAACTCCTAGATTTCAATCAGTAACGAGTAACGGTTGAAAACTAACACAACAGTCAGTTTGAAGGAGTCACTAAGTAGAACATCAAGATTTCCCAGTGAAGTGAATAAAGGGAGATGTTTCATGTAGCTAATGTTAATACTTATTCGGACATTCATCTAACCTCATCGTAAACTTACCGTTCTGATGAAAACAGCTGTTCTTGAATTCAAAATCACCGTCTGAGCTCCGGAGCCCTACAAGATAGAAGAGAAGTCCTGTTCAATTGTAGCATTTACGCGACTAAACTATCAGTTTTGACCGAATAATCGATGAAATGAGAGCTCTCACGACGCTCAACCGCGGTTCCGGAAGAAGTTCAAACTTACGAATGAACGTTCCTTTTGCAATCACACAGTAGTTATTAGAACCTTCGCAATGATGCTGCGCCACTATAACTCCCTAATGGCTTATGGAGTGTCATATTATTACTACGCATTCATTACAAGGCACATGGCAACAGCGTGGCTGACGATCACAATTTCATTCTACTCTCATAATTTATTAATTTATTCCATGTTCATGAGTATGTTTCGGTTTTATTTGATTAAAGCCTAAGTTCATTAAAGATATTGTGAAATTCATTAAAGACATATTGTGAAATTCATTAAAGATAACAATATTGAATTGTAAAATGTAAAATGTATATAAAATATCTTAAATGCTGTATGGTGTGGCATAATAAATAAATCGTTTGAAGCAAAAAAAAAAAGGTCATTAAAGGTTTGATTATTACATGGGGTATCGGGTTCCATTCACCAGTATTATAGGGGTTAGCCCCCAGCTTCATGACGTAAAGTAAGTTGGTAACCCCTTCCCAAAACAAAAATGTGAAAAATACTCGTAAGCACTCCTTATATCCAAAAATGAAAGAAGATTTATATAGGTATAGACAAAATTCAAACCCAGTCGGAAATAGACTAAACGAACAATATTCATATATAGCATCATATAAGCACTGTCATTATAATTTATACAATTCAGATGGAAAAACAAACCATTTTTAAATTGATTACTAGGTTTTTGGAACCCCCCCCCCCCCCCCCCCCCCCAAAATTTCAATGACACAGTGTGCATCATAGCCCCCCTCTGTGGGCACTCCTGTCTTAACCCATACTTCTGTTTTGAAGCCCTTGAACTCAGGCTTGGTCTTCAAGCCTGGAAGAAAATTTAATCCATCAGCACGAATCTCTCTCAAGAGTCCTCTCTTTTCGACCTAAAAGAACAATTCTAAGGAGACACCAAAACGCGATGGGAAATCCAACTTTAGAAGAACAGCGAACGATAACTGCGAACTTGCTTTTCGACAGAATGTTCACAAGCAACTTAGATGACGAGCACGAAGACTAAAAACCATTTTAGATGTTTAATTAAATAACAGAGCATAATTTTTTTCCCACAGCTGTGATCTCCAAATCAAGAATTTTTAAATTTGATACGTATACTCTATTTGATACGTGATACTCTATTCCTGATTTTTCTACTTAACACTCAGTTCTTAATTGTGATTCCAAGATACCTGTACAAATAAAGTTACTGTTTCATTTTCGTGATTTTCAGTGTTGAGTTTTTTCTTTTCTCTATCCATAAATACGATAAAATGACATTAAGGGAAAACCATTTTTTTTACCCACGGGTGGTTTTTGGAACTACGAAGGGTGCTGGGCAATTGAAATGGCGGAATGTTAGGATAGGAGGATTTTCACTTCCTGAAAAATTACGCCAGAGCGCCAAATTTCACGTTTTTGGTGCATTCCTGTCCAGTGTAGCCAACTTACATCTCCAGTTACTACTAAAACTCCCCAATTTTCGGGATTAATTTAAAAAAAAATTAACTAAAATGAAGGTGGAAAACCGTCGTTAATATGAATGAATAAGTGTAGATTTTTGAAATGTTTTAATAATACAATATAATCATAAAATAATCTTGAAAAATGTGGAAATTGAGTCTGTAGAAATTGACTTGGAATTAAAATAAGATGATTAACCCATAATTTTTCGAGATCGGAGGACTAGGATGAGTGAAAATTACGTTTGAAGTCCAATTATATTATCTTCCTTCAAATGTGAGGGTTGATGTAATGCAGGTTTTTTTCTCCGGCTTGATATATCCCCCAAATGACGTGATTCAAAATGTAGAAATTGACTTTTAAGAATTAATATAAGATGATTCAACCCATAATTTTTTCGACGGCAATTGGAGGACTAGGATTTATCAAAACGAGAAAATTACGTTTGAAGTACACTACACAGTTAGATCTTACAAAAACATAAAACTAATTTCAAAGAATTTCAACCTATCATTAAAATTACATCAGATTTTCCCTCAAACTGTCGTTACATCTACCCTCATAATGACGTTAGATTTACGGTATAAATGACGTTTGATCTACCCTCATTATGAATTTCGATCTAACCCCGACATTTCAGTCAATCTTGTGTGTAAATTAAACCTTATAGAAGACTAGAAAGCAAAATTGTTATTGTTAATTACAATGTTGAACTATGTTAAAATTAATTATTATGATGAATAATTTATTATTATTATGTTTTTTTTTGTTTGTTAAGAAAATATTGTGAAGGGCCTTTTTATGTATAGGAAAATTAAGTTTATTCGGAAAATAACTTTTAAAGAAGTATCATTTCTAATGTTCTATAAGGTTTAATTTAGGTCGTATTTCTTTAAAATTCCATTCGAATTTTGCTATTTATACCATTCTGAACAATGTATCGCGCCTGTCTGTCTGTCCACGTGTCTGTATGTCTCCGTCCACGTGTCTTCAGATCCTTGCAGAAAGCTTTATTTCCACAGTTTTCTTCCGATTTTGATGCATTTTTCAGGGAATTCCCCGGTAAGGCTGTATATGGTCCCCTATGAGTTTCATCGTTATAAATCAATACTGTTCCCACCGCAAACGCAAACGTAAAATCCGTCAATCATCATTCACTCACCTTCTTATGTTTAAATGGAGTAGAGTTGCTATTTGCAAACTTCCCTCTTCCCATGATTCTCGAACCAGAAATAGCTAAATGCATCATTCCCATCAATTAAATATAAGTATGGCAGGCACATAACGCCACCAGTTATTTGGGTTCGCGGGTTAATTAACCGGTCACAATAGAATCACACGGTACATTAAAAGAAATCCTCTCACCGTTCGCTAAAGTGGTTTAGGTTGTATCTTACGGGTAAATAGATACTTGACGAAGAGTGTAGATGGAGGACGTAGTTTACCAGAAGATAAACAGGTGTTTATCTATAGCTGGTAGGTAGTGTTGTGTTTTCTAAGTTTCTAATAGCTTGTCCAGTTTGTACTTATCCAGTCGGAAGTCATGAGAACAGTTAAACACCTCATTACCTCAAATATAAGTTTCGCTAGTAAATGGAGGAGCGATTTCCTAGCTGTATAGACAGCCCTTCATTACGTTATTACGAGCCAATAATTACCATCCGTATTTACTCTCGCTCGTATGAAACATATTGGTAAGTAATTCATGCATTAGAGAGACGTCACACAGTTGTTGAAAACGCTATTCTATGAGCCCAAAAAGAGAAAAAAAATGAAAATGCTTGAAGCCAATCACTGAATACTCCAGGGGCAACCTTAATACCTACATAACGATGGACAAAGGCTGTTTTCATCACTTCTGTATAAGGTAATCTTGACTGTATCGAGGAAGATTAAGGTTACTCTCATATTTTAAATGGATCATTTACCCATAAAGTATGTAAAATTTTCTAAAAATTCTTCAAGTTTTAATTTTTGTAATGTTTACCACATCAGAGCACACTCAATCTTAATTTTCATGTAAAGTCTGACATAAGTTACAAATGACTTGTATATATCCGTAGGAAGTATTCACAATTTCTGATACTAAAAGTGACTTTCCGAACCTCATAATGATAAGAAAATCAGGCAGCATTGAAGAAATAATGAAGCCGGGTGTTAGCAGGGTGGTAGCATTTTATCATTTAGATGATTAACAGGAGTACAATCCAGTTCTTAGCGACCGACCCGACAGTCCCCCCCCCCCCCCTTCAACACTCCTTCAACTAACCTTCAGGTGGGCTCCTTCCGCCCTTTGTTATCCCGGCATCACCACTTTTCCGTCCGCCCGAGGGGGTCATTCGTGTACCTGCCACCTTGGTAAGCACTAGCCTCTCTGGTGCTCTGGTTGAATATACAGATTTTTCCAGGGAGTTGGTTAGGCTTAGTAAGTACCGTTTATGAACACAGAATGCGCTCACGTAAACCCTTGTTAGCCCCCCCCCCCCCCCCAGCCGTAGCTTTCAACTCTGTTTACTAGCTCCCCTCCTCTGAGCTAGAATCCCATATTTGCAGGTTGCATAGGCAATCGTTGACCGATTGTCAAATGGAGTTTTGGATCTTCGTCAGACCACGGAAATGTTCAGGGAGGGCTCGGCAAGTCGCTTTATTTGTTCGTTCCGTTAGGTTCACTGGGGTATGAACAGACTAATGTGCTAAGCTCGTTTGATTCATTGAAGTGAACCCATAAAAATAATCATGATAAGTAGAAGAAACGTTAACCTATAAATTTTACTCCTTGGATTGGTCGAAATTGAATGAGAGATTACGTAAAAACTGCACGGAGAGAGACTTTTAGGTCGAATCATTATTTTTATTATTCAATAATAAACCATTGTAATCGCTCTGGAAAAATTCTAACCCCCCTGAAAATTTCATGGTTTACGTTTCATTAATGAACCAATAATTACAAAAGTTTTCCGTCCGTCCGCCGTACGCACGATATCTCCGAAACGAGCAAAAGATTTTTTTCAGACGACGCCCCAATTCAAGCTCTTATTTTTAACGTTTTAAGCCAGGCTGTCAAAAGTAAAATCCCTAAAAACCTCAAAACAAAAATCGGCAAATATTTACCTATTTGAAGAACATGCCATTGAGGAATTGAATGAGATACCCACGTCCGTATCAAACCATTCCCGATGTATGCATTTTTTTTTGGGTCATTATTATTTGTCTGTAACCTAGTCTTGCCGATGAGCGTCGAGTTGTAGTGAATGTGGTTACTGGAGTGATATTTGGAACTTGTAGTTTATAGCCGATACACGGGTTGAAGCATTCTGATATGCATGAAACTCTGATAATATATGGTAAATATTATTCAATATTATTACTGGGGTTTATTATTCAATATCATTACTGGGGTTAAGTATTCTCAAACACGCACACTCCAAAGCTTAGTAGAAATTCAAATCATGAACGCAAGCCAATTGAATAATAAACCCCAGTGAAAGAATTTTGCAGCGTTTTTTTATTTAATGAACGTTTAGGAAACATTTAATGCCAAGCTCATCAAAGAATTTTTTACTATTGAAAATAATGAGCCAACATCAAGGTAGATAAAGACATAAAGGTACGAATTGCAAGAGAAACTTATCACAGTATTCCTTCTCCTGGACAATAGCAATGTGTTGGTTCCAGATTTACCAATTTCATATCTCAGTTTACAACACCGATTCCCATCGGAAATATAGCAGGGAGTAGGGTGCTGAATACTTCGGCGACAGCCCACTTGGGTCCTCGACATCGGTCTTTCGTATTTACATCATAAAGTAATCGTTGAAAGCCAGATGTAATTCATGCGGGGTTAGCTAATGAATACACAAGGCGTTTGTGACAGAATTAGCGATCAGTGCATTAATGACAGCGAAAGACCTAGTTTCATCCATCTCATCAGGGTATTCACCACGGAAATACATGGATGGTTTCCAACGAACGAGGTACAATCTTAGTACTTTTCACGGATATCTGGTGAACCCTGTTTCACATGTGTCCAATGGAATATTGAAAAGAATTGTTCGCCATCAATAATCGATAGATGAAGTAAGTCAGTAAGCGATATGTATTAGAATAACAATATTCGCAAATTAGTGCAACACCACATATTTTATTCAACAAGCTGGTACGTATCTTAGTTTTGATTCTTCTGGAGCCTTTCTTCAAATTTATCAAATTCAAAAGATTAGGATTTAAAAAATTTAAATTGACACCCTTTTTCAACATTTCGTCAGAAAGGACAGTTCAGACTTGTCTAAGACCCATCTGAAACGATTTGATGCTCTCTCTCTCTCTCCCTCTCTCTCTCTCCCTCTCTCTCTCTCTCTCTCTCTCTCTCTCTCTCTCTCTCTCTCTCTCTCTCTCTCTCTCTCTCTCTCTCTCTCTCTCTCTCTCTCTCTCCCCATATTTCTCTCTCTCTCTCTCTCTCTCTCTCTCTCTCTCTCAACTATTGATCTACTAGGTCTAAGTCATGCACTCTCATTCCTTCCCATAAAATAAAATCTTTTTAGATTATTTTCTGTAATGAATTTATTTACTGATAACACATAAGTGTAATCAACTATTGATCTACTCGGTCTAAGTCATGCACTCTCCTGTAATGAGTTGTTTATACATACATGTATACAACTAAAGTACAAGGAAAGTATGCAACAATTTAAGATAGGTACTAGATAGCTCAAAATTCAAAATCAATTTTTGGTGCCCCTCAATTTGATACAACCGACGGCCAGGATAGCGAAAATCAAAGTCCAGACGGTCAAGGAAATTACGCTGATGTAAACTCGCGGGAAAGTCAAATTCCACGATCTCACAGAAATGGATCTGAAATTCAGAAGAACCTAGTTATTTGTGATGTAATGGTGCGTATTTTGTTAATTTTATGGGAAATACAGTAAATGATGTTTAGTTGAATGTCCGTTTCGTAATTATGTTATTATTACGGTGCCAAATTGTTATTTGAGTGTTATCAGAGTTTAGTTTTTCGCTTTATATTTTCTAAGTTATGTGAAACTCATCCTCACCTGTAAGCCTCTACAGATGAAGTGATGGGAAGAAACGCGGATATCGTCCGAAGGAAAGGGTACATCCCTTCCAATGGCCAGATCGCTCCTGTGAACAACGATCGCGCCACAATGTGCGTTTCAAACAAACCATAAAGCGGCCCACACACTATCCAACCGTCGGCCGACAATCGGAGGTGGGGGGTGCCGAAAGACGACCCCCTCTCCGCACTCGCACCTGAGTTGGACGGTGTGTGGAAGGGACCCAACCGTCGGGCCCGTTGGATGACTAGAACCACCCGACATCAAGCGGTCGGGTTCCCCCACCTTCAGTCCCGATTGTCGGCCGACGGTTGGATAGTGTGTGGGCCGCTTAAACAACGTCCAAGTAGCATAAAATAGTAAATTGCATACGAATATTTCACAGTGAGTTATAATTAATGTATGCATCACACTCAGTAAAAGATGTATCCGTACACCCACTTGGCTTTTCACGAATATTGTAGCTCCACCTCACGACCCTAGAATTATCGGATACTAATTTTAAGAATGTGTTTACAGAGGTCTTAAATAACGTATTACTAGTCAAACAATTTTCCAACTAAACAAACCAGGCCTAATTGTCATCAAACGTACACGAATTCATTTTTATAAAGGCAAAAAAGTGTTCGTATAGTCCAAAGACACTAGAAAACCAAGCTCCTCCTTCTGGTTTATTGTTCAATAATAAACCATTGTAATCGCTCTTGAAAACTCGGCGCTACGCGCCTCGCCGGGGGCTGCGCCCCCTGGACCCCCCTTTTGCTTTTATTTATAGCCTGCTGCTACAAGTATAGAAACGTAGAATACGCTTTAGCCTCGAGTGGACGCTGAACTGCAGAACGTTCAACGGTGATTATGAAACGTGTATTAGCGTTTCAGTAACGTACACTAACGATGTTATTGATATGGCGGGCGAATATGGAATCAATGCACGATCCACCACGATAATCCGCATTCTTGTATGTGACAATCAATACAAACGTGCGCAAATCAATAGAAAAACGACGGTTTATTTTATTGAAAAATGAAACATAAAATTATTAAGGTAAATGCAAGTTGTTTAATTAATAATTATTAAGGTAAATTTACGGATGTAAATATGCAAGTTGTTGCTTGGTGATCGCCTTTAGTTACCCAATGTGCTTATAAACATCAATTATCGGTGTTTTATGATCATATGATCTGTTTCTAAAGCAGCCCAGAACGTTCTAGACTTTTCCGTGTCACATTTCGTTACGCTCAAGCGTTCCTTTTTTGGCTAGTTAGTCCATGGCTAAAGCGTATTCTACGCTAAAAAAAATGTAACCCCCCTTGAAGATTTCATGGTCATTTTTTGGTCCCACCGAAGATGGGAAAACAACTGTAAGTGTTCTTAAACAACTTTCAAAAACAGAATTCTTAAACAATTTTCATGATTAGTTGTCGTTATTGTTCGTGTATTGTGTTGTTATGGTATTGTACGTACCCCAGATACCTGCCTGACACGAGTGCTCCCAGATATCATCCAGTGTGACTCAGAAACTCGTCGATTAGATGAAGTCCTATTTGTTGGAAGTTATCTAGCAAAACGCTGCAAATTCTTTCACTGGGGTTTATTATTCAATTTCATTCATTTGGCTTGCATTCATGATTTGAATTTCTACTAAGCTTTGGAATGTGCGTGTTTCACAGATGATAGAGCGATTATTGAATTTTAGGAGGAACACAAATATGATCAACTGATCAATCCAAATAGGTATTTTGGTTGAGAACCGTGCTCTATGCATATCTCCTGAAATTCAATAATCGCTCTATCACCTGTGAAACACGCACACTCCAAAGTTTAGAAGAAATTCAAATCATGAATGCAAGCCAATTGAATGAATAATAAACCCCAGTGAAAGAATTTGTAGCGTTTTTTATGGTTATCAGAATGCTTCAACCCGTGTATCGGCCATAAACCCTTTTAGGAGTTCACTCCAGTTCCAACATTCACTACATCACTAGGTTACTGCGGAAAAAAAAATGTCCTCCCCACTTTTATTTCATTTTGTTTTTTCGTTTTTTTCTTTGATGGCGTGCCCCCTCCGGCATTGAGGGGAGATTATTAACAAAAAAATGTGGAATGATTTTCACGACCTTTATAGCGATAAAAGCATTTTTAATACGCAGAAACACAAGTATTAACACATTCTGATCTATTTGTCTAACTGATCTATACTTGACTAGAAGGATTGATGTAGGAAATTTTTTCGGTTTTGAGATGCGAGCGAAGTGAGCATCCAGACCAGCGAACTAAACAGAACATATCGATAGGATATATCGATAGTAGACATCACGTTTTTCAATATGGCTACGGTCTTATCAGGAAGGGGTCACCTATTCTCGACTTTACCCCCGAAAAAATTTGTTAGAACACCCCCCCCCCCCTTCTCAAGAATTTTAATGACGCAGTCTGCGTCATAGCCCCTCTCCCCTGTGGGCACCCCTGGTTAAATTCACAAAAGCGTCATAAAAGTGTATATTTACTTACCGCTGAGCATGAATAGAGGGAAGTAACTTCCAAAGGCGAGGCACGAAGCAGTTGTGAAGCTATCGCAAAGCGCAGCGACGAAAAAACCTGAGGAAAAATGAATGGGAGGACTCGATATCGATGAAAAATGTTGTGCATCATACATTATAGGATTGTGTAAGTCCAGGAATATAGTACAGTAAAGATTATGACATTACAAATTAATGCCGTAAGCTTTTCACATTATCCTAGTTTTGACTAATATTTGAGAGCATTTATTTAGACATTGTTATTGAAACTTTTAGTGGAGAAGGATTTGATTTCTTCAATTATGAGGGTAAAATGTTTCGTCCAGTCGAATCTGACGTACCTAGTTGTATTAAGGACTCGTTTTTCTGAAAGGTGTGACTGATCGTCGAGCCTTACGAACTAGCCGTAATTCGAAAAACGGTAAAAAATAAACAAGAGTGTACTTTTGGGTTAATTATGAACCAAGAGACAGAAATACGCCAAAGGATTTCAGGTCTTAACTGCATTTTTGTGATTTTATACAGGTGGTTGCCGCACTTGATTTAAAAAAGGGAGAAACCAGACTTGAAAATTCTCGAACTCTATTTCTAAAACATTTGGTGGAAGGTGTCAAACCTCTAGAAAACATTCAAATCTAATCAGCGTTTTAGTGGTATGGTCGAATTTGCGCATCTTTATCGGTTTCATAGATTCATTCCAGTTCGAAGGCGGAAAAAGTGAGTCAACATCTAAAACAGCAAACGACGAACCCCAGGATAAAATGAATAACAGATCAAATGATACCCCATAAATTGGAATCCCTATCCAGAAAAAATGTTGCTCAAGTGTGAGATGACTTATAAGCCGAACAAAATGTCAACTTGACTGCTCCATACCAATCTCATAGAGAAATTATAGTTTGAGAACGAAAAAAACCCAACTTACTCTTGGTAAAGGGCCTACAGCTTTATTATGCTACATAACTTTATAAATACTAGGTATAAATGAAATCAGATACAGTTTTGCAATTTAAACGGACAAACCCGTGGAATTTTAAAAACTAAGACTTTTCCGTTAATCAGAAGATCCAGGGCTTGAGTTTAAAGCTAGTTTCACACTAACCCGGCAGCCGGGTACCCGGCGATCTACCCGGCAACGAGACCGGGTAGTCGATAGGCAACTTTTTTCTCAGTCTCGTTTTGAGTGCAGAGCAAGATGGACCGTTCTGTTTTGTTAGCCTGGTTGGTGGTCTATCGGCGGATGAAGAGAAGAAGAAAGAATAGAATTCGCTGGGTTCATCCTATTAATTTGAGAAGAAATGAAATGGGAGCATTTTATGTACTCTATAATGAACTTAGAGAAGAGGAAGAATTATCCTGTCCTTTTAATGTTCGAGGGTTTTATCCCATAGGACTGAGTGGTCATGCACCAAGTTGATTAAAATTTCCACTTCCGCCATTGCTTAATTTAAAACACCACAGAAATGAACAACGATGTGTTACGAATGAGATAAAAAGTCGGACTAACGTTCCGGGTAGATGTGAAAGGCTCTATAGGAAGGACACCGGCAGCCGTCTCCGGTCGCCGGGTGAAGAGGTAGATCACCCGGTCTCTTGCCGGCTTGATGTGAAAGGTCCAATTCAATCCTTCGCCCTTATACCGGGCACCCGGTGCGTTCTACCCGGGTAAGTGTGAAATAAGCCTAAGTCCCCAACTGGTGATCCTTGGCTGAAGATCAAAAAGATCCTCATTCTTATTCATATCGCTATGCAGTGTTAATATACATAATTATATCGCCTTGGATTTGAAAGAAAACTTGTTTTCTTACACCAAAACGAACAGATGTATTTGACTTCTTTATTTGAACGAGCACCTACCGTAAAACATCCCGCAGGCTCCAACGAATAGAAGGAACAGAACGACCCAGGCGATGGTTGAAGTGACGATGGTGTTCTCGAAGACGCAGTAGAGGACGATCAGCATGAAGGCCGTCTGCACGACGAGGATGACAGTTTGCAGGATGATGTGACCAACTGCCACTTCCAGGAGCGTGAGTCCTGCACAATTATCAGTTCACTCATCAGTTATTCATCAAATTCAAATTTCTTCTGTAAATCTAAAAAGTCAACATTACCCAGATAATCGTTTGTATGCCGATTCTTTCAGTTTGCATCCGATTTTAATGGAATTTTCTGGGAATAGGCGAGTGCGGTCTCTTAGGAATTTTATTGTTCGGTAATAAATACGTCAGTTTGCCCATGCGCCAACATAAAATCCACATAACGTAATATCTCAGCTTCTGGTGGTCCGATCTCGCTCGAATTGTCAGAGCAGTAGAGAAACGTATCCCATATCAATTTTAATACGAGAGCGTCATCAGAAGTTACTCCGCAAGCGCAAACGTGAAATCCTTGTAAGAAACCTAACTCCCCCAATTGTCATCCGATCTTGTTGGAAAATTCAGGAAATGTGGACATTTTGAAAAACCAAATTAAAATTAAAAAACGTCTGCCAAGTGGGTGTGGCACATAGCTTCCTCGTATCCATAACATGACTGTATAGATCATTGAAAATTTTTATTGACTAAAGAACTTCGTTAAATGAGGCGAAGGAAATATTGAATTAGGGTAAATTTATTGTTATGCAGGAGCATAACTTGAGAAAATGAAGGTAGGCATGTTCAACTATTGAACAAACTATGAAATATACCTAATAATAAAAATTGACATTGACGCTGAATGGATAGATGACTGAAGTGATAAATAATTATTATGACATTTCTAAAAATAAAATATAAGCATCGTTCAATGACGGATCAAATAATGTTGGTTTGACTGCAGCGTCGTTGCAAAGTACCCAACTGCCGTCTTCCCTCCGCACAGTGGCTGTATATATCTTGCGCATGCGCAAAGGCTACTATTGATCCGGGGGTCATGAAACTCATAGGGGACCATCTACACATCAAACCGAACAATCCCTGAAAATTCTATCGAAATTGGTCAAGAACTCCCGAAGTTATGCTTGTGGCAAGGATTTCACGTTTGCGCATGCGCAGAGACTACTATTGGTCCGGGGGTCATGAAACTTATAGGGGACCATCCACACATCAAACCGAACAATCCCTGAAAATTTCATCGAAATTGGTAAAGAACTCCCGGAGTTATGCGCGTAACAAGGATTATACAAACGGATTGCACTTAACGGTTGTAAAAATAACGATTTTAGAAGGGGGGGGGGGGATTTTAGAACCCGTGTTGTGGCAGCACATTTTTGAACGCAATAAAAAAGTTTTGCCGTCAAATCATCATGAAATCAAGCGTAGAATCCAAATTTTCAATAAAAAATAGGGTTTAACAAAGTTGGTGTCTGCACATCGTACACATATTTAAAATCCTTGTAAAAAACGTGAAAATTGAAAGAAAGGTGGGGGGGGAGGGCGTAACGTTGGACTCCTTGTATACTCCATTGTCAACTTTAAATCTACAAGTTCCAGGACAACTTCCAAACAATTAAACAACGAAACAATACCAAAATTCGCTCATGAGGCTATAGTGTAAGACCACTAAAAGGTTCCTTTGCCTCTGACAATTATTTTCCAGTAAGAACGAGCTTTGTAACGGTAGATTGGGCGGACAACTCAAGAACGCTAGATTTTCAATAACATAGTAACACCTGTTTCTTGACTATACAAATGATTGGATTTTACCTTAACAATCCTCGCACTTTACTTTGGCGAAGACACGGCGACCGGTCGACCCACTTTTCGTCCTATTCCGATTTCAAAGCAATCAACCGGTTGCCACCTATAATCGTCCCCCCGGTGAATTGTTGATGGTGACTTCCCAGGAGCCAGAAGATGGACGCAGGCGATTGTGGCCCCGTGTCAGTATCATCTAAACGGAATTCACTGACTTCCTTCTAATGGTTTTTCTAATAGTGCCCATTATAAATCAGTTAAACGTGTTTTATTTCACACAATTA
This sequence comes from Creontiades dilutus, assembly GCA_031894815.1. Taxonomy (NCBI): domain Eukaryota; kingdom Metazoa; phylum Arthropoda; class Insecta; order Hemiptera; family Miridae; genus Creontiades; species Creontiades dilutus. The sequence continues at coordinate 123,613 of JAVIWC010006977.1, read as the reverse complement.
TAGTTTGTTTTGAAACTGACAGTGTTGGTATGAACTCTTCTGTCACCTGTTTGTTTGTTCTTGCTACTTATACAATTCCTTTCCTAATCCCTTTATTCAATAAACATTTTGGTATCATTCTTATCGGATCAAATAGATGGTTCCTCCCATGACTGAATATTTGATTCATCTAAATAAGTAATGTAAACCAAATTCATACTCAAACATACTCACACTGTCATCCATGGACCTTTTTCAAATATTCTGTCTTTGAATGGTCTAAAACGGATTCATATTCAGTTTTATTCTTATTTTTGCCTTGTCCCAAACCCCCCTGGATCAATTCTAATAGACGTCCCTCTATTGTCGAATAATTGCTGCAAATTTGGAAAAAGGAATTCGATGACATACCTGCCACGAGACCACGTTCCAAGAGTCCGGAAGTCTTCTCCATGAGCATAGCGCTTAAAGTGAACATCATGGGCAAATAGAACGAAAATCTGAAAAACCAAAGAACAAATTAGTGTTAATCTATATAGTAATAACAGGAAAACCAATGCAAATGGTTAGTAGTAAGGCTTTTAGTAGCCCATGCAGTTCCCTTTTAGCATGGAACATGCTGTGACCAAGACCTAACTAACCAAAACTATCACGTTTCTAACGCCACATCTTTGTCTCGAAAAACTGTCACAAACATTTTCTGAGGACTGAGGAGTTGGTAAAGAAATAAAAGTTCTGCAATGTTCTTCCACAGAAATCGTTCACCGTTCGTTGGAAAGCCCTAAATTTATGAATTAACTGTAAACTATCAAAACCGCTAACTACCAGAAGTGGAGAAAAAGTTCAGGTGAGGTTTTTCTTAGAATTCTTGTAATGGAATGTGCGTAAACACTAGAGAGAAACATGGCGACGATCCTAAAAACGTATGTTGAAAGATAGCCCAGTGGGATTTTGAGAACAGACTTGGAGACGGAATTTTTCTTTTGATCAACTATTGACGGTCAGGAATGCCAACTCCTGCTTCAGATGTACACCAAACTGGAAATGGTGATAGAGGTAGGTAGGCTGATCTACCTAGCAAAATAAGACGAGTTACTTTTAACCCAGACGTCTTTCGCCCACCTGCCAGGAACTACAGGCCTCCACGACCGCTACATACCTTAACAGATTGGAAGGGAGTCTTTGATATCGTTTTCTTCGTCAGTAATTTATATATGTTTATCAGGTAGTAAAGTATTGTTTATAGTAGCAACAGAAGTTCAGTAGAATATACTTTCAACTGTTACTGTACAATATTAAATTAAGTTCATCGAGCTCTCATGTGTCAAAATTCTTAAAGCTGACTATTATATGGGTGAGGAGGGCGGTATGAAACGAAAATGCATAGGGGATAAATATAAGAGAATACAAATAGATAATGAAGAAATACAGACACTTCCCTATTATACCATATTAGGATACAAAAGATAAAGTTGAATGTAGAATATACTTACAGCACAGCATTAGCTGGAGTCATGAACTGGCGGAAGCTAAGGTTTGTTGATCCGAACACAGCTTCTTCCTTAAAAAAGAAAAAACAATTGTGTCACGTGATATGTTAGTGTTTCTTTTAAGCTGAATCACGTGGTGATGTCCGTTACCAAATATGACTGTATTTTGGTTTATTATTCAATAATAAACCATTGTAATCGCTCTTGAAAAAAATAAAAATAAAATGCGACCCCCCAAAATGGTTTACGTTTCAAAGGGTGTAGAATCCGAATCTGCAATAACAAATTTTCCGTCCGTCCGCCGTACGCCGTACGCACGATTTCTCCCAAACGGCTGAGGCAAAAAAGCTGAAATTTTCAGGAAAAATCCATGTTGGTCCGACGACGCCCCAATTCTTGAGCCAGCTCTCTCACTTAATTTGAAGTGAACTTTAAGGGTTGTCAAAGTTTTGTAGAATCCCTAAAAACCTCAAAAAAAGTCGAGGCGGCCTAAATTTGGACTTTTTTTAAAGAACTTTCCATGAGGAATCGAATGAGCCCCTCCCCAGGTCCGTAGCTCAACCCATTACCGATGTATGCCCCGATTTATAGTGTCAACATTTGCGTTATTTTGGTTTATTATTATTTTTTTTTTATATCAGTAACCTAGTGATGTAGTGATGTAGTAATGTGATACTGGAGTGAACTCCTAAAAGGTTTTGTAGCCGATACACGGGTTGAAGCATTCTGATAATTAAAACGCTGCAAATTCTTTCACTGGGGTTTATTATTCAATTTTATTCATTTGGGTTGCATTCATGATTTGAATTTCTACTAAGCTTTGGAGTGTACACGTGATGAGTCACACGTGATAGAGTGATTGTTGAATTTCAGGAGGCACACAAATATGATCAACTGATCAATCCAAATAGGTATTTTGGTTGGGAACTGATTTAAGTGCTCTATGCATATCTCCTGAAATTCAATAATCGCTCTATCACCTGTGAAACACGCACACTCCAAAGCTTAGTAGAAATTCAAATCATGAATGCAAGCCAAATGAATAAAATTGAATAATAAACCCCAGTGAAAGAATTTGCAGCGTTTTTTATCAAGTTATAAACGAGAAATCTATTTATTTTTGAAAGAAAACTACCTTTTTATTGTCCGCTGAAAACCTCTTCATTAGGTTCGGAAGTGTTTATTTTGGAAGACTCAGTACCGACACAAACAGACATCAGATGATAGTTTACCTCTCAGCACTCTCTATTTTCATGTACTCGAGGATTATTATCTTAAGAAAGAGGTTTTTCAGTACACATGATGGCCTATTCTTAAAAACAACACTTAGTTATTGTAGTTACCAAGCTTACCTTAGCAAGAGTCCCTGCTGGGATTGTGGAATAATTACACTCTCTGACGACCTTCCCAAATAGCTCAAGAGCTGTTTCTCTGATCCGTTGTTTCAATACTTTTCCAATGACCTGAACTGAAATAATAATAATTCCCATGAAATTGACACACAACCATGCACAGATGCCCTTATGATAATCCTACTTACACAAAAATTAAGAATGTAACACTGTCCTGTTAGATACAAAGAAAACCGCTGTTACTTCCGAGGCGTCAGAATCAATGTCATCTTTGGTAGACTGGAAAAATGTCCTCCAAAATCCGGATTTCTGATCGTATTCTACGCTGTCAACCATTTTAACATTGTGCTACACTCTTCCTGTGTGTTCGTTGCACTTGGATGATGGAATATACTAAGATCTGTCTGAGTATTTGTATGTCCATACAGGAATACGTGTACTTGACAAATTTTGTCGACGCTGCCCACCTTGCAAACCTTAGCCGATTTTGAACATTCTTATTTTGTTTCATCCTTAAGTTAGCCGTAGTTAGCAGTAGTTGAGCTTAAAAGAGGTTAATTCACGTCTCCAAATACACACAGTTGCAAGAGTTCAGCAGAATGCCAAACTCAATGTGTGTTGCTGAGCTGCTTTGCAAAAATTGCTCAGAGCTCGTGGAAATGATGAGACTGTACTGAATTTGAGGATCAACTACCACGGACATTCAGTTGTGATTCAAGACCCTAATCTCCCTGTAAGCTGTCATGCCATCTCTCATAACTCTTCAGTCGATGATTGCTTTGCTATGAAGGTGCTCAGAACTGTGAAGCCAGAGGAGAGTAAATCAAAGTTGCTGCTGTCTGAGAAGGCTCATAGTAATGTAATGAAAGCTTATGAACCACAAGGTCACAACTTCAGAAGATGAAATGTTCCTATACACAATACACCAATAGGGGAGAGTGGGGTTGGTTCAACCAGTTTTGAATGTAAATGATCGAGAGCCTACTCTTCAACTTTTTTAATATTCGTTGTCCTCCCTCCAGAAAGCTCACCTATCTAGCTATGAATCGCCTTGGGCAAATTTTTTGTTATCACTCAAGCGAAGGCAGAATAAAATGTTTTCTTTATTCTTGAAAATAGTTTTTCGGTTGAAGGTGCCCCACCGGTGGGGGAGATTCAAACATCAACTGGGGCACTTTCAACCATGATACAATTCAAGAAAAATGAATGATGAACGTCATTAAACTCTTTTAATGATCAACAGTAAGGAACGTTAATGGTTGAACAAACATAATTTTACAATAACTGGCCGTTAATGAAGACTAAATCTAGGAAAATCATAATTATGAAAAATGAACGAACCCCTAATTGTCATGGGGGCGGCAAGCTTTGCGATCACGTCCGACCTTTCCTACGACACAAGAGGTAGGAGTGGTCACCACAGCACTGGAAGTAGATGCTTGAGGAACTTCAGGCAGGTTGGGCGTATTTAACGCCATGCCAATGGGCGGAACGAAGGGGAAAGAGGTCGATGTTTGAGATTTGGAGGTGACAGCCTCAATAGAAGAGTCTCAGCTGCCTTGAGCCGCTAGGGGAAGAAGAGGCAATCGCCGATTGAGGATCCGAAGATGAATTGCCAGGTCTCATCAAGTGTGTTTCAACAGCTTGAGAGTTCACTGGATAAATTCCAGTTTTCTTGAAACCACTGGAAATATTGTTGTGCGTGATAGACAACAAGAAAGGCTCCCTGGTGAGGGTGGGGATCTGACGGACGGTAATGAATTTCCCTGGATTTGCGACAACGTTCATTGATTGATCAACTGTACTTTTAAATGGCCCGTTTTGAGTGGTTTAATCTGCCTATCTAATAATACAGATATTATCTATGGAGTCAGTATGTGCTGTTCGTGGAGACGGCCCTTCACTTTTGCGAGTACGGAAGTCAGTATTTCGTCCCCCTTTACATCTAATAGCCTAAGGTGCGCGTTTTCGCTGGAAACATGTTCTATAGGTTAAAACAACGTTTATTGATAAACACTTACCAGACATATCTAACCACACGAAGACTTCGCTTCCGTTTATCGCCACGTCCGGCGCTTTCGGTCCTTTATTCAACCTCTCGTGGACATACGAGCTGTAATTCTGGTTGAAAAACAAGACGCCCCAAACGTCGTTCTTCTTAGCTGCCTTGTGGGCATCGTTCAGATCACCGTAGTCTATCTTTGAAACAAACATATCCCATTTGTCAAGCAATAATCTTTCAATGGCAAACGATTTTAGGGTTATTGGCGTAGAAAGCCGACGATTTCAGCCAATTCGAAATGCAGTGTCAAATAGTTTTGTCCGGCTGGTCAGAAATGTTTCCTCCTCCTGAATTCCTTTTTTAATTCTGCTTCAAATAAGTGAATCAAGAAAAACTAGATGTGACTCATGAGTATGTGAGCGAATTTTCTATTACGACCAGATAATCACACGTCATTGCATTGGATGATTAAAGAAAAATGTTTTCTTTACTTTTAATATCAACTTTATCGTTTATTTATATTTTCAACCTTGTTCGTCTTGTGCCATTAAGTGTGGAGTGAGAATGACTGGATGAAACGAGAGTCCCTTTGGAGGCCCGGAGTGCTGCAACATGAGCGGTCCTAGATGCAGAAATGTCAGGTGGCCAGAGTTGTACGGCTGTTTATATGAAAGGTTCTGTTCAGTTTAGTGGTCAAAAATAGAAAACATCTTAAATCAATGCTTTAAGTAATCTTTGGATTATTTGCTCAAATAGATCAGAATCTGTGATGAAACTACCATGATGAACGCTAATGACCTCATTTGAATACCCTAACATGAGACGGCCTACTTATAGTACCCAATAGGAACGTAAAAACAGTCCTGATTTCAGAATTGTTGCCGCTGGGAGCACTCATGTCGCAGTCCGGGTCTGCAGACGATCGTCTAGAATCTAGACTCAAGATGAACACCTACTGTTTAATGGGATTAAACTGCTCAGCAAGAATGAGAATGATGAGGATCGAAAATATCGTCCATACCAGTCAACAAAACCCTAACAATTGGTTCTCATATCCAAACCCAGGATCTCATCGAGCTAAGGAAAAAACTTAATTTCCAAAATTTCATGGACCCTGTCCGTCTAAATGTCGAAAATGTGTCAAAACGCGGTATTTTCTGTTTGTTTTGCACCTAAAAATTGCCCTATTTCCAATTTTACATATAAATCTTGAAACATTTCTCATGCTCCCGTGCTTCAGCCCAAAAGAATTGCCATGTCAGGTAGTGTTTTTGGATAAAACGTAGCTGGGATAAATATTGATTGATATAGGAAGACTGTTTATGTGTAAGCTGTCACAGATTCTTTGCACATACATACTAACATAATTCATCGTTTTTTAATACTTTGCGGATTTTCATGGTTTTGTTGGTCAAGTACTTACCAAATTAAATCCTTTCTTTCTGAGTATATTGAGGAACTCTCCAGAAATAGTAGAATTTGAATCGCAACTGCTTGCATTTGCGACTGATGCCATAGTGTTCTCAAGAATTTCGTCGTTAACGACTCCCAGCTTGATTCCTCGAGGATCTTCCCCCACAGTCAGACTAATCAACGTGCACTGCACGATGGGGAGCAGTAGTGTAAAAAGCACCAATCTGGCAAATGAAAAGTTTTTAAAAACTGCACGACACTTTTCAAGAAAGTATTTTTCTTTCCAAAACTTCCTTCTGTCTCCTTAGCTGACAATTGTCAAGAAACATCATATCGAACGTATTAACTTAATCATTCGCATGTCGTAAAAACATGCTATAGAGAAATGAGGAAAGGAAACGTATATAAGACATTAAGTTATACTTTTCCAACTCCCAGGAGGAATAGGGAATCATTGCTGTCATATAGGGTATTCCGCTTTTGATGTAAATTTTCTTTTCTGGATAAAATTAGATTTAAAATGGATATGATTTTTTAAGGTTTTTCAAGAAAACCTCGTTTTGTGCCAAAAAAAACCCCACATTTTTCCATTCCAAAACTATTTTTGTTAAACTTACGGCTAAATTTTCGAATTTTTCACTAAATTTTCCATAAGGTTATTCACTTTCATAACCAAAAACTAACTTCTAGGGGCCATAGTTGCAGTTCAAAAGCTCAACCTTTTAAACAAATCAGGTTTCTGAAAATCCTTGAACTACAACTCCATTTTCCCAAAACCTGCTGAAAGCTATCGAAATTAATTAGCTTAGCAATGATATGGCCAATTTTGCGATTGCCTATCGATTACGTGGGGAAATTCTAGTTTGAATTCGGAAAAACGTGGGGCACGTTGTATAACAAATAACGAGGAACTCCAAGGATAAAACGAGAAAATGTTCGAATGGTATAAGAATTATAAAAATCTGGAAAAATTTTATAAAGTTTTAAATGGTTTATAACCTGTCATGAAGTTATCAATGACTCTTTCTAGTATTCCTAACATTCTTTCTATTTCATTATTAGAAATAATTACTACGTTGTACTACATTGAACTACAATCTTTATTCATATGATCAAACAAACAATTGTCCTGATGCTCTCCTTACTGAATGGCTTTTCCTTCATTCATATGATCAAACAAACAATTATAATTTCATCACCTGATGAATTATGGTTTTGATAGAAGAGAAATCACAGACACGAAATTCGGATGCCAAAATGAATTCCAAATGTAGTACATTCCAAATGTAGTACATGAATGTTAGATACAAAGGTTTTATCACACACTTTAAAAACAATTTCCCGGATTCAATCATTTTCCCTATTTATGCTGCACGAACTTCTGCTACCTTAGTTCTTTAAACAAAGAACATTTTACGTCAAGTGCGGAAAACCTTGAATGAAAACTTCCAGATACAAGGTGTGTACTGAAATTATAAAATTAAGATGGAAATCAACTTCGTATACTAACGAGACGTTTCTCTTCATCCATATAAAACTTTTCATAGAATACGCGAAAATTCTGTTCCACTGGAAATAAGTGCGATTGAAAAGTTCGTAGTCGACCTTGGGAGAGCTCGCTTTATCATCATTCTGCAATAAAAGAGAAAAATCAGTTCACACATTAGCAATATTATTTGTGTTAATGTGGAAGTTATTCTTAGTTGGACTGTATTCCTAACAATGGGCTACACAAAGATGTTCTTCTACTGTTGGAAGCCTAGTTTTATTTGAAACCGATATACAGACTGAATTCATTCTTGATTTCGTTCCTATATTTTTAGCGCTTGGTTCAACGAAATCCGCTTGTAAATAATATACGAGAGATTATTTCTAAGGGATTCAAACTAAATAAAAACATATTCTGATTAAAAAATACTGAGAAATCGTGGTCATTTCCGCGTGACAAAAGAAACATCTTGTTTTGTTTACATTTCAGAACTTCAAATTGGGCTTTCTGTCCGTCCGTTTCTATTGCGAAGTCTAATATTACCAGCACGTCTGAATTCCATGGTAATTACCGGTTATACGACAAGAAGTCGGTTAGTTGCTTATCATACAAGATGCGGAGAATGGAAAATTATACTCCAAACTTCTGCCACGGCGACTTTAATCAGAATCACAACATGACAAGACTGTGAGAAAAAAAGCCGCGCACTCGATTGTTACTCGTCATTCTCACTGTAGTTAGAAAGAAAATCCGCCTTCGTATTCGTAGGACACTTATCCAAAGTATTAAGTGTTTACAAAATAAACATATTAAATTATTTTTCAATTTTGGATCATTGTTGGTTTATTATTCAATAATAAACCATTGTAATCGCTCTTGAAAAAAAAATTTCTAGCCTCCCCTGAAAATGTCATGGTTTACGTTTCAAAGGGTGTAGAATCTAAATCTGCAATAAAAATTTTTCAGTCCGTCGCCGTCCGCCGTACGCACGATTTCTCCCAAACGGCTGGAGCAAAAAATTTGAAATTTTCAGGAAAAATCAATATTGGTCCGATTTTTTGGCCATTCTCACTTATTTAAACTGCCCTTTAAGGGTTGTCAAAGTTTTGTAAAATCCCTAAACTCAAAAAAATTCAAGGCTGCCTAAATTTGGACTTTTTAAAAGAACTTTCCATAGGAATCGAATGTCCTTCCTCAGGTCTGTAGCTCAAACCATTCCCGATGTATGGCCCGATTTATGGTGCCAACATTTGCATCCACATTCACTACATCACTAGGTTACTGCGATCAAAAACAAAAAACATCGTTTTTTTTTATCGCAGTAACCGAGTGATGTAGTGAATGTGGATACTATAGTGAACTCCTAAAAGGGTTTATAGCCGATACACGGGTTGAAGCCTTCTGATATGCATGAAACGCTATTTATTTTATTTATAAATTCATCAAAAAAATCTGATAAATTATAGATGTTTTTATTGTGGGGGAGGGGGGGAGAGTATTGAGGTTCAATAAAGAAACGCAGCAAATTCTTTCACTGGGATTTATTATTCAATTGGCTTGCGTTCATGATTTGAATTTCTACTAAGCTTTGGGGTGTGCGTGTTTCACAGGTGATAGAGCGGTTATTGAATTTCAGGAGGCACACAAATATGATCAACTGATCAATCCAAATAGGTATTTTGGTTGAGAACCGATTTACGTGCTCTATGCATATCTCCTGAAATTCAATAATCGCTCTATCACCTGTGAAACACGCACACTCCAAAGCTTAGTAGAAATTCAAATCACGAACGCAAGCCAATTAAATAATAAACCCAAGTGGAAAAATTTGTAGCGTCTTTATTTATTGGTTGCAGCAGTAAATCTTCGGAATTTCTAGGAGTACTATTGTAAAATTTCTAGACGAGCTAGGACTCATCTTTTCTATTGTAGTTATGTGTTTTAAGTATGTCAAAGAGTTCCATAAGTATAGATTTTACCATAGGCAAATCTTCATCACCGTAATCGTTTAGTATCAATTCTTTCTGACAGAGCTTCAGAAACACGTCTTCCAGAGAACTGCTGTCGTATTCGGCCATCAGTGTTCCTGGATCGTCCTCGGCCAGTATTCTACCGTTCCTCATCAAGCCGATCTATCACAATCAAACACACCTGAGAGGTTATCCCGAACAACTTAGATAGATTCTAAAGTTAAATTTATCGATACAGCTTCAGTATCCAGTAAATACCTACAGTGTTGGATCTTCTGGCTTCTTGTATGTAGTGAGTGGTAATTATGATGGATTTCTTTTCGGTTTCGGACATTTCCACTAACTTATCCCAAATACTGTAAAAATATACGAATAAAGACAGGAATTGGGATGGTAAAAACCGAATTGGTAAAATTTTATTTCATGTAGAAGTTGAAAAAGCTAGGAAAGTTATGGCGAAAATAGTGGAGTGGAACAATAATTGTTAGAAGAAATAGGTACTTTTCACCAGGGTAGGTATTCAGCCATCACCTACCATGGCGTCGACCATATTTTACTTTCTCTACACCCCAAAGGGCTAAGAGGTAATTAATACGTCCTCAATTGGCACTCCTACTAGGGTACCTATCTGAAACTTCTGTTTTTGCGTTAGCTGGTTATACCTTGCACTGAGGATTACATCAATTCCGACTGTCGGTTCGTCCAAAATAAGAAGCTCTGGGTTATGTAGTAATGCGATGGAGAGGGAGACCCTCCTCTGCTGACCACCACTGCCGAAACATATTAGAAAGATTAATAATTAACTAGCAGATAGCATAATCAAATAATAATTCACGAAGAAGCCCATTCACTTGAGCGATTTATTGTCAGTAAAGATGAATTTTCTCTCGGTAAAGTCAACAATGAAAGGCGGCGGGTGACGCCTTCAAAACTGAACGTTAAATCTCAACTACTTTTACTTGTAGACATGATGGAATACGCTATAAGTTCTTGAAAGCTTACCACCAGAATCATCTCTCAGAACTTGAGTTTTCACACTTTCTTTTAGTTTTTTGGCCAATTATTTTCAATGATAAACCTTTGTGATCGACCAGGAAAAACATTTTTGAAAAATTTTTCCAACCTAAATAATTATCAGCTTACATTTCCAGATAGGTAGATTTCAAAACCAAAATTCTAAAAAATCATTCCTTCCTCCGAGCGCCTTTTCTCCGAAACTGCTGGACCAAACTTTACGAAATTTGGCTCAAGTATCCAACACCAATCCCGGATGTGCCAGTAATCTTGGCGTCTTGATGAATCAACATTAAGGGATTATATTTAAGAATTAATCTATCAAAATGTCGAAAAACACTTTTAATTTAAGAAATAGTTTTTTCTTAGATTGAGATATAAATTAATTCCCTTAATCGAATGAGACCACTTATCATCTGTTTGAAGATAGGTAGATTTCAAAATCAAAATCTACGTAAGGTAGGAGGTATCGAGTGGCTGGCGGACGCTCAAGTATTTTCATTTTGATTGCAATCTCAACGGTATGGTATGAAAGCCCGAGGTAGTAATAGGTACAGTGTACCACGTACCACGAATAAATATACTCAAGTGACTTATTACAAACTGCTGGACCAAACTTTACGAAATTTGGCTCAAGTATCCAACACCATTCCCTCTGCCAGTAATCTTGGCAACTTGATGAATCAACACTAAGGGATTATATTTAAGAATTAATGTATCAAAATGTCGAAATCTCACCTACTTTTAATTTAAGAGGGTAGTTTTTTCTTGGATTAAGATATAAATTAATTCCCTTAATCGAATGAGACCACTCGGGTTTGATCATCTGTTTGAAAAACCTCATCTTTGGGTGATGAAAATCAGTCGTCTACGTTCAGGTAGGAGGTAACGAGTGGCTGGCGGACGCTCAAGTATTTTCATTTTGATTGCAATCTCAACGGTATGCAAATGAAAGCCCGAGGTAGTAATAACAGTGTACCACGTAATAAATATACTCAAGTGACTTATTACAGAGCTATCTGATATAGAAATAACCTCTGGGTAATGATTTGCAGCCTTTTTGGTTTATTATTCAATAAGTAAAATCCCTAAAAACCTCAAAAAAAAGTCAAGGCGGCCTAAATTTGGACTTTCTTATAAGAACTTTCCATGAGGAATCGAATGAGCCCTTCCCCAGGTCCGTAACTCAAACCATTCCCGATGTATCACCCGATTTATGGTGCCAACATTTGCATCCACATTCACTACATCACTAGGTTACTTCGATCAAAACAAACACAAGATTTTTTTTTTTTTTTTTTTTTTTTTGTTTTTTTGTTTTGATCGCAGTAACCTAGTGATATAGTGAATGTGGATACTGGAGTGAACTCCTAAAAGGATTTATAGCCGATACATATACATGCTCCGATATGCATGCTCCGTCCTACGAAATTTAAAATTTTCAAACAGAATATTTTTCCATTGTAATCGCTCTTGAAAAAAACGCTGCAAATTCTTTCACTGGGGTTTATTATTCAATGATTCATGATTTGAATTTCTACTAAGCTTTGGAGTGTGCGTGTTTCACAGGTGATAGAGCGATTATTGAATTTCAGAAGGCACACAAATATGATCAACTGATCAATCCAAATATTAGAGGTCGGTACTAGGGATGGCCATCGATAGTATCGAAATATCGATATTTTTCTATCGATGATGCAAGGGCTGATAGTATCGGATATCGACAGTTAATGACCAATATTTTTTCCGATATTTCAGCCGATATTTTTTTTAACCGATATATCGGCTCATCATATTTCGATGTTGACTCAAAATAACATCGCTCAGAATCAATCGTTAATTCACCAACCTCAATGTGGAAACGATAGTTTCCATCTTCGGAAGTTCCAGGAACTCCATTAACTTCTCAGCTTCTTTCGTTATTTCAGATTTGGTCATCGAATGGATGTATCCATAAAACATCAAGTGCTCTTTGATAGAGAACTCTTGAAACAACGCAAGGCTCTGCAACAATTGTGATAATCAGGTATATAGGCGAACATTTCACTAGTTACGGAGTGTATACAAAGCGACAAAACAAGTCAACGATGTATCATCATGAATTACTTGTAAAATTATGGTCTACATGTGTCAAAGTATCAACATCAAGCGCTTAAGATTCTAAAACTCGAAGATTCTTGAATTAAGAAATAGCAAAAATGTTGGTATTTTCTATTGGAAACTGGGTCTGTTGAGGTTTTTTCAGAGCAGTCTGAGTGCTTATAACTGAAAAAATTCAATTTCTAAAGCTAAGAATAATGAAAATGCTAAATTTCCATGTTTTTCTCTCTTTGCCCTAGAAAATTAGACCCATGGAGTTTACACTAGAAGAGGGAAAGACGCGAGGTAAACAAATCAATATACCTAAACGACTTAAGAACTTTATCTAGGGAAAGTTATGTCCCTGGAATGGTTTGCAGGACTGAAAAGGCTGGTCAAGAAGCAAGACGCTGCAAATTCTTTCACTGGGGTTTATCATTCAATTTTATTCATTTGGCTTGCATTCATGATTTGAACTTTTACTAAGCTTTATGGTGTGCTACAGACCTGGGGAGGGGCTAATTCGATTCCTCATGGAAAGTTCTTCAAAAAAGTTACGTCGTACGCACTATTTCTCCCTAACGGCTGGAGCAAAAAATCTGGAATTTTCAGGAAAAATCCATATTGGTCCGACAACGCCACAAATCTTTAGCCAGCTCTCTCACTTAGTTTAAAGTGCCACTTAACGGTTGTCAAAGTTTCGTAAAATCTCTAAAAATCCAACAAAAAAAATCAAGGCGGCCTAAATATGGACTTTTTTTTTAAGAACTTACCATGAGGAATCGAATGAGCCCCTCCCCAGGTCTGTAGCTCAAACCAATCCCGATGTATGGCTGCCATTTCATGCTGCCAATATCCGTCTTCGAATTGCTAAGTAAACAAATTAGAAGGTCCCCGTCCTCGGTTTCGTTCCCCACGTTCGGCAGGAAAATGTTTGCTCCATATGAATATGGTATACACACTTGGACACAAGAGAAACGTCTTGCCCCGCAGACACACCTAGGCCCAAGACAAAACAAAAGGCTGTATGTACGTGTCACAAGTGCCACAAAATCATAAAACCATTAAAAAAAACAAATGAATCAGGAGGCACACAAATTTGATCAACTGACCAATCCAAACAGGTATTTTGGTTGAGAACCGATTTACGTGCTCTAAGCATATCTCCTGAAATTCAATAATCGCTCTATCACCTGTGAAACACGCACACTCCAACGCTTAGTAGAAATTCAAATCATGAATAAAATTCAAAAATGAACCCCAGTGAAAGAATTTGCAGCGTTTTCAATACTAATGGATTACTTCCCACACCAAATTGAGAGCATACCATAACGATTTGTGAGGAGATCTTTGTACACCTAATTAAGAACTTAACAGGCCAATCTTCCAAACCGATGTGACAACTTTCCTAACGGATTTGCGTACATTCCAAACCAAAATGAAAACTTGGCACAACGATTAGTGAGCTTTCCAAACCCATTTGAGACTTTTGTACATCTAATTGAGAACTTAGCCGAGCAATTCGACAATATTCCACACTGTGTTAAGAATTTTCCAAACCGATTTAACAACTTTCCGAACCAATTTTTCAATCTTAATTGATTACTATACTACCCATACCGAATTGAGAACAAACTGTAACGCTTCGTGAGCTTGCGGATCAGATTTGATAGCTTTTTACACCTAATTGAGAACTTAGCAAACCAATTCAGAACTTCTCAAATCGAATTGACAACTTTCAAAACCATTTTGAACGCTTAACATTACTCCTCCTTGTACATGACTATGTCATATGAATTAGTGATGCCGCATAAAACTCGCACGTTTTTCAAGCTTGGTTCACTGTGTAATCCAATTTGTTCAATAGTTTGATTAGTTTGTGGTAATGCTATGAACCTCTGTAGAAATGAACAAATATTACTGTTTTGAGCCGATTTATCTCCGCTCAGCGATATTTCCAGATTCAACAAGGCTAACAGACGTTATACAGAAAATGAGAAATTTATATACCTGCGGCATGTATCCAATTTGCGATGTTTGATTAATGTTCATACAGATCGTCCCAGTGTCGAGTTTCAGTCTTCCAATTAGACAGCTAAGCAAAGTCGTTTTGCCGCATCCGCTCGGCCCTAGTAGACTGTATCTGTCAAATTAGAACAGCAGTTTAATGATATATTTACAATGCAATTTAATTGCAACACTATCACGTTGTTGCTAGAATGTAAATTGTATTCATCTTTGCAAAACAGGAAAACCCCCAATCATCATTTCCTCAGGATATAATCATCCGAACGAGGTCAAATCTCCACTGTAGTATCATTAGCTAAAAAGGCATCCTTCTAACAGGTCTAATTCCGCTAAAAAGACTGCAAATTATTAGTCAAAGTCATCTATATAACTTCGTAAACACCAGCAAGTAAAAAAGCTGACGTCTAGATGCTTAAAATGGTGAAATATACTGGATATCTAAACCCAAGAATTGAACAACCAAATTTTAACGAGAAAAAAATACACCTACCTAAGCTTCACTTGCCCACCATTGTAGATTTAGAGGGCTGCGAATTGTGAGGAAAAGGTGCTTTTCGTTTTAGACATTATTTTTACTATGTTGATGCATGTTCACATTCAGTATCATGTCTTCTTTTTTTCTGTCAAAATTGTATCCCACCCTGGTCGATTAGAAAGGTGCATTAATGGGAATAATAAATCAAAATCGGATGGGTAGATGGTCGGGCTGTAGCCTTAAACTTCTACTAAAGGTCTTGAACAAGACCGCTTTTTTGGACACCCAAGCTGGGTGGTCGTTGCTACACGATCATACTGTATATAACGCGATTTCCCAAGCTTCCATTCAAGTGAGGCAAACAAGATGAGGCATTCTTATAACCTGTATTGCTTCCGAGTCTACCAGGGTAGCGGAAGCATTGTTTTCACTTTCGGAATGTGAAAATTTTTTTGTCTCCAAAATAAAAAATTCCACTGGCATTTTGCGTTTTAGACCTTTCTGAACAATTTTGGTTCCGTGTCTGTCTGTCTGTCCGTCAGCAAATCCTTGTTACAGGCAAAACTACACGAAGTTATAGTCCGATTTTGATGAAATTTTCAGGGATTGAGCGGGTTGGGGTGCAGATGGTCCCCTATGAGTTTCATGACCCCCGGATCAATAGTAGCCTCTGCGCATGCGCAAACGTGAAATCCTTGTTACGCGCATAACTCCGGGAGTTCTTGACCAATTTCGATGAAATTTTCAGGGATTGTTCGGTTTGATGTGTAGATGGTCCCCTATGAGTTTCATGACCCCCGGATCAATAGTAGCCTCTGCGCATGCGCAAACGTGAAATCCTTGCCACAAGCATAACTCCGGGAGTTCTTGACCAGATGACATTTTCAGGGATTGTTCGGGTTGATGTGTAGATGATCCCCTATAAGTTTCATGACCCCCGGATCAATAGTAGCCTCTGCGCATCCGCAAACGTGAAATCCTTGATACACGCATAACTCCGGGAGTTCATGACTGATTTCGATGAAATTTCCAGGGATTGTTCGGACTGATGTAAAGATGGTCCTCGTAAGTAATAAAGAGAAAATAAAGTTTTAGCCTCGAGCTTGATTGAACGAAGTTCTTTAGTCAATAATAATTTTCAATGATCTATACAGTCATGTTATGGATACGAGAAAGTTTGGCAGACGTTTTTTTTTTTTTCCCGTTAAGTTTTAGTTAGATTTTTATGCATTTTCCAAAAATTGAACCGAGCTTTAAATGTAAAGTTAAAATTAAAATTAAAATTAAAATTAAACTTAAACTATGGATGTAAAGTCCAGTTGTAGTAGTCCGGCGATTCGCGCAGGAAGGAACAATTAACCTTTGTGTAATAATTTGCTGGTTTTTATCAACATTGACATCCATTTCATTACTGTTCCCGCGGTTAATATGTGCTCCGATTTAGTAATTAAATAGATCATATTTATATATTTACATCAGGTCATATTTTACATCTGATGTCATAATAATGGCACTCTTAAATTGAATAATGACCGATGTCCGAGTTGGAAAACTTATGGGATAGCGTCATAAAACCATTAGGAGTTCTGTTAAAGGAAAATCATGCTGAGCGCAGAAAAATATTTTCAACCATTCGACTGTAGCTCAACAGGTGCGTTGCATTAAAACTCAAGGGAATGCCTGAATATTCGAAAGCCTCCTAACGGTGTTTATACTCGTACGTCATGCCAAGCAGAAATGAACAAGATTAACCACTCACATTGTGCCTTTTTTTACTGTCATGTTGAGCCCTCGCAAGACGATCGTCTTGGATCCGTACGTCTTCCAGGCGTCGGACACGCGGACTGCGTCTCCTTCGGTCCCCGCACCGGGGAATTCACTTAGTGAAGTTTCTTCCATCATGTCCTGTAAAATGATAGGTACTCCGTGTTTGTGTTGGAACCGGAAAAGGCCTACTTATTGAGTCCAACAAACTATAGAAAGTAAGTAGGTATGTACCAACAATATTGCAACAGAGTCTGTTGTAAATAGGAATACGACATAAGTACTTAACTGAGCAAATTAATATACCTACGACCGTGGTGACTATTGCAAAACGCTGCAAATTCATTCAATGGGGTTTATTATTCAATGATTCATGATTTGATTTCTACCAAGCTTTGGAGTGTGCGTGTTTCACAGGTGATAGAGCGATTATTGAATTTCAGGAGATATGCATAGAGCACTTAAATCGTTCCTCAACCAAAATACCAATTTGGATTGATCAGTTGATCATATATGTGTGCCTCCTGAAATTCAATAATCGCTCTATCACCTGTGAAACACGCACACTCCGAAGCTTAGTAGAAATTCAAATCATGAGTCATTGAATAATAAACCCCAGTGAAAGAAAAAAAAAACTTTGCAACGTTTTTTTCAAGAGCAATTACAATGGAAAAATATTCTATTTGAACATTTTAAATTTCGTAAGACGGAGCATGCATATCAGAATGCTTCAACCCGTGTATCGGCTATAAACCCTTTTAGGAGTTCAAAAATGGCTCACTAAAATTTTTTATACTTTGAAGAAAATAACCAATCCTTATTCAAGAAATAATATCTTATCGGTAAATTACATTAGCAATCAAAACAAAAAAAAATAGAACTAATAGTCGTTTTTTGGCCTTTAATTTACAATCATTTCAGCAGTGACATCGAGTGATTTTGTAGTGAATGTGGATCCCAAATGTTGGCACCATAAATCGGGATATACATCGGGAATAGTTAGAGCTACGGACCTGGGGAGGGGCTCAAAAGCGATAATTCTCTACCGATTCATATCATTATTTTTTTGTTCAATTGAAATTTTGGTTTAATATCCAAATACATTTCAGCTCCCTCTCGAAGAATTCCTTCTAGCTTTCAAGAACACCCATAATGTGTTTATAATTTGGTTTACGAGTGTGATCATATTAAAAACCTGGCATAGTGATCCCTCCAGTCCTAGGTGATGTTTCGTAATCTTCAACGCAACTTACTTGAATGTTTGATGCAAATCGTATCTCGCGTTCACCGTTCGTGAAGAAATCGAATCAAGCCTTGAAAAATTGGTTAATCATGACTTTCCGCTTTTTCCCTCGGGTGGTTTTTAGTAATATTTTCTGTTAATGAGACCACGATGGATCAGTTGATTTGGAAACGGGTGGATGGATGGCTAAACAAAGCTCTGACTACAGAAAACCTCGCTCCAACGTAAAAAAGAAAAACCCGAACTTGGTTCGATTAAGAACTCGGTCTACTTTTATAAATGAGGAGCTTCTTTCCAAAAGGTACTAAATTTGGCCGTGAGCGAAAAATTCAAAGAAAACCATTACAAGCTGAACACTTGCCCCATGTCAAAAAACTTGTTTAAACTTGCATTCTTCATTCAATATTTAAAATTTCTCAAAAAGAAGCGAGTTATTCCGAGACGTCAATTGATTTCGGTGGAGTTTTGAAATTTCAAGATTTTGGATATAGTTAGTACTTTTTGAAGTCAGATCTGGCGTTTAATAGTTTTTGGAACCAAACAAAATGGATATAGCACGTTTTTGAATCAAATCTTTCCCTCCTGTCAAGGACTTAACTAATCTCAAAGCTGTTTGCAAAGACATTCCCAAGCTGCTGTAGTTGTTTGCAGCTGCAGCCCTCCATCTACATCCCGCACTTTTCCCACAGAAAAACAAGTTTTCTTTCAATTCGTAAAAATTCCTTGATATTGCGCACTTTATATTCAGTCAACATTAACGAAAAACAAGGCACCAAGCGGCGAGGGGCAGTTTTTGATGGTGACATTGTTATGGAAACCACCTCGGAGGTTTCACCATGGTTATCAGCATTCATTCTATTAAAACTGATATGAACAAACTAAAAACCGCTGCAAATTCTTTCACTGGGGTTCATTATTCAATTGGCTTGCGTTCATGATTTGAATTTATACTAAGCTTTGGAGTGTGCCTGTTTCACAGGTCATAGAGCGATTATTGAATTTCAGGAGATATGCGTAGAGCACGTAAATCTGTTCTCAACCAAAATACCAATTTGCACTGTTTAGTTGATCATATTTGTGTGCCTCCTGAAATTCAATAATCGCTCTATCACCTCTGAAACACGCACACTGCAAAGCTTAGTAGAAATTCAAATCATGAACGCAAGCCAATTGAATAATAAACCCCAGTGAAAGAATTTGCAGCGTTTTTTAATGGTTATCAGAATGCTTCAACCCGTGTATTGGCTACAAAGCCTTTTAGGAGTTCACTCCAGTATCCACATTACTACATCACTAGGTTACTGATATCAAAACAATAATAAACCAAAATAACGCAAATGTTGGCACCATAAATCGGGCCGTACATCGGGAATGGTTTGAGCTACGAACCTGGGGAGGGCTCATTCGATTCCTCATGGAACGTTCTTCAAAAAGAGTCCAAATTTAGGCCGCTTCGACTTTTTTTTAGGTTTTTAGGGATTTTACAAAACTTTGACAACCCTTAAAGGGCACTTTAAATTAAGTGAGAGTGCCGGCTAAAGAATTGAGGCGTTGTCGGACCAATATTGTTTTTTCCTGAAAATTTCAGATATTTTGCTTCAGCCGTTTGGGAGAAATCGTGCGTACCAACCATGAAATTTTCAGAAATTTTCAGGGGGGGGGGGTTAGAAGTTTTTTTTTCAAGAGCGATTACAATGGTTTATTATTGAATAATAAACCAAAAATGCTTCAAAATAATTGAAAACCCTTCAAAAATGGCTTAAAAGTTGATAAATCCTATAAGATAGAGGATACAGTACTTTATGCTCAAAATATTGTAGCCAGTGTGATACTCTTTAATGGATAGAGCACTTTTTGAACCCAAACAGGTAGAAGTGCTCTTTTATAATGGATAATAGTATCTTAATTTTCACCCTAGTTTTTCAAGGGGATATAGTACATTTAGCTCCAACCTGATTGCATTTTTGTGAAGAAGTCGGTCCCGAAATCCCCGGGAAGATAATTACTCGATTTTGAAAAACAAATGGTCTTCAGTTCCTCCTTTTGGAAACAAGCTCCTCAAATGTTCATATATTATATTAATATTAATTTATTTCCATTATAACTGTAATGTACAATGTTTGACAATTGAGAAGAAAGTGAACAATTCAAAGTAAAAACTCCATCATAAATTAAAATTGAATGTCCGGAAATATAATTCCCCATATGGGCACCAGCCCGTGTTGGGGAATGAGCCACTTGCTCGGCAATTGACACAAATTAATTCTAATTAAATTTTAATAATAATTCCAGCATAGAAGTACCTACTTATAATATATCTGTCTACTTGTAAGAGTAGTGTTTTTTCAAAATAATTTTTATATTCTTGGGGTTTCTTCTCATTTGCTCTATTAAATTAATTTTCAACGTATTAGGAAAACTGTTGAAGATCACAATACCCTGATTTTTGAGAAGCTGTGAACTTTAATTTTGGAAGAAGTAGTGAACAGCTATTCGCGAACCGGGTGAAAAAGGAATGAGTTGGAGGAGAAAGCTCATGACTCCTAAACAACTGCTGTACTGCCGTTTTCTTGTACATATCACTGAGTTTTAAAACATTGAGCTTTGCAAATAACGGAGTAGTATGAGCTCTGATGTCCGATTTTGATACTGCTCGTAAAAATATTCTGAAGCACAACAATCTTGTGAAGTTCTCATTACTAAAGTAGCAAAGACTGTATAAGCGCACAGTAGATCTGCCTAAGCACATTAGTGCTAACTTTTTCTTTAGAAAGGAAAATACATAAATACATTTTCTCAGCCTGCCCTGGAGCGAATTAATATGTTGATCCCATTTCAATAAATGGTCAATAATTAGACCCAAGTACCTAACTTGGTTAGAACGGGTTAAATCAGGGCATGAGCATACATTGGTGGTTTCACAATCCAGTCGATGCAGTCTCAAAATCATGTCCTCTAAAGGCATAGTTCTCGTAGACCATGAGAATGGTAGGAAGACTGTTTTGGTGGCATTAAGCGTTAGTTTATTTTGTGTCAGCCACGAACTAATAAATTTCATGCCAGTTTCCGCTTTTGTAAATGCTTCATGCCAGGTGCCACCACTAAAAATCATAGCTGTGTCATCAGCGAACATTACTGCCTCACCTATTGACAAAGCTTCAGATTTGAAAAACTGATTGGCGTATAGAGCATAAAGAATAGGCCCCAGTACCTTGCCCTATAATTCTCATATAATTATGATAATTATGTTCGTAGGTTTGATAATTTGAACCAGGAAATTGGGAGGTCTCCATAATGCATAATTACTTACCCACACGTTTCAAGGGAAATTCTTCGAAAATGGAGCTCTCTTCACTGTCATTAATAAGATTTCAATAAATCTCCCGAATTATAAAAGTTCCAAAGGTCAATGTTTGAGATCTTTTGAGAAGCAAAGGAAACACTACTATCAAGTTGACGAATAAAAGTGCAAAACCAATGAAGGAAATTGAAATAGTAACGATATCATTGAATCTCCTGTAGGTACGTTGAAAGCTTCAGTTAACATATGTGTTGAACATTATCGCAACAAATGTGATTTTAGTTAGGCATCGAAAATTCAACGAACAGGTAGCAAAACACCGAATTTAAAACTAACAATCGTTATTTACTACTAAATACCGGAATGAGTTGTCCTGATGCAGGTTGAATGGTGAATCTATAGCTGTTTTCTTCTTTTTGTTCAGTTAGGATGAGATACCAAAACTTATAACTAAATCACTGCTCTGTGGAAAACGGGCGATGGGATAACTACTGGAAGTTATGAGCTGCCACTGCGATCCATTTACCAACGAGAAGGTTTCGTGCCAGAAAGGTTTTTATCGAATACCTGAATCATGGGACAATTGAGATCGTTATCTCCCAATGACACACGGGCCGGCCTAATCAATATTCACGATCCCCCATATGGTGTAATGCTACTTGAGCATTGTTCTGCCACTTTCGCGCACTGCTGTCCAAAAGTTAGTGTCCTTTGAGTAATAATGAGCTTCATGATGTAAAATCAAAGTGCCACATTACCAAATCCACTCAATAAGGATTAGCTAGTACGGGAAGTCGCAGTAATTTTCACCGATGCATTTGGACTAACCATACTCAAGGAGAGCTTGCATTTTTGCGCTTCTTTCGTGGACTACAAACATCAACTATCTCATTGTTCTTCCAAACTCTGCAAATGATTACGCTAAGGTTTGTTGTTTCTGTATTGAATAGCTTTTCTACTTATATCACTGACATAAGTTTATTAGAAGTAGTCCGTAGTACTGTTTATGATCTAAACTCGATTGTAGTGAACGGATGAGTTACAGGGATGTCTATCACTAACACAACACTTGAGTTATTTCGAAAGTTTTCGATATTCTGACCCTATTGTACAATTTCGATGTCGAAGGTGAATGCAGGTGATGAAGTCGTGAATCCTCGTATCTCCTTTTTTGCCCAAAAATGAGCGATTTTAGAGCTCCAGCAGCCGGGAAACAAATTTAAGTGGTCGGAAAGTGAAGAAGAGGTTCCACGTATAAAATGGAAGTGATGGGGTAAGAATCCAGTTTTTTGGCTCTCCTGAAAAGTACGAGTTTTGGACATAAGAGGGTTCACCACTTGACCGTCGACATTCTGATTTGATGCTAAATTCATGTTGGACACAAGCGCTAACGATTCACCATTCAAGGGGTTTCGATCTTGAGATAGTTGGGTACCCGTCCGCTACCAGCTTCCCATTTTACACACCAACATAACAAAGAATTTCAAAGAATTACCTACAACAACGCATGTAAAGGATGTTCAAAGGCTTTCAGAAAAAAAAGCGAGGACGTAATAGTTTTCCCTTGCCCTTAGGCGTTGTAATATTTCGAAAATAAGTTATTTATCTATAAAATAAGATAGAGAGAAAGAGAGAGCACGAGCTGCGTCCAATACCCAGAATTTTCGCCGGTTCAAATGCGCTGCCAAGTGTGGTATCCAATTCCTAGGAATTACCTTGTTAATACTGACACGATCTGCTCTGCATCAACTAAAAGAATTCCGTTTCAAAGAATTGGATAGAACTCTGCGATGAGAGCGTTTCAGAATATGTTCTTAACACTGCAAGTGCTATCTGTTCCATAGAATTCATTTGTTCTGCCCCCCGTTGATGTGGAAACTTCCCTTTACATCGAACGGGACAAAAATGTTCTATCTTTCGAAAACTGTTGTATTCTGCCATGGTCCCAACATCATTGCAAATATCGTTCATTGCCAGTGCCAATATAAACTCTAGATTGTCTACAATGTTCTTTCGCTTAATAAGTAAAATACCCAACAACCTACAGCTTCGTGGAATACATGGCCATTACACATTTCTTAATTGGCTTCTTTGTTTTTTTTTTTTTTTTGAAAAATATTATTAGGAATTTTACCTGTTGAACACGATTTACTCATGACTTCATGCTCGGTAACTAAACCATTTCGAACTCATTGTTATCACCAAGCTTATATTCACAACGCCTTCAAAGATTTAAATGCTATCCCTGTTGATACTAGTGCGCTGCTGTGTAGTTAGCCCGTAACGAAACGGCACTTTTACAGAGGAAACCTTTTGCGGGGCACGAGAGATCACTCTCTCGGAAAGCCCTTCTTTGGCACTGAGGAGATGATAATATCATATTATACATATTATGTCTGCTGAACGGGGAAAATTACCCAGGCTTAATTGTCTCCTATCGTGCTGCGTGGACTTCGACGATTGGTGTCAGAATTTAATTATGAGTGAGTGTAGACGAACCTGCTCCCAATAATCCACTCAAGTTTCCTAAATTCCGCATACATGCGTTCATTTTTAACCAGTTTGTTTGTCCTAGTTATTGTTGACCAGATAATGTGTATTACTAATAATTAATCATAATAATAATAATCATTAATAAAATGCTATTAATAATGAATTGAGTAAGTGCTTCATTTGAATACATAATAGGTATTGATTTGTAAGGTTGAATTGAAGTGTTTTGTATTACAGATGTTAATGTATTTGTAGTTTTTGTGAATTTGTTTAAAATGAATTTCGTAAAATTGTGAATATCTGTTGTGAAATTATTGTTTGTTTGCGTTATCTAGAAGCATCACACTAAGGTAAAAGCCTCCTCGGTTTTGTACTATGTGTTATGTTTTTATGAAATATACCATACAATGTCTAAAATAAACACAATTCAATTCAATTATTGCTCAGAAATCTTCACATCAGTCTGCGAGTGCGCAAACGTGAAAAAAAGCATCATTGTCTTGGGTTTTAGTGGTCTGATTGCCCTCAATTTATTTAGGAAGTTGGAGTTGAACGGTTTGATTACATGTAATAAATGTTGACACGATCGAATCATCATTCTATCCCCTATAGAATTAACAGTAAAGAACCTCAATACATGCAGATTAAACTTTTGAAGGCGTTGATGTCTGCGGGAACATATCCCACTTCGTTTCTACCCCGTGAATCGTTGTAAGAAGATTATATTTTGAGTCTTCCGAGATTGGTTTTGATATTTCAAAGTTCTGAACAAGGAAGCTATTTGTCACACTCAATTCGGCAGTTGTTTTTATTTTTGTAGATAATTGAATCTATACATATATATGACACTCTCAAATATGAGTTTTCGTAGAGGGGGAATTTTCTACTTTCAAAACTTAAGAATCATATCATATCAGTGATGAAACATCGTTCAGCCTTCTCTTGATTGTCGACACTCTAATGAAATACGCTGCAAATTCTTTCACTGGGGTTTATTATTCAATTGGCTTGCGTTCATGATTTGAATTTCTACTAAGCTTTGGAGTGTGCGTGTTTCACAGGTGATAGAGTGATTATTGAATTTCAGGAGGCACACGAACATGATCAACTGAACAATCCAAATAGGTATTTTGGTTGAGAACAGATTTACGTGCTCTATGCATGTCTCTTGAAATTCAATAATCGCTCTATCCTGTGAAAAACGCACACTCCAAAGCTTAGTATAAATACAATTCATGAACGCAAGCCAATTGAATAATAAACCCCAGTGGAAGAATTTGCAGCGTTTTTTATAGTTATCAGAATGCTTCAACCAGTGTATCGGCTACAAAGCCTTTTAGGAGTTCACTCCAGTATCCACATTAATACATCACTACGTCACTAGGTTACTGATAGTAACACAAAAACAATAATAAACCAAAATAACGCAAATGTTGGCACCATAAATCGGGCCATAGATCGGGAATGAATGGTTTGACCTACGGACCTGGGGAGGAGCTCATTCGATTCCTCGCGGAGTGTTCTTCAAAAACAGTACAAATTTAGGCCGCCTTGACTTTTTTTTTAGGTTTTTAGGGATTTTACAGAACTTTGACAACCCTTAAAGGGCACTTTAAATTAAGTCAAGAATTGTCGGACCAACGTGGATTTTTCCTGAAAATTTCAGCTTTTTTGCTTCAGCCGTTTGGGAGAAATCGTGCGTACGGCGGACGGACATAAAATTTTGTATTGCAGATTCGGATTCTACACCCTTTGCAACGTAAACCATAAAATTTTCAGGGGGGGTTAGAATTTTTTATTATTATTGAATAATGAACCAAAATCAATGATAACTATTGCTTCTTACATATTTTTAACTAGATAGGATGCGTATTCACGTACTTACAACCCCGACGGTTCCACTCCTAACCAACTTCGGTGAACTTCCAGCGCATCTGGGTCTGAGTTTGTTCATTGATAAAAATCCAGATTGAGATGGATGGTTTTATCTCTCGACTCTTGAAAAACGTAATAGAGGCAATCTGCTTAATTCATTACCGTATGGGTTACTGAAAATTTCACTAAATTAAATTAAATAATATTTAATAATTATTTGAAGAGTGAAATTCAGTGTTACCAACATTTTTCTTGAAACTTACCGAACGGGGCAACATTGACCACCTCGGGACTAGATAAATCAAAGTGGAATTATCTTGATCCTTCGATCTGTGCGACCCCAGACGTGACGTATTTAGCCCTTAATATCGGGAAACGTGAACAAACCAGTCCAAAAGTATTCGATAGCCGTAGTTGCTGAATTGTGAAAGTGGAAAATGCATTATTGAATTTGATGGGTAACCGGTTGAAGTTTAAGATGTCATATAAGCTAATAGTATCCCTATAATTATCATGGACAAAACTTACATTAAACGAATCCGTCGAGCACCGGTCTATCCAAAATGATATTAACGCATTGACATCCTAAATTAAAAACTTTAAAAAATCAAAAACCTAGATCTCTTAAACAGGGGAAATAAAACTCGCACATGAACGACATACAAAATCAACAATTTATTTCTGTTTAAAATAATATAATAATAAAAATAACGAATAAATTATTTACACTCTATACACAATATTTAAAGTGAGTCTTGAGTTTGGTATAATGGCATGTCATCATAATCCGGTTTGTATGTCCACATGCGCACCGTTATATGTACATTTTGGAGATAAAATCCATGGATCACATCGTATTATGCGATATGAATATTATGAATTAAACATTTCACAATAACGGATTCATTGAACAATTATACTACAGAGCAATGCTAATATTGTTGTATCGTTTTAAGCTTGTGGGAGGTACTTATTAAATGTAGGGATGTCTTAATTGGGTGGACTACCATTCACTTTGTTATAAGGATGTTCATGACAATTGGGTGTCGATTTGGTAATGATGAAACGAATGTTCAATCAATTCAGCGCCGTATCGTAGTTATGGGTCACATGATAATGCATACCTTTTAAATATCGTCAGAAAATGGGTAAGCTAGAACGATAACAAACCAAGAAATTGAGAAAGTACGATACAGGTCAATTTTTCATGAGGTCAAGTTTTCTCGCTTATAGTAAAGCTAACATCACGGAATAATAAGAATACCTAGGAGTAAAATATAAAATGCTTAGTACCACTTGCCAATAAATGTAATGATAATTATATTCACCTGATAATCTGTTCCTAGCAAGGAACTAGTTTATGGCTTAAATTTTTAGATCTCGAGAAATCTAGGATACTACTTACATTTTAACATTTTAAAATAAAATTGTTTCGTAAAGCTAACGAAAAATGTCTCAGGAATCTTCGAGACCTCAATAGCCTTGCTTCTCTACTGAACGCTACAAAAACGATAAAATTCTATTACTTTTTTTAATGTACCACATGAAGTAACGTTCACGTTGAACATTAATAAAGTTGGCAGGAAAGTTTCAATAAAACTCAATCATAATTTTCATAAATCACTTTGAATATAGTTATTAATATGTGCAGTTTAGAAAAGAATGTGTTGAATTCAAAATGTAGTCCTCCATTGAAGATGAAACCCGTGACAGATTACCAAGTGAATATTTCGCAGATGTACATTTTCGTGCTCTTGCATTGGAACTGTGATTTGTACAATTCTGGCGAGAAACCATAAAAATTAAGTTTATTCCGACAACAAATGATGATAGAAATTGATGAAAATTGTGACAGTTTCATTCGGAGAAACACAAGGTTGTTTCGTTGCATAGAATCTTCGAAGTGGCTCAGTAGCTTGCTTATATTAATATCAGAAAGTATCTAGTAGCGATTGTGGGATTGAGATGAATGTAAGTCCTTAAACTTTTTCGATCGTATTTCTTACTCCAAACACGGTATTTTCAACCAACAACAAACCTCAACCTCTACCAAGGAACGAATAAACAAATTTTTAATGTAATTTTGCTACGTCGAGCATCATTTCTTTAATGATAGAAGATTCAGTGATACTTACCCCTTTTTTCTTCCATTTTAGAATAATATTTCCTGCGAATTTTCAAAATCCCAGGCTCGGCATTCTGTTTTTCAAGTTCGTTGGACAACCATTCAACAAAAATACCGGTTTCAGTTGTCGTTTTCAGGTTAAAATCATTTAATTTACATTAAGGCGACCCTTAACCTCGAACGGCAAAATATCATGACGGTTAATCATAATTATTTCACACGATTCATTTAGCGGCCATGCGGTACATTCCAATTTACACCAAGCTGAAAATGAGTCCACTAAGGCTCTCCTCTTCGAAATATTGCTTAATTACACCTAAAAATGATGAAAATTTGTTCAATTGTGTAGATAGGTAGGCATAGAAGAGGATGCCCATTGCATTTCATCTTAGCTGACGAATTTGAGTCAATAAACGTTGCATGACTCATGTCTTGTACACAAGATGAGTGCTCGAACCGTGAATAATTATTCTCCATTCATAAACAATAATATATTTACTAAACAACGTAGCCACGTGGTAGATTTCGAAAAGGATGGGTGGAAAACAAGGACTGTAAAATCGGAAGTATTATCAACCCATATTTTTAAACGATTACTCAATACGGAGATAGGCCCTTATAACTGAATTTGCGAGATTGAGTCCATGGGGCTCTTTTATTAATATTTTTGGGTTTATTGCGACCTTACGAAGGACGTTTTTTCAAATATTTGGAAACTAGGCACCTTCACCTTAGGAAGGGAAAAAATTAGACCCAAAACACGTTCCAAGCTTATATAATACAAATGCACCGCTTCATCAAAATTTTCTGTTTGACGAGTCACGAATACCCAGCATTAACACATCGTTTGTGCATATTATGCCAAATTGACTGTTTTCATGAAACATCGGTTCATTTTTCTGGATTCCGATGGTTTTTCCGTTGTGACTACGCCCCTTTTCTCCGTCTGGTGATCCAGTAGGATCCGAGCGAGAAGATGGTGATCCAGGCGAGGCAAGAGACGAAGCCCATGTAGACGTCACGGTGTGTTATGTCGTAACCGCGCGACGTGATGCTGTTGTACGACTCGGCGGCCGCCACGATGGGGAAGGCCCGGGTCCAGATTTTAAGGAGGTCGTGAGCTCCTTCCATCGGCCACACGGTCCCTGGGACGTGAAGGATGATAAGAGTTATGATAGTGAACGAATCTACATGAAACTTCAGTTCCTTATGTTGGAGGAGGCATTAAAAAAACTCAACTCTGGAACGGCACAGTGGGGTGTATGACACCCCAAACAAAATTTCATTGAACCCAGTTGACTTCTGTGTGTAAATGATGATGTACATGAGATATTTAATGCTGTTCACTTGCTTCAGTTCAATGATAAGACATGCATAGTAATTGACTCATGATTATTATGTATTGATGGACTTTCTTACCATTTATCAAGAACATCGTCATAACCATCCCGATACCAGCATACGATATCAACCTCTCCTCGTTCAACAGCTCAGTGAGGAAGTATCCTGAAACGAAACAGAGAATTTATACGGCTGACTTCAACGACCGGAATATTTAGAACGGCAACCTAATGCATTTTCTAGTGACTCCTATCTACTCTCTCGTGGGTATCGCACATGCAGGCCAAAACATGTTCTTCCCATGATCATTGTTACACGTTATATTCTAGTTATATCGTGGAAAACAATAGCTATTACCAATCTTAGGCTGAATAAAATACCGTATTAAGTCAGGAAATTTACTGATCTTACCAAAGGCAATTCCAACGATGGCTACGGTGTAGAGAAGACCGACAGTTAGGCCGAAGTCCCCGTTTAGCGGGTTGTCGTAGAAATGATAGAGCACGACCAGCATCAGAGTTGTTTGAGCCGTCATTAACACGAACTGAACCACCAGATGAGCCAGAACAATTTCCATTTTCGTCATACCTAGGAAAATGCGTAGAAAAATGGGATATTATGTAAGTTAGAACAAAAAAATTTGTGGTGAACTCTCTTCAATTGGTTGATTCAACATTTGTAGTGGGGATGCCAGATCATTGAGGCATATTCAAGGATTGGTAGAACTAAGGTTTTATGAAGGCGAATTGTAGCAGGTAATGCCATCGCTTCGTTCTGGCATGCAGTAAGTCCCCGATTAAATGCATGATAAGTTCTTGGTATTCACAAAGTTTTTGTTAACTCCTTCTTTTTAGCTTGTCAATCGGTAATCTTGCGTCGTACGATTTTTGAGGCTCTGGCATTCCCAGAGGTCGGCCCAG
This sequence comes from Creontiades dilutus, assembly GCA_031894815.1. Classification (NCBI taxonomy): domain Eukaryota; kingdom Metazoa; phylum Arthropoda; class Insecta; order Hemiptera; family Miridae; genus Creontiades; species Creontiades dilutus. The sequence continues at coordinate 93,260 of JAVIWC010006977.1, read as the reverse complement.
ATTCTTTCTAGACGTATAATCATCGAAGTTTTCTTCATAATCCGTGCTTACAAGAAATAAATCAGGAGTACTTCTTGAGAATACTCAAACCATCCGGCTATATACTATCGGAAATGGCACAAAAGTTTAGTGTTTCCTCGGTAACTTCAAAGTCTGACTTAGAAGTTCACTCAAGGCTGCGTCATTTTGAACATCAACTGATGCTACTATGGGTGCTGGGTATCAGGGACAGAGGGCAACGAGGAACAATCGCCTTGCTAATAAATCAGAGTAACCAATTTGGCACCATGAACCCAACTAGATCGAGTTATATAACTCAATGAAATGTTTGACCTACGGATCTGGGCAGAGGCAAGCCAAGCAGTTCCATTCTATTCCCCGTGGGAAGTTCTTCAAAAAGAGTCCTAAATTTAGGCCGCCTTGAAACTAGTTTGAGGTCTTTAGGGCCATTTTACCCCCCAAACCACCTTGAAACGCTTAAATGGGTAAGGCTTTGACAATGAGAAGCTGGCTCAAAAATTGGGGCGTCGCCGGACCAACATGGATTTTTCCTGAAAATTTCAGCTTTTCTTGCTTCAGCCGTTTGGGAATCGTGCGTACGGTGGACGGACGGAAAATTTTGAATTATTGCAGATTCGGATTCTACACCCTTTGAAACGTAAACCATGAAATTTTCAGGGGGGTTAGAATTTTTTTTTCAAGAGCGATTACAATGGTTTATTATTGAATCAAAAGGTCAGATGAGACAGAACGAATCAAGCAGAAGATAAGGAACAGAACAAAATTTCCGGAAACGTTCTTCGTGAGATTAAAAAAAAAAAAAAAAAACAGCTGCCCGTAATGGAGTCTTATACTTAACTTAACTGCGGAGTGCAAAATAGTTTGGTCTGACAAAGTAACGAAGGTGGCAGATTCCTGTGTTTGTCATAGCAAACTAGCAAAAGAATTGCAGATTTGTTAGTTTTACGTTGTGAAATTTTTTCCCACGCACAGATACGTAAACTCATAACTAACTGGAGAGGGGAAATCGAAGTGACCTACCGATGCAAAATTTTGACAGATTGTAGACATAACTTGAGTTAAGCTAATGGTGACGTAAACGTAGATTCGTTAGTTTTGCATTTCGCGAGTTTGTCAGAGTGAAAAAAAGATTCGCTCGTTTGTCATAGTGGGGACCATACATGATCTGTTACCAAAGAAGAGAAGCTGGTATCTAATCCAAAACAAGATCTCGAACAAAAGAAACCCTTGCTAGTAAGGTCATATCGGCTCAACATGAGTCCCCTCAAACTTCTCCACATAACCTTATAAAACTACCTGCAGAGTTCATCTCCAGCGAGAAAGTCGCAATGCTCTTTACTAACTAAAATGTAGAGTGAAACATGTGATGCCATTGAATAAGATGAAATGAGTATAACTATAACAGCTAATGTTCATTAAGAAATTGGCTTACCTGCCACCATTATTCGATCCAATAAACCAAACATCTTCTCCATCATTATAGCTCCGCTTGTGAACGTCATTGTGAAGTAAAACACAAACCTGCAAGAAACCAAAAATATTGTTTTAATTTCGTTCTGAAGCTATGAAATCTATCATTTTATACTTTTAAGAACCAGGCAATAAACCTAAATTACATAATACAAATAATAAAATGAAATTGTACTCCAACCAAATCCAAGGAAGGTACTCACGCGCATATGAACCCAGGGGCACTGCTATGCCGGTACACGGGATCGTTGCTTCCATAAACTGCATCGTAAAACTGAAACAATCCGCAAATGTTCAATTAAAATATATATTTGTACATATGATACGAGATCACTTACTTAATTAATATTATCACCTGATATTGGTGGAAATTGAGCTGAGACTGCCTTTGTTATAGGAGATAACTGTTCATTTTCATTATTCTTCAAGAGCTACAAGTTCTTGGAAGCACCAGAATCATCTCTCAAAACTTAGGAATTGACTCTTTATTTTAGTTTGTTGGTTTACTATTTTTCAATAAAATTAAATAAAGAAAATCGGTAGTCCACGGTCAGGTCGACGGTCGAGTAGGAGAGCCGGTTCATCGGGAGGAGTGAGCTAGAACGCGCGATTGGGGGAAGCTATAGTATTTTCGTCTTGAATGCACTCACAAGCTATGGAGGTTCGAAGTGTAGAGTATAGATAACACGCCACACACTACGTCTTATAAGCCAAGATATGAGGTTTACATAGAGCTCAAGCGGTGAACGAACGGATGATCTGGCAGCAACTTGAGTGAGCTAATTTTATTCACGGGACTAATTTCAATCTGAATCAAACAAAAAACTACCTCTTCGACATAAGTTTTTGAGATTTCAATTTTGTAATAGTTTAATCCTTAAATATTATCCTCTAGGTTTGATAGATCAAGTTGCCGAGATTACTGGCGCAGGAAATCGATGTAGAACTCTCGAGTCAAATTTCGTAAATTGGTCCAGTAATTTTTGGACGGATTTTTTTTTATTAGACTCTTGAAAGCCACGCATCTTGAAACGTAAACCAACAACTTTTGGGGGAGGGTTGAACATTTTATTTTCCTTGGTTCGATTTCAACGTTTATCATAGAAAATTATAGAAGAAAATGTGCACGGGTAAATGAGCTGTTAATAGGACAAAAAGCTGGGTTGTCCGGGCATAAGAGGAAAGAAGATTTTCTAGAAACAAATCGTAAGTTCTATGGGTGGAAAAAACTCCGAAATTTAAGTTTATAGAAACCAATGAGAGATGCAAGGGACGCAGAAGGTTCAGCTGCATATAAGTGCAGGAATATGGAGACAATTTTGACATAAAATATAGATATGAAGAATTTGTAAAGAATTAATTTATTTATAGTTAAATCAAACAAGAACGATTGATTGATTGTGATTGATTTCTTCATTATCTAAATGTGAGTTTTAAATTTTACGTTTTCCTGCGTTTTCCCAAAGGTACCTACACTTACTGCTAACATCTTCTTGATGTAACATTATTATTGTAATTTTTAGAAAAAAAAAATGAAGGCACCCAAAGCGATCGTAATACATTAGTGAACATTTGTTCAAGGTGATCAATGTGTGATAGGGTGATACCGGCTTTTCAGAGATGTTCGTAGGGGCGACATACGTATTTAGTTAATTATACCGGTTATTAAGGTTGTACACCATAAGAAGCTCTTGATCTTTTCTATCTTTATTTACAAATGTGTTATGCAAGCACACATGCACTTCCACGTGACCTTGCACACACATATTTGCCCTTAACCTCTTCCAAGGTCAAGGTCATCTCGACCACTGCAGTAATTGGTTAGTGTGACTAGTGAACTCGTCGAAGTCGATTAAACATCATTTAATTAAAATAATTTGTTTAATGAATTTGAAAGCGTTTTTTATTTTACTTCAATTTTTCTCATCCTGCTCTTTTCAATTGTAAAACGTGAAGGTTTTCAGTCATTCCGGTTTATTATTTTCCAATGATAAGCCTTTGTAATTGTACAGTAAACATATATAATAAACTCACATACTCATATATAAATAACAAATTCACGGTACTTAGATTACAAGTATGCAATCTAAAAGGCCTTAGAATGAACGTAAAACTAGCCCCAATTGCCACACCCCATTTATAGCGTCTTATAGCGAACATTTTTCATAATTCTGTCACATTTTTTCATTCCTCGTTACTAAGTACGTGGATTCCAAGTCTGCAGTGACCGTCCGATGTACGCCGTTTCCTACGGGACAGCAACGTTATTGGAAATTCTATACCTACCCATTTCCATTAGATATTGAACTATATAATACAATTAATATTTCTTCACACGTGTCAAATGGGTAAGTACCTACACAACTTTATTTTTCTTAAAAATTCAACGAAAACGGATTCTTACTCTGATTGGTATGTCTCCAACTTTTCTGGGGATGTCACAGGCAGCCATGACGTCCTGCAAAAAGTCTATCAGACTTTTGGCAATGTTCCGCCGGATGATGTTGGCAATAATGAAATCTGCAATAAACAAAACAACAAATTTCAACTGAATTGAATTAAATAGTTAATTAAATTTTATCTTAATCGCAAGTAATACCTACATGGGAACACACCAATTATTTAAACCCATATTTCTGTAAAGTAAACAAACAGGAAACAAACTTAATGTATAAGTAATATACATGCTGTAGTGTTGCCTTTAGCCACTCAGCTATTAGAAGGCCATCAAATTTTGACTGTTAGTGTCTAGAGAGAGTTGGTGGTAATATCATTATTATCTTGATTGTAGTAAGATCTTGACATCCAGAAGTAGATAATGCCAATATTTACTGCATTCATGCGTTTGCTGCACCCATACAAATTCTGATGATAATGCGCAATTTCACTTGTTTCTTTGCTCATTTGAATGATATCGTCGATTCAAAGGATTGGCAAAATGACAATGAGCGGACGAAACAAAACACACACACACTTTTATTATCCCATATCCCCTCTTTATTTCTATCCGCTTCAAACTCAACTAAACGCCGTCTTGAGTTGACAGTTCATACCTTAAATATATTGTGATTAACGATAGTTTCTCGTAGGATGAGGCATTTATTTCATGTTTTTGTAAATTACCAGGCATGTCCATTGATCCGAAGATTACGAATAATGAGCAACCTACCATAAGTGATAAGGTATCCCTTAAAATCTTTGATAATTTCGTTGAGATAGAACTGAAGGTATAGGGTAAGATGTGCCTAATACAAGATCTACAGCGTACCAAATACTTGGGGAAATTTGGATTTTGATCGGATAACATATCTCGCCCCCTACAGCTTAATCTGCTCTAAAACCAATTGATAAGATGTTGGCGAAGTTCATCAACTTACTGGACATGTCCATCCATACGGAAATGGCACTTTGGTCTATGGCTACTTCAGTCGTGGAGATGCCTTCACTGATTCTCTCCTCGATGGAGCGAGTGAAATTCTCACTAACGTGAAGGACTCCCCAGACGCTGTTCGCTGCCACATCCTTCTTCGCCACATCCAAATCCTCGTATAGCACCTTGAAGAAACAATGGAAAAACATATAGCGACTACAGTAAAAAGATGCTGTGATAGTTGAACAATAATCAAATATAGAATACAGTTAGGATTTAACGCTGTGCAGTGAATGGTTGGAAGAAAGCTTCAGTAGTCCCTCTGCAGAACCAGCGCAATTTCGAATGCACATTTGAGACATTATGACAAGTGTGAGGTGATGGAATGGTAAAGTTTCCCCTTCCATTGAGGTGGATGCGGACACTAATGCTCCGCTACGCTCAGAGGAAGACCCAGACGCTTGAAAACGTCTGATTCATCCCCCAAGGCGTCGGATTCTAAAATCGGGAAGGGGCAAGTAACCATATCCATCACACAAGGATGTGATGGAATGGACTATTTAGGGCTTCGTAGGGCTGAAGCGATAAACTGCAAAGCTTCACTTTTATACTCCAGCCGTAGCAGTTTCAAGGATCAGAAAAGTTGAGCTGTACACATCTATCACAAGATACCTGCAGCATTAACACAAATTTTCGACCACTCCACTGGATGGGGGAGCAACCAAAATCGCTATACAGTCCAAATGATTTTGTGGGATTAAGTTCGGACTTAAAACCACTATAGAGAATGCAATTCAAAACGCGACTCAACAAAGAGAATCGGAATATATTTATATTTGCTTTCAGATTGGCTACTAGTCATCGGGCATCAGAAAACTCCATTACGAACCCACAATGCAAGAGAGGGTGTGTATTTTGTACCTCTACCATATATCCATCAGCGATAAAACCCATAGGGAAATGTCATCCGGTTCTAATACAGTAACTAAAGTTTTGTGCATGAACAAACCCAAAATTTTTTCAGTTCAGCCAAGTCGTCAAATTCAGGTGCAAATCCTAATTTTGGAGGGATACGAAAAATACAATGAAGGATGAATTTTGATGTCTTCAACAGTTTGCAAATATTAACTTGTTTTATTGTTGATTTCTTTTGTAGAAAAATATCCAAGGTTGTAATACTCTCTCTTTGTAGGAATGGACAACAATTTTACAGAATCTATAACTTAGCTCCACTATTACCTTTAGCTACACTATTTGTACCAATATCATACGGTTAAAAGTCACTTACTACATCGAGTTTTCTCTCCAACTGCTTCATGAATTGACAGGAAAACGACTTTGGTATGTTGCACTCTAAAACGGGGCTATAAGTTTCGTTGTAGGGGAGTTCATCACAGCTTTTGACGAACCCGTTGAGCTCGTCGGAGACAACGGCGAACGGGAGGTCGGACGGATCGCGTCCGAACGAGACGCAGAAGAAATATGACTGGAAGGCTGGCAAGACGAGAATAAATAAAAGTATCCTGGAATCAGAAGACAAATATATCAGCCAAATAGCAGTGAGCTTCTTATAGAAGCACCTATGTTGGGCCCACTGGGAAGTGTGGCGACCCTATTCTACCAGATCGCAAGTTATTTTGGTCCTCATGATTGGTGTTTGAAGGAAATGTTGCATTCTCCAAACTTTATTATCATAATCTGTAACCCTCTATGCTGTATACAATCAAACATGACAGCCCTGATAGGAAGCTCCCCACGTTCCAACCAAACTTCTATCCACTAGCGCTGCAACGAACAGAAGTTTGTTGAGTAGATATGACTATTCTTGTCGTTACTTGCCAATTTAATGTACTTCAATCTATTAAGTTTAATAAGTATTGTCTGAAGAGGATTGTAAGGACAATAAAGAGAAATCAGTTATATAAACGAAATAAGCCTGTGGATTACTTCAACCGGTTCTGATGGATTAATATGTACACTTATGGCCGTGTAAATTGTTTGAATGATCCAAGAAGCTCCTCGAGATTGATAAAAAATATACTCTCTGTTCTGTACCTCAATGAGAAATGTCTTTACATCTAGTCAATCAAATTGGCTAACATCTTAAGTTCGCTTTTATAATTTTACAGAGACTAAAACCCAACAAACAAAAACCATGAACCAGAAACACACAAAGCTAATTTTTGTCTTAAACCACAAGATTCTTGCAGGCAAACAATAAGCAATTGAGGTAAATGTTCTATTACTTTTAAAATACGATAGTGATTCTCGGAAAACCTAATTTCAATACCAATGAACCTGATCAGGAAAAAATACTCAAAATATTGAGTAGTACAAGTTGTTAAACCTTGAATTTTTCTTTTTACTTGAAGTAACTGTTGTGTATTGATGGTTTGTGGTATTTTTCATAATTAATAACTGATTAAAACGATTGGCAGAAATTGAGTACATTAATCCATAAATGCCGTTTTTGTAGCATGAATAATGGGGAAATCCACTCACCCTATATTTCTTTGCGTCCATTTGATATTCTTGGACAGTTGAGCTAGGAACCTTGGGAAGTTGAACCACTCCTTGTTAGGAAGTGAGAGAGGCGACGAATTAAGGGTAGTTGTGGGGTACTCGTTGTATCGATACTAGAAAATAAATTAAATACATTAAATGAGATTGGCGTGAGGTATATATATCAGCATTAGAAAAACCATGAGATAATACAAAGAACAATCAATTTTGGATAAGAAGCTTAGAAACTTTCGTGGTTCAAAGTGGAAATCATAATGTGACTATATATTATATCGTTGCTCAAGTAGGATCATGACACAACTCCATTTGTGGCTCTATATAGTTTTAGAGTATTCCTGATAGAAATTTCGGCGCTAAATCCATTTTTGTGAATGGTTTGGCGAAAAACTCCGTGGAAGCTTCAATCGCCAGTTCTACCAACATAACACAAATCACAACTTCTGGAATCGTAACATGTTTTTCCACTCTCCTGAAAAATTAGCAAGATTGCGTGCGGTAGGTCATGATCGTACGTAAGCGACTATATGAGTTTGAATGATAAACATTAAACTCTACCAATGAATATTTCTCAAATCTGTCGAATTATTGTCCAAATTTGACAGTAAGTATAAATTACTTTAACATCGCTGGAGTGTCATTGTAATAATCCTCTAGAGTTCACCAATTTTTCAATTAATGAGTCAATTCAAGAGGATTATCAGAGTGAAACTTAATTAAATTAAAATATACGTCAACTCCTAATTTCAATTATACCTTTTGAATTAATTTACGTTTACGAGAGAAAACTGTCGATTTTACTGAGAACAGTCAGAAATCCTCGACTGGTGACCTTGATAGAAGAACAAGGAATAGTTTATTGATTAATTGTATTAAGTTTTACCAAACACTTGTTCGAAGACGTTTGGAGCAAAAACTCCTTTGGGAATCCAAATTTGTCTTCAAAACTATAAGAACACTAAAATCTGATTTTCTGGCGGCATTTTGTTTCTGAGTAATGGAACTCAACTCTGAGGCAGAAATTTGGTTTTCATGGCGTCTCAAAAAGTTTTTGAGGGGTCCCAAGTGACAATAAGGAGGTGATGGAATGGAATAGTTCCCCTTCCAATGGCTGAGGCGGTATGACCGCAACACTATGAGAATCCCCCTTAAGCTAGGTGCTCAGGAGTAACATAAACCTATGTAACTATATCCATCATATGACTGAAAGTGTGACCTCTCTTTTATGAAATTCCCTGATTTGCAAAGTTATATTTTCAGTGTTTCAAAGTTATGTTTACAGTTTTCATCCCATATTCACATTGTTTTGGGGTACCAATAAAAAACGTAAGTGGGTGTGGCACATAAACCTAGCTACCATAACATGACTGTATAGATCATTGAAAATTATTATTGACTGAAGAACTTCGTTCAATTAGGCGAAGTAAATTTGAATTAGGGTACCTTATTGTTATGCTTTTCATTGAGAGAATTAGGCATGTTCAACTATTGAACAAACTATAAAATATACCTAATAAGTCCGAACAATCCCTGAAAATTTCATCGAAATCGGTCAAGAACTCCCGGAGTTATGCTTGTGGCAAGGATTTCACGTTTGCGCATGCGCAGAGGCTTTATTGATCCGAACAAGGTCATGTTATAGGGGACCATCTACACATCAAACCGAACAATCCCAGAAAATTTCATCGAAATTGGTCAAGAACTCCCGGAGTTATTCGCGTAACAAGGATTTCACGTTTGCGCATGCGCAGAGACTACTATTGATCCGGGGGTTATGAAACCCATAGGGGACCATCTACACCCCAACACGCACAATCCCTGAAAAATTCATCAAAATCGGACTATAACTTCGTGTAGTTTTGCCCGTAACAAGGATTTGCTGACAGACAGACACGGAACCAAAATTGTTCAGAAAGGTCTAAAACGCAAAATGCGAGTGGAATTTTTGATTTCGGAGACAAAAAAATTTTCACATTCCAAAAGTGAAAACAATGCTTCCATTACCTTAGTAGACTCGGAAGCAACAAATTAGAGGGCCGACTTGACAGTTTCTCCTCCAATTCCCAGAACCGGGGAATTTGAAAATCATGTTTGATACGAGTGTGAGAAGTTGCCCAAAAAACCATGAACGGCTGGTTTTGACCTTACCCCTTTCTGCTTTTCCAACTTGTGGAGATCGTGCTGCTTGCGACTGAGCTCAAGAAACGCTTGCTCCAGGTTGTTGCAGTTCTGGCTCTCCATCAGCTGCTTGGGGGACTCTTCGCTGAGGAGGACGCCTCGCCTCATAAGACCTATCTGAGAGAGAAGCCATAAGAATTTCGGACGAATCAAACTTACATATTCAACAATCACGAGGCTAAACAGTACTTATTGTGGAATTAAAGATCTTAAATTGTATATATTACGTGTAAAGTCCGAAACTGTACAATCTTAAGGATGTTAAAAATAAACAGATTTTGAGTTCAAAGCATGAAACGTACAATATTGTACGAAATGTTCGGTGCAATCAGCGGATTGCACAACGTTTCATACAATCTTGATGTGCAAACTCTCTTGCACAAAATTAGAAATTGATATAGAATGGCAGCGTTAAGTTTATTTGCCTTCGTCTAATCAAATATTTCTTTAAAAGTTCTTCTAGAGCTGAGGCCGAAAATGTCTAATCATTTCTTGAGGTTTGGGATTAGGTTTTGAAAATTTTGTCTATTCTAAGCAAGAAAAATCGTTATCCAGCGTCTAAAAATTGGTGGACTACAAATTGGCGCCTCCCAATGTAGGCTGAAATGACACTCTTAGAAGTTTTTGCAGTATACTTTCATACTATCAGAAAGTGTTAGCCATAAACGTACAATGCGATTCGACCCCCAAACCATTACATTATCGCTTAATACAGGAAGTTACACCCATTTCTGAGAATCGCGATAACTTGGGTGAGTCCTCACATAATCCCCCCTCTCCCCCCCCCCCCTCTACAGAATTTTGCCCTTTTAAATCATTTACTAAATCAATATCGGTTGGATTCATGTCTTCCAAAACTCATTCGAACCAGGGTTAAATTCTCCCCAATGTTTTTATCGAGCAACTTCCAGCCCTCACCGTATCGAATTGACTTATAGCATAAACTCATAAATGTTGTGTAATTTCACACAGAAAACTCGAAAAAACAGCGTTTTATGTTCTTATTTGATATGGGCACCCAATCTTGGGACTGTACAGTTTCGGACTTTACAAGTAACTCACATATCGTGTGGAAAAATACATATAGCCTGCGAACCGGACAATAAGACTTCCATTCAAAAGAGGTGTTAGAATTTGAAATTGTATATTTAATAAAAATGTATCAGTACCTTCCGAACAATACAATATTAAGTAACTTTCAAACGAAATTAAGAATCATCCGAACCAATTGAGAATTTTTAAAGAGAGTACCCAGATACAAAAACAAGTGGGTGTGGCACATAGCTTCCTCGTATCCATAACATGACGGTATAGATCATTGAAAATTATTATTGACTAAAGAACTTCGTTCAATTAGGCGAAGTAAATATTGAATTAGGGCAAATTTATTGTTATGCAGGAGCATAACTTGAGAAAATAAAGGTAGCCATGTTCAACCATTGAACTAACTATAAAATATACCTAATAATAAAAATTGACATTGACGCTGAATGGATAAATGAAGTGATAAATAATAAATGATAAATGATAAATAAAGTGACGCTGAAGTGATAAATAATTATTATGACATTTCTAAAAATAAAATATAAGCATCGTTCAATGACGGATCAAATAATGTTGGGTTGACTGCAGCGTCGTTGCTAAGTACCCAACTGCCGTCATCCCTCCGCACAGTGGCTGTATATATCTTGCGCATGCGCAGAGGCTACTATTGATCCGGGGGTCATGAAACCTATCTATAGGGGACCATCTACACCCCAACCCGCACAATCCGTGAAAATTTCATCGAAATCGGACTATAACTTCGTGTAGTTTTGCCCGTAACAAGGATTTGCTGACAGACAGACACACAGACAGACAGACACACAGAGAGATACGGAACCAAAATTGTTCAGAAAGGTCTAAAACGCAAAATGCGAGTGGAATTTTTGGTTTTGGAGACAAAAAAAATTTCACATTCCGAAAGTGAAAACAATGCTTCCGCTAGCTTGGTAGACTCGGAAGCAATAACTTGATGAAAGAAATCACTATCCCTGATTATTCCTAATGCGATATTGCAGACTCCCTGAATCAGTGTCCGTGATTTCGTTAACTTTACTACACTTCCTCTTTGTGCAGTTTTGTAATGTTAATCGACTGATCACATGGAAGGTGTACAATTGAATAGACGGAAAATATACTCGTACATCCATCGGCGGTCAAAGTTATCTGCTGATTTACATAGGCAATCTCTTGGTCGCTGCACTGCGACAAATTTCTCAATTCGATTTGAAAAAGGCTCAATTTGGTTCGGGCGGCTGTCAATCTGATTCCAAAAACCTATATTGAGTGTTTAAAGCCTAAATCCTGATGGATAAAGCATACAATTTAAATCAAAACTTAAAAGTGTTGTCGCTAACATTCTTCAAGCTTTTAGAACAATATTTAGACAAATTATTGATTTGTGACATGTCCTAATACGTCATCCAGCAACATTCTAAAAGAGCTTAAAGTATGGTTATACCTATATCTATTAAAATGGTTTATAATTCAATAGTAAACTGAAAATAAGTTTTTTGTGAATGTCCATCATTCATCAACGAATTACTCTATTACTTATTAGCATAGTACCATAATTCATCACACATGTTGAGGGAATCTTTTTAAAATACAAACGAACCTTTATAATAAGTATATCAATGGTGATAGAACTCACTGTATTGGATTGCTTAGCTTCTTCTATATAGTGGGTGGTTATCACAATGGTTTTCTGCTCGTCGTGAGCCAATTTGACTAAATACTCCCATATCCTGCGAATGAAACCAAGAAAAATCTGTATTAATTGATATTTTAATGTGTAAGCTAGTTACAAGTGAGTGACACACATATGCTACAGAATTACGAGTAGTTGTGAAATGCAGTTCATTACTACATGCAGTATTATGCATTTTTTATAGCATAATCTTATAACCCTTTCACGGCGGCTGGGCCATGAGCTGTCCCAGTATGGAAAATCTCTGAGATTACGCCTCGGACAGCACATGTCCCAGTCAATGAAAATGTCTTGAAATTAAAAACTGCGCGAACTTGAAGTTTTCTTCCTTTTCCTCAATTTCATCTTCAGTTGTTCTACGTACTTTTCCAGCATTCAAAATATTGCCTTCCAGGTGTTAGCAACCTCAAAACATTCCCATTATTTTTCATTATAGTTACTTTGAATAAAGTACATTTCTAAGAAGTATTAATTTCAGGAAAATGGCGTCTATTTTATGAATTATGTATAGACAATAAGAAATAAACTATTTTTCACCGGAAAATTGCTAATCTTAGCTCCTATTTTCATTTGAAAATCTGAGACCTTCAGACTCCTTGGAAAACAATTATTTAAGCAACACTAAAAAATGAATCTTAAGGAACCTTTTTCTGCGCGAGTTCGGCTCCAGTCTGTCCATTTAATGCCCACAATGAGGGTTTGAGGAGCTCTCTTCTTCGATAGTTCGCTGATAATAATAGGTAATAATAATGATGATTATTATTATTATTGTGGAGAGGGTAAATTGGTGAATTTGAGAGTTAGCAATCAACAAACCTAGCTGCGGGAAAGGTACTGTCCCACCTTTCTTAGCTCTAGCATTACGGCAGGGACAAGTCCTGTCCCGGATTTCAGGTGCTCCAGGTTTGCAATGGTTTGCAGTGCATTAATTATCATAATATGTCCCACGTTAACATATTATGTTGTCCCATAAATGACGCTCGTGAAATCTGCAATTTTGTGGTTTGGTTGGCATGGGGCCATTAATGCGTCTCCAAGACAGTCAGCGTGCTAGCCCGAAAATGTATTTCTTCCTAATAATCACCTTCAGGAGAAATATTTACTAGCTCCCGGTAATGAGGCGTCACCAACCGAATTTTCGGCCGTATTGAAAGGGATAAAGCATTTTTATGGTTATTCGTACATATTATAGATATATTAAACTGATTAGATATTTTACTACTTAGAAGAAATTGAACTAAATTGAACCTAAACGAAATTCCCCCTCGAAGAAAAAACTATTTAAAAGGGTGGTTTTGTAAGTCATTTAATCGTTGTAAAGGTAAAAACAACAGCGTTTTTTTGTTGTTTTGTTTTGATCGCAGTAACCTAGTGATGTAGTGAATGTGGATACTGGAGCGAACCCCTAAAAGGGTTTATAGCCGATACACGGGTTGAAGCATTCTGATATGCATGAAACGCTGCAAATTCATTCACTGGGGTTTATTATTCAATTTAATTCATTTGGATTGCATTCATAATTTGAATTTCTACAAAGCTTTGAAGTGTGCGTGTCACAGGTGATAGAGCGACTATTGAATTTCAAGAGATTTGCATAGAGCAAGTAAATCGGTTCTCAACCAAAATTTGCGAGTCGTTTTGGGATTTTATTAAATTAAATTTTATATTAGGGTAATAAGAAATTCTATGCTCTTTCCAATGGTCACCTTATTTTCTCGTTTAGACCAAAATTAAGGGAGTTACGGCAGTTTTAGTGAGACAAGGTCTGAAAAGTAAAAAAAAAATCTTAGAAATTAAATTGCCGGAAAACAAAGCCTCTAAACGAAAAATGCTAAGAGACACTTTCGATTGCAAATTAAACGTAGAATCGATTCCCCGAGTTTGTCCCATAATTTTACTAGACATCCTGTATATCTTCAAATATATAAAATAATTCAAAAGTTGAAATTCTCGGATGAGGCAATGTAGCCGAAAAAGCTGGAAAGAACAATAATATACATACGAGAAACTTTGAAATGAAAGATTTTTACTTCTCCCATAAACCACCAACAGGGGAAATGTATAGGTAACCGCACGTATAACTCATTATTCAATTATCTCTTATCCACCCGGCATTTCTTCACACTACAACATGATCTCGTATCACATCGAGAATTAATCACCCAGACGCCGAATTCATTCTTCTCCGGTCACGCGAGCTTTGCAAAACGTTGCTCAATGTTCCAGCCTGTTAGTCGCTGACTGAATAGATCTCCAGAGATCGAAATATCCTCGTCAAAAAGAGATTATATCACAAACGCACAATATCATTATCTCGAGATTTCCGGTTGCAAATAGAATTACTTGTGTGGCCATTTTTTTGTGGCGACCCTCTGAAGCAAGGCTTAGTGAATAAGGGTGACGCTCATTAGACATGACCCAGGAGGATGTGGGACAGTCCAACCACGAAAAAAAAAACAACTGAAGTCAAATCCGTTTCAGACCAATCCAAAACCGAACACGTAAAAAAAAACGATAAACGTATGTCTGTCATAAATGACAAATTTTAATCAAAATTCTACAATTAGGCTATAATTCTCAACGATTTTCTTCAATACTATTTGGTTCTATCAACATTTTAATCCAGTTTTGCTACAAATCTCGGAAGCTTTGCTTTTTCTAGTCAGATGGAAAGGCTTTGCTAAATCAAATTCTGCGTATGATTGTTAAGATTTTGTCGATTCTGCCCGGCCTACAATTCTTAACCGATTTTCATGAAAATCTTCTTTTTTAGTTCGTTCCTAACGTTACTCCAGTTGTCCAACAAACGGCAAGAACTTCGTTGGAAAAAGCGAAATTGGGGAGGGCGAAGTCGAAAAAACTTGTTTTCCCCCCGACAAATTTTGTTTCGCGCTATTCAGCCTGTAATTCTCTACCGATTTCCAATATTCTTTTCAAATTTTGTTTACTTGCATCACAAACCTCTTAAATGTTGCTTCTGCACACTGGAAATTGACTGTAGGGACCAATCCTTTCATTTGCTACCCAGGTGAATACTCTTCAGATTTTAGTTTAATATTTGAAAATATTTCACTTTAAATTTTTATCATGGAGAACAATCGTAGATCGTTGTACCTTAACAACTTGAATCCGATGTCATTGATTTTACTAGTTTAAAGGCCCTACTTCGCAGGTTAAAAAGGAGTAGGTGAATAACACAATGAGGTAGTATAAAAACAATACGCAAAGTCAAAAAATCGTATATTCCAAGTCCCCGAGGAGGGGAGCACGTCGGTTGCCCTGGAAGACGCTCCGCCCCGCTGGGGCCCTCTCCCCTTCACTCTGGGGGTTGAGTTCCACCCACCCAGCGTCCTACCACCTCCTGGATGAAAAACGGATATACCTACTCTGATACTTTCATCTTTATATACACGATTAAGATACCCCTTCCTGACAGCAAAATCAGAATTTGAGACCGACCGATCAATTGAGAATTGTAACCTGAAAAGCTTCTACAAAAAACAGTGATTC
Source organism: Creontiades dilutus (assembly GCA_031894815.1). Taxonomy (NCBI): domain Eukaryota; kingdom Metazoa; phylum Arthropoda; class Insecta; order Hemiptera; family Miridae; genus Creontiades; species Creontiades dilutus. The sequence goes on along the minus strand of JAVIWC010006977.1, from coordinate 77,439 downwards.
TGCCATTACTCCCTCCATTTCCTCTTTTGAGCCTTTGAAATTCTGTAGTTTTTCGCACAACTAGAGTAAAGGGATCGAACAAAAGAAGAATAAGACAATTAGGTTCCAATCCTGGACATCGCCGGGAAACCAGCTAGTCACCTAATAATTCTCTGAATAGGCCATCATGTATGGGAAACTGCTAGGGACGATAATATTAGACATATGAGGAACAGCCAAGATTATTCCTCCCTTGAAGACCCGTACAAGAAATTAAATTTAGAATGAATGCTCACTCACGTATTGCAGAGGATCGGGTCCATGCCGACGGTCGGCTCATCCAGTATGAGGAGAGGAGGGCCGTGGAGCAGGGCGATAGCGAACGACACCCGCCGCTGTTGTCCTCCACTGCAACAGAAAATGCATTCAAAACTGATTATCGTTATAATTTTCATTATATTTATGTTGAATTATTAGAAACTTGCAGGAAACCTGTACTTCGCACGAAATTCCGGGTGTACAGTTATTGAAAAGAAAAAAAAACGTCTGCCAAGTGGGTGTGGCACATAGCTTCCTCGTATCCATAACATGACTGTATAGATCATTGAATATTTCATCGAAATCGGTCAAGAACTCCCGGAGTTATGCTTGTGGCAAGGATTTCACGTTTGCGCATGCGCAGAGGCTACTATTGATCCAGGGGTCATGAAACTCATAGGGGACCATACATCAAACCGAAAATTTCATCGAAATTGATCAAGAACTCCCGTATGCGAAAATTAATCCGACGGTCATGAAACTCATAGGAGACTATGATTTCATCGAAATGGTCAAGAACTCCTGGAGTTATGAGCGTAACAAGGATTTCACGTTTGCGCATACGCAGAGGCTACTATTGATCCGGGGGTCATGAAACTCATAGGGGACCATCTACACCCCAACCCGCACAATCCCTGAAAATTTCATCAAAATCGGACTATAACTTCGTGTAGTTTTGCCCGTAACAAGGATTTGCTGACAGACAGACAGACACACAGACGGAACTTGTTCAGAAAGGTCTAAAACGCAAAATGCGAGTGGAATTTTTGATTTTGGGGACAAAAAATTTCTCACATTCCGAAAGTGAAAACAATGCTTCCGCTACCTTGGTAGACTCGGAAGCAAAACCGTCATGGCATCTCCAGTTTCCATGATTTTCCGCTTCTAATAAACTGCGTGTCAGCAACCATTATAACAAAACCAAATACATATACCTACATACCAAAGCATATCGCCGCTTCTGAAGTAGAGGATGTGTGAGTGATGGACTGGTATAGTTGCCCCTTCCATTGAGATGATTGTCGTAATGCCTGCCACGCTCAGGAGATGACCTAGACGCTTGAACTTCATGTTGGAGGCGTCTGACTCATCTCCCAAGACGACGGATTCAAGAATCGGGAAGGACCAACTAACCATATCCATCACAGATGCTTTGGAAGTTTTGACCTAGCCTAAATTGTGAGCCGGAACTTGGTAATCATTTTTCGGCTGCACCCATCAAAATCGGTCCGCCAGTCTAGCCGTATGTTGGGGTTTAGATAGAGGAAGGAGACGGACGGACGCGGGTGATGATACCACGAAGCACTCCAGGTGAGATGCCCAAATCGAGAAGCTCCATGGCATTTTCCCCGCATCACACCCACCGCCATGACACAGTCACGAGCATGATCTGGTTTCATTAAATGCCACTCCCCTTAGCTTCAACATCACAATTGAGCACAAACCGGCTTTATACACCTCTTTTTCTTTTTGACGAATAAAATTAATGTTCCTGGTATATTGAAAAATGTTGAATTTCCATTACGTCTTTACAATATTAATTGAGATTATTACGCAAATTTTGACTCCTTCTCCTTGCTAAACAAATAAGAGATTTTCAGGCCTTTTCTCCTGGACGAAAGGAGGGACGGTTGAAAATTTCAATTAAGATACTATTCGCTCAGAACTTGAGTGGAATGTGATTTGATTGAACCCTCTAGCAGGATAGGACTTAAAGCGTTGGCAGGAAAGGATATTATCCATCCCACGCCAAACTCATTTTGTAGAGCTAGTTAATTTCGCTTGAAAAACTACGAAATTAGTAGGTTCGATCCTACAATTAGCAAAGGATATCAGTATTTTACCAAAGTCCTGTTTAATCAGGTATGTTACCAGTGCATCGGATACCAGGAATGTTTGTGTGCTACATAATGTAATATCCTTTAGCTACCAAACTAATATTTCTGGTAGCCAATTTATTGAGACTGCAATAAAAACCTAGACTGATTGTAGGTATCACCGTTTATTACAAAAGTACAGGATAATCAGTAAAGGATGTCAGTAGCTTCATAAAGTGCTGTTAAATATTCAAAACATTCAATCAATAAAAGTTTTCAGTAAATTGGCTATCGGGAATGGTTAGTATGGTAGGTAATATAATGATACCCTTCAGCTCCCAGTCCAATTTTCCTCATATCCACTCTATCGATCACATACTGATAACCAAGATTGATTGTCCTACACTTACTCTATTTCGCTTACCAAAGTACAGTACAATCAGTATAGATTATCAATACAACCAATACAGGTTAACAGTATCGTGATTGATACGGCTCTTTTATCAGAGAAGCAGATAGCGACGCTCAGTTTGAGTTGACGATTAGAGGAGGAATTTTAATTGCCACCCTACGGGTACCGTTTAGATCCCCCAGGAACAATACTCGTGGGTCCTTTTAACTCAAGGAGCTCATCAGATAATCTCAAGATGGTTTACATTTCAACAATGGAATGCTTGGCCCAAAGGAACGACCGTGTACCTCAAATAATTTAAAACAATAATTGTTACTACAACTACAATAACTCTTTATTGATATACTATATATGATAACTAATTATTGATAGATCACTCAAACTTATAGATACATTTCGTCCTAATTCTTTATAGAGCCCTTCCTTATAAGTTGTTAATTAAGAAACCCCCACGGAAATGTCATCAATATTTCTCATTTTTTGCAAAGGCGAAGCGAACTAAATGGTTGACAAATACAACATGAGTTTAATATTACAATTTATATGATGGGGCAAAATTATTGTTTTCCTGTAAAATTGTTTTTTGTGCACGAAATTAGGGGAGAGGGGAGTTAAAAATTATCTTATCCGATCCCGTAGGCCCATATTTGAAAGAATAAATGAAAATTTGTTATATTAAATTCTAAAACCCCCTGTTTTGTTCCAAATTAGATGTAGAATCTACCGTAGATGTATGAATTGTAATCAACCAAGAAAAAAAAGCAATCCTTAGTAACTTCCAAAAATTGATGGTACCCATAGTAAGGCTATTCCATTGACTTCAATTCCACAGAGTCATGGTTATTGATTGAGGATCGACTTCAATATCCACTTTTATTATCTAACGTTGTATTTATTACTACCATCTTCGCAGAACGTTTCATATGAATCGACAGCTTGATAGGTAATAAAATTGCTCTTTTCAGTTTGATTTTAAACTGAATAAGATTTCTTCCATAAAAACTCTCATGTAACGCGGATTTATAGTGTTCTTCCCAAATTTTGTCAACTTTGAAATTTACAATAATTTTTTTTGTTCCTTTTGGTTTATTATTCAATAATAAACCATTGTAATCGCTCTTAATTTAACCCCCCTGATTTACATTTCAAATGAGAAGTAGAATCCAAATCTGCAATAAAAAACCAATTTGTCCGTCCGCCGTATATATATATATATATATAACGGCTGGGCAAAAATCTGAAAATTTCACAAAAAAATTGTTGTTTTTGATTCTTCATATTCTTCGAGCCAGAAATTAATTTTAAAAATTTGATCTTTTCAAGATGAAGTCATAATTTAATAATAAATGAAAATATTTGTTAGAAAAGTTCAAAAAATTTGTACTCTTTCCAAATTAGAGAATCTACCCACGATGAAGCATGAGTGCTTAATCAATCAAGAAAAATAAATCAACATCCTTAGTAACTTCCAAAAATTGATGGTACCTATAGTAACCATATTCCATTGACTTCAATTCCACAACGTCATGGTTATGGATTAAGGATCGACGTCGATATCCACTTTTATCATCGAACGTTCTATTTATTACTACCATCTTCGCAGAACGTTTCAAATGAATCGATAGCTTGATAATAAAATTGCTCTTTTCACTTTGATTTTGAACTGAATAAGATTTCTTCCATACAAACTCTCATGTAACGCGGATTTATAGTGTTCTTCCCAAATTTTGTCAACTTTGAAATTTACAATAATTTTGTTATTTGTTCCTTTTGGTTTATTATTCAATGATAAACCATTGTAATCGCTCTGAAAAAAAATTCTAACCCCCCCTGAAAATGTTATGGTTAACGTTTCAAAGGGTGTAGAATCCGAATCTGCAATAACAATTTTTCCGTCCGTCCGCCGTACGTCGTACATCGTACGTACGATTTCTCCCAAACGGCTGGAGCAAAAGATCTGAAATGTTCAGGAAAAATCCATGTTGATCCGACAACGCCCCAATTCTTGAGCCAGCTCTCTCACTTAATTTTAAGTGCCTTTTAATGGTTGTCAAAGTTTTGTAAAATCCCTAAAAACCTCAAAAAAAGTCAAGGCGGCCTAAATTTGTACTCTTTTTGAAGAACACTTCCACGAGGAATCGAATGAGCCTCTCCCCAGATCCGTAGGTCAAACCATTCCCGATGTATGGCACGATTTATGGTGCCAACATTTGCGTTATTTTGGTTTATTATTGTTTTTGTTTTGACTACAGTAACCTAGTGATGTAGTGATGTGGATACTGGAGTGAACTCCTAAAAGGCCTTGTAGCCGATACACGGGTTGAAGCATTCTGATATGCATGAAACGCTGCAAATTCTTTCACGGGGGTTTATTATTCAATTGGCTTGCGTTCATGATTTGAATTTCTACATACTAAGCTTTGGGGTGTACGTGTTTCACAAGTGATAGTGGTTATTGAATTTCAGGAGGCACACAAATATGATCAACTGAACAATCCAAATAGGTATTTTGGTTGAGAACAGATTTACGTGCTCTATGGCATATCTCCTGACATTCAATAATCGCTCTATCACCTGTGAAACACGCACACACTAAACCTTAGTAGAAATTCAAATCATGAACGCAAGCCAATTGAATATTAAACCCCAGTGAAAGAATTTGCAGGGTTTTTCTTTTTGAGATGACTTTATTCGTAGATGCAAGATTCCCTGGTATTGCGCTTTATGAAGCCTATTGTACCCATCTCTCGATTTGTGATGGATGAGATACGATCAGAGAAGATTTGCTGTCACTCCAAAAACACACCAACATTTCGAATCGGCACAACGCCCTTCAGCATTGTATCACCAATTGTATATTCGCAAGTAAACGGAACCAAACAATGTTGGGAAGTCATAACAGAGCATTTGGATGGGTTACAAGCGAGGCTATTTGAAAGAGGCCGTACACACTATAAACATTGGGTGAGTATAAACATTGGTTTCAACAGACCATTGATTGGTCGTTGTATTTTATTTGGCACACGTGATATTTGGATCATTGGTACCAATACAACTTTACGTAATATTATCGGCAATCCTAGGTAACATCAACTTTTTCAAAGACAGTAAAATGTTCTATTTTAAATTCATGGTATGTAAGTTGAAAGATTTAGTTGGCGTAATAACATTTTGAAAGATAATACTTAGTTTCCGAATTGTTTCGATAGTTTTAACAGACATTTTTGAGTAGAATTGGAGGGCAACCATTAATATAGGAATATTGAAACTCATATGGGAAGCAGCTGGGTAGTATCATTCCGAGATCTGGGTTTTAACCGAGATAAGGTCGAGGATTTCATCGAATTTGGGAGAAATATGTAAAAGTTATGATGTTACAAAAATTTGTTTTGAGCATGCGCATTTGAGTTCGTATGGGAGCATCCAGACCCGAACCAGCACAGTCTCTGAAAATGTAGTCAGAATTGGAAGAAAACTGTTAAATTAGAGTTGTTGAAAGAATTTTGTTTGCAGGTACGCAGAAAACAATAATTCGGGGGATAACTCAGCAAACTATTACACGAAGATAATAATTATTATTTATGTATTTGATAACCATCCTACGCGGATCTCCAGGCTACTAGAACTGGACTGTACAACCAGAGACAATGCTTCCAAGGAACAATCGGAAACACGTAGAAATACAACTGAAATTTAACAAAAACTGATACCTATCGAAATATCTACAATGGTATAATATACTGCATGTCGGATCGTCGTAGAAATCCACGAATAAAACGAAAAATGCCCATGAACCAAAAAGTACGATGAATTATAATGTTGTTGACGAACTGATGACCAATTAAGAATCAGCAAATCCTAATGGGGCGTCTGAGCTAAGGAATTAGGAAAAACGAATTAGGCCTGTTTCGTTGAGTTCCTCGAGCACATGTGACTATCACTTCGCAGATTGTCACGTGAATGAGAAACAGCCGACTCATCAGAGTTTACCATACTGGCTGAGAAAAATAGCCAATTGAGTTTGGGAGCGTGTGAAATCATTCTCGCTTGATGACAGATTACGGAACCTGTCAATGGAGTGCAAATATACCTGACGGCGCCGATGTCATTCGACGCAATTTCAAGGACAGTTACAAGAAGATTATCGACAATCGCTATGGAACTCACGAATCGAGAAGAATTTCGAAACACCTGATGCGAAGAGAAAACTTCTGCTTGTAACAGAAGGTGTCCTATTCTTTCCAGTAGAATATACTAGTATCAAATCAATCTATGAGAAATAAGGGATGGAATTCGGAACACACTTTGGTCACCAGCTTTGCTGAAGTATTACTGTCTTTGCTTAGTTTTTGCCGCGTACTCGAGATACATGACCACTTTGTGAGTGTTGATAACACGAGTATCCTAATACGCCAACACAATTCAACGTGACGTGAGTCAAACCCGCCATTCCCAGCACTACTGGCTCCATTCCAACTAATTTTCAGGCCACACAAGCCGTTGACCACTTATTTGATGGCAGACCTGCTTGAGCATGCCCTTTCTCATAACTTATGAAGCGGCGATTCATGGGTCCACTGGAGCTATACCACACTTGGTATTTAATTTCCTACCAAATGATCGACAGCTGTTGATGTGGATAACACAGATGAATCCACAAATACAGGAGGAGTCCGCTTATTGGCAATACGCTTATTAGGAACATCATCAAATTAGCATCAAACGACGCTAGATCAGCAAAATACAAAGTTTTTGGCCGCTCATCACCAATGAATGTGGCATAATGAGGTTTCGAGATTGGCAAATATTAAGCCTTGATTGTAATATGTAACAGTTGTAAACAAAAGGCAGAAACGCCACCAGCTTCCCTCGTAGGAAAAAATTCACATTTTAAAATTGTCTGATGGCCTGAAACGCCACAACGAGAAGCTGCAGAATGTCTGAAAATGTTGCTGCCAGTACTGTCGGGACCAAAACACTTCAAAGCAGCATACTTTTATTACTAAGATTACTGCACGGACATAATAATCTCCCTATTTTGAAAACAGCAATGTGGTTTTCTAACCAGCTCTAAACACCAAATCCCTTATTCAACCTATGGACATGGGAGTAATTTGAATAATGAAGTCATATTACCGCAGAAAAATGAGAGTGCAGGTTTTAGATACCTTAAAAAGTGTAATTGATTGAAATTTACATTTTCCAAAACTTCTACTTTTTCAACATGTATATTTAACGTTCTAATTAAGAATTTCGAAGTACGTACTTGGTTCTTAGTTACGCCGATTTTTATAATACATTTCATTCAAAAATTGTCCGTAGGCACCTACATTTTTTTATTTATTTTCCCTCCCAAATATGTTTATTGCAATCTCCGGTTATTAGGTCCAAAACAGGTTCTGCCTCTGTGATTCCACATAATAAGCGGTTTCCACAGTGTGATGCAAACTCATTCTATCAGCACATGCATGAGTGAAACAGCTAATTATCTTATATGTTTTAGCTGCAACTTATCAGGGATATGAACTAGCAGACAACTAATTACAGACGTATGAATTGTTCTGTAGTTATTGATATCTAGAATAGATGTCTAACGACGACGAGATAAAGTTAACGGACGTTCATAAGCACCACTCGGTTTCCAATCTGTGTTAAAATGGAACGCATGAGACCAGTCATTAACTAACTCGACAACGAAGAGCTTTCAAACTAATACGTTTTCCCGTTTTCAGTATCTCGAGACCTTACTGATATGAATGACTAATTAAGTGAGATGTTATCTGGTGGTGGCTTCGAGGTGAGGGTTACCTACAAAGCGCTATCGCATTCGGCTGTTCCACATCATGGAGATCATATGAACACATGACCGTCGTAGAGATCTCACTTGAATACGGTAAAATTTCGTCAGAACGTTCTTCAAGGGGTCGGATCAATGCGAAAAGCACCTTAACCGGAAAAGTGAAAAAGTTGAAGTAATGGAAAAAAGAAAATTATTGAAAAATTTATGGTTCTTAACGATTATTAAAAATGTATGATACTCGTACAGGAAAGTGACAAATAGTCATGAACAATTTATATGTACACCGCTTACTGTATGAGTTGAAATACACTGTCAAGGTGGTTTGAAGTTCTTAGTAGCGTGTGTGGAAAAGAAGTTATAAAATCTGTTAATGTAATGTAGCAAAGGTTAGCAAACCCTACGTGTGACATGTCAATTTTTATAGTGTTTGAAAGTAGATTCACAGGGTACTATCCCTTTTTTCTTTCATTTCACTAGATTTGAACGCTTTTACACCCTAACCGCCGTTGAAAAACAGTGAATATTGATGAGTTACTAACAATTTGGACAATTTTGATGACTTGGCAACTTTGCTGAAACGGTTGCGCGACCAAAAAAATCAAATGAGGACACAATATCGTCATGAAATTAATCGTACAATCCAAATCTAGAATGAAAAAGGCCTTTTTTTTCTTGTCCATAAATAACCATTTCAGTGTTGGGGGGGGGGGGGGGGGTCTCGTTGGACACCCCGCATACTGTATAAAAGTTACGTCTACCTTCCCGGCCTTTTTGCTTACGCAGCAGGCTTGCCTGTAATTACTGAGTCCCAAGCTCTACTGAAGTCAGTCGTGACTCCGCTCTCGTCCAGAACGTTGCCTACCCGATTTCCGTTCAGTTTCGAATTGTTCTAAATTGTGCCTAACGTTTTAATCAGTGTAACACACGAGGAATTGTTTACTGAGAACTCTTTCGACTCGGCCCACGCCATAACTTATACTCATGTATGTATATCACAATAATAATGATTCGACTGACCTGAGGGAGTGGATGTACCTCGTGCGAGGTGGAAGGTCGAGCATGGAGCACAGTTCGTGCGACCGCCGCTCCGCCTTTTCCGGCGTCATCCCGTACAAAGTCGCGTAGAAGGCGAAAATCTCGGCGATTTTGAACTCTTGAAACAGGGCGATGTCCTGAAAATCAACAAGCCGCATACAATTTACGACAAAACACCATTGAATCCTGCTAGTCTTAGACGAGCAATTCAAGGAGAATGAAGCAGAATCCTTTGAAGCAATACAGATAACAAAATGTGGTTGGACGTTTGAAATATAGAAGTTCGATTGTTATAAATAGCCAAAATAGTTCTAAACGGTCACGGTTAGTAGAAGTAGACGGTAGGGGTCATTAGGAAGCGAGTGGCTGCCTCATGACGTCACTGGTGAAGACCAGACCAGGCGCTCCGTTTCTTTTGCATTAAACTAAACGTTTTTCGGGAAAGCGCCGTGTGGTTCAACCTAGATCCTCCTTCTGTACTTGTTCTGCTAGTTGTATTGTATTATATTTAGTATACTGTAGTATACTGGCTGCATCCATTTATCTACTATACTCCTAATCAGCAGTAACTGCACACACCTATGAGGTCCTCTTACTATTTCTTCGGTTGAATCAAAATATAAATCACCATTAATTTTCATCTCATCAAAGCTGATTACTACGTCTTTCTCGAGCTCGGAAAACACTTGTGCTTGTGCTTTTAAAATATTCAAACTAAGGTGAATGAAGCCAGGAGTCACTGAAAACTGAATCCGCCTCTTGATTGTGCTCTCACTTGGAAGTGGGTAATTCAGTACATTTTTTTGCAAAGTGAAATGCTTTATATGACAAAGAGCGCAAAGTAATAGCCTTCGCGATATCATCCGTCGACCAACTCTTACATCTTCGCTTTAACAGCGCTTGCTGCTGATTCGATGAAAAATGGCCATCAAAAACCGATGTCATGTTTCGAAACTTAGCTAATTCTTCCGTCAGCTCTTCAAGACGTAGCTTTAAAATTTCATTTCCTTTCTTCAACCTCATATTTTCACTAAAAAGGAACAACATTTCTGACGGCTGTTCGCTGTCACCCGTCTCAATGGATATCGTGGCCACATTTTCGTCTAAACCATTCGTAATCTCATCCATCACATTTTCATTTGATTCTTTTAATGGTGATTTCAAAGATCCTTCAATTCTTTACGCGCATTCCGTTTGTTTGTTCTTACTTTCCAAGCCAGAGAAGAAGGTGTATTTGAATCGCCCAAGTAACTAATTTTCGGGAGGAATAAATGCGGAACCGCATCCGGTTTAGCCAAATTTAGGACGGTGTTGAGCAGTTCATTTGATTCGAGCGAATGTAGTCCGTGTACATCAAAATGAACAGAACAGAAGGCGAATGATCCACCGAAAATGTGCCGCCGCTCCGCTTTTCCGGCGTTCCCCCACAAATTTTGATCGCGAAAATCTCGGCGATTTTGAACTCTTGAAACAGGGCGATGTCCTGAAAATCAACAAGCCGCATACAATTTACGACAAAACACCATTGAATCCTGCTAGTCTTAGACGAGCAATTCAAGGAAAATAACAGTTCCTTTAAAGCAATAAAGATAACAAAATGTGGTTGGACGTTTGAAATATAGAAGGTCGATTGATATAAATAACCAAAATAGTTCTAAACGGTGTCCTAGAATGTGAACTGTACTCCCATGTACCTCCCGAGGTTTGTTGCTCATCTAGACTAAAATTGAGTTCAAACAAGTTAAAATCAAAATAATTAATAATAAAATCAGTTGAAAGTAGAGGAAGAAACAACGGTTTTTCACATTAACCTTATCTTTCAACACCCTTTCTTAATGAAAATTGAAAGGTCAGAAATAAGTTTATATATTGAGCCAAAATCTTCATTGAACAACAAAAAAATGACACGAATTGGTCGAAAATTCTTGATTGGTGAGCGATTAAAAGGACTGGCTATTAGCTCGACCAACCCCTTGTACTGTAAGCCAAAGATAAATTTACGAGGTTAGTTATTAGTTACTGATCTAGACTAAAATGGAGATCGAACGAAATAAGAACCATGAAAATCGGTTAATGATTGTAGCCTGAATAATTAAGAATAATAATAATGCATTTTTTCAACGTCGAGAAAACACATTTTGTCAGCATTACCCCCTCCTATTCCTCTCTTAAATTAGAAATTTCAGAGATTCTTAGCACAACAAGTGAGATCAGAATCATAAACACAAGAATAACGAAAGGAATTAAGAATTACGAAATGGAGACTTGGTAGGTCGAAAAAATGCTACAAGCATTAATGAACACACAGAGGCAATGTTTAGTATAGTTTTCGCCTAGAACTCGGTCTTTTGGAATTCCTGAAACGGATTTTATTGACATTTTTTCTCATGTTTTAGTTCTCCCAGACCTCCATAGATGGATTCCAAAAGGCTCTACACTATTGGCGGAGCCATGGTTGAAAGGGACGTCCTAAAAACAAGGAACCAAAATTTTGGAACTCTAAAAGCAACCACAATATTCAATTAAGGAGGACCAAAACTAGGGGCTAAGACACATAAAATGTGAGTTGGCGGAGACAATCAATAAAATGTGATTTTTTACAAAAACAATCTTTCGAGAACTGAAACAGTACTTCCCCTACATTTAGGTAAACTCCGAAACAATACACTCTGGTTAATCGTATTTCGTGATTGCTAATTCTAAAGAACTCAAATAATTACTAATTAAGAAATTACTCCCAGTCTGATGTTGTTAAGTGATTTATCACTCTTCTCGATATTAGAGGCGTAAAGTAATCAAGTCACAAATTACTTACGAGCTATTCAAAGTTCCGAAAAGCCCAAGACACTAAATGAGCAATCATGGCACGTTGTAAACCGTCAGGACCAACTCTAATGATGCGGTAGTGGAGATATATGGTTTTTCCCAACGTTCTACCGCGAACCGGCACCTCATAATATGAGGAAGTGCGGCACGATTTTGATTTCCTCCTAGATCTTAAAACGGTCAGTTTCATTAGGTCATCATTAGTCATGTATCATGAATGAAATATCGATTGATTGGCGAGAGGAAAAACATGCTCGGATATGTTCGGTTGTTTTCAATGCGTATCGAGAACTTATCAAGGAGGAAACTGAATAGCAGCTTCGTCCATAGTTTCTTCGAAGGCTTAGGGAAAAGCAGTAATTTTGCCTTCTCTTTCAGTTGTAGTCATATCCCGCCGAAATTCCCTTAGGATCTGATTAAGCAATAAACAACCCTGATGTGAAATGATCAATTTTCCAGAGCTTCGTTTACAGTTCAACAGATTCAAGCGAAGCTTTATTATAAGCTTATTAGCGAAGCTCTGTTCAGAAGGAAATGGAAACCAATTTTTAAGAATTGTAAGTATTTTATGGACATTTTCAAACCAAAACTTTTTGCCATAAGTATGGCTCATATGTATTAAGAAGATGATAACCCGCAAACCTTAAAATTTATAGGGAAATATATAGATAAGTGTGAGAGGACGTGACGGCCAGTTAGGGGAAGAGATGTTAGCGCATAAAATGTTGGAATTTGATTGGACAAATATTGAAAGTGGCTACCATTTCTCCGGCAACGATTTAACTCACGAGGTCCCAACGTCATAAGTTCATAAGGTTGGTTGGTCTATCACGTTCCTTGGGAATTTCATCGAAATCGCATAATAATTTTATTTAGTTTTTCCCATAACAGCAAGGGATATTTGGACAGCCACGAAACCAAAATTGTTCTGAAACGTCAAAAACGTAGAGTGCGATTCGAAATTTTGATAATCTCACGTTTTCCACCTCAAACAATTATTACAGATGTACTCTCGCTAAGTATGGGTAGACATAGGAAGAAAGTTAATCAATTTGTTCAGTCCAATTACTCTTAAATACGACATGAGTTAACTACGGATACTTTTGATCTCTTTTTGCGTTAATTTCTAAGATGAGTACAGCAATGACTCTATAGGGGCTTACAAAACATCTTATTTTGGTTGGTTAATTTATATTGCAACCTAGGACGCCTACCCAAGTATACAGAACAGGTCTTTTACTGCTTTATAAACTACTAACATTCTCTAATCAATCTCCTGGTAAAATCTATCCTGGGTAAAACGATAGATTCAAGACCTACACAATTGTTTTATTTTCAATTATTCATTTAAGGATCGGACACGAGTGACCGCCCTCCACCATGTTCGTAACAGGGTCTTGAAAACGCAACGTCTATCCAGAAATGTTAGTAGAACTTATTTTTACCTTCTTGAGTCACTAAAGGTCATTCGTTTGAACATTCAATCATTATTTTCGTCATTTGTACTGCAGTTTTACATTAGACATGTAAGCAGAACGAATTTCATCTGCCACAGAGAAATTTGTAAATCAGAAAATCGATAACGCGATTAAGAAACATTAGGAAGATTTGCGTTGACACTGATATTTCCACGAAAAAGGAATTCAGGTAGATACTGGCCTTCCAGGAACCGGTCCATATAGGCGTTTACCTAATATAAGTGGTCGGATTTTGCGATTTACGCTGATTTATTAAGTAGAATCCAGGAACCTTTCTTCGATGGAACGAATTTCCAACAGTCAATCTTACTATTTCGGCTTTGAACCTTGTTTTCAACTCTAAACGAAAAAATCCAGTCTTTGGATAGAGAAGTTACACAACTTTTAACGGCTCAAGTTTTGCCTTAAATTAGCCACCATTCATAAAATTGAATGAAGTATATTTTCCCATTCTTCTTCCAAAAAACAAGAAAAAAAGTTCAACCTTCAAAACCCAAATAAGTATATAGTGATAGATGGAATGCATTTCTTCTCTATGAAACTATCCATCCAAATGGGTGGATACTGTACAATTGCTTCCAGTTCCGATCCCGAAACGACGATTTCCTATTCCGGACTCGGTGCGTTGAAGTATTCGTTCACTCCGGATCCACCCATCATTGTTTGGTTTTATCATTTTAAGTTCATACTAGTGAATTCTCAATATGAGTTCCGCCTTTTCGTTATCTAGTTTATATTTCTACTCAATAATACCTACTTATGTTACCATTCGCTGTTTGAAATAACAAGTTAATTTTCAACGGAAACCCTTGATATTCGATAAACTTTCAATTGTTTCAAATACCTGAGGCATATAACCGATTTGTTTCCTTTTGGTTATACCCAATTTGATATACCCGCAGTCCAAGTGCTGCTTACCGACGATGCAGCTGAGGAGCGTCGTTTTGCCGCAACCACTGGGACCCAACAAACCGTATCTGCAACAAAAGACAAAAGGTAAATTAGTAGTGTTTTTTGTACATGAACAAATTAGGTAGGTACGAACCATCAAATGTGCTCGTTGCTCAGAAGGTTTCAAACACAAAAGCGGTAGGTTAGTTACAATCACAAGATCAAACTAGTTTTGAGAAAATAAGAATGTTTTACTTCAGAAACGAAACTTTCACTCGTATTCGCATTTTCAATCATGAAGATTTTTATACGTTCTTTTACGTTTTATACGTTATTTTCAATTACGAATATTTTTATATTATATTTTATATGTTGCAGGAAAGGTAAGTCACTCGGACTATTACAAAGTTGTGCCCCAGTTCCTTTCTGGAATGAAAATGATGTTGTCCAACAATTGGTAAGTTATTGCATGCTTACTCAACTACCTCCTATCACTAGAAACATTACCGTTTTAAGTCTTAACTATTCCAACAAACTGGATAACCTTCCGATTGCTCTGAGCGGACTATGCAGCGCTCCATAAGTTAGTACGAGCTTTAGCACTTGGTTGTGTAGGGTTAGTTTGTTTTGAATGGATGATTTTAATCGAATTCCCCTTCTCTCCTCTGAGTTTGAGAATCAGTTCTGTTTTTTCGTTCTTTAAGTGCAAATTGCATCGTAACTTTGCATTTAAAATCATCCCCAAGTGTTTCGCTTCATTGGCGTGAGGGATAACTTTGCCATTAAGCGGGTTAGTAGTTAATTTGAAGGTACCTGTCTCCTATAAATAGCTGGGATATTACAAAGAATTATATTTGGTTCATTACATAAATATTTTGGTACTCCCTAATTCGTTTCGGGCCTGTGGAAAATTTTCATGAGACGTTGAACCGCGTCAGGTTTCTGAAACTATAACAACCTCTTGGAAATCTATTATCTCAATCTTAATGATTCTATCGAAAACTATAAAGAACCGAGACGAACTGTCTAAATGGGGTTGATATTGATCTGTGGAAGGGAACCTATCTGATGAGAGTGGTTACGAACCAGCACTGATTTGTAATCTGTCGCGAAAACGAAAATCGAAACTTATACTTACGATTAAAACTGTACAACTCTGTCTTAAACAAATATCAACATAAACAAAACTGTATCTATAAAAAGAAAATCCGCAGTAAAAGTTGAATTGAAGCACAGGTTGAACGGAATGTCTATTTTCCCTGAAATTACAAGCTATATAAAGCAGGATTGGGGTCCTCACTCAAATTCACACCAATAACCACTATGGGAAGAATGAAAGAATATTGTTGTCCCATTATTATGGTAAAATTTCGTAACCAGGATAAAACGCCCTTCCTGTTATTGAAGCTAGGGGGAAAACTTACCATATTTTAACTGCTTCTTTATCGCTAATTTTGAGTCACTTCGTGGTGCGAATTTTGACATTTCATCGCTTTACTTTGGCATATGGACTCGGAATGCGCTGCGTTTTAAAAAAGCATTAAAGTGTGTAATCATTTTTGCGTACAACCCAGCCGTTTCTGGAGAAATGCAACTTCTCAAGTTTTCAACAGACAGAAATTGTTAACCATTAGTTGGAAAGCTCTCGATTTATCATGCATTTCTTCCGTACTTGTTTTTGGTGTTGATATCACCATTTGATATCTACTAAAGTTATTAATGGTTATAGTAAACAATGCCGCTTGTTTCGTTATTAGTAGTTTCTACGTAACAAATGACTTCGAGAAAAATCACAAATGAAGCCGAGGGTAGAAATAATTGCTTTTCTTATGCGTTTCCTTCAGTTATGAATGGGACGTCAGGTTGCACGTTAAATAATCTGGCGTCCCTTTAACATGATTTGTATTAACGAAGTCTTTACAAGAAATGTCTCCAATGCACAAATAATGGTTTACGTATCGTACTTCAACCATCGTCGGCTACTGAGTAAAAACGGAGTAAGATAAAATGTTGTCTATATTTCCACGAAAGTAAAGAGTTACACAGTTGAATCGATTTCGAGGGTTAGGTCATCATCAGTAACAAACATGAACATGAAGTTCATGTTCACATGTTCACACATGAACGTTCTATCTTACTCCGTTTTCATTGAAATGGGTTTCCACAACTTCGTCGCGAGTGACTTAGTCCGGCTACTGAGTATTACTCCTCTTGGTGATCAACATTCGTCTGTATCGACATACCAACAACAGCAGCCAGCACAAACCTAGTTATCGGCCGGAAGTAATATGTTAAACAGTTCCAGGCCGACTCACAACGTGGGAAAGGAACGTGAGGTTTTTGTTGGTTTGAATCCTACATAACCCGAAGAGCCCTCCTGGGTGTTTACAAGATCCAATTTTCAGCTTAGGATCTTGAAGATTTCCTCATCTGCCCACGTAAAAAAAAAAAACGCTGCAAATTCTTTCACTGGGGTTTATTATTCAATTGGCTTGCGTTCATGATTTGAATTTCTACTAAGCCTCGATGTAGCCCTAAACGCTAACGATGTAGCCAAAAGTAGACTGATGTAGAGGAGGCACACAAATATCTTCAACTGATCAATCCAAATAGGTGTTTTGGTTGAGAACCGATTTACGTGGTCTATTCATATCTCCTGAAATTCAATAATCGCTCTATCACCTGTAAAACATGCACACTCCGAAGCTTAGTACAGATTCAAATCATGAACGCAAGCCAATTGAATAATAAACCGGAGTGAAAGAATACTTATTTACCCCAGTAATAATATTGAATAATAATCCCCAGTAATAATATTATCAGCGTTTCATACATATCAGAATGCTTCAACCCGTGTATCGACTATAAACTACAAGTATCCACATCGGCTATCACTCCAGTAACCACATTCACTACAACTCGACGCTATCGGCACATCACTATGTTACAAACAAACAATAATAAACGAAAAAACGCAAATGTTGGCACCATAAATCGGGCCATACATCGGGAATGGTTTGACCCACGGACGTGGGGAAGGGCTCATTCGATTCATGGTATGTTCTTCAAATAGGAAAATGTTTAGGCCGATTCGACTTGTTTTGAGGTTTTTAGGGATTTTAAAAAACTTTGACAGCCCTTAAAGGGCACTTTAAATTGAGTGAGAGGCTCAAGAATTGGGGCGTCGTCGGACCAAGATGGATTTTTCCTGAAAATGTCAGATCTTTTGCTCCAGCCGTTTCGGAGATATCGTGCGTGCGGCGTACGGCGGACGGAAAGAAAAATTTTTATTGCAGATTCGGATTCTACACCCTTTGAAACGTAAACCATGAAATGTTCAGGGGGGGTTAGCATTTTTTTTTCCAGAGCGATTACAATGGTTTATTATTGAATAATAAACCAAAACCTAGTAATCTAAAGTTACAAATTACTTGAAAATCATTGTCATCTTCAATTCTAATCAACAGTTTTCATATAAATAAAAAACAATAATCAATTCTAATTATAATTTTTATTAGATAGAAAGGAGTGTAGAATTAGGGAAAGAGGAGAGGGGTAAGAAAAAGGCTAAAGACCTAAGTCTTTAGAGGCTTAAGAGGTCTTAAGAGGCTTAAGACATCAAATGTGGCAATTTGTTGGAGATTCGCATGCAAGCGTCTCTAGATTAGCAGTGCTGATATCATGTTTAAGTTTATTTTGAAATTTACCATTTTCGTTATCGTCCAGCTTAGAATCGATTGTTTTCGAAACGTTTTTTGGGTAGGCCCACGGCTTGGACATATTCCACGCTGATGAAACGGCGAAAAATTATGAAAGTTCTCTCGTAAGTTCAAGGTGCATGGCTGCGACATGAAGAGCAACGGACGCAAGAATGTAGTGGGGGCACCAATGATGGACTTATTAGCGGTGGGGCGGGCGGACGAGGAAGAAGCCGAACAGACGGAACGGCCTTTACGTGCTCAGCTGCTTGAAAATATCGTAGGACCGGCCTGTTTAATATGAGAAGCGCGGGTTTGGGAGCTTCCTTAAATAACTCTACGGCTTTTGTGTCTGAGTGACAGCTCCTGCCGGGCCTCCCACGAGAGTTATCTGTCTGTCGTACCTGCTCCACGGAGTTCTTCCTATTCCAAACAGCTCTACGACAAAATCGGGAGGTCACATAGTTTCGTCGGATCCACAACATCACTATATGAATGGATGGATGTCAACATGACTTTATTGATGAATTAATAAATTTCTATCAATAGCAGATTAGTACATGCATAATCATGGTCACAACTGACCATCTGATGAGTTAATTTTTTGTTTTTTATTCAATAATAAACCAGTATAATCGCTCTTGAAAAAAACATTTCTAACCCCCACTGAAAATTTCATGGTTTACATTTCAAAGGGTGTAGAATCGAAATCTGCAATAAAAAATTTACCGTCCGTCCGCCGTATAACGATTCTCCCAAACGGCTGGAGCAAAAAAACTGAAATTTTCAGGAAAAATCCATGTTGGTCCGACAACGCCCCAATTCTTTAGCCAGAACTCTCACTTAATTTCAAGTGCCCTTTAGTGTGGTCGTCAAAGTTTTGTAAAATCCCTAAAAAACCTCAAAAAAAGTCAAGGCGTCCTAAATTTGTACTTTTTTTTTGCAACTTTTTACATGAGGAACTGAATGAGCCATGGTCCGGAATTCAATAATAAACCAATGTATGTCTCGATTTATGGTGCCACATTTGCGTTTTTTCGTTTAAAAATGTTTTCTTCCGTATTCCGTAGGTCAAACCATTCCCGATGTATGGCCCGATTTATGGTGCCAACATTGCATCCACATTCACTACATCACTAGGTTACTACGATCAAAACAAAAACAACAGCGTTTTTTTTGTTTTGATCGCAGTAACCTAGTGATGTAGTGAATGTGGATACTGGAGTGAACTCCTAAAAGGGTTTATAGCCGATACACGGGTTGAAGCATTCTGATAACCATTAAAAAAAAACGCTGCAAATTCTTTTACTGGGGTTTATTATTCAATGGCTTGCGTTCATGATTTGAATTTCTACTAAGCTTCGGAGTGTACGTGTTTCACAGGTGATAGAGCGATGTTGAATTTCAGGAGGCACACAAATATGATCAACTGATCAATCCAAATAGGTATGTTGGTTGAGAACCGATTTAAGTGCTCTATGCTCTATGCTCTCCTGAAATTCAATAATCGCTCTATCACCTCTGAAACACGCACACTCCAAATCTTAATAGAAATTCAAATCATGAATACAAGCCAAATGAATGAAATTGAATAATTAACCCCAGTGAAAGAATTCGCAGCGTTTTTTTTTTTTTTCGATTAAGAATTTTGGTTTAGTTTTGAAAAAATTTCGGAACTTCCTAATCACTTACGGAAGGGGTGTAAGTAACGTTGAGAAAATACAGCTCGTTGCTAGAAACCAAAAATCAAAGAGCTTAGGCGTCTTGAGTCAATGTATTCGTCCCTAACGCAATAAGATAGTGGTTACAAGCCCTCCCCATTCACCCCAGTGAAAACTCATATTTTCGTTACATTTTCATTCAAATAATAGCTTGGTCTAGTTGTGGAACTCATCTAAGGTTCAAATTTCATTATGAAAGCGGTAATTTCATTTTCTCCATTTCTTATGAACGGATCATAAAAGATTCAAAAACTGATCATACTTAACTGCGATCTTATAAAACGCGGACACAGGGACGTCCTGTAACGAATGCATTACTTATCAACATGTTTTTCATCATCTCGCCCCATTAACTTGCGGGACTTTCCTCTTTATCCTTTAGGATGAACAAACTAACAAGAAACTTCGAAATATGCGTATTAACTTGAAACGACATTATGTAAAATGAACTGATCACAGCAAATTCGTGTTCAGATCCACGTGCGAATGATGTAAAAAAAAGCGTCTGCCCATAATTCACGATCCGAATTCCTCACCAAGGCAATCGTATCCGACGCGTAACAGTGTTAGAAAAAAAATTACCAGCAAACAAAACGAAGTCATTTGAGGTTGATGATTGATATGTCACCATTATCGTAAACGTCCGTAACATTTGCTGTCGTTAGCACTTCTGAAGGTGGTTGATTAAAACGAGAGATGGAAGCAGTCTTGCCTTAAACACTACGGCAAAAGCGGCAATTCATAACAATTGATTCGTCATTATGCAAATGTAAGTTCCCGGTTGACAAGTCTTCCACTCATTATTGGCACTCCTGTATTCTTTTTTAAATTCAAATTACAATAATTGTGCTGTGCGCAATTTTATTTCAATACTCGAATTCCTAAACAAAAAAAAAGGAACGAGCTGCTCACGCGACCGTGTTTGACCTGAACGATCGATCACCTACTGTTCATGATAGAGGATGATGTGTCCGGAAAGAATTTCCTCTCAATGTCACAACTGCGTAGTAGTCTCTAATTCTCGTTTCAACTTCTTCTGCTGTCTTCTTAAATTATTTCCTGACTTGATTTTTCTAAAAAGATTTGAAATCCTCAAACGTGGCTTGTAATGTTTCACTTTTTTCGCGCTGAAAAACTGTAGAAGCCACTACCGATATCCTTCTATTAATAATAGTAATTCACTTTTAAGCTTGTCATTGTGGCTAAAATGCTTTCAATCCAGAAATATGTGTTAAAGTGTAGAGAGTTTCACATGAGAGGCGGCCTGCACGCGATGGCATTTTCAGAAACATTTTTCTTCCATTCAGAATGATAACCAGTTATTCCACAAAGGTTCTGTGTATTATGTAACCCTCCTAAGCCAAATATAAGACAAAGTCTGTTTTACAATATTTAATCGCAGCAAAATAGAGGTTTAGGTATCATTTCTGTATTGGATAGTCCTTGTGTGTAAATCAATGATCTGCAAATATTCGATTAGTTTAGCGCCTCCAAATATTATAATTACAATCAACATTTAAATACTTGGGCGACCGCCAGCCACGCGGCCGAGCTCAAACCTCTAGTTGAACGGTCCGTGCCACCCGGGTCTTCAGCCTGACCAATTTGAATCGAAGATGAGGTTTTTCAGATGGTGAGTGAAGAATGATGGTGCAGCAACCCGAATGGTCTCATTCGATTCTGTGAACTAATTTCTATCCTACTTCAACAAAAAACTACATCCATATATAGCTTTTCCAGGTCGAATTGAGAATTTTCCAAACCAAATTGAGATTTTTCCAAACCAATTTGAGAATTTTCCAAACCAATTTGAGAATTTTCCAATCTAATAAACTTTCACTACTAAAATGGAAGAGGGAGTTTCCCAAACCGAATTGACAATTTTTAAAGCCAATCCAAAACTTTTATTGAAAACAAAATTAGTGAAGCAAAATGAAAGAATAGCACTTTATGAACGAATCAACATTGAAGTCAGAAAGACAAAATGAATCGAGGCCACTCCGCATTTTTGTTTTTGTTGACTTCAATAGGCCAGCCAAACGCAGAGTCTTAACAAGACCGTAATTTTTATGAAGTATTCTTCGTTCATTTTGTCTTTCTGATTTCAATGTTAATTTGTTCATAAAGTGTTATTCTTTCATTTTGCTTCAATAATTTTGTTTTCAATAAAAGTTTTGGATTGGCTTTAGAAATTGTCAATTCGGTTTGGGAAACTCCCTCTTCCATTTTAGTAGTGAAAGTTTATTAGATTGGAAAATTCTCAAATTGATTTGAAAAATTCTCAAATTGATTTGGAAAATTCTCAATTTGGTTTGGAAAATCTCAATTTGACTTGGAAAATTCTCAATTCGATTGGAAAAATCTCAATTTGACTTGGAAAAGCTATTTTTTGATTCCACTCTCAAACATCTTATCTCAAGGTGGATTGATCAAGATGCCGAGATTACTGGAACATCCCGAGTTTTTATTGAATATCCACCTTTCTTGGGCCCCACCATTTTATAATAAAAGCTTTTATTTAACCTACAATGTATGTTCGGGTGGAATCTTGCGACCCAATTTTGAAGCAGATACTCTCAACTGATTAAGCTGAAATTTTGTATGCACGTTAAGATTGGATGACGATAAACGATTAGTTGTGTGACGTCATTCTAAATTCAATATGGCGGACGATCCAAGATGGCTGAACAGTTATTTTTAATCCATTTCTAAATTATGGGTATCAAATGAAAGGGCTTGTTGAATATTGGTTTCAAATGGAAGGGCTCTAGCCGAAATAAGTGGCGCATTATTCCAAACACCCAAGTCAAGGTGAGTGGCATCGGGGTGTGATATGATTTCATGAACATACCACCTCAGGGCACCTGTTCATCTCATTCAGCCCAAGTCTGTGCAATTTCCAGCAAAATACAGTCACAGAACTGTTGAACAAAAAATGCTGCCAATTGTTTTATGTTGGGCTTACACAGTGCACAAAATGCAGGGTAGTACTGTCGACGACGTCATTGTTTACTTAGGTCCGAGGCTCTTTGCTGCTGGTCAAGCATACGTGACCTTAAGTAGGGTAAAACATTAGAAGGTCTCCTTATTGAAGAGCTAGACTGTTCTAAATTAACCGGAAAAACGACCTTAGCTAGCGATGACTAAAAAGTAATAAATGAAATAAACAAAAAAATCTTTTTAAGAAAGCTTTTATTCAAATGCAACTAAAAAGAAGGAAATACATTTTTACTTACAAATTTTAACCGTCTACTTATAGCCTTTACACACAATTCATAAAATCATAAAAGCTTGTATCGATGTTCGCGTAAGTAGGCACTAGATAGGTATCAATAAGTATTTTCCTAATTAAACTGAAATAAAAAAATAGAACTTATCGGAATAAGTTGGTCAATGAAATAGGTACCTAGCGACTAGTTAATTTACACAAGCGTAAATCTCGCGACATTTTTTTTTTTTTTTTATTAACAATCGATACATTTTTGTGCGTAGCACTTTCTAGTAGGATAACAATAATCGGTATATAACAAGCAACGTGTATAATGGCTAAATACTAGGTTATGTTCATTAACTACCTAGTAGGGAACATAATATGTTGAGTACAAAACCAGCTGTACTGAAATATTACTGATTTGGCTCAGACTGTATGGAGAAAAAGAAACAAAAAATTCTCAATGGAAGGTTTGAATGTCTAGTTGAAGCCTTCAGCAAAGTCGGAGTGACGCTTTCGTTTGAGTCGCCTAAGATGACGAGGGGGTACGATCCAAAGGGATAGGCTGATGAGGCTATTTCACATGGGATGAGGCATTTTGGTAGAGGAATAGTAGGTGTTTTGAAATGAGGCAATCCTTCACCAAAGGCATTCCAGATCTTTGTGAAGTTCAATCATTTCTAATATACCAGTCGGCCCCGTAATTAAACGGAGAACACGATTTTGGAGCACCTGAATTCTATTAATTTGGGTGTTAGAGCCAGACGACGACCACCACCATAGCACCAAATAGGCTTGATAAGGGTTTTGTAAATAAGCAGTTTGTTTTTAATGCTTGGATTTTTGTTTAGAAGAAAAGGCTTTAGCTTACTGATTCTGTGACGGATTCTCGATGCGATATCACTTCACATGGTTTTTCCACGACAGTCGTTGGTCTATGGTCATACCCAGGTACTTGACATGGGGTTTCAGTTCGAGCACTGAGCTGTATTTTCGTTCGTAGGTGAAGAGAGATAATCTTGATTTCGAACGGATTAATTTTGATCCGCCACTTTTTTGCCCACATCTCCACGTCATTGGCAATATTTTGGATTTTATCAGATGGTTCCTCACCGGTCGGAAACTGGGCTAAGTAAGCGCAGTCGTCGGCGAAAGGGCGCTGATATTGTGCGGGAGCGTTGGTTAATGGCACATCGTGAATGTAAAATATATATAACAGTGGACCGATTTTTTGCACGCTGCCTTTTGGAGGTACTGAAGAAACAATCGGGAGCTCCTTTATGTTATAGCGGATCCTCAACACCTTTGAAACGTATAACGTCTAAATTTTCAGCAAGGAATGATTTTTTCCAGAGGATTAAGGAATGATTAAATCAAGGAATAAGTTGGTCAATGAAATAGGTACTAAGGAATGAGTTAATTTACACAAGCGTAAATCTCGACAAGCTTTTATGATTTTATGAATTGTGTGTATGGACTAAGTTGACAGCCAAAATTTGCAAGTACAAATTCATTTCCTTCTTTTTAGGGCATTTAAATGAAAGTTTTCTTAAAAAGGTTTTTTGTTCAATTTTTATAATCATTACCTGCAATTTAATGGGAAGGCCGAAAATTGAATTGAATTGAAAATTGATGGCCAAGGCCGAAAATTGCTAGCGATTTCTAGAGATGGTTCGTGGTTGGACTGAACGGAAGATTGTTCCCTGGAATATCAAAATTTGTGGACCATCCGTGGTACAAATCATTATGCATCCATTAAAAATTCAGATTTCTGAATTGATTAGGAAAGAAATTGCAGAACATTGAATTAATGAAGACAAATAGAAAATTTACATCGTTATCGGCTTATGCTCATCTACAAAAGTCTGCCTCGTATTTACCAAATTCTAGATCTGTAATTAAGTTGTACATTCTTCATTTCCTGTTTACATTTTGTTCCTTCAGTGTCGAATATGGAGAAGTATCCGTACAGACGGTGTAAAGATATTTGAAAATGTTTGTTCTCGAACGGTTTATGTGGATTTAATTACTCTAAGCATGGACGTGTAGCCGAATATCCCATATTTAGACCTTTTTCCCTCAATACTATCTGCCTTAGCATCAAAATCCCACGAAAACCAGACTTCGACATCAGATAAGGCATCCGTTTTAGGGGGATTTCCTTCATCGATGCGCTTCGTTCTCTTTCCGCCTGCGGTACC
This sequence comes from Creontiades dilutus, assembly GCA_031894815.1. NCBI lineage: Eukaryota > Metazoa > Arthropoda > Insecta > Hemiptera > Miridae > Creontiades > Creontiades dilutus. Next base: position 52,052 of record JAVIWC010006977.1, on the reverse strand, counting down.
TCCGCTAACGACACCTCTTTTTCGCTCACTTCCGAGGTATTATCGGTATTGTGTTTTGAACCGATGGAGCCAAACGTCGCTGAATAACCGGGCAAAATCGCTAACGTCTAGGATACCTCGTGACCTAACTATAATTCTAACAAAGTCCCAAACCAGTCATCAGGTAGTCGTTTTAAGAAAACCGTTCTTCAAAACTGACATTTGTACATGTAACCAATTTCCAGATCAAAATCAAGTGTAACTGTTTAAAAATAGGCACGGAAACTTTCGACATTCGCACTGTCACTCATCCTTCATCTTATTATGAAATTTTATCAGTTGACATGCACTTGTCTACTCAACAGTTAATCCAGATAATTTTATCATTTAAATGATTAACAGGAGTACAATCCAGTTCTAAGACAGTCCCCCCCCCCCCCCCCCCCCGCTCGACACTCCTTCAACTAACCTTCGGGTAAGCTCCTTCCGCCCTTTGTTATCCCGGCATCACCACTTTTCCGTCCGCCCGAGGGGGTCATTCGTGTACCTGCCACCTTGGTAAGCACTAGCCTCTCTGGTGCTCTGGTTGAATCTAAAGATTTTTCCAGGGAGTTGGTTAGGCTTAGTAAGTATCGTTTATGAACACACGTAAACCCTTGTTAGCACCCGCCCCCCAGCCGTAGCTTTCATCTCTGTTTACTAGCTCCCCTCCTCTGAGCTAAAATCCCATATTTGTAGGTTGCATAGGCAATTTTTCATCTTCGGTACTTAAATGTGTAAAATTAATCATTTAAATGATCTGGCTGTAGAACCATAGAGGTCTACTGTCCCGTTTTTTTTTGTTTTTTTTTTTTATTGTTAGTGTCCCCAGAACCGTAAATTTCGCCTAAAAAAACGCGTCTTCCGACGGGGAAACGGGACTTTCTCCCACACTGGCCCGAGTAAATTCAAATTTGAGGATACCGTCGGAAAACTGAGCTTTCTGGCCAACTTTTTTAATTGACGGTACGAAATGAATTGTGAGAGTATTACATTTTATAGGTGATTGAAAAAAACCGGTAAATTTCCGGATTTGACACATTTTTCACTTTAGGTTAATTTTTTATCCAATAAACCTAAACAAACAATTTTGGTTTGGCATCAGGGAGATAGGTAATTTGAAGCTCTTCCCAACGGTATCCTCAGATTTGAGAATTCGTTGGAAAATGAGGAAGTTATGGCTGTTCTTGTGAATGAAAGTCGAAAACACTAAGAAAATCTTAAACCGGGAATAACTCGGAAACGGTGTGTCTACAAAAATATTTCTAAGAGTCAGTTTTTGTCACGAATTAGTTGTGGAATCCATCCCTAGCAAGATGTCCACCCTGTATACAATGTATAATATACAACATTCAATAGTTCATCTCTAATTAAATGCATCCACTTTTGAATTAGAGGGGCCGAACTTCAATACACGTCGATTCACCATTTGAAGGCGTTGATGTCCACAAGAATGTCCCGTGGCAATTTTGTTCTATGAATCGTTGTCACAACGTTAAAATATAAAAAATTTGGTATGATTTGAAATATCTCATCCGTGGCCGTTTTTAACTAAAACATTTAAAAGTGAGAAAATAATAAAAAGCTCATGGTTGTACTATTGACATTATCTAGTAATGATGGGAAGATATTTTGAAATAGATTTGATCACGGAATAAAATAGTAAACAAAATAATATGGAGCAGTTACAAGGTTGGCTTGACTAGCCCTTCCATTCACTATTGTCGCTACAAATACAAAATTTCCGAGGTTTTTTTCGCACAACTGAAATAAGATTGAGAACGAATGATAAATAATCACACTAGCCGGTTAAGAATTTCGATCACCTCCGCCGTTCTGTATGCAGGGTGTCCCACGAGTTGTACATATCTCTTGAAATTCAATAATCGCTCTATCACCTGTGAATCACGCACACTCCAAAGCTTAGTATAAATTCAAACCATGAACGCAAGCCAATTGAATAATAAACCCCAGTGAAAGAATTTGCAGCGTTTTTTATGGTAATCAGAATACTTCAACCCGTTTATCGGCTATAAACCCTTTTAGGAGTTCACTCCAGTATCCACGTTCACTACATCACTAGGTTACTGCAATGAAAACAAAAACAATAATAAACCAAAATAACGCAAATGTTGGCACCATAAATCGGGCCATACATCGGGAATGGTTTGACCTACGGACCTGGGGAGGGGCTCATTCGATTCCTCGTGGAAAGTTCTTCAAAAAGAGTCCAAATTTAGGCCGCCTTGACTTTTTTTGAGGTTTTTAGGGATTTTACAAAACTTTGACAACCCTTAAAGGGCACTTTAAATTAAGTGAGCGAGCTGGCTGAAGAATTGGGGCGTTGTCGGACCAATATTGATTCTTCCTGAAAATTTCAGATTTTTTGCTTCAGTCGTTTGGGAGAAATCGTGCGTACGGCGGACGGACGGAAAAATTTTTATTGCAGATTTGGATTCTACACCCTTTGAAACGTAAACCATGAAATTTTCTGGGGGGTTAGAATTTTTTTTTCCAAGAGCGATTACAATGGTTTATTATTGAATAATAAACGAAAAACGGCCGCGAAATAAACATTATTCATAAACATTATTCCGCAGAAATTGAGTCAAATAAAAAACGGGTAGCATCACGTGAATCGTTAAAAAACAATGAAAATTCATGTGCCACACTTTACAGTTCACCATCAACCACTAATGACAATTTTCCCCCACCTTTCCACCATAATTTGAGGCACACAGCATACCTCTCACGAGTCAAATATCTTGTATAGGAATGAGTCGCAACGGTAACTCACTCTAGAAGTAATTGTTGGAACAAAACAGTATAATCTCTCTTGAAGCAGATATTGGAACCAAAACCGATTTGTTGGCTGAATAGATTACATGATTCCCTGAGCTGTTACAAGCAGTTACAAGGCGTATAGAAGTACAGTAGTAAGTGATATAGTTTGAAAGTTCGATTTCAATCGGTTGGATACCCCATTCGCTCTTTCAAGTGGAATGCTCATTCTCCTCATCCCTCAACCACAATTATCCTTCTTGGAATAGGGAGATTTAAACAATCATTACTCCAAGGTCTAATTTCCCACTGTAGCTACATTTCCCTTAATTACTACTGTTTTTGGCATTAGCATATTACACATCACTATTTATGTCACGAAATCATTCTTGACTCATAAAGAGCAACCCATTAACTACCATCATTCGTGTGACGGATCCAGGAAGCCAGATTGACAGATAATTGCCGGCCTAACGACTCCCCAATCTTAATTAGATCTCGGAGAAAACACTTCGACTCTGTTTTACCGTTTGGGGAAAACAGTGTCGTCATTTTCGCGAGTGCATCCGTGTTTTTCGAAAAACACGAGCCATTACCCATCCACAAACCCCGAGTTATTTGTTAGTTCCCGAGACGGGGTTTGTGTTTTCTCTTGTAAATCCTGCCCCGGTTCGTCGTCCTCGGCCCAGGTCACCTTCACATCGCTGACGTTAGCCAACAACGTGGACATTTCGTTTGCCGGAGGGCAGATCCTACTCCTTTCCGAAGCCAAAATTACATAATTTACTATCGGTTGTTCTAGGGGCCATTATCGCTTGAAAATAACCAGTTAAGGATTTTCATTTGTTAAGGTTAAAAATCTATATGTCTTTATCTATATTCAAATTTATCGGCGTTCCAAAATCAATTATTCAAACATCGCACGTCTATTCATCAATCAATTTGCAACAACTTTGCACTTTGAAGTTTCTCCAAAACCCCTTAAAATCTGGCTTTTCTGCACTTTTAGAGTTTTTTAGTTTTTTCGACTTCACTAAAATGTGCCCAACTCACGTAATTTACTACCTTATTAAATTCAAATCCGAGGACACCTTCAGAGAGAGCATTAGGTTTCCTCTCTTTCCCATTCCTGATCAAAACTTAATAGACGAGCTGTTTTAGCGAAAATGTCGTAAGTTACAACTTTTTACTTGAACAACTTGATGGTTTTTCACAACGATATTTGCCCTACACCGATAACAAAAAAAAACATCTGCGTTCAAGAGTTTTTCGACGGTGCGTTCAATTTTTTCCACCCACCTAATTTTCTGAGAAAGTTACGTATAAATACGGAAAATCGTGGTCTTTTACGGTGAAATTAGGGGTGGGTTTGATAAAGATTGAAAACTAGTTCGTTTTTGACAAATTTTAATTAAAAGTCCCCATTTTAGGCATAAAAGAAATGTTTTATTGAAAAAAAAAAAAAAACTTCAAATACGTGTTCAGCGCCTTAAGATACTCTCTCAAGTGTGTGTTTGATAACGATTAAAAATAATTCATTTTCGACGAATATTTAGGTAAAATCGCCATTTTAGGCATGAAAGAAAGATGCGTTTCATTAAACAACAAATTTTTGAGAAAGTTACGTTTGAATATTTTAATAGTACCTAGTTGAAAATGTCCACATTAAAAATCCAAGTTTTTCACCCAAATTTGACTTCCTTGAAAAAACAATGGTTTGACAACGGATTTTAAGTATTTTTTCACAGAATCACATGGTGAACTTTCGGGCTTCGTTCAACAAATATGGGGTGATCAGGCCCTTTCTTCTGGCAGAATCAACTATTAAAACGATAAAGATAAAACCAATTTTCAAATTAGGGAGAGAGCCTAAAAATTCCTCATTTGTTGAGGGAGGAGGCTCGAGGAGGTCACCAATCGAATCAGTGGAAATCCAAACATTTTTTTGTTTTTTTGTAGCATGAAATTTTGTAAGAAATACGTTCATTTCACCGTTAAAATTCACGTTTTTCCGCGTTAAAATGCCATTTTCTCAAAGAATTTATCACACCTTTGAAAAGCTCTTAGAAAACCGAAGTTGCTGCATTTTGGCGGGATTTTTCAATTGCTCAGCTCGTTGATAGATTATAGTTGATAAAATAAGTTGAGGCTCAACTCCTGTAGTTTGGATTATTAATTATGGATTACCGAAGAGTTGGTAACTGCAACAGGGTGTTGTGTTGGGTGAGTATTACAAATTTCCACCAAACCGTACAAAATTTAAAAGGTCAATTTCGTCCATTTCGTGACAAATTTGTTCATTTTTCGGTGCGAGTACTGCCAGAGAAAATGGCAAAAATTGTGGATCTTTGGATCTCAGATATCCAACTATCCAAGATCATCTCGAGAGGTGCTCTCGATGGACTTTGTTAGTAATCGAATTTCTTGACGGAGTTGTTACGATTCAGGTCGCCTCTTCATTGTGTCGACGCGCTGCCATTTTATGGACATCTTTTCCTTTAAGTTTGAGCTTGAGCCTTAGAAGGAACACGGTGTCCTGACAATTTTAATGACACATTGAATGATACCTGTGCACTTATTATACAGGGTGAGCGGAGGTCTCAAATGAGTCTAAGATTCATTGACACATTACCGATCAAAAGAGACTGCAATTTTCCAGGAGATCCGTTGTTTTTGACATTTCAGGCTATGCTTCCGAATCTACATGTTGAGAGGCTCCGTTTTCACTTTCGATAGATGAAATACTTTTCCTTCCAGTGGGAGTACTAATTGCCCCGGTACGAATCCGGCTGGCACCAATGATTAGGGCCAAAATCCTATCAAGTGTTGTATACCTGTCCTGTCCTTAGACAATTCACCTCTGATCTCGATATCACGTGAATCCAAAACGCTCCCAACCCAGGGGCGTGAGGCAATGACGTCGAAACAGCCAGGTTTCAAGTTTTTTTTAAATTCATCAGTGATTCTGCCTCTATTCGTGATGAATAAAATGAAATTGATAGATATCAGGAATTATTTAGCTACTGATAACAGTGTGTTTGAAAATTCATAAACTTGGGATGCATTTTCAGATGTTCATCATGATTCAATTCAGCTTTTTCCTCGTTTTATATGCAAATTATGTAGTACGCTGACATATCCACTGTGGTCGTATTGAGATTCCACGATTCTTGTCCTCAATAAAAACTGAGTGACGTTTCCAAACAAAGGAAAAACAAAGCACATACGGTGCAAACACAATGAGCCAGAAAAGTTTCGTCGGTTTTTTTCGTTTTTGAAACGAAGCCTCAACTTGACCGTTATCGCTGGTCTCTGTGCCTGGAATTTGGAATCAGATCGGCCTACCGGTGGTGGCACAGTTTGAATTCCAAATACGGGATTTTATAACGTGTGGTATTTGTAGATACCAACCGACTAAGAAGAAGTGTCCTCCAAGACTGGTGGGAAGTACAGCTTCCTATTGTAACATGGGAATATAGAATTAACCGGAAAAAAATGTACGTGTCAAAAGTTGTAATGCAAATTAGAGCAGCAATATGTTAAGTAATATGCAAAATTTTGATTCAACACCATTGATTATCTATATTTGTATACAAGACCGACTAGGAGGTTCCTAGTACAGGCAGATCGGAGGCCTAGGATGTTAGGGAATGATGTTTGAGAGTTTACGTTTGCCCATGCAGGTATTGAAGTATCAATTTGTGAGCAATGAATCTCATAGGGGAGGATCTTCAGCCTGGTTAGCATATCAATCCCAAATCGTTCCATCAAAATCGATCTTTAACTTTCTTCTGCAACACCCAATTTAAGGATTTTCAAAAAAGGATCACGAAAATCAGTTCAGAATGGTGGACGGGTCAGCGTTGACATCACCAAGCTTGGGTTGTGCTTCAATCATACTGATATGATTCCAATTATATTAGGGCGTCCCTCTTATAGACGAAGCATTGCCTGTACGATAAAGCTTCAGAGAGGCAACCTAAAAAACCAATGTTGAGAGCACAAAAAACCTACGTTGACTGCTCCACCCTGGGAATACATCAGCCCGAAAAAACTGCACATACAATCGGCTTTTATTCAACAATAATTAAGGTACAACATTAATTTTTATATTCAGGTTTCAACCTTTTTCAAAATACGAGAGAAACAATTGTAATGGAAAATTTTGAAATTGATGAGAAAGAATTGCGTGCTATGGAGAAATGTCGTTACCCAGTTAACAACCAACTCCCAACCCAGCCAATACATTTGCTGAGGGCTTTTTCTGAATGGAGCAGCATAATTTGTTTTTCTTCAGGCTTTTTTTTTTTTAATGGCATCGGCCTTTATTAAACCATTAGCCAACTATAGTACAGGGGTAAATTATTCCAAATTATTTTTAACAGTCTATGGTTTGTACTCTATTCTGTTTAAAAAGCATACATTTCTCGATAGACTCTATGGCTTACTGATGATGAGGTTTCCATTGAGAAAGGCAGAGGAAGTTCGAATGCGAGTAGCTGTAGAAGAGGTCTTCTTTTTTTTAGGACACGTTAGCAATATGTGCTGCATATCTTCAGAATCGGAGAAAAACCGGCAGTCCGATGAGGTTTCTACTCCAATTTTATGCAAGTACGGTTTTGTTATGCTCGTTCCACAACGGATTCTGGAGATACATTTGTAAAATTCTCTGGACTTTCCCGGGAAGCTGGAGAACCAAGGCTGTCTAGGTGGAGTCGGAAACATGTTTATGTACTTTTTACCGGCATGGTAGTCTTTATATAAGACACCCTACCGGGATTGGGCAGCATTTTTAAATGTCTGTGTAGATCAGAGGGTGGGGAGACCTGTTCCACGGTTTCCTCCGTGTTATTTATGCCATTTTCGGCCTAAATGTCTTCTTCAGGCTTAATTTTGTTTCCTGAATTTTGATGCCGAAACACTCATCGAACGTTCCGCCATGCGCTGTGACATGACGGCTCACAGGCAGAATGGCGTTACTCCCAAAGATTGGTACCCCACGATTGTTGACCCTCATGTTAAGTGCTATCTCAGCTTTGCTAACGTGAAATGCAGGACATTTTTTACTTTGCGACTGTTACACGCACATTGATGTTTGCCATTCAGCCGATCCTTTACATTTATACAATTTGGCCGATGAGAATAGTTTGTATTTGACAACTATGGGGCAAACGTCTCTTACCACAAGGATGTGAACCTCTTGCAGGAGGTGCTGCCCTATGCGGCCGTCTATGAGAAAAAATGTCTCCGATCGACGAGGCCTATTTGACGTTAGTCATTGTTGACTAAAAGTTTGAAAATTTGTATACAGAATATATATTATATATGGGACGGATGGTAGTAGACGTGTTCAAGTAGTTCCTCTTCAAATCGTGCATTTTTCAATTCAAAAATTGGATCGCAGGACCGACTGAACCCAAAATTCTAACAAAAAACCCTTTTTTGACATTTTCAAATTGAGCTGAAAAAGATCTGCCTGACTGTATTTCTTCCTCTTGGAATGCAAGATTTGTTTTTAAGGAAGGACGGACTTTTGTAATCTCAGTTCTGGATGTCACTAGAAATTTAACTGAATCTCTGGAATGACACTGACATTTATAATGTATATTAGTTAGGTATAGTATGCGTGAAAATGTGTTAAAATCGATGTGGATCGTCTCAGAATACCTCGAAACGAATTTTCGCAACCAACATTTTGAAAATAATATTCTAAAATTCGTTCAAAACAGAAAAGGAAGAAGCTTTGAAGGGAGACCAGGGGCCGGCGGGACAACCCATATGAAGACGTCCAGCTGAAAGTGAAAATAAAGCGAACGGCTTCTGAACGTAGGAGCCCCGGGGGTTGCGCAAGCGCCGATGTGATATCAAGGTCGCCCTCCGGCGGAGCGAGGTCTTTGCACCAGTGTTGCCAAGTCGGGAAGTCAACCCCCTAGATTTAGGGTAACTTTTGGGGGATGATTTGCAAGGATTTAATTTTTAGGGTATTTGCTAGTCACAAAAGAAAGTATAAGCTACCAATTTCATATAACAAAAGCATAATTTTATTTTATTTGAAGGTTGTATATATACATATAGAATCTATATATAGATTCTAAGCATTAGAGGAATGAGGAAGGATAATACCTTGCATCGGGTAATGCCGCCCATGGCTGTTTCGGATCTCGACACCAGAAAGGTGGGAATGACCGCCGATCCTAGAGAAATGTCCCGCCAACTAGGTTCTAGCGTTACCCTACCTGCGAAGTTAGCCTTCTTGACGTGAGTGCAGTGAGTATTTTTAGAATCGTTTGATGTTATTTCTTGTGCATCGGAAATAAGCAATGTAAGTCCCATTTTCAACTCTTTTTTAGATTAGTTTTCATGTATATACCCAGAATTTCATCATCTTTCTGAAGCACTAACCAAATTTAAGTTTTGATTGTAAATGAAGTCAGCGTGAATGAATTACAAAAACGTAAACATTGGGGTAATGCCGTCCATCGTAACGGGGGAATGCCGTGCATTTCTGAAACGTCAAAAAAAGATGGAAAAGAACCACAAATAACCAACAAAGCGCCAAATTCAGCTGGATTTTGATCAACTCACTACTAGCAGCAGAGATGGGGTTCAGAAAAAGAAGAAGAAAGGTGGAAATCATGAAAAAAAATTGAAAGAACTCAAAAAAAGAAAGAGAAGCGCAAGAGAACCAGAAGTGAGAGCAGTGACAGTGATGACTGGGGAGATATCTCTAAGGGAGACCTTGTAGACACAGGTGAAAATGTTGAAGAATTCTTGACTTCGTCTTTTGTGGACAGCTTGTGTACAATTTGCCAAGAAGCCGATAATAATTCGCCAAAGTGGAATTGCGAGCACAGCAATCACAGCAGCCACTACATGTGTTCCATGGGACGACCTGATCACGGACTGTGTGATGTATGCAAGGCTATTTTATAATTTTGTAAAGAAAGAAAAGCTAAATATGAGTGTGGGTTCAAAAAAGTTCTGTATACAAGACTGTAGTTTACCTATTTCTAAGTCATAGTTCATTTTAACTATAGGTTATTGACTGTTTTCATGGTTTTTATTGTTATAAATACATTTAACCTTCTAACTTTGGAAAAAATGGGTTGAATGACGGTTGAGAGGGGAACATAATTCAGTTCTCGGGGTTGGGCGTCATTACCCCATAGTGCGGGCGGCATCACCCCACAGCGTGGGAAATGCCGCCCAAAGCACTTTATTAACATTCACGGCTGTGTTTCCTTTAAAAATCGTTTTATGTAAGGGAAATGCTCAGATATCGAAAATAGAATAAATTCTAGAACCATTCGTTCAAGAAAAACATTTTAATGACGTTCTGTCCCTTAACTGTATGGTTCCAAAGTTAAGTGCACGGTATTACCCCTCGTTCCCCTAACTGAAAGCATAGTTGATCGTCATTCTTTTTGACAATAGACTTTCACATTAAATATTACAAGTATCAGTAAATATTTCTATTTCACGCTAGACTATTTTCTTTCCTTTGGGTTGTTAGGGTCACTTTTCTGTAGGCGGTTTTGGTACCACTGATTTGCATGCTTTGAATTAGTTCATTTGTTTCTTTGGTAATATGAAATAGTCCAACATAAAATGAATTACATTCATCAAGACAACCGTCAAGCTAGGATCCAATTTAGGCTGAACTCGGATTCGGCTGAACCTCATCAACGGACGCCCAGGCGAAGAGAGGCTGTTCATATCCTCAGTTTCCTTGTCTGGGACGATTTTTCGTACGTGCTTGCACAGGGAGACAATTTAACTGCAACGACCGCCCAGTACTCAACCTTATCGACTCACCGTAGGACAGATTGAACTTCTGACGATTACAAATATTTAATGAGCAAATTTTACGGTTTTCGCCATGCACTGGGTCACCTCGATGGTGGCTAAGGGTTGCGATTTTAAGACCAGCTGTTCTTGGAGGCACACTGAGAGGACCAAAAGAGCACCCAGCCGATCTCTCCTGATTCGTAATTGAGTCACATCTTATGGGTTTTGTTTTGAAATCGGATACAGGGCCTACTGCTTTGGAAACGAATCTCCCTCAACCATCCTTAACCATCTCTAGACGTACTAATCATCTTTTCCCAGTAAAATTCAAAAAATTCAAGAAGACATTGACTTTCCCAAACCTGAAATCACAACTTTCCGCGATACAGGTGCTGATGAATAAATGTGTACATATCTGAATAGGTGTATTATCGGAGTTGCTAGTAAGACTGAGCATCTAAACACGATCAAACGTTGTTGGCCAACATTTAGTCCATGCGGTTCGCTTTGAACAAGGTCCTCCGATTTTCAAAGCCACTCAGCTAGTTTAGTGCTGATTTGTGAACCTGATACCAAGTTGGAACGGCTTGGAACATTTACAACTTTGTCCTCGATGTCAGTTCCACTTTTCATCTGGAACACCCACGCTCCATCTAATTACGCTCCTCCCTTGCCTTCAAAACCAGAATCGACCTTAAGTAAAACACAAATTAAAAAACGCTGCAAATTCTTTCACTGGGGTTTATTATTCAATTGGCTTGCGTTCATGATTTGAATTTCTACTAAGCTTTGGAGTGTGAGTGTCTCACAGGTGATATAGCGATTATTGAATTTCAGGAGATATGTATAGAGCACGTAAATCTATTCTCAACCAAAATACCTTTTTGGATTGTTCAGTTGATCATATTTGTGTTTCTCCTGAAATTCAATAATCACTCTATCATCTGTGAAACACGCACATCTCCAAAGCTTAGTAGAAATTCAAATCATGAACGCAAGCCAATTGAATAATAAACCCCAGTGAAAGAATTTGCAGCGGTTCATGCGTATCAGAATGCTTCAACCCGTGTATCGGCTATAAAGCCTTTTAGGAGTTCACTCCAGTATCCACATTACTACATCTCTACATCATTAAGTTACTGCGATGAAAACATAAACAATAATAAACCAAAATAACGCAAATTTTGGCACCATAAATCGGGCCATAGATCGGGAATGGTTCGACCTACGGACCTGGGGAGAGGCTCATTCGATTTCTCGTGGAGTGTTCTTCAAAAAGAGTCCAAATTTAGGCCGCCTTAACTTTTTTTGAGGTTTTTAGGGATTTAAAAAAACTTTGACAACCCTTAAAGGGCACTTTAAATTAAGTGAGAGAGCTGGCTCAAGAATTGGGGCGTCTTCGGACCAACATGGATTTTTCCTGAAAATTTCAGCTTTTTTGCTTCAGCCGTTTGGGAGAAATCGTGCGTACGGAAAAATAGTTATTGCAGATTCGGATTCTACACCCTTTGAAACGTAAACCATGAAATTTTCAGGGGGGTTAGAATTTTTTTTTTTTTTTTTTTCAAAGCTTACAATGGTTTATTATTGAATAATAAACCAACTAAGAACGGTAAGCCACGGCTACCACATATGATTTTATTCACCTCAAGTAAAATGAAATCGTACCATCAATTGACCGAAAATCTGCCTCCCATTCGAACTGAATTCGTATTCTAGCCCTACTCTACTTGATTGACCGTTCTTTTGGAGAACAATGAACTGAATAGTTGCAGCAAACACACAAATTAGAATCAATTGATTGCATCTCATGAAAACTTTTTAGAATTTTGGCGAAGAGAATTATGATCTGCAGGTTTCGTTTTGTCCCACTGTGACTCACGGTCACAGACCCCACGGTCGTGACGCCCAAAAACAGCTTGAACTTCCTGGAAAGTTAGAACAATTCCAGAGGTGAAGCTTACTTGTCCCGAATGCATGAAATTGTGAACAAATTATTTACAAGTGTTTGGAAGATCTTACGTTGGAGCTTCTGCAGCTACTTTAAACCATTAACATTAAAATTTACAACGGGCTGATGCTGTGAAATGTTTCATAGAAATCAGATGAAAACTGGAGGAGCTAGAACTGCAACAAGAATATCACGATTCTCCAGTCCAGTAACATTTGGACTATTGTGGATGACAACGAAGATTCTTATTTGCCAGCTAAATTTCAAAACTTGCGTTTACCAGAAACAGATGTGGAAAACCTGCAGGGAGCTTGGATTATTATTCGGGAGAACAGCTCAACATTTCGCTCGGAGGTCCATAAGGGCTGGACAACCACCACTAGTGCCAGTATAATTATCGAATCTGGTGTGTCTCTAGTCAAGATAGAGGCATTTGTCGTTGACAGATCCAAAGAAATGGAGTACGAGTTTCTTGTGTTCTCATCGTCGATCATTTCATCAATTTGCCTCGGCTCACGGTGGTTTCGGCAAATCGTTCAGGGGGAGTCACAGTCGGGCAGTTTCGAGAAGTTGCAGACCGTAACTGGAGCACAGTTCAAACGCCGCTCAAGAATCTCGTTTTGTTTCTGAGACAACCAAGGTTGGCAGGATTGGAATCTACTTTCATAGGTTTGTTCGGCGAAGGATCATGAATCAGTTCTGGACGGAACAGATGGTAATCAGTTAAGAACAGAGTTAAGCCGAATCGTTTTTAGAGTCGTTCGGAATGTGTTACCTTCACTGCAACCTACACGAAAAACTTTTTTCCTCTGACCACAATTTATGGAGTCAACTACAGGTACAGGAATTATAGTATAAGAGAAGTGGGTCAGTAGCATGATTACATTAAAACTTAAAGCTATTGAGGTGATAAATAGGGAAAGATAAGGCAATTCAACTGCGCATATGCCGAACTGTGAGTTCCGAAAAAATCCTCCGTGTAAATGAATGACCGTGTGGTCAGTTCAGAACCGGTTGGGACAGTTACTAAAAAAAACTAAGAATTTTACGATCAGGTTTTGGTTTATTATTTTTTAATAATGAACCTTTGTAGTGGACCAGAGAAAATAAAAGTGTGAACCACCTCAAAAGTCGCTCGTTTACATCGCAAGACTCCTAGATTTAAAAACGAACGAATAAACACGCTGCAAATTATTACATCAAGGTTTATTATTTCTGTATTACATAACCCTCGAATGTGAATCATCGGGCCGCTAGAACTGGACTTTGACACATCTAGAAACAATACTTCCGAGGTACACTAGGAAAATACATAGAAATCAAACTGTAAGTTAAAATTTGATTTTTGAAACTGTTAATATTTGACTTACCTTGAAACGTAAACCAACTTTTGAGAAGGCGTTAGAAAATAATTTTAAAACAATTATTGTTTTTTTGATCGATTGCAAAGGTTCTTTATTGAAAATAACAAACGAAAAAACGCTGCAAATTCTTTCACTGGGGTTTTTATTCTATGATTCATGATTTTAATTTCTACTAAGCTTTGGAGTGTGCGTGTTTCACAGGTGATAGAGCGATTATTGAGTTTCAGGAGATATGCATAGAGCACGTAAATCGGTTCTCAACCAAAACACCTATTTGGGTTGATCAGTTGATCATATTTGTGTTCCACCTGAAATTCAATAATCGCTCTATCACCTGTGAAACACGCACACTCCAAAGCTTAGTAGAAATTCAAATTATGAACGCAAGCCAATAGAATAATAAACCCCAGTGAAAGGATTCGCAGCGTTTTCTAAAAGCATCGTCAATTTTTGTCGTTCGCAAAAAGTGAAATAACTCTGAAACGAAGTCTCTAAAAGAAATTTTCAACGATGCATTTTCTCTTCCAAATTCAACGTAGGATCGAAAAATAAAATAAAAAAGGGGGGTCTAGGGGTCACCTCAAGTTTCAGTTGAGGCACTCAAGATTTGAGGCACTAAAACATCGAAAAATGGAAAACGTGTTCCACCACCTTTAAGCAAAGTGAAAATACTACAGAAAAGGTCCGGTTCAATTTTTTGATAACTCGCACCGTACGGCTGTAATTCCTTAATGGGCCCATATAGATGGGACACCCTGCATACTGTACGTTTTGTAAATTATCGACATTATTTACTCTGTACACTTGTACTGTGGCACATGTGTTGGGGTTTCTGCCCAGTAGCAATCCCTCGTCAATCAGTATATTTTAACGTAGTATAAGAATTATTGGAATAATATTTTAAATAGTGCAAATCATGTTAGAATTAGATAGATAATAGATAATTAGAAAAAGTTGGCCATCGTTTAGCAGATGAGTTTTAACAAGTAACTTTATTGCACTTCACTTTCTCTCTTCCTTTCGAGCCGTTCTGGTACATGTCCTGCCCACAATGATGACAGGTTCTTGAATGTAGAGGTCGGATGGTTTGAAAAACAGACGTTAATGCGGTTGATGGTGGTTTTTATTACTAACCCGATCCGACATGTGCCAATAATAATCTCGTAATTCGATCAATCAACCGTAAGAGATTATAACTTATTAATAATCTATTAAAAAAACCGAAATCTCTGGTCACTGTACGATCATCCATTCGCTCACAAACCGCATTTCTGTCTTAAAACATGTGGATGCTAAAAGTGATTGGACAGATCTGTTGCATGATAGATGCAATTCAAATTTGTTGGTCATATCGCCGTCTCCAATTGAATTTTCCATAACATATTCATATATTTGCGGACAACTGAAGCTTAGATTGGTGTTTTATTTCATCTAGCTGTACAGTACACCTATATTCCTAGCTCTCGTTTCGTAAAAAGAAACTGGAAAAGTTCGGTGTCCACCGAGTTATATTAAAGACTAAATCATTCTAAGAGTCAATTACAAGGTAAGACACACTGATCAGCTGAAGGCTCTTGAAGCTAATTTCTTCCCTATTTGATCTACCTCGCTGAAATGTAAGTGGGCCTCTTTTTACGCCACCTAGGGCACAATTACGATTCACGGAAGCGTCGAGCTTTAATGAGGTATCACAGGTTATGCTTATTTTATCCTGTTAAATTTAAATTGGAATTATTCCGCGTGTACCTAGGAAGCATTGTCTATAGATGTGCAACCCATTTCTGGTAGCCCGATGATCCGAGTTGGAGAGGTTATCTAATACGGAAATATCAAATCTTATTGTTGAAATTCGCAGAGTTGGAATTCTAGGATGTCACAAACGATTTTTGTCCACTTTAAATGAGCAAAAATCAATAATTGAGTAGAGGTGTGTAAACCCAGGTCACCTGAGGGAGTGGACTCCCTGCAGGTCACTCAATCCAAAGACAAGGTCAGTGGGAGAAGTTCACCAGTTCACTCCGTGAATGAATGGGACCTCTATTATCTTCGTGTACAGTCAGGGTTCGGTAGATGACAGACGTCTACTGTACTCCTTACATGAGTACCTCTGAGTAAAACAATGATAGGTACCAAAACGAGGTAATTTTCCGAGTCCTCATGAATAAATTTTATTTGAATAGTAGAATCTGCTGTAAAAGAACGGCGACCTGCCCAGTTTGTTAGTTGGGGAGAGTGTACGGTTATCTTGAGCCAAGACTCCTCAGCAAGAAACGTTTGCGACCTGCAGGTCTCAAACTTCACTTGCCACGAAAAGTTCGCGACCGTCAAGGAGCCATCCTGTCGCAAACGCGCTGTGACGAACTGTAGGTCTTCCTTCCGCAGGTCATTCGGGACAAGTTCACTTGAAATAGAAGTTCTTTGAGACAAGGTCACTCACTCACTACCCACCTCTATAATTGGGTAAGGTCAGGGAGCATTGGTAGTTTTACCCTTAAAATATTCATGCGTCAAGGTTGAACGAAGCTAACGACTGGAACCGTTAATAACCTTTGTGTAATAATTTTTGGCGTTTCCAGAATGTTTTAATGATTTTTCCAATTACTATGACTTCGGACAGAAATAAGTAATTGCCATTTTCGTTGCCCACTGCAGGAGCGAATCAGGGGAATGAAGATAAACTCATTACAACGATCCTTATTATCATTAGGTTCAACGACTACCGAGAGTCGACAGAAAAGAAATAATCAAGAAAGATACACGATAGCCAGCATAATTCAGTCACAATCTTGGCGGTCATCCAAGTTTGATAATCTGATGGAGGTATGGGTTTCCCATTGAGACGTTCTGATATGTGACGGGTTTATTTACTTATCATTTGATGGACTTTCCATGTTTTTCTGAGTCACCAGACCGTTTTGTTCAAGATGGGCACGATAATTGCGTTTCTTCGACACAATGATCTCTCTTGATCCTTGGCTCCTGTTATCAATAGATTAAGCTTACAAGACATTAACTTAACTCGGTGAGACAGGAATAATTTGTAGTTGTAACAGTTTAAAGTTTAAAAAAATCTTGTTCTTGTTGACTCCAAATAGATGTACTTTTGAGGTAGGTACATGTGGTTCTAGCCAAGTTCACCCATCAAAAGTCAAATATTCGCCTTCTAATGCCGAGTGGGAACATTTTAACAAACAGGTTGAGAGCTGAGCTGACCAACGCGGCCTATCCGAATTGCACAACTCCGCGAAATGAGAGCGACATTACTTTGTGGTCAAGGTCCTCCCCTGATCACCTATTCATTGATCTTCAATGAAGACCTCGAGAGGGCCACGAATTGAGTGTGAAAATAAATAGCAAGATCAAGTTGTTCTCTATCGACTGAATTCAGTTCCTGTTCAGCAACGTTGGTTATCCCAGTAATAACTCGACCTTCAAACACAAGAACGCTTTTTAACCACTCGATAAGGCAATTTCTTCTTGTAGAGTAAACCAACTAATTTACCATTGGGGAGAGGAGTTAAATACATATTTTCTTAAGCCCCATCTGCTATTCAAGAACAACAAAATCTCGGTGGCTGTTTTTCGTGACTATTGTAGAGAAGAGGTAGGTGTTAGCTTTGTTAAACTTCCTCGTGTTTCTAGTTCATGATTTTCTACCCCATGACAGGGGATATGTTTGCCTAATTCTTTAGGCGTTGCGGAAAACCCCAAAACCCCCAGTATTGTTCAGGATGTTTAAAACACCAAAATTTCCTATTTGTACAAAATTTACAACATCTGAGGGACGGATGAGTTTAACGTTACATTATCGGCATCCCGTCCTTGACTCTAGAGCATGTTCGCCAAACGAGAATTTACGAGTTGTTATCAAACCAGAGAGCAATTTAAAGTTCAGATTTTGAAGGTTTTATTCCTCAAAAAGGAGATGAAAATTTCAAAGAACATTTTGTCCTTCAAACAACTCTCAGCCGGATACAGTCAAAATTTCAGGTGCTGTAATAACGCCAGGCGCCTCAAATCAAAATTCATGTAGGATTTTACCCAATAAGACGGATAGATGAATTTCACGTCCAATTATCGGCATTTTCAACCTCAATATAAATATTCAGGTGTTAGATAAGACAGATATTCAAATGCCTTTAAATTACTAGACACCAATTTAAAATTCAAATATCACATCATTTTTTACCGCGTAAGATGGAATGGAATTTCAAAAGGCACTCGGTTCCTTGCACTAATTTTTCACTTTCTTCAGAGGTAATTTCAGGTTGGTACTGTAACTACGTCATACGTCTCAATTGGAAATTCACGTTGAATTTAGACAATATATATTTTCCTAAATGGTTGATTTTGTACTTAGAAACGCAGCCCCGATAGCAATTCCGCTTGCACGTCAGACTCGTTATTACCATACGGCTGTTTACTACCAAAATAAATTGTTAATGCCTGTTTCAATTAATAGTAAATATGCCTTTTTACTTGACTCGCTCACATTTGTGCAAACCACTTGTGGGCAACAGCCAGGGCGGGGGCCTGGATCCCGCCCGCGAGAGATTTTGAAAACCCCAATTAACATTTTTTTAAATACAATACTGTACGCAAATAAACCATAAACCACTACCTAAATTGAGTGGCCGAAAATGGATATGAGACTTAGCGTTTCTGGTCGACCTTACAGGCGATTTGAATGATTTAAATTTGAAACTTCAATAACAAGGACAGTTAGTAAATGATTTGTACAGCTATTTGAAAGCGCTTCAGAACAAAATCCGCTCGTGGAAGACACATATGCTGTCAGGGAGCTTTTTAAATTTATTTGCTTCCCCAACAAAAAGTTATGTACAAAATGCTCCTATACACTAGCAAAGAAAGTCGATCGGGGTTCAAGAAAGTTCACTCCAAAAATCTTAATCAAAAGACGAGGAGTTGTGCGATTTCTACAAAAAATACCTCGAAGAAGACCATTTTCCTCAGCTTAGAACATTTGCAAAAACATATGTGCGTTTGGCAATACTTATAAATGCAATCAGTTCTTTTCATTGATGAACGTTAATTAACCAAAACATCGTACAAGGCTGACTGACGATAATTTGGCAAATTTTTACGTATTTGTTTCGGAGGAATTAGTCTAAACGTTGATGAATTAGTTTCCCAAATTCAAGCTCAAGTAACTCATTGATTTTAGTGTCGCTTAACTTTAGCAGTTTGTAGCAATGCCAAAGATAACGATCTAATTGCAATACTGGGCCCTATTGGTTTATTATTCAATAATAACCCATTGTAATCGCTAATGAAAAAAAAAAAAATTCTAACCCCCCTGAAAATTTCATGGTTTACGTTTCAAAGGGTGTAGAATCCGAATCTGCAATAAAAATACGCACGATTTCTCCCAAACGGTTGAAGCAAAATATCTGAAATTTTCAGGAAAAATCAATATTGGTCCGACAACGCCCCAATATCTTGAGCCAGCTCTCTCACTTAATTTAAAGTGCCCTTTAAGGGTTGTCAAAGTTTTGTAAAATCCCTAAAAACCTCAAAAAAGGCAAGGCGGCCTAAATTTGGACTTTTTTTTTTAAGAACTTTCCATGAGGAATCGAATGAGCCCCTCCCCAGGTCAGTAGGTCAAACCATTCCAGATGTATGGCCCGATTTATGGTGGTAACGTTTTCGTTTTATTGGTTTATTATTGTTTATGTTTTCATCGCAGTAACCTAGTGATGTAGTGGTGTAGTAATGTGGATACTGGAGTGAACTCCTAAAAGGCTTTGTAGCCGATACACGGGTTGAAGCATTCTGATACGCATCAACTGAACAATCCAAATGGGTATTTTGGTTGATAACAGATTTACATGCTCTATGTATACCTCCTGAAATTCAATAATCGCTCTATCACCTGTGGAACACGCACAGTCCAAAGCTTAGTAGAAATTCAAATCATGAACGCAAGCCAATTGAATAATAAACCACAGTGAAAGAATTTGCAGCGTTTTTTGATTATTGGTATCGCGTGAGCAAGTTCTCGTGACGAGTAATTGATTGGTATTACTATTTCAAGGACTGTAGTTACCAAATTCTGTTTGTTGGTATAGCGTGAGCAAGTTTTCGTGACGATTTTTCAGTTTATGTGCCAAAGCAAAGACATGAAAATGTCAATATTCGATTTCCACATGAAAATCAATAATCACAAAAGTCCATTCTTACGGTTTTGAAAGTTACACGATAATGAGCAGATGCGATAATTGCCAAGTTTCTTCTAATTGAAGAGATGAAACTTCATTCGAAGACAAACTCGACATCTATCATTTATGTCATAGGTTAGTTTTCTTAGTTGCGCTAGCATTTTTCAAGGCCAGCGCCTGGGTGCAGAAAAGTCAATGTTTGGGAGTTTGGAGTTGTTCCAATATTGGACAATTTCTTTGAAATGCCGCTGCCGCGACCTTGAGGGAAAAGAAAACCTCGATGAAAACGCCTTGAAACGCGATGAGTCCTGCACTTTTGCAGAAGGACGAGCAAACAAACGGAGTAAACCACAACAAACTGAAAACCTCCTTTTATCTCGTTGTCGGAACATTTAATTTTTTGTCTTATTCATTCCGAGAACCTCTGAATCACCGTAGGATTTCACAGTCTTCCTGCAAAGGAGTGGGGTCTTTGTTTATGCTGGAACAATACTCACTTCAGGATCGGGGCTAATGGCTTTAAGGTCAGGAGCGCAGGGACCAACAATGCACCTCGTATTTTTTTAATGGGTCGGATGTTTTCACTGAAACGTCAAACTGTTGTATCCAAAGGGGTGACAGACTATTCAACGCGGCGGAATTCGGAAGGAAAGCGAAGCAGGCCGTGCAAGATCCCAAGATAAGCTTTTTTTGGATGAAAGTTGCCCACATCAGCGTATTTCGGTATCTATACAAAAAATAAAGCGTCCTTGAGTTGTAGGTTCAAGGTAGGTGGGCGATGACACGGTTTGTAAGATGTTAAAAACCGATATCTGGGTTGAACAACAAAATGCTCGTTTTAGCTGATAGAGGAGGGTTGATACCAGTTTTGGAGTTGGTGGGCGATTGAATGAAGACTGTGGAGGAGGTTAGGAACGTTATAATTTCAATTAATGGTTATCAGACTGGATAAAATATTGCTAGACGTCATGATGGATGTGAATAGTTCCCCCTTCTAGATTCTTGTAAGCTGTTACGTTTTAGCATAAACCCTTATAGCTTCAGGCGTATTCTGTGGATGTTGCTGGCATTTTCGCCACAGCTCTTACAAGGGGCAAATAGACAATTACATCACCTCCTTGTTACAGTTTGCATGTCAAGAATGAGCTCTATCTGGTTTTGATGTGTATACATTTGAATTTGGGTAGTGTAATGGGTCGGTGAGTACGGATTGTTCGAAGCTTTCTTGATATTATTGTCATACAGTTACCTTAAATGAATTGGTGGGCCTGAGGATGAGGCTCCAAATTCCCCGGAAGCTCATGTATGAAAACAGTAGAATTACTTTGCGTTGTATCTTCCAACTTCCATTCCAAAATAAATTGCGAATCGTATTGCACCTCGGTTAGGTTAGTTATTTTTTTATAATGAACATTTGTAACAGAATTCTAACTGTTCGTTGCTGAGTATCTTGACGAATTAGGTTGGGAAATGATCATGTATCTGTCTTGTGACAGTGTACACCAGTGTACCTTTGACATGTGGTGGACCAAACTTTAGTGTGCAAAATACGTTCGCGGGCCGCGTTTAAATGTAGTGTTCTTAATTTTTAGCCTCGACTGATAAGGGGCTGCAGTTTTGGTATATTATTCAATAATAAACCATTGTAATTGCTCTTGAAAAAAAAAAAAAGTCTAACCCCCTGAAAATTTCATGGTTTACGTTTCAAAGGGTGTAGAATCCAAATCTGCAATAAACATTTTTCCGTCTGTCCGCCGTACGCACGATTTCTCCCAAACGGCTGGAGCAAAAAATCTGAAATTTCCAGAAAAAATCAATATTGGTCCGACAACGCCCCAATTCTTTAGCCAGCTCTCTCACTTAATTTAAAGTGCCCTTTAAGGGTTGTCATAGTTTTGTAAAATCCCTAAAAACCACAAGAAAAGTCAAGGCGGCCTAAATTTGGACTTCATTTGAAGAACTGTCCATGAGGAATCGAATGAGCCCTTCCCCAGGTTCGTAGCTCAAACCATTCCCGATATACAGCCCGATTTATGGTGCCAACATTTGCGTTATTTGGTTTATTATTGTTTTTGTGTTGATATCAG
Organism: Creontiades dilutus; assembly: GCA_031894815.1. Taxonomy (NCBI): domain Eukaryota; kingdom Metazoa; phylum Arthropoda; class Insecta; order Hemiptera; family Miridae; genus Creontiades; species Creontiades dilutus. Next base: position 29,884 of record JAVIWC010006977.1, on the reverse strand, counting down.
TAACCTAGTGACGTAGTGATGTAGTAATGTGGATACTGGAGTTAACTGTAGTTGAAGTATTCTGATAACCATTAAAAAACGCTGCCAATTCTTTCACTGGGGTTTATTATTCAATTGGCTTGCGTTCATGATTTTAATTTCTACTAAGCTTTGGAGTGTGGGTGTTTCACAGGTGATAGAGCGATTATTGAATTTCAGGAGGCACACAAATATGATCAACTGATCAATCCAAATAGGTATTTTTTTTTTTTTTTTTTTTGAGAACAGATTTACGTGCTCTCTCACATGTGAAACACGCACACTCCAAAGCTTAAATAGAATTTAAATCATGAACGCAAGCCAATTGAATAATAAACCCCTGTGAATGAATTTGCAGCGTTTTTTTTCATTGCATAAAACTGCTGTTTTATTGCATGAATTTATACAAGCAATTTTAGAAATACAAGAAAAAAAGAAGATAATTGACAAACAAGGACCTTAACATTTGTGTTATTATGATGAGTGTGAACCTCTTACCAATTTTGTTTTCCCTAACCCGAGGAACGCTCATAGTCTAGATTTAAGCAAGTATATTTAATTCGCCAAAGTACCAAATAACGATTATTTTGATGTAAATTAGGTGTTAGTCGGTAGGGAGATTCATGAAGCGTACAGGTACCCTGGGAATAGGTGTTTCTCCTAGAGTTAATACGATAATCAAATAGTGCTGAAAATTTCCCGAAATTTCCTCCCTCGTCAACAACTGCAGACAAAATCTACTCTTTTCCCCAGTTTTTCTGTTGAAATTTCACGTTTGTTAGACATTTCATATGTTTTCTCCGTTCTAGATGGAGCTTCCAAGTTTTCCCGTGCAACTGTTTCCTACAGACACTGAGTTCACACTGGCCCTCCAACGTTTTTGTATTTTTGAGTTGATCACAAGAAACTACATTCCTCTAAGAAGTTGTTGCCAAAATAATCCCGTTTTCGGCAAAAAGTGACATTTCATATTTTTCCCGTGGACGCCTCAAGTGTAAGTTATCAAGGGCAATTCTAACACTTTGAAGTAAGTATCGAAGTAGTCTCGGAAGAAATTGCATTTCAAGTATGAGTACCTATTTACTGATTTCAACGCTCATTGTGCTGTGATATTTCCACCACAACCTCAGCAGGCCACAAGGGTTATATCAGCCTCGTTTTATTTTAAGCCTACTTCGGAACATCGTTGCACCATTTTTCGGATTTCTATACCCGGCGAACCTCGTCGGTTATTTCGGTTGACATTGACGGTCGATTAGGAGCGGAGGGTGTGGAACGGGGTTTCTCAACGGAGAACCTTTACCACGTTTCCCCGAACGCACCCCGGGACCCCGAACCTTGTGTTTCGTCCAGGAGATCCTGCCACGCTGCCCTCAGCTCGTCCGAACATTACGAAATGGGCTGACTTGCACAAGGCGGACTTCCTAGAACGGATCTGCCTTTCTCGCGGGTGGTTTCGCAGCTTCAACCCCGAATCCTCAGTTTTTTATTTCGTTTTCAATAATTATGATGCAGAAAGGGACAGCGCTGCTAATTTCGCACACAGAGGTTTATCATTTCTATATTAGAAAACCCTTCTACGTAAATCACTGGCATATCAATGTTAGTGTCTGCGGTACACTATCTAAACTTGGCACCTCGTGCTTCCACATCTTGTTATTGCATTCAAGATCTAATTCTTGGGCTGCCGCCAGCCACGCCGTTTAGCTCAGATGTCCTGTTGGACGGGCTCTGCAGTCTGGCTCTTCTGCTCGACCATCTACCTAATCAATTTTACAAAGGATGATCGTACAACGATCCGAGTCTAATTTGATTCATGGAACTACGTTGTACCTGGATCATCCAAATAAGCTACCCTCTTACACCGCAAGTTTTGGAGATCACGATTCTTTTATGGACCAATCTTTAAATGTACTCCGTCAGGGTTAATTGAACAAGATGCCGAGAATACTGGCACATCCTGGATCGATATTGGATTTTAAGGCAAATTGCGTAAACTTTGGTCCAGCAGTTTGGGAGAAAGGATTCGGACGCCTGATGGACTGATTTTGGTTTATTATTCAATAATAAACCATTGTAATCGCTAACTTAAAAAAAAAATCTCACCCCCCTGAAAATTTCATGGTTTACGTTTCAAAGGGTGTAGAATCCGAATCTGCAATAAAAATTTTTCCGTCCGTCCGCCGTACGCACGATTTCTCCCAAACGGCTGAATCAAAAAAGCTGAAATTTTCAGGAAAAATCCATGTTGGTCCCGACGACGCCCCAATTCTTGAGCCAGCTCACTCACTTAATTTAATGTGCCCTTTAAGGGCTTTCAAAGTTTTGTGAAATCCTTAAAAACCTCAAAATAAGTCAAGGCGGCCTAAATTTGGACTCTTTTTGAAGAACTTTCTACGAGGAATCGAATGAACCCGTCCCCAGGTCCGTAGGTCAAACCATTCCCGATGTATGGCCCGATTTATGGTGCCAACATTTGCATTATTTTGGTTTATTATTATTGTTTTTGTTTTGATTATGTTGATGATTGGTTTATTATTGTTTTTGTTACGATTGAATTTCAGGAGGCACCCGAATATGATCAACTGATCAATCTAAATAGGTATTTTGGTTGAGGACCGATTCAAGTGCTCTATGCATATCTCCTGAAATTCAACAATCGCTCCAAAGCTCCAAAGCTTAGCATAAATTCAAATCATGAACGCAAGTCAATTGAATAATAAACGCCAGTGAAAGAATTTGCAGCGTTTTTTATGGTTATCAGAGTACTTCAACCCGTGTATCGTCTATAAACCCATTTTTGGAGTTCACTCCAGTATCCACGTTCACTACATCACTAGGTTACAGTAATCAAAACAAAAACAATAATTTCTTATCCGATTTTTGAAATCAACGAATCTTGAAACTTAACTCAATAACCTTTGAGAGGGGCTAAAAACATTATTTCTTAGTCAATTACAGAGGTCCGTTATTGAAAAACAATAAACCTGAAAGATCCTCTTGTCAGAAAATCGAAATTCGAGTTAGTATTTTTATCGAATGATTCACTACAATTTGGAGTTTATGGGAGCAAAACCATCTTCTTATTCCGAAAATAGGACGAATCACGATTTTTTTTTAAATCCTTTTCTAAGACAAGTGGGTATTTCGAGAAAGAAAGCATTGAAGGTATGAATTGATGCCATTAGAGTTATTTTTTTCTGCTGTAAGGCTTAAACTTTAATGTTTTATTTTGCGTTTCAAAGTGCATAGATTTTAAATCTGCAACGTGTGATGGATATGGTTAGTTGCTCCTTCCTGATTCTTGAATCCGTCGCCTTAGGAGGTGAATTAGACGCCTTCAAGCGTGGCGGGCATCACCGCATTCAGCTAAATGGAAGGGGCAACTATACCATTCCATCACCTCACTAACTTCAATAAATAATGTCATAAATGGATGTAGAAAATTCAGTGTTCCGCACAGGTCTCCACTTGGGGTCTAGTTGGTGGGATATCTTATCCACCCGCATCGCAACTGAAAGACATCGAGATACGTTCCATAACTCTAATAGGTAATGGAAATACATTCAGGATGCCATGTTACAATGTCAGCATATAATACTGACCTTCACTGCAACCTAAAACTTTACCGGTATCCTCATATCTCCCTTACACCAATTAGTTATTGAATACTCGCTCTATCAGTCATGCTGCTTTTACGATCTCTTAATCTTCCCCACTCACTTAAATTCTCGCACATTACGTATTGCCCCGATTTCATTATATCTCCTTGATCCTAACTTCATATGCAGAACTCGCGCATCCAGCTAGGGTGCAAAAAGTGTTCCGGAACGAGGAGGGGTTTTCGATGTTTTTACTGGCACAGGCAAGTGGGTTGTCATTTCCAGTAATTTTGGACGCAAAATCGATTGAGATGAGTACCAAACCAGTCATTTCCAGTTAGAGGTATCTACTGAATTCAAAAGCTACCCATGATTTCGAAAAGATCAAGTCGGCGACAAGAGATTCTCGGACTTCTATACTTCCTACGCTATTTTCGACAGTTTTATGATGTGTCAAACTCAAATAGACCTTGAAGTATGTCTCGTAGTGAAGACCTTGAAACATCCTGATTCGGTAAAATCTTTTCTTTATTCACTGTTGTTTTTGCTTCCCTTTCCGCACTACATTTATCTTGGGTAGTGTAGTGAGTTATATACCTACCGATAAAGAGGGATTCGCTGGAACATGAAGTGAAGGTTCCTTCAGTGATGGGATGGCTGGACGCCAGTGCTCATATGCCAGATTACGCGTTGTCTGAACACTTACACTAGTGCACTCTCCTATCAAATCAACTATATTGGGGAGTTAAAACCTTTCCAGTGAATAGCCTTCAAAGCTATCTATCACCTGGTCACCACAAACGTCCTCTTACCTATAGTGCATCATTCCCCTTGTCTGAACATTCGGGAGAAAAAAAAAACAAATGTCTTTGTCTGCTACCTTTTAAGCAAAGTGGTAAAAAGTTTGACGACAGCCAACTTCCGAGCCGGCCTTGACTTCAGGAATTCTCTTTTAGGAGGCTCCTACATCGAAAGTAAAATGATTGAAGCAAGTTCGAGATAGAAGACCCAACATCCTGGATTTATCTGGTCTGCTAGTCACTTTACAGTGCCGTTTGTACCAAACTTCTTGGAAGTGTACATCTACTGAAGGATGCAGATCCGAAGGTCCAGGAATTTGATCGAACTGGACTAACTGGATTGAGAAGGCTCAGACTGACCTGCAAAGTCAATCCACACTGCTTCCATCCATCCATAGTATTTCGCTTGTGCATGTGTAAGGTTGTGTTAGATGTTCTTACTGCAACATGCTTGGACGTGATTTTATCGCGGTCAGATGTGCAAGGCAAAGGCAGAGTTTCACGTTGCGAAATTTGCAGTGAAATAATCCGTTGAAAACAGCCATTTTCAGGGTAAATGCATGCTGCATGAATACCTCCAGCTCTCACTTAATTTAAATTGAAATAATGGATATTTTGTATTTTGACAAATTAAATACACCAGCTTGAATCCGAGGGTTAGGAGAAAACAATTGATGACGGGTTCCCACTCGTCATTATAACACCAAACTTGAGGTAAATCCTTGTTCATCAATTTGCTTTTCTCTTCTAGTATTTCTACATTTGCTTGTATAAATGCATACAACAAAACAGCAACAATAAAAGACCTACAGGCTCCGTAAAAAACCTTTAGTGAGCTTGAAAGAAATTGAAAGCCAACTTGGGACACTCCACAGCTCATGATTTTAACCAAAAGTCTGCAGAACTACCAATTTCTTCCCCGGGCATGAGCATACCCAAATTCTTCTGACAAGCATGACTTATATTGCGTCATTCCGATTCCTTGTCTGTTCAAAGGTTACAGATGCAAATAAAGTACTTGTACCTGCCACCTGGACAATTCCAAGTCCTGATGTACTTGTAGTTAGAACTTCAATCACAATTACTCTTACTTGCAACGGTCCATCCGATTTGTCGAGTACTGCACCCGAACTGTTTTCGGTTTTTTTGGCTCCCTTCATAAGTGAAGTTTTTTCTCGTGAAGGTGCGATGTAAAACCCAACTTTGCCTTTCACCAAACTTCGCCCCTATAAGAGGCTGGTAGGTGCCTAATTACAAAAGCTTTTTCCCCGAATGTGTGTGGGTCAAGTTTTAACGTCTTACCTCAAGCGGTAGACACTTCTGACCTGACGCTTTTAGTGTGCACGCTAAACTCGTACAAAAAAGTAACGGAAATTGGTCCGCAAGACCTTCACAAAGATCTCCCTACCTTCAACGTCACAAAACGCCTTAAAACACCTTGAAGATCGCTACAAACTCGATCTGGCAAAGAGGTGACGCGTCTACTTTTTTTTCTCAACGAAGCCAACTTGACCTAGTGACGGAGGAACGATACACCCGCCTTACATAACACCTGACTGACTAACCGGCCAGCGTATTGGGGTTATACCTTCTCGAGTACCCACCACCGCTGCACTCCGCTCATTTTCGAATTGTTTCCGACCTTTTCCCGTACCTTGGCACTTCCCTTTCCCAAAATCTAAATAAAACCGAGTCTTTTTCCTTTATTCTATATCTGAGGAGAGGAAGGGATGATACTCTCGTTGAGGACGGAGTTGTTATGGGAGTCCAGAAGAGAGGGGAATCCAGGTCTTAAGGCTGACAACTTGGTTCCGCCGGATTAGGTAACGTTTGAGGAGGTGAACGCTCGGAGATTTCACTGATCTCCCACTTTGGGTCTCGGCTCCGTTCATTTTGTATCCCTCTTCGTCTCGAAAACTATCCCAATCTGAAGCGAGGCTTCGGACTACTTTCTCGTTATGACTTCCAGTAGTTAGAGTGTAATAGGCATTGCTTCTGTGCGCTCCGAACGGATGCAATGATTGTATTAAGACAATAAATTAATTCGAACATAATTACAATTCCTTTCTTCTAAATCATTCAGACCGTACTGAATAATTTTGAGTTTATTGTCTGTATTTTCCGGCTAATCCGTCCAACTTACAAAAATGCACCGGTTTTGAAGAACCATTGATGGGTTTAGCAGGATGTTTCTTAATAAATTGTACAACGTTAGCTTCTGCGCATGCTCTAGCAAAAAAAACCCTAAATCGACCATAACGTCTTGGGGCACTTTTCATCTGATTACCTACAGTGCCGTTCCCTTAATTGTTCTTCATGAATTCCGCTATTCTCAGATTGAAGACTGCCTTTGCGCATGCTCAAAATGAATGTTCTACATAGTACATCGGCTAAAGTTGCAATCAAATACGATGACAGCCTTCGAAATTGTGCAACTGGCGATATAATTTCCTATGAATGCGCTGTCAAACCCCTGTACACTCTATCAGTTCTGAAGATTATTATTAATGAAAATTACTCTCAAATTGATTCCTTCTTCATATTTTGAAATTAAATTTATTCTTCTTGTACATCTAGAAATGTTCACTAACAACGCATTTTTTCATTTGTAAATTATCTTATGAATGGATACACTGAAGCTATGGGCAACAAGTACTGTTCGGTAATATAAACGTATCGAATACACTCGGGGCCCTCAAAAGGGTCCGAAATTTCAGAAATCAACATTTCGCATCTTATTCAAGCAGAGATTTCTGTGAGCAGCTCATCGAGAATGTTCGAGAATCCATTCAAAATCAAGTAGAGTATCTAGTATATGCACGATACCTAAAAAGCCTAATTCTTATCACATTTTAAATATCTTAATATGGCTATAATGTTTAATAGTACTAAATCAAATGTAATTGGATGAAATAAAGTTTTATTAAAAAAAGAAGCCAACATCGGAATTGGTTTCCACTAATGTCACCAATGGTGTTCCCCTTACATTGGAATGCCAGGTTATGGCATAGCATAATTACGAATGGCATACAAGGGAAAACTGAAAACATACCACAAAACATGTTTATATGAGTAGGATTGTTCAGCATAGTTCATGAACTGGGTTAAGTTTGCGCGAGCGCGGAAAGGCCTATATCAATTTATTACTTTTTACGATTATTATATGACGTGCAAATATACGAAATATATGTTATTTTAAACTTACCTTAGGAAACTTATTAAGGGACGGACCCTTAGACCTTTAAATTTTCTGACCCCCCAGCCAAAATTTCGTTCCGCCGCCAATGCTGATAGGGGCTATCTGGGGCCTAACCCTTTCATCAAAATCGTTTGAAAACTGTTAGAATAAGGCTGGTTACAATAATCTTCTGACACATGGACCGACAGATAAAGACACACAACAAACGAAAGTTGCTCAGAATGGTCTAAAACTCAAAATGCTAGTTGATATTTGGATTTGAGAAAAACAAGTTTTGATCTGTGAAAACAAAGCTCCCACTACCTATAGATAAACTTCGAAGCAATATCAGCCAGATTGGAATGAACTTCCATTCCAAAGAATGAAAACTGTAGATAGGTACATGAAACGATTGAGTAATTTTGTCTCCCGTACTTGACGAAACTATACTGCCCACCCAACCTGGCAGTCGATTTCCATTTCATCTTGAAACTGTTCTAGACAATGGTTCAGCACCTGTCAGACCGGGCCTATGGGACGTGCCCTTGACCCGTGGGCCCCGCTCAGCAACCCTTCCCCTTCGGACCGGTGAAGACACGAACGGAAAGCGAGATTCCTTTCTGGCCCTCCGAAACCGAACTAGGAAGTTGTCGAAGAAGTTCGAAAAGGAATAAGAAAAAGATGATCTAAAAAAAGATAGGAGGTGGCACTTGAAGAGCCAGATTACCGGTTCAGGAAGCCTTTGGTGATGTCCATTACAGCTTCGCCTCTTGCGTTGCCTCGGTACCTACCTTTATATTCTAATCCAAATCATTTGTTTGACGAACGAACAGTGAAGGAAAAACGCTGCAAATCTGAACACCTGGATTCATCATTTTTTTAATAATTCGTGATTGCTTGTGCCGTTGTGAGCTTTGGAGGATCACTTTAGGAACCTACAAGAACAAGAAGAAAATGCGCTTTTATCCATTAAAGCTTTGCTTCCGTGCTACCTCGGTATCTTCCCTTACATTCATAGCAAAAAATCTGAAATTTTCAGGAAAAATCCATGTTGGTCCGACAACGCCCCAATTCTCTCTCACTTAATTTAAAGTGCCCTTTAAGGGTTGTCAAAGTCTTGTAAAATCCCTAAAAACCTCAAAAAAATGCAAGGCTGCCTAAATTTGGACTTTTTTTTAAGAACTTTCTGTGAGGAATCGATTGAGCCCCTCCCCAGGTCCGTAGCTCAAACCGTTCCCAATGAATGGCCCGATTTATGGTGCCAACATTTGCATCCACATTCACTACATCACTACGTTACTGCGGTCAAAACAAAAACAACAGCGTTTTTTTTTTTTTTAATCGCAGTAACCTAGTGATGTAGTGGATGAGGATACTGGAGTGAACTCCTGAAAGAGTTTATAGTCGAAACACGGGTAGAAGCATTATGATATGTATGCTCCGTCTTACGAAATTTGAAATTTTCAAATAGAATATTTTTCCATTGTAATCGCTCTTGAAAAAAACGCTGCAAATTCTTTCACTGGGGTTTATTATTCAATGATTCATGATTTGAATTTCTACTAAGCTTTGGAGTGTGCGTGTTTCACAGGTGATAGAGCGATTATTGAATTTCAGGAGGCACACAAATATGATCAACTGATCAATCCAAATAGGTATTTTGGTTGAGAACCGATTTAAGTGCTCTATGCATATCTCCTGAAATTCAATAATCGCTCTATCACCTGTGAAACACGCACACTCCAATCATGAATCATTGAATAAACCCCAGTGAAAGAATTTGCAGCGTTTTCGATTCTGAATTCGAATCTAAGGTCCAAAAAATCCCCGGAACCCCGAAATTTTGAGCTATGACCAAAAAACTACCCTTAAATTCGTGTCAGAACCTTCATTTCAAGAAGTGAAGAAGTCAGAAACTTCCGACAAGGAGAGTACTTGGGGAAACTACCTTCCCCTTAATCACCCCCCGCCACCCCCTCCTAGGGGTTGAAATTTGAGTTCTCACGCCAAGTCGAGTGAGGTATGGATTTCTATGTTTTCGGGGTTCCTGAGATCGAATTTGGATTTCCAAGAGTCCGTAGACACTTCTTCTTCCCATAATCACCCCCTCCTAAGGGTTGAAATTTGATTTTTCGCGCCAAGTCGAATAAGATAAGGATTTCTGTGTTCCCAGGTTCGCTGAAATTTAATATGATTTTTGAAAAGGCTTTCAAACTTTGTTGGGGTCTCCTCCAATGACTTATAATTCTCCCGGATTTTATTATCTCTTGTGATATCACTGTAATATTTCTGGGAACACAGAAATCCTTACCTAGTTCCAACTCAGCTCAATATTGCTGACAGTTCTTCGGACAGTGTAATGAATAATGAGCATATTGAATTGCTTCCGATAATTTCGTTTAATGTTGACGACAACTGATTGTATACATTTTCGCAATAGATAGATGAAGTAAAAAGGTATCGACCGTTTCTTCACAATTCTACGGTTTATCGCGTGCGAACAAAGGCTCGTATGAAATTGATGGCAACCGGCCTCATCTTTATGGGATCCGCATGCGTGGCTCGCCTTAACTACGAGCGAGCGCGAGGGATTCGCTGCCGGTAATAAGATGTGGAACACGTATATCCCCACTCGAACGCACCGAAAATCCTAGGACACAGCAACGACAAAAACTGACTATTGCCAAGCCAACGTCTTCCTCTTGGAATTAAGATAACGTTAACAAAGAACGCCTCCGAAGACCACAGATTTGTCTTATGATCTCTCCAATGTCATACGTTCATTACTACTCCTTCCTGACACTTACACTTCACTACTACTCCTACATAGGTTAACCTTTTTTTATTATCGCAGAGAGTCATTGCTTAGTGGTTAATTGCTTAGTGGCAAGGTAGATTCACAATCTTCCATGTCCGTCCAAAATATGAAAATAGTACAAAAAACGCTGCAAATTCTTTCACTGGGGTTTATTATTCAATGGCTTCATGATTTGAATTTCTACTAAGCTTTGGAGTGTGCGTGTTTCACAGGATAGAGCGATTATTGAATTTCAGGAGATATACATAGAGCACTTGAATCGGTTCTCAACCAAAATACCTATTTGGATTGATCAGTTGATCATATTTGTGTGCCTCCTGAAATTCAATAATCGCTCTATCCCTGTGAAACACGCAGACTCCAAAGCTTAGTAGAATTCAAATCATGAACGCAAGCCAATTGAATAATAAACCCCAGTGAAAGAATTTGCAGCGTTTTTTTATTGAACCGCACAATAAAAACATCTATAATTTATCAAGTCCTTTGGCACTCGTATTGCGTTAAAACTTCCTCAAATCCAAATTTGAACGATTTAGCCAAAGGTAGACAGATGTAGAGGGGGCACAAAAATATCATCAACTGATCAATCCAAATAGGTGTTTTGGATGAGAACCGTTTACGTCGTCTATGCATATCTCCTGAAATTCAATAATCGCTCAATCACCTGTAAAACACGCACACTCCGAAGCTTAGTAACATTCAAATCATGAACGCAAGCCAATTGAATAATTAACCCCAGTGGAAGAATTTGCAGCGTTTTTTATGGTTATCAGAATGCTTCAATCCGTGTATCGGCTACTAACTACACTACAAGTGTTCACGCTATCGGCCGGACATCACTAGGCTACACACTAACAGTAATAAACGAAAAAACGCAAATGTTGGCACCATAAATCGGGCCATAGATCGGGAATGGTTTGACCTACGGCCCTGGGGAGGGGCTCATTCGATTCCTCGATGGTATGTTCTTAAAAATAAGTATACATTTAGGCCGCCTTGACTTGTTTTGAGGTTTTTAGGGATTGTACAAAACTTTGGCAACCCTTAAAGGGCACTTTAAATTAAGTGAATGAGCTGGCTAAAGAATTGGGGCGTTGTCGGACCAACATGGATTTTTCCTGAAAATTTCAGATTTTTTGCTCAGCCGTTCGGGAGAAATCGTGCGTACGGCGTACGGACGGAAAAATTTGTTATTGCAGATGTGGATTCTACACCCTTTGAAACGTAAACCTTGAAATTTTCAGGGGAGGTTAGAATTTTTGTTTTTTGTTTTTTCAAGAGCGATTACAATGGTTTATTATTCCATCGCTTCAATGGATCACGTTGACAACTGTCATTACAAAAGTGAGGTGTTATCTGGTAGCTGTGTGTGAGGTGGTTGTCAAAAACCATTAAGTAGGTCCTGGTGGATAGAGACTATGTTGCCCACGTCAGACTAGTAATTTACTGTGTTGGTTTGGTTTAAGTGGAATGCTACCAAAACCTCTCTTATTTACAGTTCCATTTTAAGTAAATCAAGAACTTTTACGTCGTTGATATTGAAATTTCTATTAACGTTAAGCACATGTTTGGTACGTTCTGAAGTGCCTTTCTTATTTGTTAATACATTACTGGTGTTGGTAAACCATTTGTTTTAATATCTGTCCAGATTCTCAGCATATGGGAGGGCGGAGGAGAGGGGGTGGGGGGGGGTTGGGCAATCTCCACAATTTATTTGATAACTCCACTTTTATTCTCTTCATTTATTTTATCCCTTTAGTTGAGTAAAGAAGTTTGATTTTATATTGTTGGTGGATCTATAGCCGAACTGTCAATCATCAAAATTGAGGTGTTATCTGATAGTAACTGATAGTGAGGTGTTATCTGATAAGTGTTATCCGTGTGTGGTGGTTGTCAAGATCTATTGAGTAGATCCTGGTGGATACAGACTGTGTAGACTTGTCATTTACTGTGTTGTTTAGATTTACATGGGAATTCTTCTAAAATCTTCCTTGAAAAGTCTGACTCAAGACTTTTCACATAATTGAAATTGTGATTAACGTTAAGATCGTGATTGGTAAGTGCTGTAGTGTCTTCCTTATTTGTTAATATCTTACTGGTGTTGGTATTCCTTTCGTTTTAATAACTATCCAGCTTCTGCAAAATATGACGAGGGAGGAGAGGGAGCAACCTCTCAATTTATTTGATATACTCCACTTTTATTTTCTTTGAATATTAGTATTATCCTTTAGTTGGTTAAAGAAGTTTGGTTTTACATTGCTGGTGGATCTAGGGCTTAAAGTGATGGTAGGATTGTCTCTGGATTGTATTTTCAAATTCATAGCTCGTTTCTCCAACGAATGAGAGTAAAAAGTAAGTTGTGATGTGATCATTTTCTAGAAAGGGGTTGACGCAATTATTCATGTTTTGCGGATGGTTTTCATGTAATAACCTATCAATAGGTTTCCTTGGATAACTCTTAGATAAGATGTTTGTTTTGTAGATTCAATGTTTGGGATAAGGGTTGGGTAGTATTTGGGATGTGAAAGTTTTAATGTTCTATTAATGAGATTTGTTGCGCAATTAATATTTGACGTGTAAGATTGATTAATGTGGACGTTTGAAATTCTTCCAGACTGGTAAGTGACCATTGATTCTGAATTTCAGATATCATAAACAGAAGATCTATAAAACGCACCAAAGAATTGCTCCTAAACTCTCAAACGTGTAAACCTGAGTGTAGCGCGAAGTATACAAGAAGTTTTTATCAAAAAAGGACCAAAAAACGTCTCTTTTACCCCAAGTTGCATTTCCAAACTTGGTCCAAAGCATCTATAAATTATTACGAGTATAATATGATGTCTACTTACATCGTCCCCTTTTTAACGGTCAAGTTGAGCCCGCGAAGCACGGGAGGTTGTTTCCCGTACCGCTTGTACGCCTCCCGCACTTCCACCATGTTATCATCCATCTTTTAGCTCTGCATGTCCGCTGCAATAAAACAAAACCATATTAATCTTACTATAAATGTTATATAAAATGGAATTTTAAAAAACATACAAGAAAAAAATACATCCCTAAATTTTGTTGAATGAGTCACCATTTTTGTGGCTAGCTTTTGGATTATCTGAATCCCATCGTAGCCGAATCAATTGTATCATCTGCGATGAAATTCAAACTAACTTGAAATTTGTACAAGAGTAAAAAAAAATGGGACAGTAGACCTCTATGGTTCTACAGCCAGATCATTTAAATGATTAATTTTACGCATTAATTACCGCAGATGAAAAATTGCCAAGATTATCAATTTATTGATATTGAGGTAATGTTGCATGAAAATTGGAATTTCGAGAGAGGCTAGTGCTTACCAAGGTGGCAGGTACATGAATGACCCCCTTGGGGGGACGGAAAAGTGGTGATGCCGGGATAACAAAGGGCGGAAGGAGCCCTCCCGAAGGTTAGTTGAAGGAGTGTTGAGCGGGGGGGGGGGGGGGGGGGGGCGCGAAACTGACGGGTCATTCGCTAAGAACTGGATTGTGCTCCTGTTAATCATTTAAATGATAACATCTACACGTGTTCTGATTCCAATGAAATTTCAGGGTTTTATGAGGGTTGTGGTTTAACAAGTGGTTGTTCAAGTGCAGTTATTGATCATGCGCTTACAAAAACTTGTTGATATAAGTATCGTTTCTTCAATTATTATACTAGGTATGCAAGTTCTTTATTGTAGCCCAATATCCTACGGTTAGGATGGCCCTTCAGAATTTCATTGTTCCTGACCAACTATAACATCCCCATAAGATGATGAAGTGGTTGAATTGTCCACTCCACTTTACAATTTCTTCTGGGTAGACCTTGACAAATTTATATAATTGAGAAATGTCGTTACAAAATCCGGCAGATCCTCCATTTGAAATTTCTCAGTAGAGCAAAAGATATATATATTAAAATTTAAAATTATTGCTCTCTACTTTTAGACCGCAAAGCAAATATCACGTCACTTGGTACCTAGTTAGTGGGTAATGTCAACCAATGGAAACTGCAACGATATACCACTGGGATAATAACACCATGAGATAATCATACTTTCAGGTTGGGTGTATCGGGTTTTACCCTGGCAACTCCGGATTTTTACAAAATAATTCTCACTAGTAAGCACAAAATTTAGTGCAAGCAAGCAGCAACACCAAGTATGCTGTCAAAACGCTTCGGAAAAGCCGGTCAGGGAGTTTCACAATGAAAAGTACAACCGTATAGTATAATTACGTGTACGATTGCATTTAAGTTGATTAGGGTAAACACCAGGCAACGAGTACGTTTGACGTTTTTCTCGCTCCTTCTTACGTATTAGTGGGTTCTTATGAATATGGGCTGGAAAGTCAGCTAATTCTTCTATGTTCACCATTAAAAATATCTAGAAAATTACGGAAAATAATCTATATTGATCATCATAAACAAAACCTTGTTCAAAACAGCGAAAAACTTAAGAATATTGCTGCATTCTTGGTTAATGGAACTGGCCCCACTGGCAACTACCGAAACTTGGGGCTATCGTATTTTCACATTCAACAAAACATGGATAGATGGCCAATTGTGATTTTCGCGAAAAAAAAAAAAGTTTTGAACAAAGTGGATCTAATTCTGCATTTCAAGTCCTTTATTAACAGAGCATCAAGTATATTCTTCAGTCTTACGACTAAACTACACTCAACTTGGACACCTTCTTGATTAAAGTCTCCCACGTTGAGTGTTATATCATGGTTTGGCTGATGAGTTTAAACGAAAAGGTTCATTCGAGTCTTTTTGCTGTTTTGCCAACGGTTATTCTTTCAGGAGGCTCAAGACGTTCAATCAAATGAAACCCTGGGATTATTCAAATTTCCCCACAGGGCTTTTCAATTTCGTTCAAAACGGCGACCTTGAGCTAGATTAGGTGTCAGTCACGGCAGGCAGATGGAGCGTTTAGGCCGAGCCGAGCGGTGTAATTCGTTTCGGACATGCGGACTTCCGAATTCGACCCCCTAATAATGAGAATATTAACCCTGGGATAAGATAATATCTTATATTAATATTATGTTGATGATCGAGTCGTTATCTCAACATTATAATGGACGCAATGGAGGATTTTTTGAAGGTTCTTAATTATTGGGCACTACCTGACCCGGCGAACTTCCTACTAGGATGCGTATCGATATGTTAGTCGGTGTAATCTTGACTCCAAAACCGATCGTTTTTCAATCGATGTTATTCCGGATCGATTCATCGGTAATCGATACACTTGGTTCACAATAATATGTAACAATCAGAAGAAATATCATTTATGTTAATATCTCAGACCATCACGTCATAACTATAAATAAGCGCCAGACTTCTATAAAAACTTCTTCTGCATTCATAATGTAAAATTACTATTGCTGATTTGATCTCGAACTAAATGGACTATTTTCATGTAGAAAATATTGTTTAACGTTGAAAAAAAAAAAAAAAAAAAACGTTATTGAAGTTGAATTTCATCAATTGTATGGATACAATGGATACAATTAAACTGCGTTGGTATTTGAGTACTTTGTGAGTAAAGAGATTGTTTTGAGTAGTATTTGCTATCAAAGTTTGTACAAAATTTGCGTACAAGAAAAAATGCACTAAAAATAAGAAAACGCAAAAAGTATTCTTCTTGCATTTTTCTTATTTTTAGTGCTTTTTTTTTTGTCAAATTCAACCAATTTTTTCTGCTTAAACAACGCAACAATTCTGCTGTGCAACAAACTCATTAAGACAGAATGCCTTTTTTTCTTGCAAAATTTTTCGAAAAAATGCTCTTTTTTATAGCTCTAGTTGAATGTAAATAATAAATAATGGAGTAAGTAATAATAATAGGCACCAGTAATAGTGTTATTAATGATCTAAGATGGGACAGACCAATTGAGAAACTAATTGAGAAGGACATCTTCGTAAAGAACTTTTTCTCTTTTTTTTTTTAGTATAATTTATTTGGGAGAAAAAGTAACTATATTCAAAATGACGAAACTTTTTAATATGTAAAGAAGTGGGTAGATTATAATCTACCTACAATTTCTGCAGGAGTGCCTACAGCGGGGACGGGGGGGTCGTTTAAATTCTTGGGGGGTTCTATAGGTATATTACATCGCTAGATAGGACGTAAATAATAATAAGCCTATTGATAATTAATAATAAATAATTATTAAATTGAATTTGGTTGGTTTTTCGATCTGAAAATGTATAAAATTTATTAATGACAGTGCTCGAATATTGTTTTACATTCTTCTTTTGGGAGTTTTACCAACTTACACGGTTCTAAGTTGGGGGGGGGGGGGGGCTCATCATGAAGCTTGGGGGGCACCCCTGATTTCTGTGTTCTTAATTGCGTCGAAAGTAAGAAAGCAATCGATCAAATCAGAATGACCAGGTTGGGAAACTAAGCTGCACCGACGTTGATGTCTCTCGATAGAAGTTTTAATTGATCGTCGAAGAGCGGAGGTAGGCGTAGGGATGCGTGGACGGCCTCCTATTTACATCTCATTTGCACTCCGGGAGCCGTTGCGTCTTCCGCGGACGCCCCTAAACGCGACCTTGACGTCCTCGAACCCATAAAGAATCGCGTTGGGTAATTTGATCGATGTTACTGCAATCGAATCAAGCGCTGTGTCTGAATTGTGGTTTCCAATACAGGGTGTTCGGTACAAGAACGACGAAACTTCAGGGATCGATTCAGCAATGATTTCGTAGCAATCATTAGCAATTTTTAGCAACAGGAATATTGCTATTGCCTCATAGCAATTTTTAGTCCGCTTCTTAACTGCCTATTCTACAACAATGTTGTTTTTTTCGTATTTTCGACCGATACTGGGCCCACTACTGTACCTGCTTTACACCTCTGACTCTCACGGTTGAAAACTTTTATTCAGAAAACCCCCTGAGCGGAAAATAAAAAAAAAAAGTAAAAAAAGGGGGGAAATCATCCCTTTAAAAAACCCTAAATTCATTTTGAAAATCCCTAGAACAACCTCGAAGGCATACGTACCTGTTTGTATCATCATAGCCTGGATTGAGAAGCAGTGCGAATTTGGCGGAATATCAGAACAGGAGAATTAATGCACTACATTACATCATGCTGAACTTATATTGTTTTAATGAGCAAAAACTACAGATAAAACCAGGTATCCACTCCATACTGCAACCTACTTCTAATCTAAAATACTAGTACCTAATCTAAAATAGTAGTACAACGAGATCATTATTTGAAGAATGAGATCATTCGAAGGTATATGGTTTCAAGAGCAAAAACTACAGATATAACTAGGTGTCAACTCCATACTACAACCTACCTACTTCAAATCTAAAATACTATTACCTACACCTACCTTTTACTAAAAAGTGAAATATATATTTTAAACCATCAGTCCAGAAAATAGAACAAATTCAAAAATCTAAATCACAGTCCAGGTCCAATGCGTCCGCTATCGCGCTGTCCATTTCGCTATTGATGTGATCGTACAACTGTTCGTTGAACAACGAGATCATCTCCTCCGTGGGTACAAAATTAACTCAAGAGATGCCCTCATTTCGGAGAAAATATCTCACCATCAGAATGCTCTGTATAACATCAACAGACAGCCTGTTCCTTAACTTGTTTTTGATATTGTTATAAATGGACAAAACATCTCTCAAAACGCATTGGAAATTGGTAAGGGCATGAGGGAAAGTGCAAATGACCATGTATGTCTGAATCGGGGGTTGTTGGCGCTATCAACTCTCGATGCTGGAACTGTTGGGATGCACTTTCAGCGACCATTGTCTTTGTATCATCGGCTGATGGCCAACTGAGACGAAAACATTGGTCAGATAAAATCCCTTAATTTCCCCTGACTAGCAAAAAAGACCCTAAAGAAACCCCTAAACATTCCCCCCCTTAAAAAAAAACCCTAAATTTAGGGGGAAACCCCCAACTTGGCAACCGTGCTGACTTTCCCGAAACTGAAGGTAATACCCTCGCTACGTAGCGGATGATACTGCAATTATAGCGAATGGGGAAACTAACATTGAATCAGTTACCAAGTTAAGTTCTATCTCCCGCATTCATGACTGGACAGTGAGATGAAGAGTCAGAATGAATGAGACAAAGTCAGTGCATGTCGATTTCACTAAGAAAAGGACCAACCATGTGCCAGCCTTTCTCCATAACAGGGCGATACCATATGCTAATGAAGCGACCAACCTTAGAATGACACTGGATGCCCAGCTAAGGTGGAAGTCCCACGTCAAAAATAAAGCTGAGCTTGTGATCAAATTCGGAAAAATGTACTGGCTGTTGGGCCTACGGTCAAAACTGTCAGTCCACAATTAGTTGATATTTATTTAAGAAGTCCTTTTTTGTTTTTGTTGCGACTTTACGCATGAGTGTAGTTATATTAGAAATTAACGTCTTAAGGTTTACGTCTGAAGGTGACATAAGTCATCTTTGATGCCCAAAACAGCTGGAACGGTTTGGAACTGGAACCGTTCCAAGTTTTTCGTGGAACGTCAAACCTCCAGTTGAATTGAGCTATAGATCCCCAATAAAAGTTAGTTGAACTTATATCGAGATAAACTCTCCTTCAAAACGGTTAGTTCACGTTCACGTTATGCCAGTATGGACTATAAACGTATGGGTGTGTCGGTAGATTTACAGGTGAGTCCGCTGCAAAGATAATGTTTCTTCATTGTAAATACCAGTAATCGAATTTGTCGAAGGCAATCACTACATTGAAATGTTCGATCTTCACGACTTAATGACCTTCCGACCCGGACGTTCATATCGTCGCCTAAGAAACGTAAAAAATAATGATGAACCTTGCGGAGCTTATCGGCAAAGAAAATCGCTACATGTCGCAGTTGACGGTTCGATTAAGATCTCATCACTAACTCATGTGAGGTCTCTCCTGTCCAAGGTCTAAGGTGAATAGCCAATTGAATAGGACAACCTCTTGATCTTCGACAATGATCATTAGAGTACTCGTATATCCTGGCCCTGTTCCTGTCGCTCTGATTCCATTGAAACTTTCAAGAATTCGCCAGGGTGCGGAGAGAGTATGAATCTACGCACACCAGAAAACGACCTTAATTTAAAAGGTCCACGTGTATCATTCGATTTTGTCTTAACAGACATCGATCTTGACCAATTTCCCAGGCTATTTCCAATTGCAATGAAATAAGTGAGCCCCATACAAACACAAGTACCTCAGAAATGCTTTGAACGACTCCGAATGGTGGACGGAGATTTGTTTATTAATTTTGTATATGGGAAATCTACTTTCATATTACGTAATGTACCTCAACCAAAGAGTTTAGAAAGGGAATATATGTGAGAAAGTTTGCCATATCCGTTAACATTTACTAGTTGGGAACTATTCGAAGATATTGAGCGCAATCTACCCTTCAGAACCCACGTGGCTTTCATCAATTCACTGGTGACCCAAAACGATTGAATAATAAATTAATAAAGGAGTCAAATAATCAAGCAAAACCCTTTTATGCAACCGGAATTCATATTCTTTAATAAAAAATACAAAACATCCAATAAGCACTTCAATCAAAGTTTTTCTTCCTTGATTTGAAAATGTTCTTCGTTTTGTCTGTTGTTCAAATTTCATCATTATTAACACAGCGAATAACTGCAGGTCGTCTAAGGACGAGTCAATTGAAATATCGAAGCCCTACGTCTATTTTACAAAATAAAACCTCCAAAATCAAGAATATTAGCAAAACACGCTTCTAGATTAACTCTATTTTCACGTTTTTTCGATTTTAAAATAAATTGAACAGCCAATTAGGAATTGTAAGGTCCATATCGATTGAGCAAATAATAATGTTTCGACTTATATCCATTTACGAAGGTAATTTGTCAATATTGAAAGCATAATATTTCAAAGAGAAATTACTGTTCACTTCTATAGTCATATGCACTCATTGTTTCTTTGTCAATTTCATCATTATCATCCAAGTCGGCCGTATCTTCGTCTAAGTTGATTTGGCGTTCCAGTTCCTTCAAAATATCTTCATCGGTAGCAAATAATGGATTAGACAGTGAATTAACTCCAAATCAACTGCGTGCACTCGAGTGGTGTCGAGGGTACAAAGATCTGAACGGTTGTGCTCGTCTGGGGTCATCGCCAGATAGAAAACTGTTCAAAGTTGTACAAATTTGTTGTTGTACAACTTGTAGGAAAATGCAACAAGGGTTTGGGGCAAAGACCAATGAGAGACCTAACAATTCGAACTTGAAAATAGCCTGGGTCGTCAGGGTTAATAATTAATTATGACTACGTTATAAGCCTATGGCAAATTGATAGATCACCAATAGACCGCCGGCTGAACACAACATTCCTTCATCAGAGCAATCACATTAACACATTGTACAGCTGCGAGGCTGACTCGCTGATCGAAATTACTGGAAACTTGCAGGCCTCCTGGAGAAAAATAATGGCATCAACCACCACAAAAATAGGCCCGCTGAGTTCAGAAAAATGGCAAATTTGGATTTTGAACGATCCAGACGTTACATTCCTTCATCGAAGCAATCACATTCACACACTGTACAGTAGGGTGTATCGATTTTCAACTTTTTTTTTGTTTTCAAATTCCAAGTTGAAAAACAGTTGCTACTAGGTACAACAAACTACCACAAAAAATTTTAGATTTTTAAAAAAATGTTTAGGTCTCCCGCACAAGGCCTAAAGTTTAGAAATTTTGCTAAAAAAGTCAATTTTTACAAACAATTAAAATAACCTAAAACATGCGTTTTTCTAAGTTGCAAGTTGATATTACACTAATAATAACCACGAACAACTATATAAAAATTATCTCAATAATGTAGCACATAATTTAGGTCTCCCGCACAAGGCCTAAGGGCCGTCGTCCACTGGAACCGGCTGCACAGCCGGCAGATCGTCCGACGCGCCGGCCGGCACGCCGGACGAAATTTCGTCCGAAAACGCGCGTCCATTGGAGCCGGTTTTTGTCAGTCCAGTTCGTCAGTTGCTAGTGAAATGTTACATGTGCTTTTGTGTCTCGTGACAAAGTAAGCAACATTATAATGGATTTTGATGATGTTATATTGTTTGAAAATAGCACAAAGCTATAGACGTTAATCCAGAAGATGCTGACACAATCATTAAATGCATATGTTTGTTGCATAACATTGTTATTGATAAAGAAGGATCTCAGATTTTACCCTCAGATGTTCCTGCGTCAACACAAACATGTGATCGTTTTGCTACCGTTGGTGAAAATAGATGTGTAAATGCAGCCTATTTCGTACGAGAAAAATTTAAGACATTTTTCATCAATAACACAAGTATTTAGTTTTGGTTTTGAGCTTAAAATAAACCTCCTTCATAACTACCAAAAGTATAATAATTATACTAATTATAATTATAATAATTATTATTACCTATTAGCGTATAACTATTAAGATAAGTCTACTCCGCGTGTTTACAATTTTAAAATTCAATACTGGCCTTGATTTAAAATGAGCCGAATAAAAAATATTAAATTTTGAATAATATAAACGACATGGTGACTCGACTATGATTAATAATAATAAGCGATCTTTGTCCACAACTTCATTTGAATGTCTCGTCGATGATATCGTTTGTCCCGCATATCCCACAGTGCCACATTATCTTCTACTAAACTAATTAGTCTTTCACAACCCATTTTTAACTTAGGTTCATTATTGAATAATAAACGAAATAAGATATCCGAATAAATAAAAAAGAAAAGGTACTGTGTATACCCAAATGGTAAAAACTATCAAACCAATGTCTTATTTTGTGCAGAAGCAATATCGGTAACCATTTAAGCCTTTTTTTAGCTGTGATATCAGTCCGATATCAAATTCCTGAGGACGTGAAGATATGACCGTTATAGGGGCCAACACATTAAGTAAAACCGTTATTTTCAATCTATTTTTCGAGGGAATTATTACCTATAACAAAAGTAGTGCCTATATTTTTCATGAGTAGGACATGGTACTCTGTTTTCAAGATTAATTCAAAGTGTGTTTTGTGAAGTTGCGTCAAAAAGTTCGTGTTCCCGAAGTTTTCGAGCGTCTAAAACTTCGAAAATACGAACTTTCCGGGCCCCGCGGCGACCGCCTATCCCTCCGCCGGCCTGCTCGTATCGGAGAGCGGCCGGCTTCGACCAGTCCTTTCCTGTCCGTCTTCGGGCGGGGCGGCCTCGACCAGTCCTTTCCTGTTCGTCTTCGGGCGTCGAGGCCTCGGCCAGTTCTCTCCGGTCGTTCGGGCGTGGCGGTCTCCGGCAGTCTACTTCGTTCCGTGTTCGCGCGAATACCGTTCTATCTTCATTTTCCATTTATTGGGAACATGAATCTTCATGGATTGATACAATGGAATGCCGGAACATGCAAATACACAGGTAAGTACCAAGCATTTTCCTACTAAATCTCTAATAAAAGACCATATAGGCCGAGATTAGGTAGGTGCCGCATGTTTAGGAAGTCCCACGCAGTGATTGATCAATAGATGGATAATGTATTATCATTGGTCTTGGTGTAAGACCAGCTAAGCCCAAGAGCTGTTGGAAGTGACGGAGAGAACCGAGCGATTTGCTACATCGGGCTAGCTCAACCGAATACGTCCGAAAAATCCCAATTTATTCGGATCTAGAAATCCATCGGCCGTGCACGGCCGATGACGGCCGAATAGCTCTGATGCAGTGGACGCGCGTCAACTGGTTCGCTTGTTGTGGGATCATTCGGTCCTATTCGGTCGTGCACGGCCGATGTGTTTTCGGCCGAAATCGGTGCCAGTGGACGGCCCCACTAAAAGTCGTAGATTTCGGCCGATTTTAGCAATTTTCCATTACTTGGATATCATTATGGTTCATACTTCAAACCTTAAATGTAACTAAAACCTGGTTTGGCTTGGTTGGAATTGTTGTAATAAGTGAAAATTTCATTATTTATTTCATTATTTAATAATGAAGAACAGTTTAAGGAAGTTACTTGTATGAAGAATGTGTTGAAATAAACTCTTATGTTATTTGCTGTCACTGTTGTTTATTAAAAAAAAAATAAATTAAAAAAAAGGTTATAACATGTCACAAAGTTTAGTGTAGTTGTTAAAAGTAAAAAATATTGTTGATTTTTCCATATGACATAAGAGCCTTAGCACTGTGAGCAAGCGTTTTATTGTTCTATTGCAAATTTAATGGCTTATATGTATTCCTCCTTTGATCTTCGCTTCAAAACCTGAAACCAAAGTTATACAATGTATATAGTATTTATGCACTGCAGACCTACTGATTTAAAAAAAAAAATAAATTATGAAATACAGTAAGATAAAGACGTTATTAAAAAACATTGTGTCCACAAAGTAGTCTGTACACTTACTTGAATTGAATTCCTTTACATAGGTTTTGTACTGGCTCTTGGTCTCAAACGTAGGTAGCTGTTTACGGTCTTTCAGTCTGGCACATATGAAACCATGTCTTTCGATCAGCCCACATACTCGCTTTGAAGCTTCGGTGACTTCTTTCACAATTCGTTCCACCGCTTGAGTATGAGAAGGAATTCTAAATTCAACCCTTCCACCTGTGCCAGTTCCCGCAATTGACTTCAACTCTTCTAGGCTTATATCAGTGACAAGAGTCAGTTATGTCAGTTCGGTCACCGAATTGGATAGCCAATCAATCATATCTATATAATGTTCTGGCATCAACATTGATATGAGGGGGTTTAAATATCCTTATCCCTTTCATATCGGTTGCACTAGCTTTCTCGATTCTCTTTGCAAGAAGTCACCGAAGCTTCAAAACGAGTACGTGGGCTTATCGAAAGACATGGTTTCATATGTGCCAGACTGGAAGACCGTAAAGAGCTACCAACGTTTGAGACCAAGAGCCAGTACAAAACCTCTGTAAAGGAATAAAATTCAAGTAAGTGTACAGACTAATTTGTGGATACAATGTTTTTTAATAACGTCTTTATCTTTCTGTATTCCATATTAAATTAAAATTTCATCAGGAAATCGTAATAGCTCTCATGATTTTTTTTAAATCAGTAGGTCTGCAGTGCATAAATACTATATACACTGTATAACTTTGGTTTCAGGTTTTGAAGCAAAGATCAAAGGAGGAATACATATAAGCCATTAAATTTGCAATAGAACAATAAAACGCTTGCTCACAGTGCTAAGGCTCTTATGTCATATGGAAAAATCAACAATATTTTTTACTTTTAACAACTACACTAAACTTTGTGACATGTTATAACCTTTTTTTTAATTTATTTTTTTTAATAAACAACAGTGACAGCAAATAACATAAGAGTTTATTTCAACACATTCTTCATACAAGTAACTTCCTTAAACTGTTCTTCATTATTAAATAATGAAATAAATAATGAAATTTTCACTTATTACAACAATTCCAACCAAGCCAAACCAGGTTTTAGTTACATTTAAGGTTTGAAGTATGAACCATAATGATATCCAAGTAATGGAAAATTGCTAAAATCGGCCGAAATCTACGACTTTTAGGCCTTGTGCGGGAGACCTAAATTATGTGCTACATTATTGAGATAATTTTTATATAGTGTTCGTGGTTATTATTAGTGTAATATCAACTTGCAACTTAGAAAAACGCATGTTTTAGGTTATTTTAATTTTTGGTAAAAATTGACTTTTTTAGCAAAATTTCTAAGCTTTAGGCCTTGTGCGGGAGACCTAAACATTTTTTTAAAAATCTAAAATTTTTTGTGGTAATTTGTAGTACCTAGTAGCAACTTTTTTTCAACTTGGAATTTGAAAACAAAAAAAAACTGTTGAAAATCGACGGTATTGACAAGGGAACAGAAGCGCTGAGACCGAGATGGACCGGTAACGGACCGGTATCGTTAAAATGGAACAGTGACAGACGCGGACCGGGAACGTTGAGTACCGATACCACAAAAGACCGGTATCGACACACCCCTAATCGTTCATAGCCAACAATAATTGGATCACAGAGTAAGATGTAGCTTCCAGACAAAGAAGAAGGAAATCCCGCGCGAGAGCGATCGAACTTGGCAATTCAGACCGGAGGTGAAAGATTTTTGGAGGGAGATTTGGCCATTGATTCTTCATTGATTGACAATGATGATTGATCGAACGAAGAGGATGAATGAGCGACGCAAGCTAACCCGTAGTGACGAGGTCTGTTCGCGATACTGCTATCATCGGAGGCAGGAGATTTTCGGAGATGAACCGATTGAAGATTCCTGACCGAAGGTTAATCTTCCGCTAGTAAGATCCTCACTTTTTTAATTCCTCCTCAATTAATGACCTCCTGTTGTCTTCCGAACGCGTTGAACGGGCGCTTCGACCTACAGCTATCTTTCCTCTTCCTCAACCACACGCATTATCAACCGTCATCGCTCACCTCCTGTAAGGTTTCTCTTGTCTTCGGTTAGCACGGTTTACTATCGTTCATTATGAGTCGCTCAAATCGTAATATTTCTTCAAGTCGCCCAGCTATTCGGAATTGGGTAGTCTTTCGTTCCGTAATTCCAAGTCGTTCTATTGACACATTTCGTCCTTCTATTTACAATACAATCATTAGTTATTATCATCGCTTATACATATGAATATGGATTGCGTTCAATCGTAGACATGTTCAGAACCCAACAGGATGGTGGAAAACGAAAATGCACAATGGAAAACTGACAACGTGCGGACATTTCATAGTTTGTATTATATCTTGGAACGTAAAATGATAAAGTTGTACGTTTCTAGTCCCTAATTCAAACTATCAGAGAAACCTACCGCTGCATAGATTCCTCCGCAGTACCCACCCATTCTTATCCCACAACCCCGAATTCGATTTTTACAATTTATGTTCTCCTTATCGCTGTGATGGATATGTTTATTTGGCCCCTTCTCGATTTTAGATTCCGATGCCTTCGGAGATGAATCAGACGTTACCAAGCCTCTGGTTACATCTTCTGAGCGTGGCGGAGCATAATAATGCATCCATCTGCTAGGAAGGGGCAACTATACCATTCCATCACCCTCACATCGCTCAACAATGAGCTGATACTCTGCTTTAAGGCACAAAAGAAACGTCCACTTTGGGACCAAGGAATGTTTTCAACTACCCAGAATTCTCATCAGGTGAGTTATGTTCACCAAAGAAAACCCAACTAAACATTCAACCATTGGAGCGTACCACACACCGAAGTGGCATCTAATATCAGGTATCACAACTGCAGAATAAATAAAGCCAACTTACGTTATGAAGACGTTTTTATGGCACACAAAGGATTTATCTTGCGTTTATCAGGGACTCGATATTAGTATGCGAGACAAGGTCCATTCTCGTCTGGTTTCGTGGCACCGCGTTACACTTAACACGATAACTACGTACGATAACCCCAGCGAGTACCAAATAATACTTGTCGACGAATTTGCGTTACTTTAGCGCTGATGAATCGTTAACTGAAAGGATAACAACTCCTTAGGCTGATTATCAATTACTTACAGTAACTGGACGACAGCTATGCAGCGTATAGCGCAACGCTCTAGATAAAGAATGTTAGTTGTTAATCAACGGCAAATTACCTACTGGATAAAACTATCCCCCAGAAAAATATTGTCTTTCAGATAGCGCCATTAGCTTCCCTGTTGATGAGCTCAAACAACCAAAATGAGAGCTTCATGGACTTCATTTCTGGTCTGTTTCCGCAAAAGCCGGATCTGACGTTATTCCCACACCAGAGTCCATCATATGACCAAGCCTACCAAATAAGAAACTACCAGCTTTTTGCCCAAAATCTTTGCATTGGATTTCCATAATCAAATGCTGTTAGCTCCTCAAGTTATTGAAGATTATGTGGATTTGCACGATCCTGGTCACTTTGCAACAACATCCAGAATTTTCAGTGTCATAGAAGAGATCTTCCGGATATTTAATGAAAACCACATCCACCTGTTTTGGAAATTGTGGACGTATGGTTCTTCTGGTGATTGTATTCTTGATGGAGTCAGTAAAATCAATAGCACCAAGGAATCTAGCTTTTCCGTAGAATGCCATTCGAGATTGCACTAATTCTTCCTCAGAACTTGGCTTTCTATGAAACACAATACGTGTTGACAATTTGACAACCTGAGCTCTATAACTTATAAATGTCCAGAGTCAGCACTTTCCTTTAAGACAAAGCTTTAAGGTACCTACAATTTACAAATGGGAGATCATTCTGTGTCATACAGAATGACTACGTGAAGTCAACGACTTAATTTCTTCGATCCTCGTTAAAATATGAAATACGTTATCTTTATCCAATCGAAACCTATTTAATTGGCCGACAGCTCGTGGTCCGTGTTAGGGGCACCGTGTTATCTTCACCTTTCGAGGCGTCATCGGGAATCCCACAGGGTAGCCATTTGGGACCGCTTTGTTTCCTCCTTATGATTAACAGCGTAACTAAGATCTTTGGACCTAGTGTAAAATGTCTCCTATTTGCCGATGACCTTAAGTTGTTCTGCCATGTTCAAACTCAATCGGATTGCGATGCTCTTCAGGACGCTATCAAACGGCTTGAGGTATGGTGTGCGACGAACCACCTATTCTTGAACCCAGCTAAATGTTCCGTTATAAGCTTTCACCGTCGGACTCAGCCAATAATCTCCAGTTACGTTCTCGGTAACGAGCCACTTCGTCGATCTTTCGTGTTGTCGGACCTGGGAGTGACCATTGACCAGCATTTTTGTTTCTCTGGCCACATTGAGACCCTTGCAAGCAAGGCCATGAAGAAACTGGGTTTTTTAAAGAGGAACTGTCGTGAATTTACAAGCATTCCAGCTATTTTGACCCTGTACAAGGCCTTAATCCTTCCTATCTTGGAGTATGCTTGTATAGTCTGGTCACCAGCGTACGCTTCCCACAGATATCGGCTGGAGCGGGTACAAAATAAGTTTTTGAGGTATGTGGCCTACAAACTTGGCATCCCATCCGTAGAAGTCGACTACGAACATTTGCGGCGTAAATGTAATTTGGGTACACTGGAGAGACGCCGTATTTCCGCTGACCTCACTTTCTTGTACAAGCTGCTGAACAATGAAGTTGACTGCCCATCCCTTCTCTCAAGAATCCACATCCATATCCCTCGGATTGCTGCACGGTCGCCCTTACTTTTCACTGTTCCATTCTCCCCCACGAACTACCATAGAAATCATCCCCTCAATAGAATACCTAGAAGTGCCAACCTTATGTTATCTTTATACCCCGACTTTGATTTTTTTTTCATTCTTCCCTCCCATCTCTAAAGAAGATTGTCCAGACCTCCCCTGTTATTTTTAATTAAGTGAATTCAGTTATGTATATATTTTTTTTTTTTCTTCTTCAAATGTTCATTATTTTTTCTGTTCTTTAGATTTATTATATTACCTACATGCAGACTGCTGTATTTTTTGTATTATGTATTGGGCTTGCCCGTAAGTGAATAAATAAATCTGCTTTTTGAAGCAAATCCCAAAACATATTTATATGTAGAAAGGTACAAATTACAAAGGCAGCCTAACTGAGACTCAGATAAAATCTGAGAACATTTTAATGTTTCACTTGATTGAGATTAAAAAGCATTATATTACCTCATTAACCCTAGTTATAATTGTTATCCAGTGTCGAGGGATAAATTGAAACTTCAGATACTTTTAACAAAGTATGGATAAACATCCACTTTTCGGTAATCTGAGGTGTAACGCTATCTCTCAGATTAAAACTCCTTATCCCATGGATAAATACGATTTATAAGCCGAATCCTAATCCTTTTTATAGAATAGAAAACAATTTTAAGCTGGGGATTAGTTGTGGTTTTAGAAAACTTTTCGCCGCCAAAAAGCGTAGATGTCGAGACGATCCTTCTTTTCCGAATTCACGCGGAGTCCCACTCGTGAAGGCAATATTCCTTTTTTTTTTCAAGATGACTGACTCATGATCGTACTCAAAATGAATTAATCATGAGTTTACTTGTTGAATGCATAGCAGCAGCGCTAATCGTGGATTTATCAAGTGACAACCATGGTGTACACAGTGACAGTGGGATGAGCTATGTCAACCAAGAAGAGAACGTGAGAGAATTCCTAGCGAAGATGAGTCTATAAATGATCCATGCGATGTTTACAGATTTTACGTGCATCATAACACGCGATGTTATTGTTCTCATGGCCGATGTTGTACACTGTATTCTTGGAGGTTGTAAAATCTGAATTCCTAAAAGCGTTTTGCAACGTGGAGATCCTTGATTAATTTGGTTTCGGTCAGATTATCGTGCTCAATGGATTGATATTTCAAGTCAGCATCATTCAAAATGACTATCAAACTAGCTTCTTTGCACTCAATAAAAATATAATTGTGATGAATAGCCAAATCAACCTCTCACGATATCGTGTCTATCGGTATGGTTCTGATCCTTAATGGGCTTTTGAGTCGTCCA